>CM031860.1:2206449-2624985 GCA_018697195.1 Certhia americana
TGACTTTTTCTGCATCTTGCTTTTTTACAGCACCATCAAATACCTCTTTAAATAGAATGATCTCTCACTGGAAGTAGACAACCTTGCAGTTTTCTGAAGAATTTTAACTTCGATCATGTGCCCATTTTTACAAATCCAGTAAGATGAAAGCCTACCTTTCAGCTTTAGAATTTCAAATGGTGTTTCCTCAACCCTACCACACCCGTTTCCTTATTGGGAACGTTGAGCAGTGATACCAAGCAATTGTAGAAAATAAATGGCAGTAATGTAGACAGTCAGTAGTAGAGCACCTACCAAATTTGTTCTAAATACAGTTCTACGGTCTGTAAGAGCAAGTTCGAGGTGCGAATGGAGACACTCACGCAGAAGTATTACCAGCTGGTAGTTTTTATATTTCCTCTGAGCTTCCTCTTTATTTTTTTAATCTCACACCTAAATAAGAGGAAAAACCCAAAAGAAATGTGGCCTTTCAGGTAGAGAAAAGATGTGGTTAGTCTTTAAGGAAGCATTTTATTCTGCCTGTATGGGTATCTGTTGGGAAAAATACCAGCTTTTAGCAAAATGTCACTGTGCTGCTGCAGTTGTTCTACCACTGTGAGAAATAGCAGGCACATGTGTAAGGCTCCTGCAGTTCACCCTGTGCAAGGGTCATTCACCACTTATCCTTGCGCGGTTCACAGGGAAAAATGAGGGTGGAAAATGTGGAGGGAGCCGGATAAATAAATACGTGTCATTTCCTTAGCAAAAAACATCCTCAAGAGAAAGCTATAGTTTTCCTCTGAATTAGGATGATTTAAATTACCTATTTTTTATCTGCTTTCGGTTCAACATTCATTAATCTGAATTTGAATATGCACAGGGTAGTTAAAGGTAGCTGAAACTTAAAAATTAATGTCTATTTACTTGTGCATAGCCTATACTGAAACACATTAAAGTAAGTGTTTTACATTAAATCTGCTTGTTATTGACTTCATTCAGTCTTACAGTCATTAGATTATTAAATGCATGGGGAAATATATTCATTGCTTCATTAAGAATTGTGGAGAGTTTGTTAGAAGAATGGCTGTGCAGCAAGGGACATGATATGGTTAAGGGACATGATATGGTTAAGAACAGATAAAGTAATACAGCTGTTCTGACCAGAAGCTTCGTAACTTACAGTAAGGAGACATTGTCCTTGAGCACAGCTGTTAGACAAAAATAGGATGTTGGGAATACGGGAATATGAAAATTAGGAAGGCGAAAAAACAAGATTTACCGAAAAAGTATATATTAATAAGAAAGCAGCTGTAACCGCAAGGCTAGACACGAAGAACAAAAATAGAAGGGCTTGACCCTCATCAACTAACCGATTACGAGCTTCGCTTGTGCGACATGTATGAGCTAATTAGCGTCTGTATAAATATGTGTACCCATGTTCAATAAACTGAGACTTGATGATCATGATAGCTTGAGTCTTGTCTCCCGCAGCCTATCTCCAACAAAGAATGAATTATTAATTAGGAAGGCATAGCTTTATCAGTCACTGCTGATACTGACATTACTTGGCTAAGTTCAAAGTACTAACACAAGAACATTAGAACAGAAACTATGTTCAACAGAACTTCAAAAATAAAGATGTAGTTCAAAGCTTTTCAGATGTCCTACAGTTGCTAAGACATCTCCAGAAAAAAGAGTAAACTGAAAATAGCACAGGACATTTTAAATCCATTTCTCTTTCTTCTCCTTAACTTTCTTGTGGGCAGCAGAAAACTCCTAATACCTAATAGGGAATGAAATGTAGTTTTTATACCTGAGTCATGAGGCAACCTCTCAGTTTCAACCTGATCCAATGCTCAGCGGAATCTTGGAAAGGGTCAAACCATCAATATGAAATTTAAATTGTATTCATGCAAGTAGGGTTTTTTTTCCCATTCCCCTCTCTCCCAAACACCATGTGAGAAAGGCTCAATTTGAAAGCTAATTATTACAACATTATACCTGGACGTAATATTTTCACTACAAGTTCTAGAAAAAAAAAGAGAGGAGAAGAGAGGAGAATAAGAGGTTATCAAACTCAATATAAAATCCATCTCATGCTTTCCCCAAAAGCCTCATTTATCCAAGATTTTTAAAAAAAATCACATAATAGCATTTCATATATTATGTTAAACATTATCATTTCTATCTGCAATATTCATGATTATCATGCTTTTCGGAAGTGAATTACAGCATCATTTTCACCCATCTTCCCAAAACCTAATTCTAAGTGCTTGCAAGTTTAATCCCTGAGGGAGCAAAAGTAGCCCCCAAGTGTCTCAGGATCAATAAAAACTGAACAACAAAGCTTGACAAACTATATTAAATTGTCAGTAAAGCCAATAAATATTTTCCACTGTAGAGATAGCTATCACCAGCTTATGAATTTTGCTAGTGCAGGTTTAGTGATAAAAAACTAGGTCTTTATTACCAGATCAGTTATGAGTTGTTCTACTCTACTGCCAATATGACAGGAGTATCAACACCATATTCTTCATATTATCGCCCATGAAGAATTCCACTTGAAAATTGAGGCTGGTTTGGGGTTTGACCAAACAAATGATAATTCACTGTTGAAACACAGTGATGGCAGTATGGTCACTCTTTGCAATGAAAAGCTGAGAACTAACAGTAGATTCCTGATCAGATCTCCAAGGTTGACGGTACACGGTCATTGTGGTGGCGTGGCCCTTGCTGGCCACCAAACTTCCAGCCATCAAACTTCCTCTCAGAGGGATAGGGGAGAAAATAAGAAAAGCAGGAACTAGAAAACTTAGGCTAAAGTCAGGGAGGTCACTGATGAAACAGATCCCACTTGAAAAACCTTATTTCTCACCAATTAAAAGGAATACTTAATGACATTATTATGCATTATTACTAAATAGTCAGAGACAGCCAACCTGACCTCAAGTGTGCTAAAGCATTGGGGCCAGGCAGTGCACACCTTCCCAAGAGCTAATTTACCCATCGTTCTCAAGTGAATTCACCTGCACAGAGTTCCACAGTAGAACTGCTAGGCTGCAAATAAAAAATATCTCTGGTTAAGAGTCAAATCCCAATACATAAACCATATTAAAGGAAGAATGAAATCTGCAGCATTTGATTGACCTTCAGTGCCCTAAGAAGATTACAAATTTCCCAAGATTAAGGAGTTCCCAAAACACAAAGTAAAGGACTGATTTTTATGGATCAAATGTTAAATAGACCTGTAAAATTTGAGTTCTTAGATTGCACATGAAAGAAGGGGGAAAAACCCCACCCCAGCCATCAAATGCAATTTTAGATCCTTCTTTGAAAATCTGGTTTAAAAAGGGAGGAATGGATACAATCTTCCCCTCACCTGGAGATTTTAATGAATTTAAACCATTTCAAGTCTGTGAATAAAGCTCTACCACAGTTCCTGTCAAATAACATTTTCTTTCATTTTTTCTTCTCATTACTACTTCAGAGCAGTCTAAATAACAGCAAATAAGGAAATTAAAGTTGCAATTCAAACGCTAAGCTCTGGAGTCCTGTGTTGCCTTCAAACAACTGTAGGAAACAGAAACTTCATGCTTAATACTCTCCAAATTTATTTGCATATCTTTTGGCTGCTAAAGCTGTAACTTGCATTTCTATTAGCAGATGAGCCAGATTCTTGCCTTCCCCTGATACAGATTAGCAGTGTGGTCTCTGACTTTCTGGATGGCTCATGCTTTGTTGATTAAAACTCTTGATTTTCCTCTCTGTAACACTGCCCTTCCTGAATACGGCCTAAGGTACAAAGCAGCCACACACCCTCTGAAATCTGCATTATTGGAATCTGCCTCTCAATTAGGATGCTTTGTTAAAACAATTAGGATCAAATGTTGCCTGTGTCTGCTGCAAAGAGGTGTTCTCTAGGTTTTTCATTCCTATTTTTAGAACATTCTGTTTCTAATGCTATGACAGCTGTGTACAAATACAGAGAAACACCTTGAAGCATTAATAAACAGAAGCAACAGAAAACATAAGCTGTCACATTTCCTGTGGCCATTTGAGGATGAAATTGCACGTGTGAAAATATTGTAGTTATGTAAAACAGTGATATGTACATACACTAAAAGCTGCTTACGCAGCATGTATTTGCTACCCATGTAAAATTATTACTGGAAGACAAAGGAAGATTTACTTGATAGCCCCACGGGTTTATCTTCATCATATACAATGGAGCAATTACTTTGCTTTAAAATTCAGTGGTTTTTTTCCCCAAAAGTTTCATCTACCTGGTCATCACCAAGCTGATATAGAATAGAGTAGCACAGATATTGCGAGGAAACAATTTTTAATTACATGGACTTAACATGAGGCTATAACTCATATTTACAAATCCTTTTAGACTGTAGGCTAACAGCATACATCCAATGTCCTGCCATTCCACCACTCCCCTATGGTATTTACAGCCACCGCTTCTACAAAAGTTAGAACAATGCACTTTTACTTTGATCTCATGTGGCTGCTGGAAGGGCAACAATGGAGCCACCAATTCCTATTTGGTAGGTCAGGATCACCCACAAGTTTAAAACCTTACCCGTATAAGAGGCAGAGATTTTCCAATTCTCCTGTAATCAAGAGTCTTTAAGAGACCCAACTCCTCCAACTTGCTACCAACTTTATACTATTAACTTTTTTAGATAATAAAGGGGTGTCTGTAGACTATTGTGGAATAAAACTAAAACCACAGACCTGCATATTGATCTCAAGTTTGATGACATGAAGAAGTTGATGGTCTTATCCATCCCTGTGATCATAATGCAGTTTCTTGACTATCTCCAAGAGGGGTTTTTTTTCAACCTGATTAAATTATTTTATAAAGTTGGCAGCAGGGAGAATGGCTGCCTTGCAAAGAAATCAGAAGGGTTCAGTTTTTAAGTGATTAGAACTGTATCAGTCTTCAGGCCCAAATACGTGTAACCTCCATGTAATACAGAAGCCCTTATAAAAGGCTCATTTGGAAGGTGCATTAAAAAACCCCCTTCATTCCCTAACACTGCAAAACTCCACCCGATTAAAATCTCACTCACTTTACAATGAAAGGAAGGTATTTTAGTGGAGGTGCCAGGGACAAGGTGAGGATATATGGTGCCAGGAAGGATTCTGCACATACAGATGCTGAGTATCCTGCCAAGAGACAGATATTCATATTCTACAAACTGAAAATAAGCTTGGTTGAGGTAGGTTTCAGTCAACAACTTCCATCCTCCAAAGGCAAAAATTAAAGAGTTCAGCCCTTTGTCCTCCCCAACACCTCTCTGGGTCCACTCCTCCCCTGTTTGTACAAAGAGAAGAAGTGTCTCATAGAGAACAAGGGCATAAGAGCTTTTTTCCCTGCTGCAATTAATCAAAAAATGTGAAAGAAAAATACCTGCTCTGCATCTTGTGTAAATCTGCCATTTTAAACCACATTCGGAGTTGATCTGTTCTCAGAGGTACTTATTTTCTAAATTTGAGTTTTGTTACTCGGGTCAAAAAAATGTTACCACAAGTAAGCTTCCCCCTAATCAGTCTGTCAGAGAGGAAAAAACAGTAGTGTTTGCTGTGTGCCACCAAATTTTACATACTGTCTTATAATTTTATTTACATAGGCTAAAGGATCCTTGGAGAAGGCTGAGAGAGGTCTCCATTTGTGCATCCTAACAGGATTCTGCACTGGTAAATACCTCTACCTAGTGTTCCTGGGTTAGTGGATCAACACGACTTTGTACTACGGAAATTTTTGTACTAAATGAATATAAGGACGTTTCCATTAGATTAAAAATACAAATTTAGAAGTAGATTGCCCCATAGGCTTGTATTACTGGCTTTTTTTTAGGAGCATTATCAGATTATATAGCTGAAGATATCGTATGATTATGAACACACGCCTATATCCCTTCAATATAGTTTCTAACAGCAAAACATTTTGCTTGCCATATGCAATGGTGGCCAAAAAGAAACTTATTCCAGTCATCAAAGCTAAGGGACCCTAAAAGCATTTTAAGAAAAGCCTTATTAAGATGAAATTCTGTACGTCATCTCATTGCAAAATTATCTGGCATTTCAGTGTCACATCTAATGCTCCTGATCAGTAACATGATACACTGTACACAGATTTCAGTGAGTGAGAAGATGGGTTTCTATGCATTAGTTTTCTACTGGAGTTATCATTATAAGAAACTCTGCTGTTAACCTGTCTTTGGATTTATGCATCTTTTCTCTGCTTTTGATCAAATCTATGATAATTTTTATAAGATAAAATAGAGAGAGGCTGGAGGAATAGCTCATCTGAATGCAAATGAGCTCTTTCTCCTCCCTACATATCTCTCAAAGCTTATCTTTTTATTACTCTCACAGAAAGCAGGACAGTCTGGTTAGAGCCAGGGGCTAAATCAGAAATGACTTGACAATCCACTTGTAACATGGCATTTTTAGAATATATTCTCTAAGCTCCATTGACTGAGGGCAAATCATAAAATTGTACAAGTCGATCAGCTTAGGATCTGTTTTTCACTTAAGACTTTTGAAAATTCAAGTGTACTTTACCACCTGAAACGAACTTTTATCTTGATCACCTACAACATACTACAGTAGCAGGCCAGAAATACGACTGCAAGGGAACATAAATGAAGAACTTTTGCTTACTAGATTTCGGGGTTTTTTTGCTTGCTGTAATAGTTGAGCTCTGCCATAGTGCCAGTGATGCTGTATTAATAGCTGGGCATCCTCAAAGTCCTGCAATGTTTATTTAGGTTCCCAGAGAAAATGTAAGTGTAGAACTAAATCAGTATGTCATATATCATTGAGCCAGGGATGCACACATGCACACCCTGATGCCTCCCAAAGCACCAGCTCCCTGCCCCACCTCCTAAAAAAAACCCCAAACAGGGCACCAGAAGGAGGTGATAGATGAGGCTGGAATTTTCCCCAGCCTGCTCCTGGCAGCTGGCCATAAATGGACTGCTCCCAGAGAGCAATGCAGGCCAAGATGCAGGCGTAGGGCTTGTGCTCTTTGGCACAAGGGGTCAAGCATTGAGTGTTGGAGAAAAGAATAGGGAGTGCTCTTTCATGCAGACCCCCAAAAAAGTTAATCCCCGGACAGGGGCAGGAACAAAAAAACAGCATGGTGCCCAATTTTTTAAATGGGGGAGGTACAAGGGGAGGGTACAATTCTTCAACCAATAGGGTAAGAGGAGGGGAGGAGCACAAGGCGAGGTTTACTTTACATTCACCAATGAGAGACCACATGGGAGGAGAACAGGTCACATGGGCCAATGGAGCATGGAGGATTAGGGGATTTCCAAAGGGGAGGGACAAGCAGGGGGCTGGCATAAGAAAGGATTGACATCTAGGCAGGGAACAGTCTGGAATAAGGGGCAGGGTTGGGGTCAGATGGACAGCTAAGTTGGAGGATACAACTTAGGTTGAACCAACGACATGGGGGGAAATAGGAACAAACCATTACAAACTGGTAAAGAAAAAACACCACAACAGCTGACTGTTGCACATCTTGTCTCTTTGAAGCCTACACTAAGTTGTTAACAACTCCACCTAAAATGCATTCTGCGTCTACTCTTAGCTAATAGCTATTCACCTTTGGAGTTTTGCTGCTGTGTAACAGTACATAACAATTTTATTTCAAAATGTACTGATCTTACAGTTCCCTTCAAAACAATACATGGGCTTGGTTTTCAAAGCCTGTCCTATTTTAAATTAAAAGTAAAAAAACAACCACTTTTCACATGTATCATTACTGTTAAGCCTTGTCTATGTTTTGAGCTTTTCTTATTTACCTTATAGGTTAATAACCTGTCCATTGAATATATACATTTAGCAAACTATGTAATCTTTAAGACAATCTGCTGAAGGAGTACTTTATTTTTTAAGATATTTTAACAAAATGCTTGCTTTATGAAGGAAAAGTGTTTCAAATCACAATTTTGCCCTCCTTTATCCTTATGTAACAGCATTGATTTTCTAGTGTATGGGTAAATGGTTAAACTGAAAGTGGCACAGATTTGTTGCTACTGCTGAATCTATCTTCTGCTATGCTGCCAATTATCAGAGAAAAAGTTAGAATCAAAAGATGTTGTTAAGAAAAATAACAAATATTATTCCTTCTTTACCCTTGAGTGCTAAGGTTACTCTTCATCTCTTCTATTATTCCTCAGAGCAGAGCAAGCCTGGTCCAGCTCTAATTCAACTCCAAATGCCTTTTTTTTCCAATTAATTTTCACAACTTGCACCTCTTTCAGTTGGGAAGTTCTACTCATTTGTAGTTTTTGTTTGTTTCCCTTCAGCCATAGGTAACAAATGTTAGCTCACGTGAAATATAAATCAGACAGATGCACTACATCAGCTATGGGGGTTTTGGAATTCTTTTCCTTTTCTGGGTAGTTATCATAGTTAACAGCAATTTCCTTACTGCTCCCACGCAAAAACCAGCACAAGCTCCCCAAAATGCAGTTTTTGAAAAGGCTGCCGGTAGGACCATAATTACATGTAGACTAGTGGAATTGCTTCACTAGAGGGAAAATTAAAGGAGACTAACTAACCAATAGGTTAGCAAAAGGTGAGCATTAATAGATCAATAGATCAACTTAAGTGCCAAGTGTCCAGAGCAGCTTTCAAGGGTGATAATGGATTTTAGTACCACTGTAGGGACAGGATTTAATTGTGCACTATAACAGTGCTCTTTGAGCCATTATATGACTGAATTATTACCATTTCTGTAACAACTTGGATGTAAAACTTGACTCTAAGCTGAATTGTGTCACTTAAGGGAATTCGTGAGGAAATTATTTTACACATTCAATGAAATTGAATGTATTTTGCATTCCTGATGTCACCATTTGCCAACCTTAAACAAATTCTGTGCCAAATTGGTTGTACAAAACCCATGCACTGGTATAACCTATGCTGGTATCTTCCAGACAAGGAGAGAACCAGAAGGAAGCTTCAGTGTGTGTCCAAAGAGGTCTGGATGCACGTGTTCAGCAAAAGAGAGCAGAGAACAAATGAATCAAGGAAATAAATAGGGAGAGAGAGAGATGTAGGCTGACATAAACACTTTTGCATAACTCGAGTTATGCCTGCTAATGCCTCCACAAATCCATGTGCAAACATGGTAATTCTATGAACAAATAAATTACTCCCAAGTAAATTAGTAGCTCTAAACTTTAGAACAAATAAGACAGAAATCTCCCAAAGCTCAATGGCTTCATCTGTCATATAGTGACTATACCCTTGATGCACAAAGTTCCTTAATCAATATTTACGTCTCGTATTTCTGTTTTAAAATTAGAATGCAAACATCATATCCATAATGCAATGTTTCTAAAATCTAAGAGCTAAGATTCTCATCCCAATTAAAATGCAGCAAGCAGATTGGTTTTAACACTCAGTGGCATTCTTTTTATGGACTCTTACTCCTTCGTAGACCATATAGTTATAAATAATCCATGCACAGAGCAATTAGGCCTTTTTCTTGTTTTACAGGTTTTGCCTGTGCAAGTGTCATAAAATATTCTAAAGCACTACAATGCAACAAAACACATTTAAATCTCTATATTAAGAGTAATTGAATAATTTTGATATTTAATTGCTCTTCTTCTGTCATATGATTACAGTCTTTGGAGTGAATCACACAATTACTGAGTCCAGACCAAAGGAGGACTACTAGCCAATCATTTTAGAAAAGGCCATCTTTAGCACCTGCAAATGATTAAATGTGATGATCAAATAGGACACTGACAAATTTGAGAACCTGCAATTTCCACACAAGTCAGAACTGAAACAACAAAAAGTGACTTCCACGCTTCTTCTGGTAGAGAAGCAATAATTTTGACTTATTTTGAAAGACTGATCTCATGTGTCATCTTGTGAATGACAAGGGAGAGTTGGATGACTGAAACCAGAGAGAAAACTCTGCTTCAGTGGCCTCACATGAATCTTTATTCTGTGTAGAACTTAAAACTGAGGCAGAGGGGAAGCTACAGAAGAGAGATTCACACTTGGCTTTTCTGTTATTATTTAAAACTAAAATTTCTACTGTGCTTTCTCTGCTCTTGCAGGAACACTGTTTATAACCTTTATACTTGAAGCACACAGTAGGTTACATGGAATTACACAGTATACTTGTATATATGACATCTGTAGATTTGCTTTGCTTTTGTAAAGACTCCTAAGTCTTTACAGCAACAACTGAAATCTTTGCCCTCCTCTATGCAGAAAAGATTCAATATAGCCTGAGGAATTATATTCAAGAACAGAAATAGAGTGAGAAAACCTTTCTTACTAATTTTCCAAAATAAATTTTGACTGTGAAAGACTGGAAAGAATATTAATCTGTTTGATTCATACATACTCTCTTTTAAGACAAATTAATTATGCAGCAGAAGCATTTAGCATAAAAATACAAGCTTTGAAATGTGTTAAGTGTAGTACAGGGAAATGAAACTGATAGAAAGAGACTGAAAGAGGCTAATTAGAAAATGTCTGGAAGAGCACAATCATTTCACAAAAAGTACAGAAGATAAAGCACTGTGGGCTTTAGCAGATTATTAATGGTTTGCAAGATTTAGTATCCAACCACCTTTGAGATCAGCTTTTTTCCCCACCCAATTTAGTCTCAACTACACAAATGCAAAACAGCAAATGCAGCTGTTGGTTATAATGAGGTCACAAGCTAATTGTGTTCTTATTTCAAATTTTAGAGTAATAGCCTTAGAAATATAATGCCTTAAAATATACACTAGTTCAACAAGCTAAAGCTGTGAACTTGGAACACTGTGACCACATTCTTATCTTCCTTAGTTTTTTATAAAAGGTGAGCATAAACCATTGTTCCATGGGTCTCAATCCCACTGAAGATGTTAATGTTCTGGGAGGAATTCCCTTTAGTAGGTCTAAGCAGATTCCATTACTGCAACAATATTTTCCCCAGGGAAAAATAGAAGAGACAGTATTTCACTCCAGCAGTCACTCATTTCGTCATGTGGCTGAGGACTACTACTTTCCTCTGTGTGCAGGATTCTGAAATCAGACCCATAAAGAGTGACTTGAGACTCACTGCTGATTTTCAGTGTAATTAACATACTAGCAAATCCTTAAGAAATTATGCAGCAATTTTATGCAAAACTAGAAGATTTAACATTATTAGTTTCTCCATCAAAATGAAAGAGTATTTTAAAACTGATTAAAACAGTTTTTCAGTTTTTAAACAGATTAAAAAGATGAGTTCTGCAGCCTCTGACCCCATATTTTGCTTATTAACCTATTTTAATAAGCAGGAGGATGTTATTGACATTACACATTAGAACAGGGAGTCAGGTAGAAGTGGATGTAAACTCCAGACCTATTGAATAAATCTGCTACTCCTGTGTGCCACATTTTCTGATTTATCTGAGAGCTTTGCATTCCAGAAAATTAATAGAAGAGCATTTTCGCAAATTTTCAAGCCCACTGGTTTATTGTTGGTAATGACATAGCATTTGCTATTCTTTGTTAATAACCACATTCTGGGTTTACCACAGAATTAGAATAATCTAGCAAGAATCCCATGTGCAATTAGATACAATACACAGACACATTTATGTTTATTATTCAGAAGTAAATAAAAAAGCAAAAGGACTAGAGTTTTATGAAAGCTTGTGTTTTGCACGCTGAAACAGTGGGAGTATCAAAAGTAGACATGTTTCTGGAACTACAGCCCTACATCTGTGACAACTCTGAAGTGCATGGGTCTTAGTTTTCTATGGAAGTATTAACCATTCACAAAACTTACTTCAACAGAACATTCATAGCAACAGTTTCTATATAATAGTAACGTAATGTTCATTTGAAGGAATGCTTGAAACAATTTAGGCACTTCAGGAAATAACTGAGCCAAGCACACAGCTCCATTCAAGACATTTTTCAAAGTGACTCCAAGTGACTACACAAAGGTTGTAGTTCTCTCATAAAGAGACTGGTTTGATAATGTGGCCAACACAGGAATCATTTGTCCTGCTTGTTTCAAAAATCTGCAGCAGCACACCAGGGAGTCAGACCCACACTGTGCCAGGTCACAACCTTGAAAACAGAAACCAAATACTGGCACTGGAACTACTGGAGTTTTGTTGGTCATGGATGGTGTTTACAATAACTTAAAGCACAAATGGCCCCTAGGAAGAAGAATGGAAGGCAAGGACAATAAAACATGGGAGTGTTTCCTGTGAGAAGTCCAAGAGCTGTTCAGTAATCCAGCAGCAACCTCAAGTTAATCAAGTTCTACAAGCACTGGTTTGTCTGGAAAATAGAATAAATTCATGCCCAACAATGCAAAACTGCCCGAGGAGTGATCAATTAAACAACGAGGATGTTGTGCAAAAATAAATGACAGACTATACTACTTCTTAAGCTAAATGAATGAATGAAACAGGACTTATTTTCAGAGTGCTTTTCAAACATTCATGATTTGTTTTGAAAACAGAAAAAAGCCCTACTGATTTGCATGTGGTATTTACAATAATTGGATAAAGTGGCAGCAAAATTATATATACATTTGCAATGGTTGCTACTAGAAAATGATGACATTTGGTTTCAACCCTTCTCTAAGGTTATTTTTGCAGGGTAAGTTAGATCCTTAGTGCCTGCAATATTAGTGGGAGGGAGAGGAGGATGTTGCAGTGTTCGTGAATGATTAGGATTCTTATTAAAAATGTCACCATCTGCGTTAATAAAATGTACATACTTTCATTTTGTTTAGAAACCCTGAAAATGGCATTCATGTGGGCATACTTCATGGCTGGACTTCTGTAAGGTATAAAATAGTTTGCAAAATACTGATCCTTAATGCCATTCATCAGAGGATCCAAACATGCATTAGCTCTTCCAACTAACTGGTGTTGGGCATCTTGCTTAGAAATTCCACAGCAACAGTTTCTATATGAGGTCTGCCTGTGAAAAAGTTTGCAGAATCATATCCCTTGCTTTGCATAATTCAGTAAAAACCCTGCAGAGAATCAGGTATGAATTATCTTATATTAATAATCACATTCAGCTTTACCCTTGAGACCTGTCACACTGGAATTTAAAATCAATCTAAGTATTTGTTAGGGAAAAAAAGTTATGCATTATCTTATGGATGTTTCCCACTGAAACCTGTCTTTTTTCCTTAACTATTTCAACTGACTTCACTTAGGTTCTGTTTTTATTCTTGAATTTTGTACGTTTTAATCGTTACAGGGTTAACAAATTGTGAAATAGCTGTGATCTCAGTTTTCCTTATTTGATTTCGTCCAGGGAGATAACTAAAGTCAGGTCAGCACTACTAAAAGAACATTGATCCCGCTGGGATCCTGAATCCAGGCTCTCCAGCTCCATCTTCTGGTACAAAAGTACCTAAGAAAACAGTACTCCCACAGCTAATTTTACCAGCCATAATGTCTTGAATATATAGCAGGATACTAGCAAAAATAAGATTATTATTCATAATTTATGACAAGATCTGTGTCGTAGTTACTTTATTGAAAGACAATTTTGTCTCCCCAATTCTCACATATTTTCCCCATTTCTTCTAATCCCCAATTAGTCTCAAAGTTGTTTCAATCTACAGGGACTAGCTAAAAATAATTTTGGAATTATATTCAAGATTGAAACCGACTCAAATCTTAAAATCTTCTGGGATTCATTTACTACAGATGTCATGTAATATGCACAGAGTCTGAACAAATTTCAGTCTGAACCAGAATAACAGAAACAATTCAAAACCTAATCCTTGACTCCTCCGAATTTAAAATTTCACAGAATTTCTATGGGTTTAGCCACAAAACTCATAACATTACATTACAATGAACACTAAGAAAAAAGCCCTAGAAACCTTATTCCTGCTCCCTCTGGTAAACTGCATATGTAAGCTGAATATCCTAAACTATTCCAGTGCTAAAACAATTCAGTGTTAAGTGAAATTAAAACTGAAACACAGAAAAAGACAAATCACTTTGCTAAATCTGGTTCAAATCCACCTTTTTAAAGCAGTGTGTTACTTATGCTCGCTTTAAGATTAGGAAGTGCTTTCAGCTGCTGCTGTTCACACTAATACTTGATGAACTTGAGCTCAAAACCACCACAAAGGAGATTGTTCTCAATGTAGAAACAGCTCCACTGTGTGTGGCTTTCTGACAAAATCAAAGGAAATCTCAATCCCCAGGTTTTTCACAACCTTAAAAAATGCAACCTCACAGGTTAATTTAGGAATTTAGACTTCTGTTACTCATTTTAATTATTTGTGATATTTAGAACTATTTGTAATGAGCACCAGTATTGCAATATTCCACTACTGCTGCAGCTTCATTTATTTCTGCTATTTAAAATTATTCATAATAGGCACCAGCATCAAAATATTCCAGTATTGCTGCTACTGCAAATTTAGTTTTAGGAAGTTGGTTATGCTGTCAAAGCACTGAAGTGTGCTGAATTACACCATAGGTTGAGAGTCTACCAAGGTGTACAGGAAAAGACACCTGAAGTCAAGTTCACCCCATAGTTTCAACTCTTATGTTCCTGTCCAAGTCATTGTCACATAAGCTACAGGAATGGATGCTAGACTGAAAGAGAAAATGCAAGTGGCTCTCTTACCTGCCTCACTAATATGATTTGTGCTTTGAGGTTTCTGAGTGAAGAACATTGAAGATGACAAAGAAGAGTGATTTCTAGATTTGTCCAGGTAGATGTCTATGTTTTCTTGATGGAGAGCATTTTTCTGTAATAGAGAGTACAGAGTACTGTAATCTTAAAACAGTATTTGTCAGGGAGAAAGGAGAGGAGAGTTGGGAATATTTTCTACTTAATAAAGCTCCCATTATTTTTGAATGAAAAAAAAAGAATATTTTTTAATGGCTTCTTACTGTGTTGCAATGGAAAAACCTAACACAGTAAACCATTTTCAATCAAAAAAATGTAACAGAAAAATTACGGAGAATAGCAAGAAAAATGCATTAAACAGTGGATAAGTGCTTCAATAGAACTGAAAGCAAGACAACTTTAAAAATTTGTCTTTTAACATTTACTGCGCATTCACACCAAATGTGAAGCTTTTACGTCCTAGGAAGTTTTGTTGCTCCCTGCCTTCCTCTAGTTTCCTGCACAGTGAATTATTTACGCAAAACAAAATTTCTTCCATGGGAAAGCCTTGCATGGTACTTCAAAGCCTGGATAAAACAGGGACTTCAGCTTGAATCTATAAAAAATCATCAAAAAAATCCTTTCAACATCTGCATTGTGTTACCTTATCGTTCTACCTGTCTAGCTGAATTATTCAGATATCCACACCAGAAATACTAGACAATGAAGATGTAATGTTTCTCTATGAAGATGTGATGTTTTTTCAAATTAAAAAAAAAAAAAAAACAACCCAATTTGCCACAGATTAACTTTCCATACAAATTATAATGAACTACACCCAAATCCTTGCTATAGCAGGATGCTCACTTCAGTCTGGAAGTCTTCATGTTGCACCCTGTAGGAATCAGCTTATTTCCTGTAAAGGGCTGGAAAGCCTTAAAACAACTGGTTTTGGTTGAAGAACTCCAGTGCACTTACTTGTGGACTTAGCCAGGTCAGAAATCTTAGTTCCCTCTTCTTTGAGGTTCAGTGTCCAACCACTAGTACTGCTATAAAGAAGAATCATCTTCCTACAGCAAGGACCATTCTGGTGGGCAAAGTCCAAATTCCATTCTTCAGGAAAAAAAAAAAAGTGAGGAATTAGTGTCTATTCAAAATTTCATCCTTGACTGCTGAAAACATTGGAAGTGTATGTATATGTTTAAAAATGGAATTGTCCTAATTTATAAACAAAAATAATTTGATTCTGTCACCACTTTTCTTCTTCTGGTGTCATTCAGTTGGAGCTTCTGTTTATACTGTGATTGCTCTTTAACAGTGTGGGATTTAAACTAGTCCCTGAAGGGATAGCTGCCAAAAAAGTGATATTACTTTTTAGATGCTTTCTAATTATTTCTACCATCATCCAGAACCTGCAAATATCTGATTTCCTTCACTAGGTTCAATAAAATTGGAAGACTTAATAAGAATATTGAAAATATTGCATTTTGCATTGCTAAAGGCACCGCACAGGTGCTTGACTCATCCTTCAGACTGTAAACATATCAAAAAATTACATCTAGGACAGGTCAAGTAAAGACAGTATGGTTTGTTGTTGGGGTTTTTTTAAGAACTTAGTCGACTTTTTAAATACTTAGTAGATTGGAAGCAGGCCTTTTATTAAGCAAGTGTTCCTGAGGGAGTTGATTTACCAAAATTACTTAATACTTGACAGTGCATCTAATTGATCACAGTTCTTTTTTTTTACAAATATAAACCAACATTTTCATTGCCACACATGGTGGTAGGTCATGTTGACACTGAAGAATACTGTAAGGCTAATTTCTGCTCCAGCCTCCATTATTTTTCTCTATCTCAGCACTTTGCCATCCTTACTGAGACTAACAGCAAATGTAAAGTGCCCTAAATAGAGCTGAGAGTTTGCAATAGTGTTTATCATTAGGGTTCTTGTTACTGTAATTTCACAGTTCTGAGCAACAATTCTCATTTTATGGGCAGGTAATTGAGCTCTGTGGTACATTAATTGATTTACAGGGGAAATACATTAGAAGCTGGGTGGAAAAGCAAATTATTCAGGATCTTCACTCTGATTGCCTTTTAGAGCTACCACTCTAGGACCACTGAAAGGATTTGCTTTAGCTCATGTCAGTGAAGCTATGATTTAATGTTTGTCCAAAGAATGTTCACATTTGAAATCAAAGTGAGGTTACTGTGGTTTCATGAGTTATAAAAGCAAAAATTGAAGATTACTGCTGATTCTTAGATCAGAATCACTTCTCAGCTCAAGGACTACTTAGTGGGAAGAGCTAAGGCAAAAGGCAAAATTCCAGAAAGTGTTGCTGATGAAGTCAGCGATGAGTTATACAAGAAAATGTTAACAAGGGTGATCCTGTCAGAGCTCGTGTCTGCCTGTGATTCAGTGCTGAAGCTGGTAACACCCAGAGTGCCAGTGATCCAATCACTCCTGAGGAACAAGCTTTTCAAAGCAAGCACTGCAGTTTCAGGGTCAGTAAAAGACAGGACACAGACAAAATCGACAGAGGTAAACGGAACGTGCCCAGCGATGAATTTGCCCCATCTGGTCCTTCTTTTAATATTCCTGTTATAAAATTCCTATATTTATCAGCTTCTCATAAAAGGCATTCTTTCTCAAAGAAGTGAAAGTTAGAAGCATTCATTAGAATGAAACCAACAATTCAGCAACATCTTCCCAAAACTGATTTTGTAAGAGTCATGGGTTTGTTTTCTTTATAATCACACGGGAAAAAAAAAAAAAGTCTGGAAGGAAATGGAAAGGGTTGGTAAAAGGAGTCAGCTGATGGTACCTGCCATTAGCCTCCTGCTATAGCTGACCTGCTAGAATTCCTAGGTAAGAGGACAAGTGCTTCCTTTGCAATCAAGTCCACGTACACCACACAAAAGGCAGAAGGACAAATATGATTCATAAAGGCAGCGGAGTCAGAAGCCAGCGTTTCACTTGTGATGATAGCCCACTTGCAGATGTTCCACTTGAGTACCTGTAGGAGAGCAGAGGTTGTTCTTCATTTATATGTCCAGCCATAATAGCCATACTTCTGTTGCTATTCAAAGAACAGGGATAAACTCTGGGGTTTGTTAGGTTTTAAATAGTTTCCAATTTCAGGCCTAATAGAAGGCAAAACGGAAAATATCGCTGGTAATAGGACTTAAAAATAGAAATATGGAAGAACACAAGGTTGTACTCATGTTACCTACTACTTTTTTCAGCTGAGTCTTTACAAACATAAATATGTATCTTCTTCCCCCAATGAAAAAAAATTTCTATCTTATAGCCTGTAAGAAAAGCTATAAAACCAAAGCAAATCTGATTCCTGTAAACAGAAAATGTTCTTTACGAATTCAGTTTGGGGAGCATAAATATTTAATTGCCTTGAGCATATCTTAGAAGCTCTGATTTACTCAAAATAGTGTCAAGAGCAAACAAAACTGCAAGACAATCTCTTTTAGTAAGAAATACCGTGTGAAAAGGAAGTATTTTCTTATAATCTTTCACTGCTTCACTTTATGTCTGAATCTTATAACTCCAGCTCCTATAACAGCATCAGTGGGGGAGAGAGACAACAAACACTCCTTTTGTTATTTGACTGACTGCAAGGTTTTGACAGGTACAACATAAATAAAAATAATTTATTCTTGTTGGGGGTTGGGTTGATTTCTTATAGAATTTTTTCCCAGAAGTTGCTAAGAAGCTAATGGCTGGGTGCTTTTCGGTACTTATGGGTGCTCGGGAACAAACAAAGGAAGCAGCTAAAGCAGAGACATTGATTCCACTTCGCTGGGGGCAGTTTTCTGCTCTGGGGGGACGGCCAGGGCTGCTCGTCTCGGCGAGGCAGAGAGCTCTGACTTTTTCCCTTCACCTCGGACTCCGTCGGACCACCGGTCTCTTCGTGTGTCCCCCGGGATTTTGGGAACCCGTCTCCTCCCTGCCCTGCACCCACAGTTTCTTCAGTTCTGCTCGAGGTCTCCCCACGCTGTGTTTCTACAGCCCCTGCCAGCCGGGACACTCTTTTCCAACAGCTCCAGCCACTGTGAACCCTGGGAATCATCTCACGCTCCTAGAGCTGCCGCTAGCCTATTTGCTTGTGATGGTACTGAGGGGGGGTGGGGGGGTGTTACCAGAGGAAGAACTGTTACTGACTTGTTGTTTTGTTTTTTTTTTTTTTTTTTTCTCCTCTAGTTCTGTTTGTTGTCAATATTGTAATTATTGTTAATTTACCTTGTTAGACTAACTAGTAAAGAACTGTTATTCCTACCCTCCTTATCGTTGCCTAAGGCCTCTCTTTCAATTTTGGAATTATAACAAACCCCAAGGGAAGTTTCCCTTTTCTTTGGTCCCTGTCTTTCCAAAACCAAGACAATTCTCATAGGGTTTCATTAGAATAAGAAGTTGGTAGCATTGTATATATGTATATATGTTTAAGGAACAAAAAGCAATATTTAAAGTAGTAGGACAAAACCTTCATAAAAAAAGGTATACATGTACTTTTAAGTATTATATATATATAATTTCTCAATGCCTTGCTCTAAGTTTTAGACAACTGACTACAAATAGGTTATTTTCACTTTATTCTTTATTAGGTTATATTGACTGTTCTATATATCAGGTTGCTAGGTTATATTGACTGTTAAGTGAATCCTGATTGATAATTAATATAACTGGAGACTATTATTTATTAAATACATATTAACAATCTTTAATAGATCAACTTTAATAAGAACAATTTTAAATCTAAAATTAAAAACAATTTCTAGGACACTTATTTTAAGTAATTGCACTAACAAATAATAAGACCTTATATACAATTAAATGACTAACAGCTAACTTATATAATCATAGTAACAGTAATATATATGTACTGCAATTATAAGTGTTATGACTTCACGAGTTTGTCTAATCAGACTATCCAAGCAGTGCTTGCTAAATAACACAAAATAATTTGTCTGATGAAGTCTTTGTTTAAGAAAATATCCAATGGGCATAACTAAGAACTGAAATTACTGGCAAGCATTAGCTTGGAAAGATAGAAATTTACCTGACTAGTAGGAAGACACAATATATTCCTGTACTTAACACATGATCATAGTAGAGACATGATTTTTAGCAAATTTATTTCAGATAAAAATTGACAAATGTGAAATGTTTTGCTATATAGAATTTTTCAATTGACCATTGTTCTGTTTGACAACACAGGCTACAAACTGTCCCTCCTCTCAGAAATATTATTCTGTTTGTCCTTAGAGTTTTAGGAAAACATAGGACAAGAACAAGTCTCACACTGCATTTCAGCTTTGTGGCCCTAAGTAATTGTTGCTATTATTAAAAATAAAAATAATTATTTACTAATTTTAAAATACCTCCATCTAATTTGAGTATATTCCACGAAAAAAGCAAACTAACTTGAATATTTCAAATCCCTCATTTTAAAATGTGACATTCCAGATAGTTCAGCTCTGTGTAGCCCCTCAGGGTTAATTCTCACTTAAATTTTCTGAGTTCAGAAAAAATGTGTGGACTGTATTAGCTGGGTTGTATTAGACATATGAGAACCTTGTTCACCCCTAAAAATCTACACCCATATTCTCAGCAATGATAATTGGATTTTTCTGCAGAGGATATTTTCATTCTAGCAGCAGCAAACCAGTTGAAATGGTGAATCACTTTGTGCTGCTCCCCAGGCACCACTAATCATGGTAATCTAATCTGCTCAAATTAGCCCTCATGCTGCAGTTCCACAGACAATTAACCCTTGTATTGCTGTGGGTTGTGCAAATCAAATCTCAGCCCATTACAGTCAGCCTCTGCATGCTCTGCACATTGCCCCAGCATCCATAATTGCTTGTAATGATTCTTCTTTTCCATGGTTACTCCTTAGACTTAAATCATGTCTGAGTAAAATCCTGAGAAAAGCAGACACCCCCAAATCCATCCATCATCTCAACACATCCCCATGTCACTTCCAGGTCAGCTCCAGAGGTGTGCCAGGGAAGCAGCCCCATTTCCTGATTTGCACAACCCACAGCAGGGGTTATGGGTGGACAGGCTGGAATGTCAGGATGGTTTTTTAGAGCAGTGTAACACGGCTGAGGACAAAAATCCCCTCCCCAAAGCTACTCCAGCAGTGGTTTTGACATGGTTTATGCTTCATGGCCTATTATGTGGCACTTCAGAAAACATATTAGAATTGACCACGAGACAGACTGTTAAACTTCTTAACAAGTAGTTTGACTTCCTCAGGACTTCGCTGGCTAAAAATTCACTGCCCTGTGCCTAGAACTCACATCTTTGTGCAAGACAGCATGAAATAAGAAAAGTGGATTTCTTCCAGGTCAAAGTTCATGCCATATCTGTGTGGTCTCTCAGATCCCTGGTTTGGAGAAGGATCTAAATTGTATTTGTTCACACAAATCTCTGAACTGAAAAACAATAGGCAATAAAATCCCTTGAATAGCCTATGTTTTGTCTTCTGGTGAGTTTCCCTGACACTGGGCCAAGCTCGCTGGGTTCATGAGGGAGATAATTTCCCAGAAAAGAGATAACAGAGAGATAACAGAGGGCAGAACAAGACACCAAAGAAAGGAAGGCTCTGGGAAAAGGTATAAAAGACATGTTTTATGGTATATAGTGAAATAAATATTTATGATCCTTGGTGGTCAGGAGACATCCTGATGAGCTGAATTACAGACGGCCATAGAGCATCCAAGCCAACGGTTAGGACGCTGCAATCTCCTTGAGTATCTGTGTGATCCTCAGGTATTGATTTATCACACAAGTAGATATAAAGCTGACAGTTGCTGAACACAGTTTGAGGTTTTATGACAGATACATGAACTCAGAGACACATTCAAGACTGTGCACTGCTTACAAATAGCTCACCAAAAATTATCCTAAAATTAGCCTCCACAAGTTCTATGGCAAAAATCCTTTAACTCACATTCTTCCGTACATTACACAGAGATTATTTCTCTTCAACTAGACTGAACTCATTTAATAACTGAATTTCTTTCAAGTTAAAAGGCTATTTCATAGGGTAAAATCTGCTTCTTGGTTAAACTAGCAAGGCCGATGGAACCAGGTTTTTTAAACTGTGGTTAAAGCCTATTAGATGTTATTTACAGATGATAATCATATAGCCACAGATTAAGTTGGTTTAAACTCTTGAAGGGTACTCAGGCAACTTTCTTGCACTACACTGCATTGACAACACTTCTATTCAGTACAAGATAGATTTACAAAATTCATCTAGACCAAGCTCTGCATTCAGCAGCAACAGAGAATTTAGGAAGCAGGGGTTGTTAGAAGCACATGGAGGAACCCTTTGTATTACAGCTTATAGGGGTTGTGACGCACTACTTGTATTTCAAAATGGACAGAAAAAATACAAATTACATTTCAACAACCATTTCCTGTGTTGCAGTTTCATAGGTCAATGCAATGACTAGCTCTGCCACGCTTCGAGTGACTTCAAAGTCGTCATTAGTTGACAGTAAATAACCAGCTTGCTGTTTAAAAGACAAATTAGTTATCAACATATTCCAAATGTTTTTAATGTAAGAGATTATTTGAAGATCACAGAATAACGGCTGAGCCCCTTGAAGATTTTTCCATATGACAGCGCAGCCCCATGCTTTGTGGCCTGACACATAACTCAGCTTCATGCTGCATTATCAACACTTTTGGGGCAGCAAAGATACTAAACCAGTCTGAATATATTGTTGTGCAGGCTCCTGCCTCACTGTCCATTCAGTCATTCCTTTAAATTAGAAGCATTCACCATATTCTGCCATATACAGGGGGGAATTTATGTCATCTTGCTGAGAGGTTTAAGAAATCTCTCTCTGCAGGGAACAATGGACTGCAAATACAGATATACAAAAAAGCTCAGATATCTGAGAAAATCAGAAAGTCTGGTTGTCTCACTGCATGTTGCCTGAGACTGAGATGATATCTCCAAATTCTCTTGCAATTACCAAGCTAAAAGGAAGTAGTAATGGGACAAGAAATAGAACCAATGCAACAGCGTTTTAACCTATTCTATTCAAGTGTTATCACTTTGCCATCACTTATTCTGTGTTCAACTTGAGTATTAAGCTGACCTTTTGGATACCAAAGGATAAAAATGCATTAAAGCTTCTTGTCCTTCAATCACAAAGACACATACAGTTACTTGTCTTTCATCAGGGACAGTTCCTTAAGCCTTATGTTGAAAATTTCCTACCAGACTCTAGCAACAAGACTTTTTCTTCAATCCTCTGTTATTTGTTCTCCCCCAAAACCCAAGAGCTGGGAAATGAAGCTTTTCTAATGCTCTTTTCTGCACAGCTCATGACTTAGAAAGGATCACAGTGGAGCTTATATGACATTAACCTTAACTTGAATTTACACAGAAGGAATTACATCCCAGCAACAGGGTTTGCTTTCCTAAATCTGGTCTAGCAGAGCAAGTGCTGCAATTACTGTCTTCAGTCATCAAGCTCAAAGCATAACAATCACAACTATCTGGAGCAATAAGTCACAATCTACGAGTCTGGGGAAAAAAAAGCAGAAATATGCAGCAGTACCCACACAGAGCAACTGCACAACTCTCAGGAAGATCTTTGGGAGCCTTTAGATTGCAATAAAACTCCCACACACACTCCAAGAGATCTGTGGATGCAAAGTGTTCTGAATACTGCATGCAACAAGCAATCTTCGTTTGTGGGGAGATCTGTTTGTAATATTTGAGTCCCAAATAAGAAACAATTATGACATAAGGTGTTAATTTCTTTATGATGTTAAATTAAGACCTTGTCCTTTGTCTTAGAAAGGTTCTAAATTAATTCCATATTGAAATATGGAATGTTAAAACCACATCTAGGCTGGAGGATGCTAAACATTCACGAGAATATGAACAAATCTTACAGGCAGGTGTCCAGTACCACTGCAGCTGTATCCCCAGGAATTCCCCTAACAGAGCTGAAACAGAGTTCTCCACCTTGCCTGTTTTTACTGTGGGGATTACTATTCCCAGTTCTGGACACTGCTGTAAAAACCCACAACAAATTTGTCACCATATTGCAGATTTTGCAATCTGAAATTCAAGCCAGGAATTAATTAAGCATTAGGAAATAGAACAAAACAATCAGACAGCTGTTGTCACAACGTTGGGATGCAGTCTCAAATATCAGCCAAGTTACCATTAGGACAGCTTCTTTTGGACATAACACCAGTGAGGAGTTACAGGCAAATATTTGAAGGAAGGTGATTAAATCAGTTTGCAGAGATTTAGAAAGCTAATGGTGAAAACAGCATATTTTTTGCAGCAATTAATAAGTGGATGATGAAGTATGGTATTACAGGTCTGTTGGAGGAGGCATCAACATTTTAATGACAACTGAAGTAAAGCAAAGCAACAAAAGTTGTCCACCCAGAAGAGTGGACAAGACCCTTTCTGTTACATGATACCATGAGCAGGCAAATTTAAGAGCACAAGGAGGAGAACATGGTTAACTATGATCCCTGGCAGAAAACCAGAAAAGCAATAGAAAGGAAGAGGCTATGTCCCCTGACTGTAACTGGGCAGAATAAGCAAGTACAAAACTTAACCTATACTCTCCCCACAGAGGTAGCAAAGATTATATGAGGAATTTTTTCCTTGCAGAAATCGTGACCTTGTGCTTCTTTACAAGAAACTTTTCATTCATACTGGAATTGGTCAATTACCATTAAAAATGTAAAAGGAAAGGCCATACAGTCTGCCTCTGGGATCATTCATTTTTAATATTTTTTTTTAAATGGCAAAAAAAAAAGCAAAAAAAAACCCCAACTTTGTCACACTCTCCACTTTGAGGTGTGGAGCTGCATAAAAGCAGTTATCTCTCGGAGTCAGAACCACAGATATAAACACAGGATCCTGTACAGAAGCAAAGCAAAATCTCATAAAGGCTTTCCCTGCAGGTTTTGTTCATGCAAAACCACTCTTAACTCTGAAGACAGTGACTGTGTGCAGGCATCAAGGTATTCCTCTCCACAACTAAGTTCAAAACAAAAAGAGAGGCATTGATTAAAGCTGAGATTTCTGAATGTTCTTATGAGAGGTGGTCCATCAAAATTGCTTCATTCTGACTTTGCACTGAAATGTCTTCAGAAATAGAAAATAACTCCAGCTTTACTATTTCTATGACTACTAATTTCAAAAATTGGCTTTTTGTCCAGACTCTACATCATTATAAAGCGTTCTGCAGCTAGATTGCATTGTTATCAAATTGCATCACAGCTCCTTCTATCATTAAAGATTGGACATTAGGAAAAAGTTCTTCACCAAAAGGGTTGTCTAAACGTTTCCTGTTGCAGAAGCCTTTAAATGCAAGTTAAGGCATTTGTTAAAGCAGTGAAGTTATCTGTGATGAGTAATGCAAACTTTATCGAGGTACAAAAGATTTGAAAATTCAGGAATAAATAACTCTAAATGGCCTTAGCATCCAAGCTCACAAAGCTGATTCTATTTATCAAAGAGTCTCATGAAAACACTCAGGTAGTGTCAGAGTAACAGATTTGCTCTCTGAAACTTGAGGGAAAAAAGAGTTAATAATTCCCCAAGTTTTTTCCTTTCTATTTCTTGAAACTCATCAATTTAATTTTGGGTTAAATGACAAACTCCCTTGTTTTTTAGTGTTTCAAAAAGTACTTCAAAGGAAACCTAAATTTTATTAATAATAAAAATAAAACAGTATAAAATTCTGCTACATTAATTTATTTTCTTTTTGTGAATCAATATTAAAAAACTGTTAATGTAAACAGAGGCTTTATCAGTCCATATTATGAAAACTCATGTATATTTACCATTAAAAATGGCTTGCAATAATCAGTGTCTAAGAACACTTGCTGTCCCTGTTACTGTAAAAGATCAAGTATAAATTTTTTCTCCAAACGGAAGTTTAGTGGCTATTTTCCAATTTGATTTCCGCTGACCACAGATGCAGAATAAACAAATGCAGCAGGAAAAATAATTGTGGCTCTTTCTCTACAGAGAGATAAAGACTCATGATCATTAACAGTAAACAATAACTGCCAACAATAAACATTTAATGATACTCATAAAAATAATTGGCCATTGTGAAGCTCAACAAATTTAAGACAATTTCTCATTATATTGGTGGTTGGGCATTTAAGAAGACACTATTTCACTGAAGGGCAGCAAGTGATAAAACAAGCACTATCATCTGATTCTGGCTGTTTAAAAGGACATTTTCTGAAGCTGAGCATTCTGTTTTTTCCTTCCTGCATATTCTCCAAGGGATCACCTTGCCTTGCTCACAAACTTGATGGGTGCTACACTGGCAAAAATGTTGTGCAAATAAACCATAGCAAATGCATTTGATAATTGCCAGTTTTGCAACCAGGCCAAAGTAGGACTAATGCTCTGTTCAGGGAGCAATTTTGCTCAGTGTTCACCAGGAAGTGTGGTCCTCAATGCAAGAAATTACTTTTCTCCTTTCAATCCCCAAAACACATGGACCAGATGGGTGGAAGCCGATTGTTTTCCTCAGAACATGTTTATACTAAACACTTATTAAACTGGCTCTGTGTACATCTCAATCAGACCAAAGATTCAGATTTAGGACAGGACTTAAGTATTTGTCAACTCCAGTCATCTGAGTGTCCCACAGTTACCATAAAATTCACAGAAAGATACTTTTTTAAAGGAAAAATGGGAAGGGGCAAATTTTTAACTCTAGCATTTTTTAAGCCAAGAAATGCTAGAGCAAGAAAATAATTAGGCACATCCAGCTCACAGTACAGTCAGCCACTGGATCATACATAAATTGATTTAAGATTTCAAATGATGTCAAGTGGGTTTTAAGTTTGTAGTTATTTGTACCAACTGATAAAAATGATTATTCAAAGGATGGTTTCAAAAAAGACAACTTCAACTTGGCTTACTTTTCCGATATCCACTGGGTAGAACTAAATATAAAAGGCAGAATGCAATTTTGTCCCAGGTACAAAGCTGTGAAATTGTTTGGAGTTCTGTGGCCATGAATTAAATCAATAAGTGAAATAAAATTGAATAGAAACTTTAATAAAAATACAGAGAAAAACATTAAATGCTTCTCAAATGGAAGCACTGACTTCAGTCATCCAGTTTTTAGATAAATGATAAGAACTGGAGAAGGAAAGTGGTGAAAAAACATTGCTTACATTTAGTTTCAGTTAAGATACACCTGAAATGAGAGGTAATTAGCATATAAAAATAACTCTTCTGTTGGAAGTCTCAACTCAAATGAAGTGCTAGAATTTAAAGTACTTAAAGTCCCTGCAATTTTAATATCTTTTCATTTGACTGCTGCAGTACTGCTCTTAAAAGTAATCAGCGTCTCTTAATCTTTGTGATCTTTAAGCATCTGCTATCATGTTATCATGGTCTTGAAGCATTTTTGAGCCTTATTGATCATTACTTGGCACATCACAAGTCAGATCCTGTGGATATTTAAGTTTTAAGTGCACTCAGGAGAGAACTCTGGTAACAGTGGATGACATCTGCATTTGTCCACAAGTGGAGCAATCCCACCAGACTCTTTGCTCCATAGCAAACAAACTTTGTTATGACAAGTAAGGCTACCTTGAAAGAGAAGCATGACAAAAAATACTGTCACAAAAACCAGACTGATAATTCAGCTGAACTTAAGTAATGAAATTGCAAAAGCGATTTTGATATAACCACAAAAAAGAACGCTCATTTTAAAAAATCTTTTTTTTTTCTTGATCCAACACACTTAAGATCCTTATGTTCCAGAAGAATCTGATGTAAATAACAGAAAGTTTCAGATTACAGGACTAAGGTGTAATCAGTTGATAAGCTTCCTATTCTGCATGGGCTCAGCAAGCTAATTTGTCAAGGACGTTCTCAGGGTGGCAATAATGCTTGGAAGTAATATCTATCTGTAAAATTCCAGCTGAGCAAATAGCTGGAATAAGTGTCAAGAAAAGTCAGTTATCTGCTGTACTAATAACCACAAGTCTATACACATCATGCTGAGAAAACCTCCAGAAGGAACAATGTCATTACCTTAAAATTTCAGGTTGGCTTGATGAGCTGTTTATTCCAATTAACACAGAAGAAAATTGCTGGGTAACTAACACTCTCATTTAAGAAGTCTGTCTAATGTTCACACTATGATGAGTTCTGAAACATACTTTTTTTTGAGGATCACTACATTTAAAGCAACATTAAATAACATATAGCAGCTACAAATTTCACCTCTTCATCCTATAATCATAGACAGAAATATATTTCTAAGGAGTGTTCACACATCCAACAGAAAAAGTAAAACACCTGAAACTGCCTCTGATCAGAGCATAAGTTAAATTTTCATTTTACAAAAGGCTGCCAAAGTTCTGTTTCGGTGTTCAAAGTCTATATCCTTGGTCATTATGCAGTTATGGCAATGAGCAAAACACTATAAAAAGATGACTTGCAAAGAGCATGAAACAGTCATTTCTGTCCTTTTCAATATTTGTTTTTCTAAGGATTAATGAAGCTGGTGGTACATACTGCATATAACATTCTCTATGAATTAGCATTTATAACTATATATATAACTTGTGTAAATTAGTACAATTTTGTGTGTACAAAGATTTATTTCACAGGATATTGGATTAGAAAAGCAAATTTCTAATTTTCATTTAACCTCATTTTCAACGACTATCATAGGACACTAATTTATTGATCTACTTTTTGTTACTGGTTTGCCCTTCTGTTTGAAATTTCAAAAATTATTCCCAAGCATTTTCAAAGCATTCCATAGAAAAAAGTTTCTTTGTGCTAAGATGTAAGGTGTGCATGATTGCAGGTTTCATTCCACATACTTGCAAGCTGAGCCTTGACCAAATTAAGAGGTGGAAGGATATGCTCATGGCAATGGAAAAATCTAAATAATGAAACCTTAACACAAGAGAAAGATTCACAGAAATATTAAAAGTCCTTGCTGAGCCAAGACAGATGGAGGAGATAATTTTTTTCAACAGACAGAAAAGCTCAGGTCAGAATACTGACTATTTTTTCTTCAGAGCAACATCCAGTGAAACACACAGTCTGAAGGTGGAATAAGGTTAACCTTTCCCAAAAATGGGGAAAACCGCTCAAATATGACTAGATCATGTCATCATCTACACTTATTTACAATTCTGAAAATAGTACCCAAAATTGTGGATCCTAAACTGTTGTATCCCTTTTACGAATGCTCTCCCCCCAAAACCCCTCCCCCAGAAACTGTAACCTGGCCTGGGTTACCTGCCCCTTTGAGTCTGACCTATGGCCTTCGGCCAGGTAACCTGACCCCAAACCCAGAGGTGATAAAAACCCCTCTCCCTCAATGTGCCTCCTCCTTTGCCTCCAGAACCCCTTAATTGAAATAAAGCTTTGGAATTCTTCCTGAGGTAAGGGGCCTCTTTTGTAACTCTTCACCCTATCTTGAAGATTCCCCTCTCTCAAAATCCCCCTAAATCTGAGCTAGCAGCGTGTGAGGGGGTGGAGGAGACAGGGGTATCATTCACTAAACTTTGAGCTGATTGACTAATTGTTCTATTCTAATAATTTCCCATTATTTTGCCTTTTTTTCATTTTAGCCAGAATTACTACTGATTTACAAAAAAGTAAAAATAAAAACAGAGCAGGAAATAACTATGCAAAGCTGCAAAGGGAGAAATAAAAAATTAGCATCTCTGGATGTTTTTTCTTCAACTTGAAAATTAAGACAATGAAGTTTTACTCATGTCTATAACACAGAAGGAAACATTTAAGTCTAGATAAAGGAGCTGGATAGATACAAACAACTATTTCCAATCTGTGGAAATTATTCTGGAAGCTGAATAGCCCATAAGCACTGGGAGATGCCTCATGAAAGTTTTCAATGCAACTAAGAGTGCAAATGACTACGCTGTTCTTGTGACTTAAAAATTAATGTCTGAAAAATCACTACATTACAGCAAAATTTAGATCATGTTAATCTCTTATTATTAATTATCTAAAAGAACTGGATAAGGTGAAATGATCAAGCTGCAGAAATATTTCTGATTTTTAGGAAAGAGAGTACAGTCACATTCAGTGACTTTTTAAAAAAACATGGACACACTACATTCACATGACTGCATGGTACAGTTAACAACATTTCTCTTAATCTTCAGTATCACTCAGTAGTAATGGCAGGATGAAATTACCAAAGTCAACAATCCTACATAAGAACCAGTATTCTCCCACACATATGGGAGTGCTGTGTCTGAGTCTGCTTCAGAGAGATTCATCCTGAGTTTTCTATAGCCCCTGTAAGTACCATAAATATTAGGCAACCACTGGACTGTTTCATATGTTCTCTCAAAGCTTATTTCATTCCTTTATGCTTCCAATAGGTATCAGAAGGAGTGGAAGTCAACACCAAGGGGCGGCACAATTGGACAAAAATAACAGAGAAGTTAAACATGGATTTCCTAGGTCTAGAATATGTACCTTATTCAGTGCAACTTCCATACTGAGGCTTTGAAACATGCACTAATTTATAACTTATAATTTTTATAATTTTTAGGTCTGCAGATGTGAATCCCTCAGCCTCCCTCTCCACAGAAATCAACTACAACCTATTTACTATTAAGATTTTTACCACAGCCTTATTATTTACAAGGTTCCTTGCCAACAAACATCCTGGTTGCATGAACACCTAAACTTAATGCTTCCCCAACCACTTGTAAACTGTTACAAAGAGAAACTGGTTTTTTTCTGTTCTAATTGTTGACATGATATGTTACCAGGAGTAGAGTGAATGTGGAGTAAGATTTTAACCAGCAAAATAAAGAATGCACATAGACAGTAAACCCTGGATCCCAGCACTGAAATCCTATTTTATACTAATTTCTTTGGCTTTGGGAAGGCATTAGGACAGCCTGTAGCTTACCAGAAATAAAATATCAGCGTTGACAATCCTAAGCAGCTGTTCTGCAGATGCAAAGGAAGATTTAGAATGTTTCCTGGACAAGCAGCCTGAAAATTACTCTCTCACAGATGAATAAGCATCAATACAAAATGCACTGTTACAAACCTTGTATTTCTATATAACAGATAATGAAAAACCATCTGTCCATTGTGGTTATTTGCTAAGCAGCCAGCCCAGCATAGCATTTTACTACCTGTATTTAAGATATTCTACTAATAAACAGTTCTTTTAAACTGTTTTCATTCTATCTGCACATGCTGATTAAAAACTTTATCATTTAACCCACCTTTTTCAAGGTCAGTCATGTACGTAACAAGGAGATTAATTCCAGAAAATCTAACTGTGCTTCTCTTTTGGATTTGGAGGGGGGGAAAAAAAAAAAAAAAAAAAAAAAAAAAAAAAAAAAAGAGAGCTTTAAATTAGTGAAAATTAGCATTAACATTTTATTATGCAGGAATTTCTCAAGTTAAGCCTAATATTTCTATGGACTTTTAATGATCAATATCCTGTGCTCTCAATATCCAATTCCAGCTCTAGTTGTCTTTTAGATGTCAGAAGGCAGTGTGTATTAGGGGATAAATTGTGCTCAGCACAACTTTAGTCCAACAAATAACATGAAGAATAAGTTTGCAATTAAAATTCACACAATGGAGTATTTCAAGTGAACACATTTTAGTATCAGTAGCAGCACATGTCGATGATGAAAAATACACAATGGCATGGTGCTCTGGTGTATTATGCAAATGGATGCAGCAAAGGTCAAAGCTTATCTCAATCTCATAATAAGGTAGTCTGCAGAGAATAATTAATTTACAGTGTGCTTTCTTATATTGCACACCACAATACTAAAAGCCATTTTATTTGGGTATTTTCTTTTTTTATGTTGCAGAGAGAAATAAAATCAAAGGTTTTCAACTTTCTCTTTGGGGACCAGGAGGGAAGGGAAGGCAGAGTTCTTTATTTTCTATTACAACACCAAGCTAAAATTAGGCACTAAAAATACTGTCTTTTAATTGCTAAAATGCTGTTAAATTTTGGTGTTTAGGAATGAGATTTCTGTGCCCAACAGCTGCCTTACATTACAAGAGCAGAAGTGTTTGGACAATTTCCATGAAGTAAGCAGTACTGTAAGGATTCAGTTATACTCCACAGCTCCATACAGAGGATTATAGTTCAGATGTATTATGTATTCATAAATTACTGAAGCCTTGTCCTGGGGATGGGAAGTGTCATCCAGAGCAGAGAGGCTATGAAGTCAGAAGCATAAAAACCCAGGATGCTAGCCTGTGTCTAAGGTGCTGAAACTGGTGTCCTACAAATTCTGCTTCTGTCAATGTAAACCCCATCTTCTCCCTACACTGGTCCAGCTCTATTTTCCTCTGTCTTCCAAAAACAATGACAATTTCTCAGCTCTTTAAGAAAATTTAAGCCCTTCAAGAGCTGATGTTCAGAGCAGCCCATTCTACATTATGCAAACACTTTTCCACACCTATTTTTCAATACATATTACAGATAGAGAGTTTTAAAAAGAGTGGTCCTCTGACATAAGCCTCAAGAGAGCAGATCTCTAAGCAATAGGATGAGATGTTTGAGTTCTTTCAAATCCAAGGGATGTTATTCCTTAGTCTCAAATATTTGTACTGACTTGTCATTTTGAGCTGGAAGCTAAATTTAGCTGCTGGGGAATCAGATGGGGTCACACTGCACACATGACAGAAACCTACCATGACCAAGAGGTAATAATTATCTTAGAAGCAGCCATGCTTTGCACAACTGGTTTACACAATTAACTGAAGGTTAATTAGTCCCACAGGAAGTTACCATTCAGCAGGAACTTAAACTCCTCAATTCAAACTTCAGTTCCTTTAGCTTGTTTTCCCTTACATTTTCTAGGAAGCTGCATGCTTGTGATTGTTTCAAGCAAACCAGAACAACATGATCTCCATGTGATCCAGTGGGCTCTCAAGCTCATTCCCTGCTGCTTACACAGGTCAGAACAACTCCTGTGTGGTTTTTATCTCCTTCATATGAGAAACTTGCATGCAGGCAAGCACCTTGCTCCATCCCTAGAAGTCATCTATCACTACAACCTCGACTGTTCATCACAAGGTGCAGAACCAGACCAGTGGGAACACCAGCTAAACTAACACAGATCCAGTCGTCCTTATGTCAGTTACCTTTACATACTCCAAATGAAACACCAGCAATTTCCAGGGAAGGTGAAAATGCTGCAAAGTAGTTAATGTTGACAGTAGTTGCTAAAAGGTCATTTGGAGACATTCATTAGTTGTTTGCTGTAGCAGACAGTCATTATTATTGGCAGCAGAAATTGGCACAAAGTGCTGTTATTGTCAGAAAGCATTAAAAGAGTGTCATTTGTCAATATGTGCTCTTGTACAGAGCAGAAGGCTAGGAGAACTCCATCTTTCAATTTAAATGGAAAAAAACCCAGCATAAATACCCTGACATGCTTTTATCTGCATCTCCTGATTTGGCAGAAATTGGCACTGAAGGTTCTTTAGGAACTCTGTATGAGCCCACTGGCCTGTCTGGGAGCAGAAAAGCAGAAAACATGCAGAAGGATTTTGTCCTAAATTTCAGTTTCTAGGATTCTGCTGTGAGTTATTCCAGAATGAACAATCTCTGTGACTGACCTGTCAGTCAGGCACATTTAGCATTAACTCTATTCCTAAGCACAGATACTTAGATGTTGCTATGTAAATAAACTCAGATCTGTTTGCCCTTTTTTTGGTAAGGGGAAAAACAGATGAAGGTTCAAGATAGATTTTTCGTTTCTTCCATAGAGTTGAGCAAACACAACCATAGTACATTAAAGACTTGGAAAGTGGAAGCATAAATCCAAGTTGCATCTCTTGAACATTTTCCATCACGGTAGTCCAATAATAGAATTAATAAAACTTTCATTTTAATGCTGTCAAGTTACATTAAAAAGCATTATTTAGCCCTCCCCAAGCCTACACTCTGATAAATGTCAAGTTCCCAATTATTAGGTATTTAAATATTTGTACAAAGAGCCTTTAATAATGAGAATACACACTGAAGATATGTGTGCTGTTGCACTATTAAACTGAGATAAATAACCTGAGACAATTATTCCCAGTCTTAATAAAGCTGATTTTCTAATCAAATGTCAATAAAATTACTTGTTTCTTGATATGGACACAGTTGCACTAGTGACTAAGTTATTAAATAATAACTTTCAGAATAAACACAGAGTTACTGTTAATATTTTTTATGACACCCTTCATTCTCCTACTGGCTTCCTTCACCTCAAGCACTTGGAATCCTTTTCATTCAGTAATGCAGTCAAAGGCTGGCACTTCACTTTCATTTCCATCTTTGTCCCTGTCACAGGAGAAGTGACAAGTAAGAAGATGGGAGAGAGAAGAGAAAAAAGGAATAGTTTACAGGACAGCACATTTGGTTTGTAGTGTATTTCAGTGCTCACCAGCCAGGTCTCTGTTTTCAATTCGATTTCTCAAGACTTTTCTGTAAGAAAGAAGATGAGCCAATTCCTGTACTACACTTTCCCTGGCTCAGTCCTTCATTTGACTGTCTGCTGGATGCATTCACTTTTCTAGGAGAATTTCAAAAACTGAAAGCCAGTGAAATACCATGGGACAGGAATTACAAAGCCACTAAATGGAAACTGGCAATTGCAGAAGTATTGATGCAAATCTTATGTCTTCAGGGCTTCTGACAGCTTTGAGTACTAATTTTGACCTTGACCATAATTCTTCTCCTAATTCAAGAGCTTTCCTTTTTATTCTATTCATTAACAATGAAACTGAATTTTTTAATGAATTTACATACTGAAAGAGGAGGACATGTTTTCACTTGAAAGATTTACATATTCTTTAGGGACTTGTTCATGTGCCCTGTTGGTGAATCATCAAGGAAAAGATGGTTACTGTGTTACAAAAGCAATAGAACATGCAACTTACTAAAACACTATCTGAAAATATTATCCATGGAAGAATGAGCCTGATTAGCTATCAGCAACAGATAGGTTTATGATTGCAAGTTTTATGACTATTTGATAACAAAATGCACTTTTCTCAAAAGGAAGTTGCAGCACTTAATGCATTTGCTGAGCTTAGTGCTGTCAGCACTATAAATCACTCAAGTTGCACGCCTCAGAAATAAAATCTGCACTGTATGGTTAGAAATTTACAGTGTGCTAATAAATTACTTGAAAAATAATTTCTGATTTTCAATATCTAGTCCAAAGAGCACTTATTGCTACAGTCAAAGGCATTTATTGCTGATAAAAATAGAAATAATGTCACCACTTACTTCCATTTAATTCTGACCATAACTGGCCTGGAGCAAGTTGTTCCTTACATTTAAAATCAGCACAAGATTATCATCTTTGATTACGGGTTTCAATTACACTTGCAAGATGCGGTAACACAAGACAGCTAAACAATACACTTGGCTGACAGTTTTTTATAACACTTCCCTGGTTGGAAATAAAAAAAACATTGTTTTCTAATCTTTCCTCAGCTTTGGGGCAGACCAAATTATTCAGCTGCTTCAACATATCCACAAATCACATTTTCTCAGTGTTTGGTTCAAGCTCTGTTGTGTTGATTCTATCACAAATATTAATGGAATACCACAAATACACTTACACAAAAAAGAAATCTTGAGACACTACATCCTGGGACTGTCATACAGTTCCCAAGGGCAAGTGAGTCCTTGACTGTTGCATTCCTTTTGGGAATGCTCTCTCCCCAAAACCCCTCCCCCAGAAACTGTAACCTGGCCTGAGTTACCTGCCCCTTATCTCTTGACCTATGGCTTTCGGACAGGTAATTTGACCCCGACCCCAAAGGAGATAAAACCCCCTCTCCCTCCATGTGCTTTTCCTCCTTGCTTCTCGGGATCCCTTCATTGAGAATAAAGCTTTGGAATACATCCTGAGGTAAGGGGCCTCTTTTGAAACTCTTCTCCCTATCTTTTAGATCCCCTTTCCCAAAATTCCCTAAATCTGAGCTAGCAGATTGAAGGGGGGGGGGGGAGGGAAAGGGGAATCATCACTTGACTTCCAGAAAAAAATTTATTACTCTATTATTATTTTAAAGACTGATATTTATTTAAGGACTAGGAATTATTATTTTAATGCCACATCAAAGAAGTTACTGACATGACAGTGTTTGACACTAGAATGAACTTAAAAGAAATTAAAATTAGTGCTGCATCCTCTCTACAATATCTGTTTGACTTGATCTTATATTAAGGAAAAATTAGGCAGAATGCAGCTCAATAGGTGCTGGAAAATCAAAATTAGCCAAGGAATAAAGAAAAGCAACATAAAAAAATAAAAAAAATAGCCCAGCAGCCAATTCAGTAGAAATGACAAGCTAAGCTTTTCTAGGTGTGTGGTCTGAAGTTTCATTAAGGCAGAAGTTCCCAGACTATTTTCAGTGGAGATGCAGGTATTGAGACTGCAGATGTTCCACAGACAGCTCATTAGTCACACAGTGACTCCATTCACCAGGCTTCTTCCAGCTGAGGAACCCAAGACATGCAACAAAAAAATATTTTAAAGTGTGTTAATGATGTCACATTTGTCTATGAGCAATCTTCAGTATTACAGAGAGGCCTCTATGTCAAAGGATGTCCTTAGAGAGACAGTAAGTCTTCCTAGAACAATCTCTATTAAAAACAGGGCTCATCCTGCAGAAGCCTTCAGCATCCCCACTTGCAGCTGCTCCATTTGCCTCACGGAAAGATCTCATTTCAGCCATATGGGAGCACCCATTGACTCAATCTGCTTCCCTGCCATCTCACTTGCATTAACTGCTCATCTCCTAACACAGAGATCAGTCCTATCTCATTCATTTAGCTCCAGCCTAAAAATGCAAATATCAACAGCAACAAATTCCCTCTTTAAACTGACACTCCAAGGCTCATGCAGTGCACTATGAATGACTTGTTAATTTTTTTAAATCCTGAAGGAGCACAATACATCATGCAAATGAGGGCTGTAGAACTTTGAAGTGCCTGATGTTGGAATGATGAGCTACAAACATCTGAAGGAGTTTAACAAGATCCTTTTGTTAGTCTGAATTATGTTTAATAAAATATATTAAAAAAATCAAATTCTTCTCAAATTCATCACTGTTTTACCTTACAATACTCTGGTCTATCTGACACACAAATCTGCAGATTAATTAGTCCTCTGAAAGAGCTACGTGGACACAAGGTTTCTGTCTAAATAAAGACCCCTTCAGCGCTGTTTTTCCTGCTTCTGTGGCTCAAGAAGCCACCCGTTAAACTGCAAACAACAGATAATTAGCCCATAACTGCAGCTGCTTGCATGTTGTCTGGGCTCTTTACATAGCCTTGAAACTATTATGCCCAATTAGTAGTTTGGATTGTTTCTCCCTTCTAGCAATAAGAAGGGAAAAATCTCTTTAAAAATGTGATATCTCTTAGGCTTTCCACTGCTCAGCCACCCTTAGGCCACTGCTATAACAGAAAAAGTTGTGCCTTGATAAACCAGTTGCTGTTTTTCCTGGTACCTAGTACTTTGTACTGGGTGCGTGCACTTCATTGTACAGATACTGCCAACTGAGTACACTCCATTGCTAACAACCTGAAAGCAACTCTAATTTAAATTAATCCAATATTATAAGCACGTTCTTCTTGAAGAAATGTAGGATAGTTGTGAAATATCACTTTGAAGAAGCTTGGTTTAGCCACTGAAACACCTACATACCTAAAAAAAAATCTACTACAGCTTGTACAATTTCACGTTTTACTTCATGTCTACAGTTTAAAAAAAATGAATTATTTTGGTGCCAGATTGAATATTTTAACAGGGACATTTAAAGTAAGTATTATCTTGAATAGCATTAGGACATCAAAATACTTAGTGCCATGGAGGAGTTGCCTTTCACCCATAAGCAGATAAGCAAGGACTACACAGTACTATATTAAAAACTCAGATGTAGGTGTTCCTCAGGCCAGTTCCATTTGTCAGCTACACATAATTACAATGTCTTAATTCCTCCTGAAATCATGACTCCCTGCATTTCTCTCCCAAGCAATGAAGGCACACACTAACCTGAGAACCCAGAGAGTGCTGCCACCCAGGGTTCACAGTGCAACCCTCAGAGAGAGCTGGCCAAGGAGCTGTCCCTCCACAAGTGCTAGAGGCAAGTCCAGGGCTTGCAGAGGGCAAGGTATCTTAGTGTTAGTCCTGTGGGGCAGTTCTTCAACAGGAATTAGAAATCAATCAGCAGTAGACTCTTCTGTGTATCTGGGAAGGAGTTTAGCCTGCTCCTTACCTGAGTTTACCAGATTGCTCCCTAAGTGTACTCCCCCCATCTGTTCTCCTTCAAGTGCTGTCACTGCTCATCTGAGGCTGAATTCCCATTTCTAGGGCAATGTCACTTCTGTTGCCTAGCAGCAGGTTTTTGGGATCTTCTACTGTGTGACTTCTTTGCAAAAGAAGGTGCAAAGCCACCATTTGAATCCCCTGTCAAAATCACCTCTGGAGATGGGTGATGTGCACCACCAAAGCCTCTGGAATGACTAGCAGCTGGGGAAGCTGGGATTCTTCACTCTCCAGAAACTGGAATATGCCTTGCTTTGAGGACATGTTTTCATGCTTCTGTCAGCACAGCAGCTTAAGGAAAAGATCCTGAGTGGTGTCTCACATTTCCCATTCACCTTCAAGCTTGGTGTTCAGACTGACTGCTTGCCACTTGTGCTGCTGCTTGGACTGGCCTCAGGTTACACAGGTTTTGGCAGTCAATCTACTTGCAACATTCTTTAAAAAAACAGCATCCCCAAAGCACTTCACAGGTCATGGGGAAGATCTTATTAAAGCAAAAAAAAAAAAAAAAAAAAAAAAAAAAAAAAAATCAGTGAATTTGTCAGTGGTTACAGGTATGATTTAATTTGCATTTATAATTTTATCCTGTTTTACTTGTATTTTACCTATTTCAGAGGAATACAGTATCCTCAAATATCTACAGTTAACAAAGCATACAAGTTTGGCTGTCATTACCTCTATCAAAGACCACTTTGTTAATTGCCAGCCCAGCATTTGCAAACAAAATTCAGTTAGAAGAATTTGGCTTACGTGGTATGTTCATCCATGTTGTCTTCTAATGCACTGTTTTAAAAGTGAGTTCTTTTATTGCAGCACATTTTTGAAAAAAGTTCTTGCTGCATCAGAACCACAAGAATTTTACAGACGGTAAAAATCAATATAAACCTTGATTGCCTGTGAATAAGATGGAATGACAGATCAGTTGCTCTCTGGCATTTCTGGCTGCAAGGGAGCTTAGGAAACACTTGCCATGGAAATGACACAGGAAGGAAGAAAAAGAATCTGCCCATTATTACAAGTACCAAAAGAGCAGAAGGATATACCAGGTCAGTGCTGACATTATGTAACATCCTCAGCCAATTTTATCAGCTACTCTGTTTTCTACCTTAAAAATACAACCCTTGAAAAAAGGGTTGTGCACACTCCAGCAGCTCAAAAACTTCAGTTTGGAAAATTCTAGTCTAAATTCCAGCTTAAGCATCTATTTTTGGTACTGGTTGCAGCGAATCTCCACGCTTCATTTCAACAATTAAGCCATTAAGTGTTCAGATTAACCACTTTTGTAGTGCATCTGCACAATTAAATACCAGTGACTTTATGGTGGGAAACCTCTTGCTACAGTGAATGCAGCAGCCCATCTCATTGACGTGCAAGCCAGCCATCCCTTCATTCCCTACATCATGCATGAAAAGAAAAACTATTTTAATACTATCCTAAATGCACATGACAGCACAAATAAAGTGCTTTCATCTTTACAGTATCCATTACAATTAATTATCCAAAAGTCCTTGGCATAAAGTGTGAAAAGCCCTTTCTTTTTGAATAAATGGACTCCATCAAAATTCTACAGGCACCTGGTCTCACTGCAAATGAACGCAAATATTCGCTGGCATTTTGTTACAACCAAAGGCCTTTTCTCTATGAAGTTGTCTGACACAGGATTTTACTGCCCTGGATTTCTAGTATAACAGAGCATGCTGCTTTTGCTAGCAGATAAAGCTAAGAATGCGTGGTTTAGGATATTCCAAGAGATATCTTGAGTAATAGGTGAAATTAGGAATGTTTTATGTAATTTTTTGGCCTTCATAAAGTCAGTAGAGCTATTTCACCATCACTCAGTTTATTCAGTGTCAATTAGACTGCTTACTACACTATCATAAATCAAGTAACAAATGAGAAATCTCCCAGAACCTCTGATAATACAAAAAGAGAAAGAACAACCAAGTAGACTACAGGCTAGGAATTTCCAAGTGGAAGGGACAAACTAAATCAGTGCGTAAAACCCACCTAAGCACTAAAGTTGTGTTTAGTTAGAAGGCTACTGAGTTGACAAAAGCTCAAAACTCAGTAATGAATTCCTTCTCCCTTCAGGACTCCCTTCAGGAAAAGAAAATCAGCATTTTACCATTTGAATTCTGTGTTAAATCCTGTCTTTTTGACACCCCATTTGTCAAGGTTAATATTTGCCTTTCATTGTCCCTAAATAAATTCTGCTTATTATAGTTACTAAAGTTACCTGGCATTTTATAGTAGAGTCAGCATTTGCTCTGTTATGAACTCTGCATTGTACATATTTTAAACACTCTCCTTCCTCTGGGTGAAATTATTTCTGTAACAATGGCTATTCTAGGTGTCTATTTTGGGATGGACCTATATTAACGCTACTGCAAAAAGGTTGTCATTAAAATACAAAGGCAGAATAACTATACTCCTCAAATTGCTTCATCCTTGTTCCACTGCACTTACATTTGTATTGATTTTATAATGAATGCACATGAGATGAGGGAAGTGCTGACTTTTCTTGCTCTGCCATGTCCATTGCAGCTTTTCTTGTCTAAGTGAGGTGCAGTGTCTCACTGAATTATTAAAACAGAAAGACTAACAATAGGGGAATAAGTTTCTCTTACAGCATAACCACTGCAGAGCTTCTCTCCTAAGGCACTAGGTGTAACTAACTAAAAAGTGACTCCCGTGATTTAGTATTTTCTAGAATGCACAACTGAAAAAATGGCAGTTTGGAGCATTAGTAACACATTAACTAAAGCACCACTAGCAAGCATGCTCCTATCCCTTCAATCTCAGCATAAATACCATGGAATGTATTGTGTAACATTCTCCAAGTGATGGTGGTAATGAGTTACACTGCAATAAGGTACTGAAACACTGCCAGCCAGAGGCTTGAGTTCCTAGGACATTAGTCCCATTTTCTTAGCTGTGAGACCTCTTGAAGATGCTGTTTAGAGATAATATCTAAACCATTAGCTGGCACTAGGAAGATGGAGATGGTAATTCAGTGCCAGTGTAAGTACAGCTCAGAATGCCAAAGGAGAGCAATGCTCAATTCACACTTCGACACTCACCTAAAACAGATAAATCCTGTCAATGAGATACTTTCCCAAAGGCAATGCAAAAGGCAAATTATCCTGTCTTGTTTCTGGACAACTAGTTCACTTAATGTGTTTAATACTATTAGAAATACCATCTGCCACAAGACAAAACCAGGTGACAGACAGAATGTCAAAGCTTATTCCCAGGGACTCTGCTTGTGAGACACGTACCTATTTGATTAGCAGGCCATTTCAGAGCACAACGTAGGCTGACAAGGGACAGTATGCTCACACTGAAACGTTATACAGGTAAGAAACCCTTAAATATTACAGTTTAGCTCTTGAAATGTTTATTTGTACAGTACATCAAATTAGAAAAAATTTTGGCAGCTGTGCACTTTCTAAAAAATATTTTAAAAATTATTACCTGAAAATACACTGTTATGCTAGAAGGAGTTACAAGTAAAACAAAAAGACCTCACCTTTCATGCTTGACACATGAACAGTTATGAATTTTCCATGAAGAGTAGGTCTGTTCTGAGAGACTGCAGAGGTGAAAGACTCCCCGAGTTAACAATATTTACTTACTTAATCCAGGTCCCAAAACTGTTTACAGATACTACTGAAGAAAATCATGACCAAGAAAGTCAGGCTGCAACATGATGTATGCCAAGGGCATATGCCTAGGGCTTTTTATAACTAGAAATCTGCTGAATATTAAACCAAGGGGGAATTTTTAACTTAGCCATGAAGAGAGAAGGATTTTTCTAAGGATGTGACTGTAGCTACCAATTCAGCAATATTCTAAACGTATGTGGGGAGGAAGAAATAGAAGCAGTGTAACTGCATCAAGTCTTAATTGACAAATGAAAAAATTTTCAGACTTCTGTTGCCCATTCAGGTACTCCACTGTTATCAGTTGCAGTTTAGATTTCTTTCCAGATCTTTCTTTCCTGTGGCTAAATTTTGAATTAAGTAACTTCGATATAGATAGCAGCAGAACTGGGTCAAAACATACTTGGTGCCCTTTTTATTTTATCTATCTCTCTACCTGTGTCTTTAATATCTTCAGCACACTGCTTTAGATCACAAAGACAAGGCTAATTGGACTTCACAGAAGGCAGAGAAAAGAAAACATGACAATCTTCTGAAAACAACTCTCAAAGGCTTTTAATTTCAAAGAGGCTTTCCTGCTTTGCAAGAGAAGCAGTCCCCTGCCAACTTTCTCATAAGAACAGGCGAGTTTAAATATGTCACAGCGAGCTGTAACAAAGGCTGCTCTGTTATACCAGTGATCCCAGCTGTTACACACCTGGGGTTGGTTACTGGCCAGAGACCCAAGCTGGGAACCAGGAAACATTACAGAGGGTGCTGAAATGCTGTGTAATGGCCTTGGAATAGGATCCACAACTGAGAGTGAGATGGAACTAAAAGACACTGTGTTGTATCCCTTTTGGGAATGTTCTCCCCCCAAAGCCCTCCCCCAGAAACTGTAACCTGGCCTGGCTTACCTGCCCCCTTGTCTCCTGACCTATGGCCTTCAGCCAGGTAACTTGACCCCGACCCGAAAGGTGATAAAAACCCCTCTCCCCCCATGTGATCTTCTTCTTGCCTCCGGATTCCCTTCATGGAATAAAGCCTTGGATTACATCCTGAGGTAAGGGGCCTCTTTTGTAACTCTCTCTACCCTATCTTGTAGTTCCCCTCTTCCAATACTACCCCTAAATCTGAGCTGGCAGCTAGTGGGGGGGGTGGAGGAACAGGGGAATTTACAATTGGCGTCCCGACGTGGTAGTTATACCTACGTAATAAGCTGGAGCCTCTTTAGGAGGTCTTGGTAGCTTTTGGGACTGTTCAATTACCTCTTTCACTGATTCAGCTGTTTTTTGCACAGCTGGGGGTGAGGAGGCTGAAGCCAGTAGCCTGTAGCTATATGGGCTGGTTTCGATAGGGTAACTTCTGTAGCCAAGAAACAGAAATCTTTTTTCTTTTCGTGTGTTTCCCTGTAGGCACTGGTGCTGTGCGGGCCAGGGAAACTCTGCATTTTGGGTGTGTTGCGAGCTCTGGGGGGACCCTGTAGTAAGCCCCCCCACCGCCGGGGAATCAGCACAGAGCGGTTTGTCCCCTGCTCTACTGCAGGGTCTCTGGTGAAAGCGGGAATAAGGGACGGTCCTGTTTCTTTGTTATATTTTGCTCAGAAGTTTTTAGAGTTGGACACATTGTAACCTAACATGGGACTAACACCTTCGTGTCCACAATAGAGTTTATTAAAGCAACTTAAGCCACTTTTAAAAGATCTTAACATCTCTGAGAAGCTACTAACACAATTCACCTCGTGGTTAGCTAAAGAATATCCAAATACTAACTGGGAGAATGTCGCTTCTGTCGCATTTTGGGATCATATTGGGCTAATATTAACAGAAAAAGCTGAAAATGGTGACAAAATTGTTCCGAAATTCATCCCAATTTTTTTAAAGGCACGCAAGCACTATTGGTATCCAGATACGACAGCCAGCCCGAGAAATCCACTTTAAGTAACCCCTTTATACCTCCACAGTTTTCTATTTCCAGCTTAGAATCATCAGACCCACGTGTTGACACGGCATGGCTTGACAAAGATGGCGCCGAGCATGTGGCTGGGTCTCTCCATTCTAACCCGTCTGTCCCTCAAAGCCCCGCCCCTTGCCCATACCCGCTCCCCCTTAACCCCACCCCCATCCCTTCCCACCCACCCCACCCCTCCGCCCCCATTCCACCCCACCTCTCCGCCCCCAGCCCTCCCCCCGTTACTATGGCACGCCCCCCTCCAGGTTGGATCCCGAAGCGGCGGGGGGGGGAAAAGCGGACGGGGCAGCGCGGGCGGTGCAGCTGCATTTGGCGGGGATTGCAAAAGCCCGGCGTGTGTGCGCGGGCTCTGCCCCGATCCTGGTTTCGGCACGGGCGGCCCCGGCGTGGGGCGTGGGGACGCGGCAGAGGAGTGATCCCCATGCAGCAGCGGAGCCGCCGGGGACCCGGCTGCTCCCCCCCGACACCGCGTGGCAGCGGAGCCGCGGTCGACCCATGCCCGTGCTGGGGCGGCGCCCCCGTGGCCCCCCACCCCCACCCCGCGCGCCATGGCCGGTGGTTACTGTTGCTCCCCCTCCCCCCGCGGCGTGGCGGTTGGCCCCGCCCACCCCGATCGCGGAGGGGCCAGCAGCAGCGGGGTGGGGGGCAGGGTCCCTGCTCCCCCACGGCTGTGGGGGGTGCTGCAAACTGCTCACAGCTGCAAACCAGGAGCGATTTATATTGCGACCTGAGATGCAGCCACATAGACACACACACAGTAGTACCATATCTTCTGCCTTTCACACAACACACCTTCTGGAAACTAAAACTGACTCTGATGAAAACATACCGATGGTGGCACCTATAGTATATGTTGGCAAGAAGAATGGTAGAAAAGAATACAAACCATTCTCTTACCAGGATAAAAAAGAACTCTGCAAAATACAAAAATAATTTGGCAGGTATAGCCAAATTTTTAAAAACACGATGACTGCCACATTCAGTTCAAATGAATTGGTACCTTCTGATATTAAAGACTTATTCAGATGTTTATTAACACCATCAGAATATGAATTATGGGAAAGCATTTGGAAAAAAATTTAAAAACAGTATTACAGGACATTCACCTAGCACCTGATACAGACAAAGATAATGACAATAATGATATCACATTGGATCACTTATGTGGTGAAGGTGAATTCCTCTGTCCTGAAAAGCAAACCCGATTACTATCACAGCAAATATTATACAAAATTTCTACTGTTGCAGAAAAATCCTTTTATCACCTACCCACCACAGACACTCAAGGCAGTTACACAAGTATCAAACAATCCCCTTCTGAAAGTTTTTTGCAATTTGTAGACCGGTTAAGAATACAGGTGGAAAGACAAGTCCAGCAACCGTCTATCCAGACCAAACTCATTAAAGAACTGGCTCTGAGGAATGCTAATGAGGCCTGTCGTAGGGTTATTCTTAGCCTTCCTCTCGACCCCTCCTCTACCCTTGCTTGCATGATTGAAGCGTGTTGCAGGAAAGCAGAGCTGTTCAGCGCACCTGATCCAGGACTGCCTCATCCCAAGGCTGCAGCACCGGTGCGACCTGAACCAATGCAGCAACCAACATCATGAGATCGTCTGCAACACATCATATGCTACCTCTGCAAATAGCCTGGACATTTTGCAAAGGCCTGCTCCCAGAGCAAGAACCAGAGTCCAAGTCAGAAACCGAAATCCAGCAAACAAAAAAAACTAATTTCCCAGAGCGTCCCCGTCATTAATAGTGTCACGCGCGAAAACACAAATAGACGGGGTCCCCCACCAGCTAATACCTCTCTCTTAACAGATAAGGGGGAAGGGGTGGGGGAGGAAAAAACTGAAACTGTCAAATGTTCAATTAACAAGGTTTGGCAGCCACGGGGCCGACACAGGCTCATGACTGCCAAAGGTTTTCATTTCAGATCTACAGATTGGACAATAATCACGGTGGATATGTCAAACATCCCTCAGGACCAGTTGGCCAACAGGGAAATAGTGAGTATTTTGTCATCGGGGATATGGCACACACACCAGATCAAATTGAGGTAGTTCCCATGACCATTAAGGGACAATTAACGAACCTCATGCTGTTGGCACGCTGTATTCACCCACCTTTCTACCCAGCAGAGGGGCAAATCCTTGCCCAAGCCATTCCTGTTCCGGCAGAGATAGTAGCTGATGGAAAAGCACCAGAAATCTACTGGACAGAAGTGGTGGGAGAGGACAAACCTTCCCTGGTGTGCAACATAGCAAATGGGTCAGATCACCTCCATGTAGAGAGAGTTTTGGATACAGGCACTGACATTACAATTTTACCAGAGAGCAAGTGGCCATCAAACTGGGAACTGCAACCTGTAGCTGGCAAACTTCAGGGCATAGGAGGAATTACATTGGCTAAAATCTCAAAAAACATTGTACAAATTGAAGGACCGGATGGAAAAATGGCAAGTGTCCGTCCATTGCAAATTCCAAAGCCCCCTTGTGGGGAAGAGATACATTGTCCCAGTGGGGTGTCCAATTGATTATTCCTAAAACACCCCAGGATTTTTAGAAGCAGCCACTGTGGTGCGCCCTACCCACAAACTAACATGGTTAAGTGACACTCCCAAGTGGATATCGCAGTGGCCTTTGAGCAGAGAGAGGCTCGAGGCGCTTGATAAGCTTGATAAGCTTGTACAGGAGCAAGTGGCTCAAGGCCACCTAGAAGAAACAACAAGCCCTTGGAATTTCCCAAGTCTTTGTAATAAAGAAATCGGGAAAGGACAAGTGGAGACTCCTACATGATCTAAGGGAAATAAACAAAATCATAGAAGATATGGGAACACTCCAGCCAGGGATGCCCTCTCCAACTATGCTCCCTCGAAGCTGGAAATTGGCTGTACTAGATATCAAAGATTGTTTCTTCCAAATTCCTCTGCACCCAGGAGATGCCATAAGGTTTGCATTCTCAGTTCCCACCCTAAATCGCCAGGCCCCCATGAAGAGGTATCACTGGAAGGTGCTACCTCAGGGTTGTAAAGCCTCACCATTCATATGCCAACATATACATAGTACATAGCATCATTACTGTCACCTGTACGCACTGAGAGACAGGATGCCATCATCCTCCACTACATGGATGATGTACCAGTGTGTGCCCCCAATGACACTATACTCCAACACACGCTTGACCTAGTGGTTAAAGTTTTAACCTCTGCAGGATGTCAATTACAGGAAGACAAAGTTCAAAGGATGCCACCTTGGAAGTATCTGGGCTTACAAATTTCAGAGAGGACCGTTGTTCCTCAGAAATTGGAAGTCAATCGTAATCCTAAGACCCTAGCAGATCTCCACTCCCTGTGTGGATCATTGAATGGGGTAAGACCCTGGCTAGGCCTCACAAATGAGGATCTAGACCCTCTTTTCAAATTACTGAAAGGGGAGAGAGAGCTGGGCTCTCCCAGGGAACTGACCCCAGAGGCAAAGACAGCAATCGAAAAGGTACAGAAAGCCTTGTCAGAGAGACAGGCTCACAAGTATGAACCAAGCCTACCTTTCCATTTCATTGTGCTAGGAAAACTGCCACACCTACTTGGTCTGATTTACGAGTGGATCGAGGGGCAGAGAGATTCACTCTTAATCATACAGTGGGTCTTCCTCTCTCACCAAAGATCCAAGACCATCACTGAGCCACAAGAGTTAATAGCTCAATTGATTCAGAAAGCCAGGTTGAGGCTGTGTGAACTGGCTGGATGTGATTTTACATGCATTCACCTTCCGGTCAAGCTCTCAGAGGAGGGAAGAAACTCTCCAAAGAGACTGACCAAAGAGATGTTTGAGCATTTGCTCCGGGGCAATGCCAATCTCCAACTATCTCTGGACAGCTACAGGGGACAAATATCGGTCCATGCCCCATCTCACAAGCTGTTTAATGATGAATTCCACCTCATTCCTTGCGAGAAAAGGAATTGGAGACCACTCAAAGTTCACAAAGCTCTCGCAGTGTTCACGGACGCATCTGGGGCTTCCCACAAGTTGGTGATGACTTGGAGAAACCTGCAAACTCAGCACTGGGAAGCTGATGTGGAGTTTGTAGAAGGGTCCCCCCAGGTAGCTGAACTAGCAGCTGTGGTAAGAGCCTTTGAGAAGTTCTCAGAACCATTTAATTTGGTGACTGACTCTGCATATGTAGCTGGAATAGTGTCCAGAGCGGAGCAGGCTGTGCTCAGAGAAACTGAGAATGAGCATCTCTTCAGATTGCTCTCAAAGCTAATTTATTTGGTTTCTCATCGAGAACATCCATTCTTTGTGATGCATGTACGATCACACTCAGATTTACCAGGTGAAATTGCAGAGGGGAATCGTCGAGCAGGCTCCCTTGCTGCACCAGTTGAAAAAGCACATCTCCCTTATATCTTCCAACAGGCAAAACTGAGTCACCAACAATATCATCAAAATGTGCCAGGTCTGATCTGTCAGTTCCAGCTAACACAGAGTCAGGCTCGAGCTATTGTGGCCACCTGTCCCATTTGCCAGTTCCAGGCCATGCCATCAATGGGTATGGGGGTTAATCCTCGAGGCCTTGGCAGTTGTGAAGTGTGGCAGACAGACATCACACACATTCCTAGTTTTGGTCACCTCAAATATGTTCATGTAAGTATTGACACACATTCAGGTGCAGTATATGCCTCTGCCCATGCAGGAGAGAAAGCTGTGCATGCTAAACAACACCTAGTGCAAGCTTTCTCAGTGCTAGGGATCCCAAAAGAAATCAAAACTGGTAATGGCCCAGCATACATGTCCAAGGAGTTCCAAGAATTCGTCCAGCAGTGGGGAGTGGAGCATAAAACTGGCATCCCCCACTCACCCACAAGCCAAGCTGTAATTGAACGAGCACATCAGATGCTCAAACAGGTTTTGGCCAAACAGAGCAGCACAACTGTGTGGATGCCTCCACAACAGAAGCTCTGCAAAGCCATGTTTACCATCAATTTCCTAAACTGTTCTTTTGAAAACATGAATCCACCTGTAACTCGTCATTTTAACAATGGTAATCAGTTCAAACCTTCTCAGCGTCCACCAGTCTTGATTAGGGACCCAGAAACTTGGGAAACCAAGGGTCCCTATGAGCTCATGACCTGGGGTCGTGGTTATGCGTGTGTAGCTACTCCCTCAGGTCCTCGATGGATACCTCAGTAGTGGGTCAAACCTTTCGTCCCCAAAAACCCACCTCCTGCAGAAGGAGATGGAAGGCAGGTAGCCACTGCCTGCAAGAGAAGACGCCGTCGGATGGAAGAAGAAGAACCTTCCTAAGTGTGGACTCCAGCTGGCAGAAACAGAGTCTTTTAACATGTTTTAAAAATGTTTGTTTTCCCCATTTCTTGTTATCCTCACTCCATGTAACCCAATGTTTTTCCTTTAACTTTCTTAAACAAAAAAGGGTGAGATGTTGTATCCCTTTTGGGAATGTTCTCCCCCCAAAGCCCTCCCCCAGAAACTGTAACCTGGCCTGGCTTACCTGCCCCCTTGTCTCCTGACCTATGGCCTTCAGCCAGGTAACTTGACCCCGACCCCAAAGGTGATAAAAACTCCTCTTCCCCCATGTGATCTTCTTCTTGCCTCCGGATTCCCTTCATGGAATAAAGCCTTGGATTACATCCTGAGGTAAGGGCCTCTTTTGTAACTCTCTCTACCCTATCTTGTAGTTCCCCTCTTCCAATACTACCCCTAAATCTGAGCTGGCAGCTTGTGGGGGGGTGGAGGAACAGGGGAATTTACAACACTGAAAAGTCTGGAAAAGCTATGACAACCATTGCTGCAGTTATTTTAAATTTGGTTAGCTACCACCTCTCTATATTGTAAGCAGGAACAAGCAGGCTCAATGGTAAATACTGCTATGATTCCCTGTCCCAAATTTAATTGTTTTCTAGTAAATCTTCCATGATGTTCTGGATAAATATTGTCCCTCAGCATTGTTGTGACAAGAAAGAATCTTACATCTAAACTGGTACTTTTGGTACCACTTTAGACAAGTTCTCAGGAAGTCATTTTTCAATTGCTGTTACACAGAGAAGGAAAGAGTAGACCATTACAAGTTTGCCCAGGTTCCAAACTAAGGAGATTTCACAAGTAAAATACTATTCGAGCAAATTAAATCCTTCTTTCAACTTACTTAAAAAGAGCTTCCATGATAGCTTATTTCATAGATAAATATTGTTGCAGTAAAACTGATTAAAATGTATTACATCATTTATAGTTCAAAGTTATCTCTGCTTCAGCCAAGGTATTTATACCTTTCATAAGGATTAACTATTTTTACCAAGTATTTTTTAAACATATGTCACTCAATTTTAATTCAAACCACGACACCTGTAAGTCTATTTTGGAGAGATTTCTGAGGATTTATTTCACAACAGATGAGCTCAATGTGTATTTCAGTAGGAGACAGGATGGGTGCTTGGACAGATATGGAGAGAATATCCATGTATTAGTCTCCTAACAGAGGAATTTAGTATTAAAAGAGAGACATGAAATGTACACACTGGCTGGTATTTAAAGCTTGTTTCAACCCATCTTCTCTTTCCTGCCTGAAAAATATGCTGAAGCCACTGATAACATTTCCTTTGGGAGCACATGTTATTTGTGGCTATTAACACACACTGACTGGTGTGTTTGTCAACTGATAATTTCACAGTGGAGCAGTTACATAACAAAAGCAATTTCTGTATTGGTTTCCTAAATTTGAACAAAAGGCTCCTATCTTGCACACCGAAGTGTATCAGGCACTTTTCTCTTTACCTTCTGTTAACTGCCAAGGGGAGTTCCTATAACAAAACTAGAAGTCTTGAATAACTTGAGGCAAATCCAACGTTTTGATTGCATACTGATAAAGCCTGTTAAAGGACTTCTTGGTCTTTCAGGTCATTCCTAAAAAGTGTGAAATTCTGCTCTTATAACCAATATATCTTGCTTTTCCTCATATCGAAAGGTATGGCTGCATTACATTTCTTTGTGCTGCAACAGCTGCACGTTGATTCCATTAAAAAATGTTTAAGTATTTGTTCAGTAACTTCCTACACACAGAAGGAATTTTTTCCCCCCGAAGCAAAAAAAAAAAAAAAAAAGCCAAACTAATCTTCTCTCTCGAGCACAAATGGAAGTGTCTGATACTAAAAAAATAGCCAGTCTAGTACTTTTCAGTTACATTTCTAAAAATGCCAACAGAAGAAATGCCTTTCACTCCAAGTCTTCAGAAGTAAATTGATTCGGTTTGGTAAGCACTACCCAGCTGCCTCGGTGTCATCTGGAATAAGTAGATACATCCTTTGCTTTGTAAGATCCATGCTCACAAATTACTGTGCATCATACCTGCCTCAACATTTCCCTGAGCAGCTTAATGAGATCCTTGTTGACTTCAATCTTACTAGGTGTAAACCTGAAACTGCTATTGGAATTTCCTGGCACTTGTTCAATGTTTACTTGGCACATCCTACACTTAATATTTCATATGAGAAATGGCTGGTGCTGTGTTTTGCACAACATCTTCAGACAGCTTAAAAGGACAGTAGGGCTAAACACAGCCCTTTCACTTATTCTATTTTGGGGGAGATGTTTTCTACCTCCCAGCCATACATTGCTGCTTTATGAAGCAGCATTTGTTTACATTTGCATGACACATCAAGCACACTAAAAGCTCTTTGTCATGTGTTATCAATGTTTCCCAGATCATGTCCTGCTTCTACACTGACAAGTTGGACAAAGAAATGCTTGTTGGACAGCAAATTAACCAAACTAACAAAATTTCTTCAAACTTTTGCAGATCGATTGTATTCTGCTTTTCCCTTAAGGGACAACACACACACAAAGAAAATGAAAAAATATATTCCTCCCAAGAAAAAACTGAAGCTATTTAGCAAGTAATAAGGGAAAAAAACAGTATTTGTTGATTGTTTTTGAATCCTTCCACTCAGAAAACAATCCATCATGCCTTGCTTCTTGGGTGAAGGGTTTAGATAAGATTCAAATACAGGGATGAGGCTTAAGTAAAAAAAAAAAAAAAAACCCCAAAAAAACCAAACAAACAAACAAAAAAAAAAAAAAAAAAAAAAAAAAAACAAAAAAAGTCCACTATTTGACAACAGACAGCAAAAGAATAAAAAGAATACTACCTCTAACAATAACATTGCTGTGAGACACTTTTTTTGAAGGAATAAGAGTTGCATTTGTGTCATTCTTTCAGAGACAGAAACTCACAGCAGATAACATCCTGTTACTCACCCGATTATGCAGCTTTCAGAAAGACTGACATAATGGATTCACTACACCATGCTACAGACTCTACTCCCTATGGGAAATGGAACATATCCACCATACTACACAGAAAGAAGTGATGAAAGTACCACGAACTATCATCAAAATTAAATTCCTGTTATTTTCTAGTAAGCTGCTTTAATTTCACATAATGTGGATATTTTATTTTTCAATAGTAATTATAGGTTCCTACAGAAAGCAACAATTTATCTCAAACTCTGCTAGAAACTGTTTAATTAGATATTGAAAATTCCATCAAAATTCACTTAACAGATGACACCAGTTGCAATTATTTTACTGGCTATTTCTCATCTTTAACTTAACATCTATCTGTTTCCACACAAAACTCTTTGGCAATAGAGTTACTTCTTGGTCTCTCTCAATTTTTCTAAGCTGTGGCTATTACCTTGAAAATTATGGTTGGCTTACAAATTTCAGGATAGAAAAAGCAAACGCAGTTGATCTTATATTGGCCTCAGCTTGATAAAGTACTTGATCAAGCTTAACAGTGTTTCCTGCAGGATTTTGGAATTGTATATCCTTCCTCTCAAAATCATCTTCTCTAGTTTAAACATTCTACAAGGATGTTATCAAGGTATTCTCAAGGTTAAAACTGAAAACAGTCACAAAACGCAAGCAGCAAGAGCTGTACTTGGTCAGTAACCTTTTAATTCATAGCAAAAATCAGAAAAGTGACACCATTATACTTGTTGCATTAATAAGAATGGTAATGAAATACAGTCTGGATTAGCATTTGAGAAGCTAAGGCTTGTGGACCAAAACGCCTGCTAAAAGTTATGCCTGACCAATTGCTTCTTAATGAAAGTTTTTTAAATAATGAGAACCAAATCTGACATTTACAGAAAAGAACAAGAACATTTGTCTACTTAATTATGTTAAGCCTGAAAGCATTTCAGTTCTCTACTTTTCCTTTCATTATCGCACTATATAAGCAGCATTAGAACAAGAAAATTCTATGTATTATACTTCAGTAATTTCACTTTCTAAAAAAACCCCAAACCTTCATACTATTTCAGAAGCCAAATAAGTTCCCTTAGTTTAAAATTCCACTGCTTTGACTTAATGATAAATATATGGATAGAGCTGTTTGCTTGGTTTGGGTTTTTTTAATTTGTCCTATGAATTGATGCCTCAGGATAATTACAGAGTGATAATACCTGTTGCTACTACAGATTTCATAACACTTCCCTAGAACACCTCCTTAGGCCTGCCTCATTAATTACACCAGTCATGTCAGAGAGAAATGAGACATTGTCATCAGAAGGCTGAGACCTCGATTACTTTTCTTCCAACCTTGAGAGAAAAATCACACTGGAATTGTTTCTGCAATATTCTTTACTCTTTACAGTGATGGAGGAATTTCACTCTGCTGAGTTGACTTTTACACAAAAATCATTAAAACCAAAAAGCTACATGCAACAAGACACAGGGTGTTCTTTTTTAAACGCTTTGGGATACAAACCCTTTGTGAGTGATCCAGAGCAGGTATAAAATGGTAATATCTATAAATGCTGATATGTAAGGGAAATTGAAAACAGCGTGGCAAACATCAAATGCAGGATTTTAATACAAAAATTATTTACCCAGTTTTGGATAGAATAGGAAAAACAGCATCACTTATTCTCTTCGGTTCGGTAAATGCTGCTAAAAATACACTTATACTGTGTATTTGAGCAGCAGAACCTATGTTAAATTGATTCTTGTTTCCTATAAAAAGTACATACCTTCCTCAAATAAGAAACATTTTCCAAATTAGAGTACTATGAAGAGGAAACTGGAAAAAAAACTAGACTGTCATCCTACTTGGTAAGGTGGCACAAGGAGAGGGGTAAAAAAAAAAAAGAAAAAAAAATCACAGTTTTGCAGGTATAAATATTTTTTTCTCAAAGCAAAATCACCTAGATTTCACCAACAGAATGCTCTAAACAAAATTCTTAACTGAAATCACCATCTGGATTAACAAAATCTGATGGTAGGCTGGAATATAAAAGCTTTCAAAGGAAGGATTTTGCAGAGTCATTTCCCTGCAGGAGAAACTGGCTGTTTTGATTACACCATCTGGCTGAATCACATTCTACTTCATGAAGTTGTTGCACAGTTAGCAAAATAGATAGTATAAATACTAAAGAAAGTAGTATTTTCTGTGCTATTAACATGATCATACTTTCCTCAGTGCTGTTTTCCATGAACACATGGATTAACTCTGATCTTTAACAGCTCATTGTTACATAAAGCTGCACCCTGTTTTGGAATGTCTTGTCAACAGGGCTACAATTGCTCATGAACTACTTACTCATTCTTAAAACTGAAGGTTCTTTGGCCTAATGGAACCCAACAAGCCCAAATGAATATATTTTTAAAGGTTGATGTATTTTGGGCAAGAGTCACCACTAATATAGCAAGAAATTAAATTACCTGTTGGTCAAAAAATCAGTTTCCCTCCAAAACTAGGCTTTTTCATTAAATAAAAATGACAAACCCCAGACTTTGACTGCAAAACACCAGTGACATACACCCACTATTTTTCAGTATGCAAAATCAGGTTGACTCCAAAAATAGAACTTCATGATTTAATGGAGAAGAAAACTTTTCTAAAGTACATAATTGCAAAATATCTGAGAAACTCAAGCTTATCTGTTAATTATTCATGTTTCTGTTTTCATTTCCAGCTACTCTGGAGCTGCTGATGCTGGCACTCTCTACTAGGTTTAAGCATCCTTTCAGCTCAACTCTGCCAAATTAAACTGTCACTTTCTATTAAAAAATCTATAGTAGGAGGTTTCTAATCTTCTGATTTATACTTTGTAATAGGAAGTCAAAGTTTAAATTAGGATGGTATCAGCTTATGAAATAAAGCCTAAGCAGTGCAGTGACAACCCCAGTGAAGAAAAACCTCCTGCTTGCATTAAAACGCACAGCAGAGCAGTTTTAATTTCTGTCTTATAGAAGGTTTTATTTTGCACAGTTCAAGTCAATCTCACACTCTTATTTAAAATAGCAATGCCTGTAGATTCAGTCAGGACACACCTGAAAGAAGATGTCACTGGTCATCAAGTGTCTGAACTGTCCCTGACTTCACTGACCTGCTACACCCCAGCCTGTCTACCTTTTGGACATGTTAAGCAGGCAATGCACAACTCAGTTGAATTAACATTGCCTTATGTGAGCTGCTCCTCCTGAGGTTTTCTTAAGGAGCTATCAACTGCACAATTCACTGTGCTTAAAATTAAACCAAACCAACTTTAGTAGTTCAACAGCTCTATAAATATTACTGTCTCTTTTTTTTGTGCAATCTTTAAAAATTAAATTTATTTCCTATTTATTTCCTTTTAACACTATCTCTTCTTAATATATTTTTCCTCCTAAGCATTTCCACTCCATCTTCTCCAGCAGTATCACTCCTGTATTTTCTATCACTTTCCAGCTGAAGAAAACTTAGTCACAAGATGTGTTACTGACAGGGAGAAGGTGACCTCAGTGTGGAAGAAACAGGATTTATTAGGGTTACTAGCACACAATAGCTCATCAAATGATTATTTACTGTAATCACTAGCACTCTCTCCAGCAAGTCATGTCTCATGAACTTTGAGATCATTTTGAAAGCAGTTGAAATTGCCTATAAGCATAATTTTGTTATGTCATCTTTACCCTGTCACATGACAATTTACTCCTACTCTCCTTTTATCTTGGGGATCTTCAGCTCACTCCTGCTATAAGCAGACATTACCCTCTTGTCTGGCTCAGCACGCTCTGCTGTGCTGGACTTCACTGGAGCCAACAACTATAGCTGTGGCTCAGCCAGAACTGATTCCCTCTTGGCACAGACTGAGCAAGAGGAGATATTAGTGAGAAGTAGGCAGAGCCTGACCATACTACCCTCAGTACCCAATGCTGCAAGGTTATGAGAAGATAATTAAACTTGGTACAATAACTCATCTAGACCATGATTCCTAGAAAGAGTTAGATGACCAAACATATTCTGTTAGGGTTTGAGAGACTGAATACTTAGATAACTTAGAGTTTACAAGTTTAAATATTTTAACTCTTATATACTTGTCATAACATTTAAATTTCATTCAGGCTTTAGCAACCAGAAGGTTTCTGGATATGTATTCAGTCATAATACTGTAACAAAAACATCTTTTCAAGCATATAGAATTTTTAAGATGAAGGCAAAAAGCCATTGTCTCTTCTCTCCACCAGCTAGATCTTACGCAGAGTAAGGAGTTCTCAGAACATAATGATGAGATGTAATGATCTTCATGTTCCCCTCTCCCAGATCTAGGGTGTCCAAGAGCTCCTGCAGAAGGCAGTACCAACAGGCTCCTTTTGCTGAGTAACAATGAAATTTTTCAAGGTGTGTTATTGTACACAATTTGTATACTCAAACATCCCCTTTAAGTGACAAGGCAACCACAGCATAATCCAACTGCTGCTTCCTATACTTGATTTATACTTACTGATCTCTTGTGCTGCCCCACAGCTGCTTTTGGTATCCAGTCTTTGGAGTAAAAGCCTGATCCTCTGAACACTACAACCTTACTCAGGAAAATGCCAAGTTGCATTTCAAAGCTGCTTAACTCAGATTTCATGGGGATTTATCTCAAATTTCTAATGCACAGAGTTAAACAGATCAGATGCTTTACACGTTTTAGTTTTTCTTTTGTTTCAAACCCAGGACTTGCGGCTTTGAGGTCCTCCAGCTACCACATCACTGAGTTCATCATTTCTTCAACCCCTCTTTGCCTTCCACCCAGTTCTTGCATTTCCAGACTGAAGAGATTGCAAGCAGCTGTCCTTCACATGGAAGCCATTCCACAACTCTAATTCTCATCTCCACAAGATCTCATACCTGCTTTTATCAATCTTAGATGATCTTCTCCTTCCCATCACAAAAGAAAAGGAAAAACCTACTTTCCAAGATGACCACAGCTGCCAGTTCAAGCTTTAGAAAGCAAAACAGCCTAGAACTGACCATAAGGAGAAAAGAGTAAAAAGCTGGTCCTCATCATCACTGCCACAGTGTATGGCATCACAGACCCTCCTCTCCCCCTCCCTACTTATGCCTCATACACTTTGCTTACACGAAAATGTGAAATATCCAATTATGTAATAGAAATTAAACTGCCTGAGAACATCAGAAATTAAACACTGTGATAACTGTTTCCCACTACATTTTCCACATTGGAGCTGCACAAATGGGGCAGAAAGTCACCATATGAACTACATGTTATTAACTTTAATTATTCAACAATTAGAAGAATGTTTTCTTCACAAGGTTTGAAGAATGCCTTTCACCTAAACAGCCATTTTTCAAGAAGGAGACAATTGGAGATATGGCGTTTTACACAGCATGCCCCATTGGCTAAATTCAAAAATTGTCTACTCACACGTGAGCAGGTTAGATTTTAATCACCCCGGCATTTTGTATAATGAGTCTATAAAGTCAACAACACTCACTCAAACTCTTTAGAATTTTTTGCTGTATAAGCAGCAGAGAACAATCAGTATTGTAATTCAGACAACCTCTAAGCTTAAAATCCACTAATAAATGCGATAGAATCTTGAACTAAATATACAAAAGCTGTTGGGAATTATTTCCACTCAAGAAAGCAGTTTAAATCACCCCATCCCTGCAAGGGAAAGCAAAGATTAGCTTTTCTGTAGATCAAAGCTTCCCTGGAAAAGGCATGGTCATTCCAGAGTACAAATAAGTTTGAAAATTGTCTTCCTGATGCCCTCAGAAAAGTTACTCTGTCACTTTTGTCCTCACTGGGAACTAAGCATTCAGAGGATCAGTACACTCATGCTTTTTTAAAGGGGACAGTATACTTAATCAGTGATTTAATGCACAGACACTTAAAATGCAGAGCTTTCTTGAAGGTTGCTTGTTGATTGGAAAACTGGAAACCGAGGAGTACCTCTGGATTAGATATTCCTACCCTGATGCAGTTTGTCCTGATACTTGATTAATTGTCACTAGGAAAATAATTTTCTTCACGCTCTGCTAACTATTCTGGAGGAGTCTTTGTCTGATAATAACCTCAAATGCCAATTGCTGTGACAGACTCCTCTCCTCTGAATTGTTGGGACCTCTGATGAAGACATATCACATTTATCTAAGGTGATATTGCTGAAATCTAAGGTGATAGCCCTTGAAGCTCTCCAGCATGCTTCTGCCCCCATAAGGTACATGTGATATTCCTGATATTTTCTAGGAAAAGTTACAATAAGCGTCTTACTTTCATAATTAAACTGAGAAGTAGAAACCCCATATTTTAAAATATAGGAAGACTAGGATCTACATGTGTTAGGATACACCTTAGGGAAAAATATTTATTATAATGCTGCTATGTGGGAATTCAGCTGCAGTTATTTACATACACCCTTTATTAAAGGCTTTTTACCCTATACTGGTCCACAAGGCACTGCTCAGTAACCTGTGTTTTCTTCTGAGGATAACAAGGCAAAATGTGACCTGCAGGGAAAAATGTGAGCTCCAGCAACCCTGTAGTTCTGCCACATCTGTCGTTCGTCTTTTTCACTCGGAATTAAAACAAGTTGACAGTGCTTTCTGCAAAAGCGCAACTGCAAAATTGTTTCCTGCTTCTCTCACCAAGCAATTCCAATAACTTCATAAAATAACAGAAAAAAAAACTTGAAATAATATGGAAAAATCAACCATAATATCAAGAATATTTAACTGGATAATGAAGATGTTTTTCTAATATAGTATATTAGGATATATATATTAGTATATACTAATGCCTCATAAACCTTCTCAAATTGACAGATTTAATACCTGTAACCATTTAAAAGAGCTCTAAAAGAATTTTGTATCTGGAAGAAGACTAGACAATTGTAATTTTCTGTCTTCAAACTACATTACAATTTAGTGCAGATCCATTTCCTGAAAAATCTTCAATCTTTTTCTGGTTTGGCCACCACCTTGAAGGCTCTTGTAACCACTGTGATCAAACTCAGCAGCATTAGCCTAAGTGAATCACATCTTAAGCTTGTACCTGCAAAAGATATGCCTTACATTTCTCAATAGAGAAATCAATTAATTCATCAAATAAAATCCATCTGCTTAGATTCTGATTTATTATGGGATCATTCAGGATATTTTATTTCTTTCCTCATCTGAAGTTTTGAACAGTGGATAAGTTATTCCAGAAGTTCACAAGAGGTAAAACTACAAAGCAGCTGAGGTGTTTAGGTCAATAATGAGAACAATAAGCAAGATCAAAACAAAATTTTCAAAGATGCAGTGTTTTCTTCCTAACACCACTGAGAAACTTGACTTCTCAACTCCTAATAAAAAGGTTGCAGAGTGAAAATGGGAAGTTTCATTTCCTCAACGCAAACATTACCATTTCTACCTTTCAGAGCAGTGTGTGCAGCTTTGGTGCCTTCCTGTGCAGTTAGAGATTGATTTTTTCTTCATATTGAAAGTGTCTCACATAGCAAGAGTGCCATCTGTTTTTCTAGTTTAATAGTTTGGGGTTTTGTTTGTCAATAACAATAATAAAATTCTCTCTTCAGTAGATAATTTAAAAAAATACCCATGTACAAATAACATGGCTAAAGTGACATCTCTTATATTTGTCATAAGTAACAGAACCAGATACAATTTAATTGCTCAGTTTAAATTGGCAGAACGTATACCAAATCTTTTAATTTAAATGCCTCTTGGTCCTGAATCAGGCAATTACACCCAAACCTGCTGTTGAGGCCATGCATATGATAGAAGTTCAATTATGCAAGTGAGGGATCTCAACAGCAGTCTTCCTAAAACAGGAAAGCCACTACCTGAATATTGGGAAAACAATGATTTTTCAAGTTCCATTTTACTGAAACATAACAAAAAAAGATTATCAATTCTAACACAGTCAGATGTGCCATTAAGACTGGCTAAAAATAAAAGAGAAAAAAACCTTTCTTTTTAAGTTCTAAGCCTCCAATATGATCATTACTTACCATCAGGTGACAGTATTGTGTAACACTTCCAATTCCTTGATCTAATTGGAAGTAGAGGAACATGTGCAACACTACACAATCGTATAAGACAATGTACTGTAAGCCAGAAGGTATCAGAAAAATATGAGGACTGTTTTTAGTGCACAACTGGAGTAGTAATACACATAACCAAGTAGAGAGAGACAAAGCAAGCATGAATACCTTAGGAAACAAGAATTCGTCTTGCTCCTCCTTCTTTCAGAATCCTTTAATAAAATCTGAAATGAATTTCTATTGTCTGAATATCTGTATTCACTTGCATGTTGTCCAAAGGGTGCTCCATTTGATCACAATACCACTTACTTGCAAGGAATCAGTTTAGTGCATCTTAAGATTAACACTTGAAGATGTAGCTTACAAACAGATCCCATTAAGCCGCCTTTCACAATTTGGAGTATTTAGCTATCCATACATATCAGCAGCCATACACATGACCTCTAATCAGACAAAGCAATGGCTCAGTGCATCAAGTTCATTTTTCCTTGAGGACTTAGCTACATGGCTCAAACTTGGGCTAAAAGCAGGGGAACACTGAGGCAAGTATCAGAATACCTGCCATTTCTGTGAAGGCAGAGAGCCACTTGGGCAGAGTGGGTATTTCTGCCTTTTCTACCATGCAAAATAGTACCTGGCAAAACGTTTGAGTGCAGGGGTATGCAGGCTTCCTCCTGTGCTAGGAGAAGCACTACACCTGCACTGGTACAATATTGTGCCTGCTTTCCACGCCCAGCTTGGTCGTCTCCGAGGCGCTGCTTTACGATGCCATTTGTATTCTCTTCGTCTCCCTCTACAGGTTTTCAGTCAGCTATTTCATTGCTGTGATCACAACGACAGCCTATTCACTGATGACTCACAGACCTACAGCCAGCTCTGACACATTTTCCTATATTCCATTCAGGATATCAACAGCTTTTTCTGACATCTCCCCAGGGATGTGTCTGTCAACTGAGATTTCAAAGGGGTCTAGATGCCCACGGAATTGCAATAGAATTTCAGTTCCTCACTGCAAGAACATGAAAGATGGGCAACTCAAACAGTTCTGACTTGTCTTTTCCCTGAAAATTAGCACGCACTAAACCACTAATGCTAAGAGCACAATTAAACAATGCACTAGACTCCTGAAACTATCATTCTGTAAGTACATGCCTCTAAACTATCTAAACTATCTCAGAGCTGGCTCTGAAAGAGTACTATTGGAATATATGCTATGACATTGACCAAATTAGTTACTTTTCCCAGTTGAAGGCAAGGGCTGTATTTCAACTTAAAGGGAAAAGAAAAATGACAGAAGAAAAACTGATTTTTACTGTCTTATGTTTGTTGGCCTGTGGGAATATTGTCTTGAAATTTGAAAACCTGCATCTTTATACAGAAGTCATAATCTGCCATTTCATGCCCCAATTTTGGCAGTAAGCCTCATTGATGATTTACTACTTTTGGCTGCTACAACATAATACACTACACAAGATTACTACCTGGCTTACTGAAAAACAGATGAGTCTATAGGCTGGCAATCTCCATTTATAGGAATGTATCCAGGAACTCTTGGTATAACTGCATTTCCATATCCACAGACTTTAATCACAGAATCTTAAAATGCTTTGCATTAGGAGGGACCGTAATTATCATTTAGTTCCAACACTCCTTCCTAGTCCTGGCTTTTTAATCCTAAATATTTTTTCAGCAATCACTTAAGTGTTTTGTTAGGGCTGTTGATGGAAATACACAAATAAGTAATTTTTTAAGTGTCACCATATGTTCAGCTGCAGCACAATCTTGCGCAGAGACACAGAAGAAATTTTGCTAACAATTACACCTTGAAGTTTATGATTTAAGCCACCATGAAACAAATATTAATAGCTACTGTGGATGTTCTTCCAACTGAAGTGTAAAGGTGATATCAATCAAGACATAACTTTTCACAGGATTAAGCCCCTGCATAAATATTAATCCTTATACTCTGTCTAGAGCTGTGAAGAACTACATAATATAGGCCACTTCTTATTTTACATTTTAGGAGCATGAACTGCTTATAGTGCATTTTTATAATGAAATGTGCACTGCTAATGTGATTTCTTTTTCTTTTGCACAACACTAAAAATATTAGCCTCAATTTCTGAGCTAATTATTAAATCTGCTTTCAGTGAGAAAATGCTCAAAAGCACCATCTGTTTTCATAGAAATAACTGCGTATTTTAAATAGGAAGTATTCTTTTTTGTCGAAAACTGAGCTGTTGTGCTGCACAATCATTTATATTACGTGGTATGCATAGATTTCTTTTACCATTTCATTAGCTCTCTATGAAGTTTTCTGAGGCAAATGCCATTCATAGGCAATGAATGTTTGAATCAAGTAATTGCTCAGAAAACCTCCGGTATTACCCTGAACTATATAGGAGGAATCATCTTTTTAGTACTGGCATGTCAGCAAAACAGCTCATCACCCATTAACTGCCTCATTCCATTGTGCTTCACAACCTCACTCAATCTGTATAAACTAAAGAAAGGCAGTCACAGTATGGGTGCCTTGACTACAAAAAGAAGTCCACATCTTCTCTTCAGTTTCTGCAGCTCCTAATGTTGAATTCCCTGTACAGCACTCACTATGTGGTACACAATTTGCAAAAGGTGCACCGGTGCAAAAATAAACACAACTTAAGAATACCTTTGATTACTGTTCAGAAAACAACTTACAATTAGCTGATTACAAAAAGCATTATCTTAAAAAAAATGTCTCTTACTGTGCTGAAACCCTATAAATACCTAAAATTTGCTAGGATGCCAACTTCACCATCCATACCGCTTGTGTCACATAATAACCAGCTCCTGCTTCAGAGTAACTGAAGAAATGGCAATCAGAATTTTAGCTAAACATATTGATTGTCATGGGGCTGTAAATCTGTTGGGAGACAAAGTTTTCTTGCTGCAGAGAACAGTAAATACTACCTGTGTTTCCAATTACACTTGTCTGCTCAGGGAAGGTGGGATTTTTCTCTCCCTTCAAGGCTATTCCTTGAGGAGAAACAATAAAAAAAGAAGTTATGTGTTGTATTCCCTTTAGGAATGTCTTTCCCCCAAAACCCCTCCCCCAGAGACGGTAACCTGGCCTGGGTTACCTGCCCCCTGGTCTCCTGACCTATAGGATCGGATAGGTCACCTGACCCCGACCCCAAAGGTGATAAAAACCCCTCTCCCCCCATGTGATCGCTCTCTCTCTCCGGATTCCCTTCAAGGAATAAAGGCCTTGGAATACATCCTGGGGTAAGAGGGCCTCTTTTGCAACTCTCTCTACCCTATTCTGTAGTTCCCTCTTCCAATACTCCCCCAAAATCTGGGCTGGCAGCTTGTGGGGGGGTTAAAGGGACAGGAGTAACTACAATTATGACTGTGACACTGAGCCTACCAAGCAGGATTAGACTGAATGTAAGGACTAATACCTAATATATATATATATATATATATTCCTTCATCTCACCCTGAAAGGGTAGTGGTGGGTTGACCTTGTCTAGATATAAGGACCCCCCACTCAGCCAACTGCTCCTTCACTCTCTCTACAATAGAACAGGATGATAAGATGAAAAAGCTCATGGGTCAAGATAAAGACAGGATGATTATTTTCCACTTACTATCACAGGCAAAAGAGATCTAAGGGTAAATTAGTTTAACGTAACACCAATTAAAAACAAAGATGGATGATGAGGGAAAAAAACCCCAAAAGCTAAAATAACTTCCCCAGCCACGATCCCTTCTTTCCAGCCCAAACATCAATCTTTCATTCCTTGTTCCTTTACCTCCTCCTCCCACAACCAAGTGGGACAGTAGGCATGAAGAATGTGGAATTGTAATTAATCAGTAAATTTTCTTTTCTGTTGCTCCTTCCTCATATTTTCCCTCTGCTTCAGCATGGTCTCCCCATGGGCTGCAGCCCTTCAGGATAAACCAGGAATGGGTCCCCCCAAAGGTTAACCTGATATTCCTTCCATGTCTGACAGGATTTCACATGTGTTTAAGGCATGGACTTGTCTCAACCCATTTCATTCACTTTATCTCGTCCTGGAAAGGGTACACAAGCTTAAGTTCAAGTTTAGTTCCTCAAACTGCAAGACCTAGACAACATTGGATTAGAAGTAGAAACGATGTACTAATTATTTTGGCACATACTTCCTGAAAGACACTTCTGCTCAAAGTAGCTCACCATCTTGAAAACCATCCAAAAGCTCAGTAATCCAAATTGCATTAAAATAGAGCTATGAAGCAGCCAAATTCCAGCAATTACTCTAAGTAGTCTATGTCAAGAGAGGGCTTGTGATAAAAACTCGAGATGAATTAGAGACAGAAAAAATGGGATGTGACAAAAATCTCATTGCTCATTCCTGTCTATCTTAATATTTCTCCGAGCAAGCTCTTACCTGTCTATGTAATTAAATTGCCAGTGATGTTACAAGCTCAGAACCCAAGGACTTAATTTGCAGGTGTCAATCATTTTCAAAGAGCCCCATTCATTGCCGAAAAAGGCACAAATGGAACAATGACATGTCCTTGATAGTACTGGCAATGACAGCAGCTCTTTTCCAGTCTTTCAGAGAAAAACAAACCCACATTTTCTCCACTTGCCAATAATCAACAACTTGAATCTAGGTAGAGTTTCTCTCAATAGGTCACCTGAGCAATTATATGGGTCTTGCCAAGGATAGCCACCAAATCAGCTGATACCACACTGCACATCACAGTTTTACAACACAGGCTTCCTATGAAAATAACTTATTTTTCTCAGGATGAAGCACACTACTTCTACAGGCTTTTGAAATCTGCATTCTATCAGCTTTTACCTGTCCAGTTTTACAGATCAAAGTCGCTGAAATCCTTCTGGGATGTTTCTACACTGCATTTCTCACACTGCAACCATAAGACTAAAAAAGTTTCCTTGAAAGAAACAAAGGTTCCCCAAAATAAAAATTCTGAATGATGCAGTAACACAAAGACATTAAGTTTCTTTCAATGCAACTTAGCTTCTTGTCTTAAACACACTGACAAGATATCAACCAAAGCATTTCCTTATGTAAAGGAAACACACCAACTTCATTTTTCACACAAAATAAACCACAGATAAAATTTCTGCAAACATTCAGACTGGACATGTGTCCGCAATGTAAAATTGGTAGAAGGAGACCCATGAGAAGACTCAGATGTCTGTTCTATAAAGGAGGTGGGAATTTATCTTCAAATCCTTTAGCTTATCAGAAGATGCACAGGGCTTGCTACACTGGCAGTCTACAGTTCACAAGTCATCTCTGCTAGAATATACCCCCTTTTTTTGCAATTCAAAATCCTTATTAAGGAGTATGACCTCCTAACTTCAGCTAAAGGAAAATATTATTCCTCTCTGTAGGTGAGAGGGCACTACATTTTTAGCTTTTAATTTCCAAAGAAACATCTACCTCTGCACGTATTTCTCCACATCAGAGACTGACAAGCACAGAAATCCACAGTTCTAAGGATTTCAAGGCTCAGGAGGCCCAGCAAGTAGGATAACTTCTCCTGGTGAAGCATTCATGCTACATGGTTAATGTGCTCTGCTCCTGAGGCACCAGCTGGCTCTGAAGGCAAGAGCTCAATACTGGGACTTGCTTTAGGAGAAGAAAGAAGATAAAACTCATGTAAAATTACATTTAACATGATAATACAAGGTAGTTTAGGAAACAGAGGCAACCGCACAACAGATTAACTTACCTATCTGAATAACTGGACAACAAAAAAAAAATCAATTTCTTCTACCCTTCTGGCCTTCAGGGGTTTTTTAAGCAATTGTTTCTACAAGGGATTTGTGTTCTAAGAAAACACAGATTAGATTCCAGGACTTCTAGTGCTAGTCAACTGACAGGATAAAAGGCCATGTTAAGAAAAGGCAAAGAAAATTCTTCCCCATTTTTATTCCTGTCAGAAGAGACGACTCTCACAGCTACAAAGACAGAATATTAAAAATATACTGTTAACTTATGTGGATATCTCAGTGATTAATTACAGCACCTCAAATATTTACAACTTGATGCCATGTTACTGAATTCTTTACCAGCCTAATATGCTATACTACAATTCTACCAGGCAAAACCACCATTTTCCTTTTTCATCATAAGCAAGTAAGTATTGGAAAAGATAAAGCCCTAAAGTTCACAGTCTACAAAGGTAAGCACACAACCATGCTTATTTCTTACAAACCTCAGTCACAAGTGTGATAAGCAAGTTTACAACTCTGAGTTTTCCACTGCAACCATCATGCAAAGGAAGCATGAGCTCGTGAAGAATTGCACCATACAATTTCTGCTATGTTTTCCATAAAGGACAACTTCTATGCCATGAAATGTCTAATTCAATGCCAGCTTCCTTCATTATTCACAGGTACAATTTAAGATGGTACAAAAAGTCACCAGAACATGGGATTTACGTCTTGGGGATTCAGGATCTGTTGGTAACTGTGGTGACCTTATTCAAGAAGAAAACTCCATACTCAATCACCACTTTCTCTTACTCCTGAAAGTATCAAAAGCCAGCATCAGAGCACACAAAGTCCTGAAATCCTAAGTAAAACAAAGGAAAGGGAATAAATCCCTTCCTCCTCCTAACTCCAGGCATTCAGCAGAGCTCACCACCACAGATGTAGCTGAGAAATCATAATCCAGCACACATTTCCTTTCCTTATACCTGTGTATCAGAAAGGAAAAGATTCAAAACACAATTCTTGCCTTCCAGTCAGCCAGAGGTGATTATTGAATCAATGGCAGCAGACATCAGCCATCAAATAAAAAAAGGCTTATGTTATTAAATTACTAAATATAAACTTGATGACAAGGTGCAAAAGCCCTCTCTCTGTGCTTTTCTTCCAGGTAACATGTCAGCCAAGTGGGAATGAATGGAAATGTCCCTTGGTTTTCATTCACAACAAAAGGAACTACCTTGATACTATTTAAGAACGCCTCTTTGCTACTATAGCCACTGTTTCTGAAACCAATAACCAGCAAAAACATTTGAAATTCAGGATTCATGATATTCAGTAATTACATGAAAAAGCAAACGAAATTATCTCTCTCAGGTGGCAAAACCAACTAATTAGACAGCTAATCAAAAAACACCATTCTGTTTCTACCAGAAACTTGGATATTTAAACACTGAGTCTTTTTTTACAGAGATTTTCTCCACAGCTAGGCCTGTTCTTCTTGCATTTAACCAAGAAAAAGTAGGAAAAAATAAATTTTCATTAGGAAAAAAAAGGCAAGCTCAACCAGGAGAAGCTAGACAACACAAAGGAAGCTAATTTTTGGGGAAAAAAATTCAATTTTGCTCCAAAATTGTAACGTACAAAAGAATACTTAGTGTCTTGATATGGCAATGGCTTGAAGTCACAGGATTACAGTAAATATTTAGTTACTGCATCAGTGTGACTGCAATTGTACACACAGATGTCAATCCCTAATTCTTTACAACTGTACACAAGCTCTGTAATTGAAGTTGCATGATTAACCAAAACCACACTGACTGTAGTCATTAATAGCAAAAATTTTATCTGCCATTTAAACTGAGATCAGGAAGAGGAAAAACACACCCAACACACCAGCCCAAGAGACTGTCAGTCTGAACTAGATTTAAATTGCAAAAATGTTCAAATCTGTCTGGTATTCTTACACTTGATATAGCCTTTGCAAACTTATTTCCGCCAGCCTCTGACAAACCAGTGTTGTTTAAACCCAGGCCCTTCCCTTCCTGACTGGCTTCAAGAAGTCACTATGTCTTCCACATAATGGAAAGCAAATCCACATGAAGAGGAAATCTGGGTTAAGAGCTAGAATTTGGCTCAGCATAACAATTAGATGTTTCAACACAGTTTGGAAGGAATACAAGGAAGTACAATATTTATAAAATAGTACTTTCTGGAGACTGAGAATAGTTGCTCCCTGATTGTACTGATTTGTTGACAGCCTTCAAATATCTTCAAACTAACACCATTTATGATTTTTTGTAACCTTTCCCAGTTGCCTCAGGTATTGCACTTTATTATAGTGAAAGATGGAGAGTTCCATGCAGCACAAAGAAAAAATACAACAATGAATTTTTATAGAAATGCGAATGGGTAGATGCAGGAAAAAAATTCTAGAGAGAATTATTTGTCACTGAAAACAAATGTTTTAAAATTGCACACATATTGGAATGTTCAGCAGTCTATTGTCTGAAAAGCAGGGGAGTTTATGCAAGCTAAGACACACACACTACACAAAACGAGGTTCTATTTGCCCAAATAATTCCTATTCTGCAATTTTAGAGCCAAGTGAAAAAATACCAGCAATTTAAGCTGCATTTGGTTCCTTCAGCTACCTAAAATCTTCTGGATTCAAGGATGTCAATATTATCAAGTAACAAAGACAACTACTCAAGCTGTTAATATAAGATACCAGAGAGAAAACAGCTGTAGTTTTAGTGTCATGAAAGCTAAACGGCACATTTTATATTAATAAATTGGAATTTTATCCAACACCAAATTTTCTAGATTTTTTTTTTCCTGTTTTTATATGATTATGATCCAAAATAAAGTTTAATGTTGAGTACAGTTATATTCAACCATTCTTATTTTGCCATGAACGAGTTCCTGGTGCTGAAGGGAAAACCCAAATGGATTTCTTATGAAGTGGATATAATCCTCCTACCAAGCAAGGTGGCTGGTCACACAGAGCTCTTGACAGGATAATTGTCTAATATGGTAAATTATTCATTGTTTGTTTGATAGCTACTTCTAGAAAAGATTTCAGTATTTTGTGCATCGGTGAAAGATTCCTGGCTGAAAGTCCAGGAGAATAAAATCAACAAGTACAAATGAACCAACATGGCCTTATCACAGCAAAGGACACCACTAAAAAAGGAAAAAAGTCTTACTTGGCTTCTTTACAACTCCATCAACAGGGAGGCTAATTAGGACTAATTATAACAACTGCTTTAGAGCATACATTCAAACAGACACTGTTCTGATTTTGCTGGTATTTATCAGGGTTGTCCCCCTAACAGTAACTAAATGCTATTAATAAGATGTCAGCTTTTCTCTGTATTATATGGACACACATTAAAGGAGACCTTTATCTCTGGTTAATGCTATGGACCAGACACAAGTTACAAAATCAGGCTTGAGGAAGACAGAGGAAAAGGAAAATAGAAGTGGACTTGATTTAAAGGAGATTTTCACGTATTAGGACTGAGAATACAATCTTGCCTGGAACAGGAAATGCTGAAGCCTCTCACCTATCGTTTTTCCAATCACCTGGTAAAAGCCAAGCATCTGTTAGAACAGAACTCAACTTTTGTAACAAGCAGCAAACCTCAACCCCATTATGTTGCTCTTCCTCTGTTGATGCAAGCATAGGAAGCTGAAAAGCAGAGAAGTCTTTTTGCTGCTATAATATAAACTACATATGAGCATAGATGTACACCCAAGCATCTTAAGGAATATGATTCCTGGCTTGCCTGACTAGTCATCCCAAAGAAACTGAGAAGCTGAACAAGCTCATCAGAACAGCATTCTAGCTGGGAGCTGGATCACACTGGGGAAATACTTCCAAGGGTTTCAATTCCTGTCACTGGCTTGTTATCACACTGGGTAAGTCGACACACCTCAAAGTTCAGAGGCATCAAATTCAGATATTTATGCTTGCTAACCTTGGTGCTGCTTTACACAATTATCCAGCAGTAATTCATACAGATTGCACTACATTTCACCACTGAGATGGGCTGCAAACACAGCTGATCTACTTTGCCTTCCTTCCCCATGCCTCTCCCAAAAGTAGGCCATTAGTTCCTAGACAGCAACTCCAAACCAGGTCATAGGAGAAAATACGGCCTTGGATAGGAAACAGGTTTGTGTAGACCAGGAGAGAATAATGCTAGAGTAAACAAGTCCCAGAATGGGATTACAGGATGACTTGTAGTGATCTGCACAAAGATGATTTGTTGCACCCTACCGAGTCTCTCTCATTCTAAGGCAGCTCTTGTCATTTTACTAATGTTCCTGCTCATGTGAGCACACAGATTTTGACATATTACGACTTGATGCTCAGTTGAAGCAGCTTCGTTCATGGCATTGTCAGTATACAAATCCTTCCTCTTCCATATACTGAAAATGAGGTGCCAAATAAAGGGATATGTGGCATACACTCATAGATGACATGCTTCAGTCCTGCAACATGAAAAACTGAGGAGTGAAGAAAAATTGAATATCTCTTGTGAATCCCAGCAATTCATAAGGTCACTCCGCTGCACAGACTGAACAGTACTTGTTTTCTTGCACACAAACACTGACTGATTTGCTTTCTGTTCAATACACAAGAGATTTATTCATATTTTCTGAAGTTCTTACAGTCCTTTGCCAGAGAACATAAACACCTGGCTTGATCTCCCCCTCTGCCTTCTCCAGCTGAGACTTGTAGTTCTGAGACAGAGAGAGCACAGGTGCTAGTTTGTGTTCAGCAAAATGGGGACTCCTGTGGGAAAAGACATTTCAGCCTTGCACAGTATCTATTTGGTTTGTATCTATTCTCTGTGACCATTAGCAATCCACAGCACACAGACACTGTGAGCAAGAAAATAGTCTAAAAGTGAAGACAAGGAGCAAGCAAAACATTAGGTAGCTTTGTGCACTTAAAGCCACCAGAAGCTTACCGAAGGGGAACAAATTGCCTTCTTTTTTCATTGGTTTTTTTAGTATTTATTTTGGTTGGGTTTTTATTGAGTATCTGCAAGAAAGCTGATTGTTCTCTCTGCTGGAGAGCTGATTGTTCTCTCTGCTGGAGAAGAAAGGCAAGAAGGACATACTTTCCAAATGCACAACACACACAATTAATATGTGCAAAAGAGATGTAAATCTGTCATGTTCCCATCTAAGTCTTGAACCTGATGCTGTGAGCTACCTGGCAGTTCATATATGTGAAAATTCAAAGAAGATTTTCATCTCTTCACTTTAACACTAACCTCTGATCAAAGTCTCCCAAAATTTCACAAAATGCTTGTTTTAGGATTTCTGTATTGTATTAATCTCTCTAGGAAAAAACCCACCTAACTTTTTTCATGAAAATGTCATCCTTTGCCTGGTGTTGGAGAAGCCGCTTGTCATCAGTCAACTCAAAAAGGGACTTCGTTAACAAGCTAAAACATTCTGTTGCACTCAGAAAGGAAATGAATGTTTGAGACCTTGGTAAGGACAGGAACTGACAGTTTGTCACCTCAAATCCTTGCCACCAAAACATCGCCCCCAAACCCATAGAATTTTGGTATTCCTGCTAATTCAACCTTGCAATTTGACAGCTGATTTATACCATTATCCACAAGTGACATCCATTCACTTGGTTACACTACTCTGTTCACTTACAAGTGGAAAAACACTGGAGTAAGGGTTGAGGGTTTTTAAATCAATAAAGGGTTGAGGTTTTTTAAATCAGGTAAGAGCAATGCTCATGAACCATTGATGAGCAAGTACTGTCAAACTTGTCAGACAGCTTCTCTGAATAATATTTAGCAGTTTGACACTAATAAGCTTCAGTCTGAATGCCATGTGAGGAGTCAACATCTGAATACCAACAGTTTCAAACCTACGTGGAATAGAGAATTAGAAATCTGCAACACAGGGCAAAACAAAGCAAATTGAAGGGAGGAGAGATCTCCAGATGTATTACCAAAGTAACATGTCCAGCTTGCATCTTTCAACAGCATCCCTCAGTAATCATTTTTTTTTAGAGGAAAACACACAGATTAGAATTAGGAACCAAAACACTGGGATTTTACCCCTGTCATCCCTAAAGTAAGTCTGTTCCTGAGCCAAGAGCAGACACTCGGTAGCATGTCCACCCTTTCATTCTCTTTGACCCTGGTAGAGAAGTAGAGTCCTCAGTGAGGACCTGTACCCTTGTCTGACTTCGCTCTAGCAACAGCTTCATTATTCTGACATTATTCCTATCACAACCTTGGCATCACTCAGGTAATATTTCAAAGAATTAATGAATCTGCTCCTGAGGATTTACTGTGAATCTGTAAGTGTTTTGATGCACATTTAGCCTTTAGATTAAATAATTGATTATCATTAAATTAGACTAGCAGACTGAAAAACACACAAAACATACCAAAGGCTACCCTTGGTCCTTCCTATTACCAAATGAACTAAAATCCCAAATCATTACATTTTTTGAGCTCTGTTAGCAAAACAACATGCTGATACCTCTGCTAACTAAAATACTTACTCAAATACTAGATATTAACTAAGTTCCCTTCTTAATAATTAAGAATATTTCTTGTGCAATATTATAACAAGTTAACTCCTAAGGACAGTTATCATTTGTTAATGATTTACGCAAGTAGAATTGTCAATGCCAAAATTCAGATAGCTCAATCAAGCAGGTAAAAGTGCCAAGATACACCCGTAACATGCATTTATTAGAATTGTCTCAAGTTTTCAATTACAGGTGGCTGCCATTTGACATAAGGGTAAAACACCATTTATTTGCATATACTTCACTGAAGCGGAGTCTGTTGAGACCAGTGAGCTGACTCCCCATAACACTAAAATAGATTTTTACAAGTTGCTTTCCTTTCCTTCCAAGCAATCATCTTCTGAACTCAGCATCCATAGGGATCTCTTGTGGTTTCAGCTAAGTGCCACCCCCAAAAATAAAGATTTCTTTCAGAGAAAGCAGGCAGAGCTCACTAAGCCTGTGTAAATGAAAGACAGAAGTTTATCTCTAAGTCAAAAGTGAAGTCAAAATACTTCACTTTTTTGGGCAATACTCAGGGATTAATCATGGCATGTTATTGACTCTGGTTCATTTTCACAGACTCTTCTTTGGACTTCACATGAGGAAAATGGAGCATTCCCAGTAAAGCTATTAAAGGAAGGCAGCTAAGTACTATCAGGGTGGTTGCATAATCCATGTAGTGTTGGATCACACAGCAGAATAAACACAATCAAGATTAAATTTGAGAAGAGGATTAAATTTCCCTGAAACTTGCCAGGACAGATGACAGAATTTATGCCAACTTTAGGCCACTTTTATGACAGCTGTAGGAGGACAAATGATACATGGTCCATATCTAAATAAGGTGGGGCTGGACAGATGCTATCCAGACAAGAGCTCTGGATGAAGAAACCTAGTGCATTAAAAACACTGCAACATTTTGGATCCTATTCCAGTGAGGGTTTATAGTGAAACAACTTCTGACTAGATTTCTTATCTGATTCTGAGTCCTAATGGCAGATTTACTATATGATTTGCTCTGAGGCCATATGCAGAGGGATCTTACCAGACTGAATGCATAAATATCCAAGTCTACTTCCTTTCATTCAACACCAGTGACTTTCATGTCAGTAAGCATGAGAAATTTAGCACACACGTTTATTCATCAAAGGCTCACAGAATAAATCAGCTGTGAAGGGACCTCTAAAAGGCATTTAGTCCTGTGCCAGCCCTCAAAGAAATACTACCTGGTTCAGAATGCTCAGGGCCTCTCCAACCCAGGTCTGATCTCTAAGGATTGAGGTTTTGAGTTTCCTGAGTGTGTCTGCTTTCCCTCAGACAGAAAAAGCTGCTCCTTATGCTCTCCCACGTTACAGCTTGCAGAATTTTATGTTCCAAACTTGGTTGCAATTAGCCAGTAATTCCAATAAATTCAGCACAGAATGTCAGAAACTGGTGGCTGGTGAGATCTCAGAATTTACATTTCTATAGGAAACCAAGGAAAAAAAGTGATTTGATGAAAAACCATACCAAATGATCCCTTTATTCTCCCCAAGAAAAAAACTCAAACACTCAATATTATTAGAACTACTGGTATGGAAATGTATCCCAAAAAAGGCAAAAAATACTTCCACAAGGAGCAAATTTAATGTCTACTACAGATGCAAGATATACAACCATATGGCTCTGAAAAAATTATGCCTCTCTATAGGCAGCTGTGATCATGCTAAAGCATTAAGCAGTGAATATTACTAATTATAATCTTAAATCTAAATGGGAAAAACATCAGGAAAAGCAAGAACTTTGCTGTTCCAAACAAGAACTAACCTTTAAAAAAAATCCTGATTCACTAGTAAAATCAGAGGCAGTTTTAAATCAGAAGAAATCAACACTGAAAAAGTGTTAAGAAGTTTTTGAGCAGTGCTGGGCTTTTTTATTACCTGATTAATAACTGCACAGTTAATGCTTTGAAAAAATATAAAAGCAGATCTTCAACTCATGTAGGTGATTCTAAATCCATGAGTGTGCAACACACTCTGGAGGCATGCATTATGAGAAATATAAGAGGTTAAAGGTATATCTGAGTGGCTCAACATGACATCCTGAATCTGAAATTATTAATTGCCCTCTAACTTAATTATTTCCAGAAGAAAGGGATGTTTATGATTATCCTGTTGGATTGAGACTCCAGGATGAGAATTAGCACTATAGTTCAAATTCTTTATGATCCACCAACTATACAATTCTCTGGAAGGAGGACAAGCATATTTGGTTTCTCATCTGGAAAGCTATAATAATTCTTTTTTTTCTCCCGTTATTTGCCAGTCTTGAGTACTTCCATTCTACAACCTGACATAGCAATAATTCTTTAATACACTATGAAATGTGACAACAAAAAACATTCCTTAAGAGAAAGATCTGGTGAGCTTCTAAATCTGAACTCAAAATATTCCTACATGTTCTCCAAAGAGACTCAGGGCATTCTGGGAATTTCCAGTTCCTGCATTTTTCCCATCTGAATGGTAACACCAATAAAAAATTCCTTTAACAGTCTTGGAATTAAGTTTTCTTGCCTTCGGTTACTGTGATCTCCAAGGTTTAAACAAAGACCGAGCACTGGAAAAGGGTACAGCACTCTGTTCTCACCTATACTGTCAGAATTTTTTGCTCTTTAAAGAGCAGGTATCTTCCTATAGATACTTTTCCCTTAAGCTGGATATTCAGCATCTCAGGACTGCTTGGCAAGCCTGATTTACCAGTGTGAAAACAAAGGTTTTAGGCATCTATCACAATTAAAAAAAAATCATCTTGCTGCATGTGATGCTACAATCCTTGTGACATGCTGGTAGGATTTCAGGTTACTTTCCAAGTGAAAATTGTCCAACTGGATTCTGTTCGGCTGTCATTCACCTACCTGACTAAATGAGTTCCTATCAGGAACTATCAGGATACCAAGAAGTTGTAATTTTGCATGTTAGGTGGCTTTGAAGTCTGAAAATACAGGCACTGTTTTTTTTTTTAAATATTAACTTCAAAAGATGGATTGAAAACATTTTTTATGTAGCCATACTGCAATTATCCTTCTTTTAATTTCTGTTAATCACCTAAAAAAAGTAGTGTAGCACTTAGTGAAAGAGATTTTGATGCAAGCAGCACAAAGGGAAAAAATAATGTGGGTAGAACAGCACGCAGACTCAAAGACCTGCAAAACTGACTCTGATCATGTAATTTTCTAATACCGTTTTTTCTGAACCTAGTTAAATTTGGCCCTTAGTATGCAGATGAGAACAGATATGAATTTTCTTAAATAGCTGCAATTCTTGTAATTGCTCCCATTCCAGCAGCTTCTTACTGGTAACAAGCAGTGAGGTGCAGAATGTTACTTCATGTGACAGTTCTTCAGCTGAGACAACACAGCTCAGCTTGTAAAATCTGAATAAAATAGAGACTAATCTGGCCATCCAAAACAGAAACAGGACATAACACAAGCCATTTCAGTGAAACAACCACATCAAAAGTCAACGCTGGCACAGCTACAGCAATTAAAAACAGTGGCAAGCAGAAGACAGCAGAGCTTTGCTCACAAGGGCACTCACATGGAAACAAATAGTTATAAAGCCATAGATTTAAATGTGTGCTTAGGAGAGATTATTAATTACATTTAATAACCAACCAGTAGTAGTTATTGTTGCTCAAAGACTCAGCAAACCTTGTGCTGTGTGTTTAAGGTACTCAGAAGGGTGATATACATGAGTATGAAGAGCAGCAGGGGACTGAAAATCCAAAAGACTTTCAAAAAGCATAGAACTCAGAACTCTTCTTACCTTGCCATATTTCATCAAGAGCTGGATGTTGAGTTTTCCACAGACTCATCTCCTCCCACCTCTTGTTGACCTGAATTCCTAAACCACAACAATGGTGGTTGCAAACCAGTTCACAATCACTACACATCTCTTTTTATCATCTGAGTTTATTTAATTTTCAAAATCTTGGCAAATAATCTGTACCAGCTCCATGGTATGACCTGAAAGTATTCTCTTTTTTTTTAAAGACTTCTTACAGATACGGTGAGTGGAGAAAGAAAAAGAACTTTTGAATGTTCTATAAGGGCAAATTTTAATCATTAAGACATGCTACTACAAGTAAGTACATAACTTGGTAATGATGTGCCTTTAGATAATAGTTTACTATTTTTTGTATAGGTGTTCTCCCACAGTTCTACAGAAATTAAAATATAGCAGGGCATGGTTTTGATTTCTTCTTTGATTGATCTTGCCATCCATTGACTGAGTCTTAGTCTGCTTAGAAATAGTCACTAGCACTACCTCAAAAAGCACCAGATGAACCATTTACATAAGCAGGGTGTTACAAGTGAGCTCTTCATTTTTCTTTTTCCATGGCTACAGATTTATAGTAGTAAATGGGTTTGTTCACAGATGGCAAGAAATTACTGGGAAGCTCCTAAATGTCAGTGAGTTCACCAAGTAGCCAGGAGCACATCCAGCTCTGCTGGGCAGGCTGCGATAGAGTCTCATGGCAAAGTATTTCAAGTAGTAAGTACTAATATCATTATCTTGATCCAGAAATTTCAATATATTACTCAGTAATAGATGATGTTAAAAGCATCTCACTCTGTTAGGTTCTCAACATTGACTTCAGTCCCCAAAATTCTAAAATAACTAAAGACAGCTTCACAAAGAGAAACAGATATTCCTTCTCAATAAAAGCTCAAAAAGGTGCCAAACACTGGGATTACCGTCACAGAAATAAATATTTTTAGAATTTGAAAATAAAGTCGGAAACAAAAACATAGAATTGCCATTAATGCAGTAATAGAGGACTAAAAAATTAACCAGGAACAAATTAATAAAAACTAACATTTCAATTGTGTATTTCGGAAAACTATTCAGTAATTACCCATAAAACCAACAAGTCTCCTATAGGGAGCCGACTTAACCATAAAATTGAGTCAAAGAAAAAAGAAAGGAATTCAGTACCTCAAATGCCTTTTGCAAGATAGTCACAGTGATGGAAAGCCCAAGCCATAACTTCATGGTGTGTAGTTGAGGAACACTGCAATTACAGGAGAATTTGCTTTGTATCAGGCTCATTAAAAACATAAGGATGAAGATTACTTTTCACTTGGTAGTAATTGCATTTTGTTGACATCTGATTAGCCATGCTGGTCTTGAATGCTGGCAAGGTCATTAATAAGGAGAGAATTAATGAATTAGGTAGTTTAGAATATTTTTGAGTAAATAAATCTTTAGAGTAATTACCTTCTGCAAAGCCATTTTATGACAGTTAACGCGGCATATTTTTACTAAAAAAAGAATTATTAGTAATTTAAAAATATTAAGTTTTTCTTTTTTAAATCAAGGAAACACAACCAATAAAAGGTTACCCAGGAAATACTGTTAAAGCAAAAAAAAAAAAAAAAGAAAGATTATTACATTAGCTTAATCAAATACTTGTTAAAATAGCTTTACACTGTCACAAAGTATCTCCATGTTACTTATTTCTACAGGATGTCAGCTGAAAAAAGAAAGGGGGAGATAAAGGATTCTTTTGAGACTTAATGACTACAAGTTCTAGTTACCACTGCACTGAAAAGGGATTCTCATTTCAATGAGAACTCAAAGCAATAGCATTTTTATCTTTCAAAGAAATAGCCTTCTTTGTGGGTACAGTAGAATGCCATAAACAATGCCTTACTAACATTTTTTACAGTTAAATAGCTATGAAATCATAGTTTCATTGAAATTACTATAGGACATAAGACTAATGCCTTGACTGGTGATCAGAATAGGTAATTACAGAGCTAATGCTATTTCAAAGTCAGTTTTGGAAAACGCAAAATTCACAGCAACAAAGGAAACGCTTGAAGTGTCTTTGAGGAAAAAATTTATCATAAAAAACTAAACTACCACGGACTATTTCTGCCACTAACTCACACCTACTGACCTCAAACAAGTTTTGTGGCTCTTTTGAAGTCAGGTTTTGTGGGGATCATACCTATTAGTCAGTTCCTACAGTTTCACAAAGATTCTGCAGGTGCTTTTCATATCCAGGTGTCAGCTTACATACATCCAGCAGCAGAGCGCACAAATGTTCCTGCTTTAGCTCTACTCTAAAATAGAAAAACACTCCCTCCTGCTTTGATTTTTATTTGACAGATACCTTCACTGTGTCAAATTGTATCAGCCACTGTGAGTCATCACCAAAGTCCACATGACTCCTTCCAATAAAGTTATACAGGTGAACATTTTCTGAGGTTGCGTGGCCTCCAGCTACTGAAAGGGACTCCAGTGATTAGCTGTTAGAAATTAGTTATGTGGAATGAGCTTTTGTGTTCAGACCACATTCAGCACATTGGCATTTGTCAAATCTTTGATTATTAATAGGGTCAGAATTTCATTCCAAATATAACCAGGGAATTTGTGCCTCAGGCTTCGGCAGAACAAGATTTCGCAGGCTGAATTTAAAGGAAAAGGCTCACATAATGTTAATAAGAACAAACCTGAATGAGCAAGAAGACTGAAAATAAGCTTTACCCATGTGCAAGTTCCCCTGGGGGTTTCCTGATAAAGTGATTAATATTTCTCTACTCATATGGAAAAAACACTGTTAAAACCCACTTTTCCCTTGCTTGAGTCAGAAGATGTGAACTGAAATCAAAGCGTATTAGTGACAATAAAATATTAATGCTCTGGATTTCTTATGCAAACTTTTTCAACACTGCATTATTAATGACACCTAATTGTAGTGGAGATTGCTGCAGGACAAGCTAATTCTACTACACACTTGATATTTTTAACTCTTAAATTCTTTCTTGCAAAACCCACCAGGATCCTAGTAGGATTTCATCTTGTCTTGTAAAAGTAATGTGTTAGTTTTGATTCAAAATTATTTACAGGAGCCAGTAACTTAGGAAAATACTATGAAATGTGCCAATTTTTATACAATTTTCTTCTGTGATAGGAAGAACAATTTATTTTAAATTGTTCCTGCACAAACTGCATTCAAAGAGTGCTATATCCACTCTCAATTTTTCACCATGGCAAGAAATTCCTCATAATTAGTACTGCCCAATTGTAGGCACACATCTTTGATTTAGGTTGAGGTGAGAAGCATTAAACTACTCCAAGCTGCTGAAGCAGATCCTGAAAGCTAAAGATCACCAGAGCAGCAGTATAGTTTAAGCATGTCACATTCTTCCTACAAGATAAAAAGGGACTGGAAGATCATACAGGAGTTCCTTTACTTCATCTGTGGTATCTAGGAACTGTCAGCTTCTTTCACTAGCACAGCAACAAAGAGAGCACCTGAAAAGCAATATCATGCTCATATCAGGAAAGGACTGCATTACTCAAGAATGGGGTCACTGAGCTATAATTAAGACAGATTTCAGATCAGAATGAGAGCCTCAAAACATCCAGCCTTCATCCCCAGCCTGGAGCCCCCCTCTTCATTGTAAATGACCATAATCCTCCTTTTAAAGGAGGACATCTCTCCCGGAGCAAAAAATACATTCTTCTATTTAATAAAAGGTAAGTCTTCTGAGGCACTTCAACAAAGCTACAGACAGCTCAGTAACTGTGTCTCCTTGCCACAACCTTGGCACAGAAAGGTTGGTCGACTTGTCAACAAACAACAGCTTCAGACAACTGTGACTGGGAAGGAAAGCACACAGGAAATATATCCGGGGAAATAATGACATAAACAGCCCTGTGAAACCAGGGAAATGAAGACAGGACCATATTGTAATGAGTCTTTTTCATTGCAGATCACTCAATTTTTACTGGCATTTTACCATTCTCTGATGTGAGGAATAGCTAGAAACAGTTGTAGATGAATGTTCAATTTCAGCAGGAATACAAACTTGTTCAACAGAATCTGACTTGTTTCATTACACAGATTAATAATGGCTCTTTCCTGCAGTCTGCTTTGAAGGATTTTTATTAAGCAACTCCCTGTTTACTTCACATTGTTCCAAGAAAAAGAAAAAATTCACTCAGGCTTTTCTTAACCCAATGGATTTACGACACACATCTTTGTCTACTGCCAGTTGCTTTTCTCTTTCCAGGGTTACAGTCATAATTGTGGTGCATTTAGTTATGAAACAGAAGACTTAGTTCTCATTAATTTGAAAATTCAGTCATTTGAACAGAATTTCCTTTGCTTGCTGAGAACAGGAACAGCCATATAATCTGTTGTAACACCAGCCTCTGTGTTCCTTATTCCTACAGTGAATTTGCTTTTCTTTATGGCACTTTGACAACACAAAAGCTGCTTCTAAGTTAAGTACTAAATTATAGACTATGGCTCCTGTCATTCAAGGCATGTAATACACTGAGCACTTCAATAATTATCTCTATTAAATAACATGAAAGTACATGCAAAAATTACAGAGTCCAAGATAAAGCTGTTGGTTGTACTCCCATTATTCAATGCATTATTCCATCCTAATAGTAAGCTCCATGAGAAAAAAACTGCTACTTATTACACTTAAAATTAATTTCTAAACACTCACATTACTAATAGCAACCAAGTTCAAAACAAATCATACTTATTTGTATTATTAAACCCTAGCACATCTGTGAGCCTAATGTAAAGACACCAAGTATCTTTTTAATAAAAAATGGCAGTTCCAAGAAAAATAAAGCACAAAGCTGAAAAAAATCTGACCTTTTTTTAAATGAGAAAATAATGAAAAGAATCAAGTAGAGCATGTATGAATAATACAGTCCTTGAAGTACATTTAAAATTTGCCTCTTATTACTAAAACAAAAAATACATTTTAGACCCTGAGTTCAAAACAGGACTAAGACCATGCCAAATTTTATTCCAACCTTCCTTTTCACTGTGAAAAAGGTTTATTTTTTAGGCATTCTAGAATTATTTGCTTTGTTGAAGAAAAACACCCAACAGAGGTAAGCAATTATGCAGATGCATTTGTACTGTAGAAGTTGAAGGTTTATTATGCTTTCAGATTAATAAAAGAATGCCCCTGTACAGAGCGAGCCAGCTCCTTTAAAAGTTTGCATTTCACATTTAATCTAGTCCCATAATTTAATCGTGACAGTCTTGTGCATTACACCAGGGCTGAAAGAGTGTGCAATTATCTGAAAGCAAGATTTTTATGCATGAGATAATTACAGTGCTACCAGCTAGCCCCACAATATAGACAAGAATAAATGAATCAAGTTTGGGTTTTTTTTAATGTTTTGATTTTACTCACCTCTTTCATATTCCTAGGTAAATATAAGAGATAATACAGACTACCACCATTATATCAGTTTAGACCTTGGATACTTCCTATCTCTGAGGAAAATTTTATCAAATTTTGAATTTGGTAAAAGCATGCCAGTGTTGTTCTAGGATCTGTACCCATCCTATCCATCTAACTCAGTGACCTAAGTGGGATAGCAAGGACACTCCCCACCATAGTTTTATGAGAAAAAGTTTAAGAGTCTCTGTTCCTTTTCCCTCCTGCCTGGCTCAGCCAAAACAGCTCAGCTGAGCTGTGCAAAGCTGGCTGCCATGGGGAAAAGGTAGCAAAGCTCAGATAAGGTCAAAAAATAACAAAAATCCAAGAATAAATATTGGCCATGAAAGACAAAAAAATATTTCATTTTGTGTATTAGTCATGTGCAAGACAGAACATAGGTACTGCCAGACATCCATCAGCCATCAGAAAAATACAAGGAACTGATTCAGTTTCTGTCATATAATTTATTTTTCTTGGCAAACAGATTATTTTCTTTGTATTTACTCAGTAGAGAACATATCCACTAAAGCAATTTTTTTTTCAAGTATTAATCTGAAAAAGCTTATCTATTGGTTTGTAAGTATAAAATAAAGACTACCTTAATGTTGAACTTTTCCTGTCTTCTTTCCTTCAACCTAGAAGAATTAAAGCAGGTAGAAATTCACCCTTATTTGATGTTGCCAACACAAGTTCTGCAACACAGCATCAATTTTTTGGCATGCAAAGACATTATCACCCTTCTGCCTGAAACTTCAGCTGAAAAATGGTGTTAAACTGGCAACATACTTTCATCTTTTTCAGGGAAGAACCATAGTGAATATTCAGGTTTAATGAATATCAGTGAAGGACAGAATTGTAAACATGAAGGATTTTATACTCTTCACAGTCTAGTTCAGACTTAAAAATCACTCATCACAAATCAGGCTGATTTAATGAAGTTCTGTTAACAACACATTACATGAAGAAAATGAGTTTATTTCCATTACAGATCTGCCTGTCTCCATTTCTGTAGTAGACAAACTAGAGAGGCCTGGGTTTGCTTGAATGTACCTGAGTAATCCTAAATTGATTTACAGTGAGGCATAAATGGGCAAACACAATAGCCAGCATTCATTAAAGTTATAGATTTAGAAAGATCAGAAAGTCTTATAAACATATATTCTCTTTCTGAGAGGCACAACCAACCATGAGACAAATCTTTCCAATCACCACAGTTTGACTATATTCCATCACACAGCCAACACAATGAAATCTGGCATTCCAGACAAAGGTTTCATGCTCACACCCTATAGTTAAGTACCCAGTTTGGGCACCCAAATCTGGCACCTTTATGAAGGGAATAACCAATAATCCAGTAACTGCTGAGTGAGCTTTGAGCAAGCCTCTCACCTGATGGCCCTGCAGTGCTTCCTGCCCACCTCCATGCTTGGAACCTGCCATTTCCAGCCAAGTTCCAAGCAGCTTAGAGATATGTACAACATGGCTGAAGGAACTGCTTAAGTGTTTCAAAAACTATAAGAACATAAAACTTCAAGTATCCTGATGGTGTACCCATATCTCTGGGATTACACCCAATGTACAGCATACATAGAAATACTCCTTGACAGAGAAATGTAACACTGTAATGTTAGTAACAGTAGCTGACCTCAGCAGCATTGTTATCTGTAACTTTAACAAAGCTCTCCTTCCAAGCACTTATTTGAAAACGGTGAAGTTGGCACCTACCAGAGAAGTTTTACCGTAACAGTATGGATTTACTGCTGTTATATACACACAAAATCACAACATGAATAAGGCAAGGAAATATAGGACACCTTTTTAGTAAAGCATGGGGGTCAAACCTCAGCTATTCTGGATTTTACAGAACAAACTCACTACTTTTTGTGCTTTATTTGAAAAGTGCAGGCCAGCAGAGGCTGTAAAAGATGGCTTAAATAGGCACAAAGCAGGAATCTTCCAAAAAGCCAAGTGAGCTGTTTGAAAACAGGCACTCTCAATGAGAAAATATCTACAATTACCTTCCACAAAGATTCATGTTTCCACTTAAACAAAACAGATATTTCCAGCAAAGAACTGAGCATTCTTGTTTGTCTCACTTTTATTAGTGCTAATTAAGCCCATTTGTTAAAAAGCTGCAACAAAGGCATATGGAAAAACGGAAGGTTTCTAATCTATCATAGGAGCCAAATATCCTGGCAATAGTCACTGAGCTTTATACTAAAAGCTTGATTTAATCATTACAAAATACAAGTCATGTCAAATATTGGCAGCTACCCGAAGCCCTTAAGGGAACACAACTCTATTAAATCAATATAATAAAAGTACTAACATTGAACGTTTCCTGGTTGATGCCATAAGGACCATTTACACATGCACATGTGGTGCTAATGTCTGAAACTTTCCTTTTTGAAGTCATTATTAGTATTTAATACAAGTTTACTATTTGTTGTGTGCATGGAAGTTACTTACACACTATTTGATGCTTGTTCTCAACCCACACTTTCTACTTTCAAGTAACACCCCCACTGTCTCCTTCTAACAATACTTCTTTTTATACAGGTGAATCAATGTCAGCAATTAAGATGCTTATATCCACTGTATGCAATTTGTTTTTGTAGAATGAAAATCTTATTGGAGAGGGCATTTCTGACACCTCTTTGGCTGATGCTGCTACTTGAATCCTGGGAGGGTCAAAGGAGATTACCCCTGGGAGGCTGCCAGCAACTACAAGTGTTTATTTCCAGGCAAAAATTGCTTTGGTAGGCCAGTTCCAGGGAGAAATTACCAGCAATTCACATATTTAGGCCCCCCTTTCAAAATAAACTCACATGAACTCAAAAAAAACACAAACAAACACGCTCTGCTCTGCCCAATTCTAATCACCAGAAGGAATAGTAACAAAAACAAAACTCCAAAGTTAATAAAAATAGCATCATGCTTCTGTGTAGGAGCCATCTGTGCTACAGAAATAATATGCATTTACTAATGGGGCAAGCAAATCTTTTACCTTCTGGTGGCCTGTATTTGCTGTTCAAATATCAAATAATAAAAGGTGAGGCAGTTTTCCGTTTCATAGCTATAATAATTTAAGTAGATATCTTCAATAAAGCAGCACCCTGAGCTCAAATAACAACCTGAAACAGCACTACTTTACCAAAATGCTTTTGTAAAGCCACAGGGCTGCTGCTTTTTAAATCAAATTTCATTTCCCAACAATAATTTTAATAGCTACTTTAAATCTGCCCCACTCCCTCAAGACAATGTCGGGGTCTGATAAAACCAAAATCATGGACATGTTTTCTTCTTCTTCGAGGAAAAAAAAAAGCTTTAGCAATAGCTATTTCTTTTATTAGCACCCTGCTGGTTGGCTTATTAAGTATATAAGATAAGGGAAACAATTATCCCTCACACATCAGGTCAACAGGCAGGGTTAACCCTCACCTGCCTGAAAGCACGCAGCAGTGTCTTTATTCCAGACTAATAAATTATACGGATATATATGCATATAGCGTGTGTGTAGATATACATATGTAAATAAAAGTTCACAGATATATATATATATATAGATATATATATAGATATATATATAGATATTTATTTATTTATTTATTTATTTATATAAAGGCAGAAAGAAAGGAATGACCTCATACCTCACGCAGTGCCGCAGCCGAAAGCAAAGTAGCCGAAAGGGGAGGTGGCGCGGTCCGGCCATAAACAGCCCCTGAGAGCGCCACTCCACTTAAAAAACAAAATTTTACTTTGCTGAGGCAGAGGATGGAGGAAGCTCATCCCAGCCACATCGCGTTCACAGCTAGGAAAGCCCCTTTAACCTGCCGAGAGAACGCCAGCGCCTCTCAACAGCTCTGAGGAGCGGCCCCTCCCTCACGGCTAAGCAGCCCAAAGGAAAGGAGCTTAGAAGCCTCAAAAAGGGCGGGAAAAACCTTCCCCACAGAGCTTCCCGCCCTTTTGAGGATTTCTGAGGGCGAGAAGCTGTGAGGGAAGGGCGGTCCCACCCTCAGAAGTCTTAAAAAGAGCGAGGCTGTGAGGGGGGCGGCGTTCTCGCCCTCAGTCTCAGCGAGCAGGCGCGGAAGTACCGGTGAGGCCTTTCAGGGGTCAGTCTGCTCGTCTAACTTCGTTTGGCAAGTTCATTTTTAGCTATCGTTTCTTGTGTGGGGGGTTTTTTTTCTGTGTTTCTTTGGGGTGTTGTTTGTTTGTTTGTTTTTCAATTTGGGCCCAAAACCCCTCTCAGGGCTATGTGGGCAGCCTCAAGTGGGGAGCCGGGTCCTTCTCCTGACAGGGCTGTCAGGGTGAACGAGCCCTTCCATGGGGTTCCTCCCTCAGCCCCCAAATTAGAATAAAAAACCCTCAGAAAGTCCCGTTTAACACAGATAACAGAACAGACTTTTCAGTGCTCCTAGACTATTTAAGGAGAATTCTTTTCCGATGTTCCTCAAATGCTGGAAGCGTTCCTCAAATGCTAGAAGGTGGATCAGTAAGAAAAGTGGTTTAAAAACAGACTGGCATCACTAGATGTCATCTTAGTCTAAATAAGTTTGGGGAAAATATACAGAGACTGACAACAAAGACATGCATTTCCTGTGCAAAGTCCACTAGAAAAATTGTGAATGGATTTCTTTGTCATAGATAATTGCTGAAATGGAACAGAGAAATACCACAGCAGCTTTGGCATGAAACTTGCAAAAGAAAAGAATTGATTTGACCATGTGTGCAGGTGTTTATTCTGAGGGTCTTTTTAATAAAGCAAGTTACATTTAAAAAGCATGAATTTTATTTTAAAAAACAGGGAAAAGCACAAACTGACAATTCACCTTAAATCTAACATAGCATCTCCAACGCTAAATGCTAGCTTATCCAGTGTTTGCTTTCCTAAGTAATTTAACCAATACGCATTTAGATGTGCCATCTATCATCTATCTTCTGCATGTTTAGTGATTGCTATATAATCAGAAGTCTGGAGGTTTCTATGAAATTTCTTATACATGGCTTACAAATCTTCTTACTTAAACCACAACTGTTTCCATTTTCAGTCTGAACCTACAGCAGTCTGTGGAAATCTAATGGCAGAATTGCTTTGTTGCAGCACAGTATCTCATCTTTATTAGAAGACAAGGAATTGTTTTGCTTGTCCCATTTTTCTCTGATGATGTTGAAAGCACATCCTTTTTGCTTCAATCTGGCTGCTTTTCACGAATTTAAAAATCTGTTCTTACTTTTGATTACTTCTCAAATATCTCTGTTTCATATAATGTATTTTTGCCGATTCAGACACAATTAACTTTACTTTTTTAAAGAAATCATTTTATTCATGATTATTGCCAGCCAGATGTCATTTCCTGACCTAAGCGTTCCCCAGCACCTGTTAGATTTCCCAGATATTAATTAAAGTAATATATCACTATATAAAATTCATACTCATTGCTAGTAGCTTAAGTGTTAATGCTAGATGGAGTAGATTCTTTTACCCCAAGAGGTTGCTGTAATTCCACATGAAGTTACAATGCTCTTTTTTATGCTGTCTCTTCACTTTTGCTTTGAGTTCCTGGTCCTGATTCAAAAGGACAAACTTCGATGCTAAACCGACAGATCGTTGTATCTGAGAGCAGATACAAAGAAGCGTTTAGTAGCGCTAAAGCTTTCGTGTCTTTTAAGGAATCGTTTTTCCTTGTATGTGTCACAAACATGAGAAACACAGCTGGAAATATCATTGTATGAGCATGAGGATCTTCAACCCAGCCATTTAAACCGTTCAATCTTACTATGCACTGATGTAACTGTGAAATGTGTTCTCTTTGCATTCCTAACTAGCATAGAACAGATGGGAAGGCTGCTAGTTTATAGCAAAAAGCCTATTTTAAAAAGTCTGTGGTAATTCCTCACTCTTAAAGAAGTTTACTGTGGTCTGTGAGGGTGTGGGGGGAAAAAGGTTTCGGTTGGTTTTTATTTATTTGCTTGCATGTTGCTAACCTAACATTCTAAATAACTCCAGAAGGTTTTCAAAGGTACTTGCTAGATTTGAGCAGTTTCCAGAGAAGTTGTCTGATCTAGAGTGTGATTTCCATTTCATTGTAGAGCAAAGATCTTAGGAAATTTGTAATACACTCTCAAGTTCTGAAAAACCTGTAGAACAACTTTATACTGATAACTAGGTTTAGCACTCTGCTTTTCATTCACAAAAACAAAAACTTTGGTCAAAACTAATGTATTACAAAGTAGGTCTATCTCTTCTTATCACTTCTGTCAAAAACCTTATTATATAATAACAAATATGTAATGTCCTTTTGAAATCATATCCATGAATTCCATATTGGAAACCCCTAGTTCAGGAAAGGCTTTTTGGGAAGTCTTAGTGAGATAATTTTGTGTGAAGGCTTAACCTGTAACCATTTTATCCCTACAGTATTACCTGTGCAGATTAATGTATTGCAATGTAAGTCTGCTGAATACATTTCCTAGACACAGAAATCATAACTGGCTCAGTTCAGAATTCCCACTGCTCAGTGAAGGTTTTCCTTGCCTTTTTTTATCCCCATGCTTCTTCTTGGTAGTGACCCACTGACTATTGCCTTGTCTGCTCTGTACCATTCTTCATTTGGTTTTAATTTTAATTTGCAGTGTATGTTTTGGTTTTATATAAATCAGTTAAAACACACTGAGACCCAGCAAAACTTAAAGTACAGCCTTTTTGCAATTCGTTTTTTCTGCATTCCGTTAAGTTTTGTCTGTGAACTGCAGTTCTTGGCCCAAACTTTGTTCTTGTCTCCTCACTTTACAACTAAACTGAGATCATAGAAATTCACTGTGTGGAATTGGCTTTAAAAAATTCTTTGATCTCTAAAACTGCATGAGATATTTGGCACTGCAGACAGGGAACTCCCATGGTTTTTTGGCACATCTGGAAGCTCCTCTATACTGAAACTCTGTTGTAGCAATTTGCAGCTGAAAGTGCTAACAGCATTTTCCATACCCTATGTACACCATTCTTGCCATGACCCATGAAAGTCTGTCAGGAATCTGTACTCACAGAGACAAAACCAGCAGCTCTTCCCTTTTATTTCTTTTTTATGCAAAGGCAAGATAGAAGCAAAAAGAGAAGCCTTTATCAGTATGTAGATTTCAGCCCAACTTCATTTTCCAGATAAGCATCCTAGCTAACAAGAGGTCTCACTTCACCCTTCAGCTTTCTGTGTGTGGAGATGGAACTTGGCCAGTTCTGCCCATCTGCAGGCAGGCAGTTGTCTCCTCACTGCAGCTAGATCAACCTCATCTCTCAACACAGATTTAGCAGCTCTCTGGCTCCAGTACCACGCTTGAAAGCTTCTCAGAAGATCAGCTGGGGATGATGGATGCAAGGGTACTTGTAAAAGGGGAATTAAAAAAAAAAGGAGAAATGACATGGACATGACAGAAGGAAAACCTAACAATAAAATAGAGTCATCAAGATCTTGACTGAAGCTGTGTAATTCTGCTCTCATTCTTAGTTTAATCTCACTGGTCCAATTCCATAAGTGTTTCCCCTCCATAAGAGAGGGGAAAATACACATAACATAATTCTGATTTAAAAAATGAAATTAGGTTGAGTACACTGGAACTGATAATCTTAGCCAATTTTTTTGGGTTTTTTCTTCCTGAGGTTAGGGATGTATTTCTCTTAGCACTTTCTTAATATATTTTGGCTTTTTATTTGTCAGTCCTTATCATTGTACTTGAGAGGTTATATGGTTTCAGGATATCCATAGATTCACAGTTTTCCTGGTAGCACTGCAACAGATTATGTGTGTCCACTGTAAAAATTACTTTTTTTCCCCTACAAGACATCTCCTACATAAAAATGATACTTCATTCTCTTCACATAAAAATTCAAGTTTTCTATTCTTATGCTCTTTTTAAATATAGAATCTTTTGTATATATTTGGACCCAGGATGACATCTTTAAATTAGTTCCTGTCAGCACCTGGCCTGGTATCAACAGCTGCTGAGATGTGCTTTCTCACTGCTGGTTCATAAACATTGGATTGGACCTTGCAGCTGAAGTTCTGCCATCTCCTCTGGAAACAGAAAAGTTGTTCTTTAGCCTTCTTGTGAGGAGTGATCTGACTCTCTGGAGTGCATTTGGCTTCTGTGATTTTTATTTTGGAGAAACAAGGAATATTTAGGGATTATGTTCCAGCTGCTTTATTTTTTTCATTAAAGCATCCAGTGGGAGAGTGTGGACTTTTATGCGAGATTGCTTTCACTGGAGATTACTGCCCTAGACAGATGGGTTTTCATTACCTGCTGTAATGGACTACACACTTGCAGGAGCAGAAGTAACGCATTCTATCCTGAAAATTAAGGGCCAATCTACCTCTAAGAAACCTGTTTTTCAGCCAGATGTTATCCCAGACTGCAGCCAAGTGAAGGCAACTTGTAGATAGCCAAAAAATGTGAAATGTCTAAAATTTAGTAGTATTGAGCTATTTTTAATTCACAGGTGTGAGCTCAAAATATCTATTTTAAGCTCTTATTTAATCTGTTTGATGAATGCAGCGCATTGGTGTGACATAGGTAGTTTTCATCCCACCAGGGACCAGGAGAGGAATGATGAGTGTGACCTCCCCCTCAGTCACACAAGCCAGAATTCCATGTTTGGCAACTCAGTATGTACCTCGCTGTAAATTGTGCTGATGGATCAGGAAATCAGGTTTGGACAGGATTCAGGGTGTTCTGGCTTTGTATCAATGTGCTGTAATCAATCATCAGGAGCTGGAATTAGAAATTATCACTGCATGACTAGCCAAGGTGACGGAAGCCAACAGCAAGCGTTTCAAGAGTGAGTTTGGCATTGTTAGGCCAGTGCACAGCTAGTTGAAAAAGCCTGAAAGTATACAAGAAAATTAACATTTTAAATTTGCACTCAAAAAGCAGATCTCCTGAAGTGAAAAAAAATTGAAATTTAGATTTTACTGGTCAGGATAGTGGGCTTGAAGTGAAAAAAAGCAAAAATCCCACAATGAATCACCTAATTTGCTTTGGGATTTACTCAACAGTCAATTATATGGCATATTTTTCACTTAATACATTTGCATTTGTTCCTTCAATGAAAAATGCTGTGCTTCATCCTGTGTTCAGCCTCTGCTACTCAACAACTGAGTAGGATTTGTGGCGTTCCAGTTTTGCTCCTGGCATATTTCACCAACCAGTGGTTATCCTGGTTATTCTTAAAGCTTGGGAAACACAATGTGACTTCTCTTTTTCTCATAAATGTAATGAAAAGGTAGGAGCTAGGAGCATGGACATGGAAAGTGGAGGGGATGGTTCCAGGAAGAGGTGAAGAAGTGAAACTAGCAATGTAATAAATAGCACACTGGCTTTAGTTGTGGAAGTCTATGAAGGCTGCTAAAGCAGTGCAGGCCACACACAAGTGAAAGGTTTTCACTGCAGCCAGAACACCGAGGCCATCATTCACACAGAAAATTTGTAAGGGCTGCTTAATTTGACTGTGTAAATGCCAAACTGCTGGATTGAATAATCAGCCAGAAAGTGACAGCTCGTGGAAATATTTGGCCATCCTCTAAAGGAGAAAAACGAGGGCACAAAACTGGCAATGCAAGGTAATTCTCCATTCATTAAAGATGGTGTAATGTAAAAGGTTTAAAAATGGCTTCTGGTTGTTTAACATGAGCCTCTTACTTTCTCATTAGCACTTTTTAAAGGTAAGACACGTCAGTCTATTTCTTGCACTACCATTCAGTTTCTGTGCTTGCCTTCCTTTTTTGCCTTACTGTACTGGAAGCAATGAATTCTACATGGATGGTTGTCCTCCTGCCATTTTTCAGTTGTAAGCCTGAAAACATCAGTTCAAGGCACATCTTTTTAAAATATTGTGTCTTATCTCCACTTCCTGTGTATCTGCCTTTAAACAAACATAGATTTACTATGGAACTGCTTGACCTGGATCTTCAGGCTGCCTCCCCAACAGCTACTGCAATGTTTTAGACCATCAGAAGTAAACAAAAGAAATTCATATTGGTATATCAGATTACTTAGGTGAAGGTAATATCAGGAAAAGGAACAGGGTTTTTTGAAGGGTTCTTGCTCTCTGGGAAACACTTTGGGCTTAATACTTATCTGTTTCTCCCATTTCCATGATTATCATTATATAATCATATCTATATGTATAATTTTATACTATTATATAATCATATATATATATAATCTATATCATTATAGAATTATCTGTTGCTTAGGTGAAAGTGAAAAACTAAATGTAAATATCTTAAAATTAGACTAGAGATGTTTTTTTTAAGCATGGTAAAGCATGGTCCACACAAACTCTGCCACTCTATGCAAAACAAGGCAATCAAAGAAATCCCCTGCTATTTCTGAGATGACCATTTAATCTATCCATGATTAGTAAATATGAACATTGAAAATATTATTGAACAAACACTTCCATTATTAGTACTCCTCCCAGAGTACTAAAAGAAAAGATTTATTTCTTCCTTTCACATGTGTATCAGGGCTTTTCAAGAATCCTCAGCTTAGAATTAAATGGGGGAGGAGTACTAATAATGGAAGTGTTTGTTCAATAATCATTTAGGGTCAGGATAAGAAACCTGCTAAGAGAGAGCTGCTTGACTAAGTAAAATGAAGTTGTTATTAAGCAATGCAATCCTTGGTACAGAGCAAAATCAGGAATTTATTCAACACTTCCCATCAGCAGGCTGATGTTTGCCTCCTAGGGGTGGCATAACCATGAGCATCTGCATTTCCTCCTCTGTTCCCCAAGCTCTCCTTTGTGAGCACAATTCCTCTTAGGCAAGTTCAGGTTGCTGCATCGACTGTCCCCTCCCATCTTCTCACCATGCAGTGCCAGCCTGCTCGCTGGGCAGGCAGGGAGTGAGAGAAGGAGGAAGCTCTGGTGCTGTATAAGCTCTGCTCAGCAGCAGCAGAGGTGGTTATGGGGTGTTAGTTATCCTCACTGCTTCACTCACAAATCCCAAACACAGCACCAGACAGGCTGTTGAGAACAAAAATTGACTCCAGCCCAGCCAGACGCACTGCAAATAGTTGTAAGCAATGAACTGCATGAAAAAGCAGCTTTCCAGTAACCTCTGGGATTTTTCTAGGCTGTTTGGGCAGTGTAGTCCCAGTGGTGCATACCAGTAGTTCTCCCTCACAGGTGGTGTCATCAACCCTTTTGGAACTAGTTCTTAGATAAGAGTCAGCTTCCTGAGTGTCCTGCTGTTTGCTGGTACTCATCACTTCATCCCTAAATGCCATCAAAAATATGGTACTGAACATTTTCCAGTTCTTTTCACATTTGAAGAGAACTTAGACTTTAATTGCTTTTTTTAATTGTTCTGAGATTCAACGTATTTTTACATTTATTTTGTTCAGAGTAGTAAGGAATAACACAAACTTGGAATTGAAACACTGAAAAGGGATGTATTGACAGAGTGTTTGACTTTTAGCTAACATTTTGAATGTTTGTGTCATCTTCTAGAAATAGCTCTTGAAAGACTCCTGGCCTTAACTCAGTCTACATTTTATTCCTACCTTTTTCACTTTTGTTCCTGAGCTAGTGGGGTTCTCTGAGGCCGTATTCTCAACCACGTTCTCTGGCGCTTTTTGGTATAAATGCAATTATTGTCTAACACAGCATTAGTTGGACTTCAGATTTTAGTATTGCTTAGGTAATCTGAGTTTTGAGAATTTATTTCTGGACTAGAGTAGATCTGCCTGGTGTTGACATCTTTGAAAAGGTTGACTACTTGAAATTCAGTTTTGTCTGGGTGATTCTGCCATTTTCGAGAGAAAAGGAAAGTGCCACATTAACGATTTTTAACACTTTGTTACGGAGTATTTATTATGAAATGACACCTCACATATTCTATATTTCAACAAATTATTACTGGGGTGCATTTTGCTTTTGAATTCATGGGATAGTGTTTAATTTAATATTCATTCAGAAGTACTTGGTGCAAATTACCATGACAACCAAAAATAATGAATAATATATTTGTATCATCCATTAATAACCATCCATCCATTTAAAAGTTTCATCCTAATGCGTTCTTGAAATCTGCAAATTAATTATGTAAAACCCTGAATGAATATAAAACTGAAATGCTTAAGAATTTAAATGATACAATTAAATGCTGTTGCATGTAACTCAAAGTTATTTTCTTCTAATACTTACTCATCAATCTTAATTTCAGTATCACCATTTAGAAACAGAATCAGCTCTTATATCTTGTCAAAATATTGGAAGTTTGAGCAAAGACTGTATTCATTTCCTTTGATTACATTTTTTCCCAGACATGAATTTGAAGTCTTTATTTAAACAAAAGAGATCTTTTTGAAGACAGATTACATGTTCATCAAAATAAGGAGGGTGAGGTCAGAGGTGTCAATCCTTGCTCTTTAAAAAAACCCAGTAAATCCAGCCATGAGAACTGGTCTCAATCTGTAATCATAGCTACCTAAAAATCCTAATTAAACTCTGTAGTGCTGGTAAATCAATACATAGCTAGTACTGATAAGTAGGACTTGCTGACCAGGCTGCCTGAGAAGTTCATATGTACATCAGTATTTTTATCATTATCACAGTTAATTACCTAACAATAGCCATTGAAGAATAGTTTTTGCAAAAAATGAATTACACTGTAAAATAATGAATGAGTAAGAGGTCATGCAAACTCTACCCCAGTTAAAAACCAACACAGTGGTGCAGAAAATCAGAGTTGTTGATTGTGTACATTAAATGTGCAGTGAAATCTTCAGGCAGCTCAATTGCTTTGAAAACGCAAAAAATTTGTGATTTGATGGAAGAGCCAATTTTAACACCAATAGAAAGGGTATATGATCCTAAGGAAAAATACCTTGAAGTATCAGAAAATCTTTGATTTCTTCATTTCTATTTGCTTCACTAATGTTAATGCTTTTGTATTAGCTCAATCATTTTGACCAAGGCCAAATGTCTGTGTTTAGGTAGTTCTTTATTAGGTGTTATATAACCTGAGAAATACAAACTATTCAGGAATTTAATTTTATCAAAAGTTCCACTTTAAATCAGCCATTAATTGGAGTGAGACAGTTTTAAAATCTTTCACCTGGCTTCATAGCATAGACTGGAGGACAGCTCATAATGCTAAAGAATCTTACCTTAATAAGTCACCCTTACTTTTGAACACATCAACCTGGAAATCAAGGGTTTGAGACAAACGAAGAAAAACGGAAAATATAATCCTGATTCAAGACAAGCTGTAAGGTAGTCAGGATTGAAATATTTTTGCTAGAAAACTTTGAAAATCATTTGATTTAAATAATCTGGTTTAAACTCTAGGGAGAAGGTTTTCTTGAGGGTGAAATTATTGAAACAATCATTTTGAAAAACAGCTTAAGAACAATATCAATCAAAGAGAATTATTTTAGTATTGTTTTCCTTCTCTTTTCACAAACAACAGTAAAATCCCTGTATTACAGTAGTAAATTATCAGATTTGTCTGTTTTCAAGCCAAATTTAATCTAATTAAAATGCGGGGAAAAAAGTAATAAGAAAATGAAGCAGGTTTTCTTAAATTATGTGGTTTTCATCAAATAATGCTTATTTTGACTTTGCATTATCTGGTCATATATTTTAGGGCAAAAACCCATTAATTATTTTTCATATATCCTTAAATAAAACCAGTCCAAGTCTCTCAGTACAAACACTCCTGCTCTAAATTCTGAGAACCTGAGTGTTACATGCAGTTTTTCACAATACATTTTTTTTTGTTTGTTTCTGTGATTATATCTTTATATTATCTTATATGTATCAGACAAAAATCTAGCATTTGATCAAGGTGCTAACTGTGATTTTTTTTTTTTTTTTTTTCTTTTTAGTATCTTGATTTTTATAGCTGTTAGAGAAATTTTGGTATGATATTATCTGGCCTGGAATTTTCGTCAATTACTTTTTGTTAGGTTAGATTTTTGGTTTTTTTTTTTCAATTTAGCAAAAAGAATGTGATTTTATTCTAATTCTCCTTTCATTTTGAAAGCAGAGTTGGGCAGAACACAAAGTTTGCAGAGCTGTGTTGTTGCTGATTAAAAAGGGAATGTTTTCTCTTTCCTTTTCAGGGAACAACAGAGGGGAGTACTGAAACATTTGGGAAGAGGAAGCCCTTCCTTAATATATGGATGTTGACCAAACATTATAAAGCAGCATTGGACTCTGCCGGAAAGGTAATCAATGTCCCGGCTTCAATCTTACCAAAGTTCTGCAATCTCATCAGAAACACAGGAATAAATATTTAGCTTCCTTCCCCTTATCCCCCATCACCAAGGCTTTCTGGATGCAAGGCATTAGCTTTTGCATCAGTTTATTGATCTTTCAATGTAGGATCTAACTTGCTTCAGGGGCACTATAAATACAATATTGCAAAAGTCCTGCCATATCAATATTCATTTATTTTTATTGATTAGTTGCTGCTTCTAAATTCTGGGCACTGAATTAATGGATGCTGAATAACTACTTCTATTAATGAAGCTAAAATTGGCTTTAAAATCCTACACTAACTACAGACTTTTTTTTATTACAAAGCTAATTATTTCTTTTTTTACGATCCTCAATTACTTTCACAATTTGACTTATCCTTGGCACCTCACTGGAAGCCAAAGAGTAACAAACAGAAGCTATTTATAAATGTTCATTATTTTCAGTATCACACAAGAACATCCTTACTCTGAATTTGACCAAATGACATGTCAGAAGGTGAAATTTTAGAAGATGAATTTGAGGTGCTGCCTCTTTTGTGACTGTTTTGACACGTTCTGTATGTGTCTTATTCATGCAGATAGTCATTTGTTATTGGAGGAGATATAGCACAAGGTTGGGGAATACATTCATGAATATTTGTTCTGACACACCATCAAGGTGTCATAGTTCTGTTGTCTTTCCTATTTCGTTTTTTGCACAAAACGTTCCATCTTTATTTATTTAACATTTGATTTCTCTTGAACCACAATTTTTGGAAAACAGATTTGTCCTTGGTAAATATAATGTGGGCCCATTATTTTTTTTTTTTCTGAACCTTCCCTACACTCAAAAACCCTAATAGAGGTGAACAGTGCTAGCCCTCCAATGATGGCCTAAACACCAACTTTATGGGAGTCACTAGGAATGCGTGTAGGAAGCAACTCATCACAAGGGAAACTAAAACACTTTTAGGCAGAGAACTCTCAGATCTGTATGGCAAACTACTTTGTTAGAGCTGCTTGGAGAACTTGACACACAGTGGTGACTTCACAGTGTTGAGGAATGCAATGAATGCCAGGTGACCAGCAGAGGCACAGCAGGAGATGAGGACTCCAGACTGTCAAGCACTCAGACTGCAAGGTTATAAAAAACCTGGGATTCCTTTGTTTGGGGTCCCCCATTCTGGGCACCAAACTCCAGCTGGTATTTTTCTTACTACACCATGAATAAGTTATTTTAAGGATCATGATGTCTGAGACTCTGCTATGATCCAAGCCAATGAGGAGACCGGGTCTGACTGTGAGTATGGAGTGCTTAGGTGTGAAGGGACCTCAGTCCCTGGTGCAAGAGTGACTCCAGACAGGCAAGTTTCCTTAACAGCTGCAGTTCTAAGCTCTTGAAGTTTTCATTAACTTTTATTTGAGAAATAGCCCTGGGAAGGTATCTTTATCCATTGCAGTATTTGTTCATGTCCTAGACTCTTTTGGCTAACCTGAAGCTGTTGGTCTTTTAATCACATTACAAAAATGCAGAGAGTCATTTTGAGAGAGAATCCAGAAACTTGAACGTGTGTTAATTTAGCAGGTGTGTTGGGCTGAAATTCCTTAGGGTTTCTGATAAGGCATTATCATGAGATTCTTTTACACAAAGAAATAAAGCCATCACACCTAATCTTGATGGGTTTATTTAGATATGAATCTATAGAAGACATCAAAGAGTATAACTTGTATGTGTATTTATAGTATTACAGTCCATTGTAATGAACATTTTTCCAGTGGGAAATAAACTTAGCTTTAAAGTAAAAAAAGGAAAAGCTTAGCTTGTTCTTATCTATTTATTTACATTTTTGTACTTATAATATTTAACTATCTTTTGTTATATTTTTGGTAGTCTTATATTCTTTTCAATCAATTTTGGGATTTTTTTTTTCTTCTCAGTAAGCTGTTAGATTGTATTGCCATGCTGTATGGAATACCTTCAACTTATTTATATATACGTGGGCTTGCAGTGAGTATGGAGATTATCTTTTTGATGTGAACACAAAGATGTGATGGCAAATACAGACTGCTATGGGAAACTGTCCTTAAGCAGAATTAAACTAATAAAATGAAAGCAGAAAGGCCCATTTTGGAGACTGATGATTCATCAATGTCAAAGTTTAGGAGGGACTCAACAAGACCCAGGCATACGCACTGGATTAATAAAGAAGAATGGTGAACTTTGGGAAAACTTTTGAAACATTTTCTTCTCCAAAGAGAAGACCATTTCATTTTTGCCTAGATCAGTTTCCACCAGCTGCTCTTCCATGAGGTGATTTTTCATGGCTAGTCAAACATCCATGGAGGAATACAGGCTGATTGTGATCCCGTTAGATGATCAATATAGTGGTAAAGCAAATGACACACAATCAAATGGAATGGTGAAATGCTGGCAGATAAAGCTTATCCTATTTTACAGTTTCTCCACAAAGAGAAAATCTTCCAGACTCTCCCAATCAAGTTAAGCTACTTTATATCAGACAAGGATATGGTCCTTTGACTTCTCAAGTATCTTAACAATATGAATGTTTATGACATCTACTCTTAGCTACATCATTCATGCCTCAGTACATGGCATGATGCATTGTAGTGAAATGTGATTGATACAGCCTGATCTGCAGAGCTCCCGGTGACAAATTAGCTTGGGGAACAGGTGAAAAAAAGACAATTTCTTTGATATCAATGTCAAAGAGAGAGCCTTTTCTATAAGAACAACTGGTTTAAAGAATTATCAAGAACTGAAGAGGATGTGCTGTTACATGAGGTATAGGTCAAGTGTTTGCGAGTTTTTAAAAATAATTAACATTGATAAGAAGTATTTAAGTGACAGTCTGTGTCACTTAAGATAAGAGTGTGTTCTGCTGTGTGCATATAAATCCAGTTCTGGCTTGCAGGTGTAACTCAGGCACATGGGCTAGAATGATGGAGCTGCTCTCACAGCAGCTTTGCAAAACACAAATTCTCATCAGCTTCTGCTTCAAAGAGTGAGCACCTGAACCCCATTCCTGCACATACAAACCCGGTGCTGTTCTGGCAACCTGCCTGTTAGAGAACAGGGCAGTGTAATTCTTTCCCAGACACACACTCTGCTTTCAGCTGCCTTTTCTTCCTAAATCTTTGCCTGATTGAGTGAAAAAACTCATGATTCTCTTCTAAATATCTGCTTGAATGGGTACCTCAAGAAAAAAATAAACAAACAAACCCTAACCGTAGACTGATTAATTAAACCTTTCTAAATTTTGTCATATTAATGTCCTTAGAGGAGAAAGTCCATGAATCCATCACTGATATAGCACATACAGACTTAAGCTTTTATTTTGAAATATGTAATTTGCCTATTGAATAACATAAGTATTTCATTTTCTTATGCCAGAATTACCCTATTTATAAAGTACTGATACAGATGCTGCTTACTTTGTAAAATGCTTTCAGATCCATGATTTCTGTGAGAGGATTAGTTTGTATTTCTGTCTGCAAACCTACTTATAATAATCAAAATCCCAATCATACCACCAGTAATTTTAAATTTTGGATTTAATTCTTTCATTAAGGTCAGTTGTCTGTCATTCTGCAGACAACACCATAGGCATTGATGTTTCTCAAAAACTACTCCATCTCTTCCCAGCTGCAAGTGCATGTTGTGGTGTTCCTCCTGTTCCTGAGAAAACTTCCTTCCTATTTTAGTGAGTCAGACAACTGTTTCCAAAACAATCTTTGGATGATGGCTCTGTGAGCAGTTAAGTAAAAAGAGAAATCTGCTGTGCAAAGCTTCTTTGTTTACTGTTTTTGCTGACTGGCTGAAAGTGAGGTCACAGTAAGCTCAGAGAGCTTGATGTAAGTGAAATAATTTAGCCAGAAAGTACATCTTCAGAAAGATGACTCTGCAAAATAACACACTTACCAATCTCACATTCATACCTTTAATGGTTGTCATTAAAATGTGATTATATATAAATGAAAATTTATATGGTTTACAGATTTATGCAACTCAGGCACATTGCTACTGTAATTTTGCATGAAAATGCACCAAGGATATTCTCAGCCAGCATCAAAATTAATGAATGGAAGCAAATAATTTCAATTCCTAGAGTCATCACAGCTTCTCTGATATTGGGAAATCTCCCAGTGGCACAGAGCCATGAAAAATAGTGGCAGCATTTTCTTACTGCTGCTGGCACAAAGAGGGGTGGCTGTTCAGCCACGTGCCCTTTATGCTGTCTCGCTGACTCCTGTGGCTGTGGATGCTTTTACATGAGCAAAAGCAACAGTCTCTTTTAGGAAGCTCAAGAGCCATAGATGATCAACTATTGTTTATAGTAGTTAGTTTAGCTGTTGAATAAAATTTACATTATATCTGCAATTCCTGTGCCAGGGATCAGGTGCAGAAGTTCAAAAAACTCTTAGATTTCAGCATATGGCTTTATACATCCCAGTAAAGTGTGTGTAGGAAGGTGGACACCTGTTCACACATTTCTCAAAAGCAAAAAGGACTAACTTTCAGGCTGAAGATCAGAAGTCAAAATTTGCTTCTGTAATGGACTGTGAAGAGCAGCAGTGCTTGTGCAGGTCTATAGAAACCTGTGCACAATAAATAAAAATGGCATCTTCGGTGTTTAAAAGTCAACAAAGAAATTTTGCTTTCCTGTTCCTCTCTGAACAAGGGCTAAGCTGGTTTGCTGCTCTTTTATCCAAGAGTAACAACTTCCAGATCAATGCTGATTTTTTATTTGCCATTTATTAATGCCAAGCATGAGCATCCTTCTCTTTCATTGCTTGAAGCATATATACCTTCACTGCTCTGTTTTTCATGATTTCTGTTTTTCCACTGAAGCTTGATCCTTTTAAAAAGACCTGTATGGACTATTTGCAGTAAAAAAAAGTATGGATTTTTTGAGTATCTACATGTTCCTGACTTTTACCTATTGCACTGAGCCATGTGTGTAAATCTGAAGCAGAAACATTAGCAAACATTTCAATATTGTAAATTTTTACTTGTTATTCAAAATTTCTATTAATGAAGTTCTGTTCATAGATGACTAAGCAAAAAAATAATGAAATGCAATTGAAAAAAATAGACAAGAAGGAGCCAAATCTTGCTGACCTATGCTTTAAAATAACAGTGTTCTGAGTGGTGGCCTCAGGCAGATAGTTACATGTGGAGTGATGGGAGCAGACTGCTGGAAATAATTATAAAAAATTGATGCATTGATAACATAGTGCTGTAAAGCACCAGCTGCATCTGTAGCTTTTTAGGATAGAAGAAACTTTGAAATATTGACACAAAAATGCTAAGAATGGCTGGAAGGGATCTGATTCAAAAAAGGGGAGATATAAAACTTAAGAGGCAGATTAAACTGCTGGTAAAGTTATCCTTTGAACTGAGGTGACTTTTATCAGACTGAATCCCTGTAAACCATCTAGTGCGTAAAAATGAAGCAAAAGTGTAACTGAAGCTACATTTTATAGCATAACATCTTTTATTTCAATTTAAGTAAAGGACAGTTTGAACAGGAGAAGTGGAGTTTTTGAGAGGAGGGGTTTTACTTTAATGTAAGTTTCAAGACTAGAATATCAGTGGTGAACAGTCTGAGAAAAGCAAACATTCTTGAAGGCTCTTCTGATTTTTGAATCAGAATCTTGAATCTCTTATGATTTTTTGTTTCTCCTTGTAAAGAAGAAGCAAAACAGAGTAAGTCACTAAGGTAGCTTTGAAGTGCTCTGGCAAGATTTTAACTGCACATGTTGACAACTGTCTGCATAGCAAAAGTACTTGCTTCTTTTTTTACTAGGAAGTGGGTGAGAGAAATAATTTGCAATTCTCATTTTCAAGATGATGTTCATGGTAATAATCGCTATAAGTTGTCCTACTCTTTCTAAAAACTATTTGCTTGACAAGCCTTGTCCAAATCAGGAAAAAGTCTCTAACACAGATCTCAATTCATGAAAATAAATTTAAGAGGCCACTAATATGTTAAACAAAGTTTATAGGTATTCACTTTCAACCTACCATTGCTCTTTTTCATTTTTCCAATAATAATAATTTTAATAATAATAAATAATTTTTTTCCCATCTTCTTATCACTGTACATATGGCACCATAGCTATACTTCTTCATCTATGGCCTTAATTGACACACAGGAAAGTTGTGCCATACTTTATTCTAAATTATATAGTAACCTGGCCAAAAAAAAAATTAATTACTGTACACACAGTCTGAATGAAAAGAACACAGCTCTGGTTTTGGAAGCTAAATGCAAATTGGCACAAGGTTAAGAAACAAGCCACCTTTACAGTCTTGCAATTGTTATGAATGTGTTATGAAAGTGACCATTTTAAAATTTTTTGTCTGCTTGGTTTTTAGAGATGTAGCTAAACTACATGAGTCAGAGGCATGCAAACTTTTCATGTGCAGGAACAGATCAAAATAATTAAAAAAGCAGTATTTGTATTTTATTTCATGATCTTTCTCCTACTTACTGGTATTCAGGCTTGGTTCCTACTCATGCTTACCCATACACCACCACCAAAAAATCCTCCACACATTGCCTTGCCCTGTGAGCTCCAAGGAAGTCACTGCTGCAATTTGTCAATGAAATGAGCAGCTCTGAAAGCTGTACACACCTGCCCAAGAAACTGGGATTTAGCTATTATCCCACCATTCTTACTTCTGTCTTGCCACAGATTCTTGCCTTTACTCTAGCTGTCAAAGCTGCAGAAAGAACATTGGCTCCAGAGAGAAATTGGTGCTTCCTGTTTCTTGGCACCGGCCAGAGAATTCTGTCATTCCTGGGAGCTTAGGCATCAGCACAGCAGAGGGTCTGATCTCTTGGGGCTGGGTGTCAGAGAGATCCATTGATAAGGATATCAGCAGTCAAAATACAACCACAGTTGTATTGTTTGGTAAAGTGGGAATCCAAATAATGAACAATTGAAAGGTGTTTTTCAGAGAAGGATTCTCTTTTACCAGAGTTTGCATTCGAAGGTTTAAAAGGTGTGGTGCTTGTTTTGGAATTTGTTAGTGTTCCGTTTTCTCTGGCAATTAAAATGTACACAATTTGTGATTGAAATAGAATAATTAAAGTTAGATAAAGACCTGGCCAACTCAGATTTTTCTTGGATCAAGAGAAAGGGAGGGACGGGGAACAGGAGTCACGTAAAGGAGCCAATACCTCTGTCTGTACATCAAAACTCTTGTTTATTTAAAGAAATAAGCTGTCACTGTAAATTTGGTGGATAGTGCCCAAAAGGAGGATGAAATTCAGGCATTTTTTCATACACTTGTGGCATTATGAGCAGCTGTACTTTTGGCAGGGTATCACAGTACATTTTAGTAAGTTCAGGTTACCTGTAATCTTTATATCATAAATGATCTAGCATGGGTCATAAATCCTGTAAATTTGAGGTTGCCTAAAGTAGAGAGCAAAATGATCAGTCACTCTCATAAACTGATCTAGCCTGGGTAATCACAAAAAAGAGTTGTGACAGGAACTAAAGGAAAATATGGTTCATTTAATCTTTTATAAATTGATAAACTCTTGCAGCTTTAAAGGAATGACCCTTTCGAAGCAAAATAATCAAATCCATCTCTTGACTGTTTGGGGAGATTTATAATTGTAAGCTGATGATTTTTTAGCAATACTGTCAGTCTGCTTTTCAGATCAATGCCAATGAAATATTTTGTTTACAATTTAACCTCCAGTTCCCCTGGAATTTGTGAGTTTTAATACTGGAAGTAGTTATGTCTAACTCTATTGATCCACTGGTAAATTAAATAGCAAACAAAAGCAACCATATTATTTTGTCAAAACGCTCTCAAGAGGAAGCAAAATTCTTGATTAAAACAGGATATGTTACACTGAAATGAAAAGAAAGTTTCATTTCAAGAATGATCTTATAAAAACCAGAGAAAGACCTTTACACATCTAGATTTATTTGACGGGAATAGTACAAAGGTAATAAAACTGAAATTGTATATTGAATTTCTTTTCCCTGGAAGAAAGACAAAGGACCCCAAAAAAGATGTAAAACCTACCTAAAATGCACACATGATAAATTTGTTCCAACAATGTATTTTCTTTTTTTTTTCTCTTCAAGTAGTTAATGAATAACTTTTCTATTTGAAATTATTTCTATTTGAAATGTGTTTCTATTTCATGCCAAATCCTCTGTTGATCTCTGAAATATTGTGTATAAACATACTTTGTGTGTAGGTTATAAATTCATAGTGACATTACTGTGGTACAAGAGCACAATGAACACTTGAATGAAGAGCTTCATAGGAAAGGGAAGGGTGGTCTATTAAATCAGTAACAATCTTTAGGGAATATTCCCAGTGATGAGTAAGTTAATATTTCAGCCATGTGCCAGGCCATGGAAACATTTACATTTGAAAACAGCTTTAAGGTTATCAAGTGTCTTGACCCTGCACTGCCAAGCCCACCACTAAACCATGTCCTCAAGTGCCACATCTACTTGGCTTTCAAGTAACTCACTAGGAGAGCAGACTCATAGATAATGACAGCCACATACATGTTTATTCTTATGTGGCATGATAATTCTATAAAAGACCAAATAGTTAACAAAAATAGTAGGTAAATTGGTAGTAGTAGGTAAATAGTAGGTAGATTTGTGAAGGTTACAAAAGCCATTGGTTATAGAGTTTATCTATCTGTAAATATCTCTTTAAGATGGTATTTGCTATTTAGGCTTGAGGCAACATGAAAAAATTGGTATTTTAATGATTAAATTCTACCTGCTACAAATAGGACATCAGGATTCCTTCTAAAGGCAATCATCTCCCTTGGGGATGCTCCCATCTGTCTCTGGGAGCAGTATTATTGTTGCAATAAGTAAAAGTATCACAACATAAATATCATGTTTGTAAATCCCACGTTTTAGATTCTTTTTACCCTTTAACAGTATGTTTTTCAAGGCAAATTTTTGGATGTTTCCTCAAGAACTTTGCTGTGGCTGAAGCCCTGCGTGGCAGTGAAGCTACATGTCCATGCAGGATTAACTGGGCTGTGACTGAGGAGCTTTTTCCCACTGCTTCAGGTCTTTGAGCAGGTTTTGTGCTGACCCAGTGGCAAAACCTTGTCTCCACACCCTGGGAGAAGTGTCAGTGCTGTATGAATTTTCAGCCATTCCATTACCTGGAAACATGGGATGAAAATGCAATGGTAACGTTATTTAAATTGAAGCTACTCAGCATTTCAGCATTCTGGGAGCAGAATTTGAAATTCTTTGCAGAGGCATTTCTGAAGTCAGCCATATACCTCATGGTGATCTGGTGGAAAATCTGTGTAGGCTGGGTAAGTTGCAAAGGCCCTGAAGTGAAATATGTGTCTGCATGGTAGTAGCAATATTCTTTATATCTTAGTAGTAATATTCTTCTCATACCAATACTCATTCAGAGATCAGTGTTCCACTGATCCACAGGAATGGCAGATTAAATTTCCCAATTTACTGTGCAGGGGTGTGAGGGATGTACTCTGTAATATCTGTGCAACAATTGCAGGAGTCTCTCCTGAAATCTTTCCCTTACATGCTTTGTAAATGTTATCTTTATATTTATCAATCACTTATATTAATTAAGAGCAAAAGCCAAGCATAATATGACTTAAAACAAGCAAACAATTTGTTTACCCTGTAAATATGACATGTTATAGAAACATTAATGCAGAGACCTCACAGATTGCAGGAGTAGGTATATCTTACTGGGTTGTTTTCTTTTGCTTCTCAGTGTGACTTGCTGTTGACACTGATAAGCTCTTTTCTGTTCAGCATGGGGACAAGAACATGACGTGGAAACTTGCAACTCTACCCAGGCCTATGACAGGATGATACGAAAAATTTGTACTTGATCTTTCCAGAGATCTTACTGAAGTGAAAAATAAAGCAAACGGAAAGAACAGGATTGCTGTTTTACAGCAAATTTAGATTTTTACTCATTTCTATTTTGGTCTAGATCTGCTTTAAGCTGCCATTACAAATTTTCCTGTCAACTGAGAGCAGGTGGAATTCTGTTTCCTAACCACCGAAACACATAATGAAGCAGCCCCTGCTGCTTCATTGGCATTCTTGTCAGAGGTACTGCTGCTGTTGGCTGAGACGCTGACAAGAATACCAATGTCACTGAGCAGGCAGGTTGTTCCCAAAATCTATAATTCTGGGCAGTTTATCCCAAAATGACCACATTCTAGTCCACAACCTTTCATTTGAAGCCACAATCTTGAAGGTATATAAACTTTTCTCTGTCTTCTGTTTTGAAAAAAGTGAGCTGTGCTTTGAGAAACACCAGCACTCAAATGGATTGACTGGATGGAATATATTGTACTGTCCTATTGTCACAGGGCTCAAATTTCTACTATTAACAAGTGTTGATGCCCCTCAGAGTTTCAGCAAGGTCTTTTACAACTCTTCCTGACATCGACAGATTTTATTGGTGGTGCTGATGGAATGAATTGCCTCTACCTTGGACCCTCATGGCTTCTGAACTCTAAGATACAAATTTTCTGTCATCGTAATATAAAATATACAAGCACTGCTGAAAGAATCTGGAGATTTTTGTATCAGAACATGCAAATTTTCATTTATTTTCACCCTCTGCTGTGAACTCTTTGTCTCCAATGAGAGAAAGGGCAAAGGTGTTACAGAGTGACACCTGAAAATAGCCAGCAGCCTGTTAGTGTCATTTGCTCATAGCCACGCTCCAGCTCTGCCCAAGCCTACAGAGGCCACCTCATGGGGCTGTATTTTTCTCCTGAGCTGCCTGTGTCTGATTAGCCAGTACCTCCAGCACAGATCACAGATACTCCTCAATAACTCTCATCAACTGTGGAGAGCAGCTGAAAGGAGCCTTTGCAAGAGATTGCCAAGGTAGGAATAATGGCACCAACACAGCTACACTGGGGGAACACCCAGAGTAAATATTCTGAAAGTTGCTACTTTGAAAGTGCAATAGTTCCATTTCACTAATCACCCTGGGTGGCTGAGCTAAGTTTTGCTTGGCTTTCTTCACTCACTAAACATTCTTCTTCTCCAGTGTTCTGTAGATTGTGATTGCTCCTGGTCATTACTGGCATGTATCCATCTGCTGAATTAGGTTTCAGAGACAAACTCAAGACCTGTAACAAAAACTCACTTTGACCCTTTTGTGATCAATATAATCTCCCTATCTCTTTAGCAGAAACAAATTTATTGCAGTGTAAGTGTAGGTAGAATCTTTTTTAAGAAGATGCCTGCTACCGAAATAAGATTAAAGCTGACATTTTGACTGTAGGTCCTTCTAGATGAGGAATATATTATTAAAATACTTTTAATTATAAAAATTGCTTAGGTATCTTATACTATGAAAAATAATATTTTACAGAGGATTTGGCAGTGTCTATTCAACAGGAGAGCTCACACAGATTAATCTGCCCATTGGGATGCCAGTGAGCCAAATTGATTCTTACCAAGTTCTGATGTGCTTAGCACTGAATCTGACTTATCATTACAGTTCTCTGAGTCAAGTGGGATTGACACCCTTATAACAGCTTCACTTGTTTTTCTTTCTCCTTTATTTAATTAAATAAGAGTTAGTGAAATTACATTTTCTATCTTTGCTGTGCAGACCCACAGAGTAAGTATAAAGCTGTCTTTGATGTACTTTGAGCTCGTGATTTTAATCTAGCTAGATAAATTGCGCAACTATCTATTTTATGACAATCACAATAGCTAGGCTACAGGAGTTGCTTGAGAAGCATAAATTAGCCATATGCCCAGGTATTTCATTAACAAACATCTTACTCTGAACATGGATCTTGCTGAAACGTGGCATCTCAGCTGTAATAGCAATATTCAAGTTGTTCTGTTATGCTTAGATGTGCATTTTCTTTTTCAGCTGATAGAGTTATTGAGTCTTTGACAAATAAACCAGGTAAAGAAGCAGATAATTATGTTAAGAACCAGCTGTCTGCTATAATTTAGTCTGGATTTGCTGGCTTTCAGAGAGGAGGTTCCTGCCGTCCCTGTCCATTTGAAAACCCATACACAACAGTGTCCAAATAGCCCTATCAACTTAGATCACATGGTGGAACCCAGTGTTCTGCCAAGTATGGTAGCAGCCAGTTGAAAATATTTGTGTACAGACAGGGCTTAAAAGAGCTGCAGCACAGTCTAATGGTGCTCAGATAATGTTCTATTATTTGTGAACACTATCAGAGAAAATTCAAAGCAGTAGTTTATTTGCGTTTTCCAGACTTCATTATGGCAGCACTTGAGAAAATATCTCTCTGTTAACTGAATGCTAACCTGCTGTTCTTGTGACATTGGTAGTGATATGGACACAGAAACACATCTATGATTCTTAAACACAAGACTGAATTTTTCAAAATAAAGCTACAACATCTAAAAATTAATAGGATTCTCCATAGCTCAACATCCATCTGTTTAAATCAGAGTTGCATGAGTCTATAGTATGAAATAGCTATGTACAATTCTAAAAAGGGCAATTTTATAACCCATAATTAACACTTGAAGTTATGTAAACTGAAATCAGGAGCATGCTATAATTTTAAAGAGTAAAAACTAATTGCCTATGAAGGTCATGGAAGCAAGAAAAAATTTCTTCAATATAACATAGCAGTTTGCTTGGAAGTAGATTATGAGCTTCCATGAAGGAAATCATCATCCTTTTTTTATACTCTATGCAGGCCCTAACGGTGGATCACAGGATTTAGCAGACATTTATAGCACCTCAAAACAGATAGAAGGGAAAGTGTTGTAGACAACACCAGGAAATCAATCACTTGGATAAGTTAGCAACATATTCTTCCTTCTTATTCTCTTCAATAAGGACAGACAAGAAATTATACTATGTGGTACCTAAACTATAAAAAGCATACTGGAACAATTGCTGGAGTGATTGAGCCTTGGTTTGTGCTGTTTCCTGCTGTGTCTGCTGCTCTGCATGTTGCAGTTCTGTTCCCCTGGTATCAGCTCTTGCCAAGAGGACAATCAGTTAAGAGAAGGACCAGTTGTCTGACATTTCTGTACATTTATGAATTCACCTTTTCCTCTAAAACTCAAAAGATAGTAAGGCATAGATTAATGTAAAAAACAGTTATATGGTATGCTAACACATAGACAGATATGCTTAAGCGGTGTTAAAATTATCAGTGAATCAATTCTTCAATGAATTATTGAAATTAACTCTCACCTTAATGAATGTCATGGAAAACTAAGTTTGATTCCAAAGTTTATTCATCTTCGGTAAATATTTCTCAAGATGTTGCATCTGAGATAGGAATCAATAAATTAATTCACAACACTGAAATATTGTAACAGCTTGGCTTTAAGAAAAGGACATTTTAATATTTCCTTATGTGAGTATGCACACACTCACCTGAGTTTATTTTAGTGTTACTCACTAAAAAAATCTCTTGCCAGTGTCCAGTGCTCATTAGCAGTTAGGGTTTTTGAGAAATCAGTACTTATTCCAGCACAAGCCTCTGGATTTGGAATGGGATAATTTCATTTCCTAAAATCAGAATATGAAGTCAGTGAGTTGCAAATCAATATTTGCTACTTAATGGAATCTCTGTTTCTGCTTTTCATTGTGCTAAATTTTTAGATCTGAATTTTTGTATTGATAACTTTTCTTTAATTCTGTACTGAGGTTTATTGTCCAGTTAATGAACCTAAGCATATACATTATTATTTTCATTATTTTGCAATAACAGAAAAAAAGACAAGTAATATTCAGCCTAAAAATGTCTTTCTAATCATATCTTGCTTATTTTGTTCTAATTTTATCTTGCTTATTCCCATATAATTCCAAAAATCACAACTTGATTGCATATCAAGGTATTTTCAAAACTACAGATAAAGCTACTAATGTTTTGGAGAAACTTTCAAATCCTTTTAATTCCATCATTTACAGAGAATGATTTTATAAGGATATGCATGTTTCAATTAATTCTGAACCTGACACAATGAAATATGTTCTAGAGTTGTTAATCTGTTTTTGTGGATGAGCAGAAATTGTCAAAATATTTTAAAATATATTTCACATCCAAAGATGATCCATGTTCATCACATTATCTGGATAGTTAGCTGAAAGCAAATAGCCAATTTTATATTTATTTGTGAACAAGCAGTGTTAGCAGTTGCAAATGATGCAAATGCAAAAAAAATCTCATTACAGAATTAAAATCACTGACAGTATACTAATATTGTATTTTGAAATATTCCTAATGCAGCTCTATCAGTGCCTTGAAAATGATCTAGTAAAGATTATTGCTCTTTTACCTGTAAAATAGTAATAATAGTCTGTTACCTGTAATAACAGACTAACAATTTGGAATATCTGCTATTTCCCTGAATAATTTGTTACATGCTATGGAAGACCTATGGGTAAAAAAGGAAAAAAACCAAACCTGTTTGGTTTTATGTCATTCTCATCTAATTAACATGAAAAACTGTTTAATATTTTTTTCTGTAGATGTTGTTGTATCACTTTACAGAAGTGCATGCATTTTATAGATACAAAAATGTTTTAAGAAATCTGGTTTTTTATAGTATGCTGGAACTGGTTTATATTCTCCAATGCCTTATGTTTGCCTTATATTTTGCATCTAGAAGGCCAGGATGAGGAGTTGCAAAGCTTATCTTGCATGGACTTACCATTTAGTGGCAGGTAAAACCATTTGTTGAGATGCTATTTAAATAATTAATATTGTGTGAGACTGAGGGCACAAGGTGTTGTAGCCAGAAAGTGACTTTCAAAAATTATTCCTAAAATGTAGTCACTCAGAAGTTCTCACAGAGGCTTGAATATTAAAGCAGAATATTATTTAAATATGGTTTTAGGTCTTCATTTCTTTCTGGACAGTTTTTCAATCTTCAGGTGTCTTTCTCAGTAGAATAAGGACTTTCAAGGACAGGTACAGGTCTCTGAAGCTCTTGATTTTCCTTCCAGTTCCATTGAACAGCTCTGGTATTCTACAGTTAACTATCAGCATCAGAGTATCAGTAGCTCAGTCTGAATGGAATTCCCTCCAAATCACAGGTTACTTAGGTAGGGCAAAGTATTCAAGAACTTTGATGAGATCTTTGCTTGGATGTTTCCAGGTTTTGAGTGGAGAAACCATTTTCCTAATGTCCATGATACTTTCTCCTCCATGGAACAATCCATGAAACTTTGAAGAATATTAAAATGCATACATGTTCAGCAGTTGCATTTTAGGATGTCACCAATTAAACAGAGTAGCCGTTTTCTCCCGTAGCTTGGCTTTTCCTCACCAGCCTTAGAATTACAAAACCAGAGGCTGGGCTGAGATCAAGGAGGTAAAAATTCAGTCAGGCTTCAGATTCCTGGAGTAAAGATTCAGATAATGGATTTGTGTTTCATTGGTAGCTTGTCTTCATAAATTAGGTTTCTTCAGGCTGAATTTCATACTGAAAACAAGGTTTAATTCAACAACATGTTTGTTGGTGTTGCTTTGAGAAAGATTGATTTGTCCATTCATTCCTTTGCTCCTATAATGCCTTAAATGCTTTATTTCCCCTAAAATGATGCGTGTTTGATAACTCTAATGGGCAAAGCCAGGTTTTCTCATTGAAAAAGCAGAAATAGAAGGAAGGAACAAAAGAAATAAACTTCAATGCGTGCTTCATTTTGGTTTCGGAACACTGGAAAAACTCATTTAAAATTTATTCTCCCTTTTTTCTTCTTCGTTTTAGGTTCTGAAGGAAATGTTCACCTTTTTAGCAGCAGGTGAGCAATAAATATTTTTTAGAGTAGGGGAGAAAGTATGGATCTGTAACAACACTTGCCTCCATCTGTTGCCTTTTCCTCATTTTGCATTGTAATTTTCCTTCAATATAGAGTTGTTGTACTTCTTCCCTTTCTGACCACCCTCCTTTATTCTGGACATCATCCTGGACAGGAAGACAAATATAGCTTGTGATGAAGAGAAAATACTGTCTGTGCTTGCTTTTTGAGCCTTGATAACAATTTTTTGAAATTTAATAATTTCTTTAATGCCAGTTTTTAAACAGCTAAACTTGCAGACAGACTGGGAGAAAAAATAAAATTCAGTGTTATAGTATTAAATGTTAAGAAAACCAAATCAAGGATATGGAGCCTTACCAAACTAATAAAGTAGTTCTTGTTTACCTCTGTAGGGATTTTTATTGACCTTCAATTTCTACAGACATGATTAGGTCCTTAGTAGAAACAAGAAGTTGCTTTGGCCACCCAGAAATACCCAGTGTTGTTTTAATATTCTTCTGAGGCTCACTGAAGGCAGCAAAGACATAAAAGGTCATGGGATGTCACTGAGGTGGTTAAACTGCAAGTTTTCCCTGTATTCTTGAAGTTACCAGGTGAATACTTCTTACAAATTTCTGTGTCGTGTGAGCAGTGCTGACAGATTTGATGTATCAAATCTGACATATCAGTGAGTTATTTACCTGAGAATTTGTTGTAAGGAAAAGTAAAATCAAGGGAAAGTAGCCAGTAATGTTTTCTAGGAGAACCATGATTTCTGGGATTCTCAGGAGATTTGTGATTTTAAATTCTTGACTGTGGGAAGTTGCTCCTCCTTTGTGTGTTGTGATTTACCTTGACATTTTCTCAGATGGGTTCTTGTTACTGGCAAATGCTGATCAGGATGAACTTAGGTCCTAAAAATCCCAAAATGGCAAGCAGCGCTTTTAAGAAATTCTACTTGTAGAAATCTGAAAGAGGAAATTGTCCTGCATCACACAGATTAGGGATAATTAAATGACCCACAATAATTCCAAAACCAAATAACTCCACAGCTCTTCAAAGTTCATTCTCTTTCAATGAAAGAGCATTCCTTTCAATGAAAAGGAACTTTAGGGTATTCTCAGTAAAGCTGCCCAAAACATTACATGGATGCAGATGTAAGTAAATACTGCTAATGCTTTAATCCTCTAAAAGAACTCAACTTCCATAATCTGCAGAGGGAGAGCACTATAGGGAAAAAAGCAGATTTGAGTTATGACTGGAAATGTAAGCTTTGAAATAAGAGATTGTTAGAAGGTACACTGCACTTGATAAGTAATGTCCTCAGTGCTAGGAAGCTGGCAGCTGAGATTTCAGTGAAATATGAAGAGAAGATAATATCAAACAATATGATCTCTCTATATTTTTACAGGCCGAGCACAAATAAAAAATTACACTCTGTTATGACAGTGTGAAATATAAAATATAAAGCTGAATACAATATTCAGGCAAATAAACAGAGGAGGCAATTTTAGGTGAACTGATTGTATCAGAGAAGATTCACGTGGTGTTTCAAGCCTGTAGTGTTTGAAGGGATCAAAGTTCTCCAGACCTTTGTTCTCCTGTGCTTTCCTACATTGCCAAAAAGCTAACAGAGCTTACAGCAACTAACTTGTAAAAGTATTTAAATAGCTCTGTATTCAAGTAGGTCTATGTTAATGGCTGAGAATGGCAGAAATACTTGAAGGAGAAATATTCAGGGTGCCAATGATACATCTTGTTCAACTGCTCAACTTTTTTCTTCACACTACTTAAAAAGTGGAGTTTGGAAACCACAAGTTGTATTTTAAATCATGCTGCAGATGTGCTCTGTAGTTCTCCAATAACTCAAGGAGAGATAAACAAAATTCTTATTCCCCAATCTGCAGATGAGGTTGGCAAATGACAGATGAGGTGTGCTTGCTGGCAGTGTAATTATTGGACGTCAGAGCAGGAACAGCGTAAACTGATAATTATTCACATACAACGTTGCATGGGTAATTGGATGGGTTACACTCTCTGTCAAGGCAAATGTTCAAACTGCTTGAAGGTAGGGAATATTCTCATGGATACATTTTCTTCTCCTTAAGGGTCCTGTTCAAAACCGGCTAAAGTCAGCGACTGATGGATTTCAGTAGGTTTGGTATCAAGATCTGAAAAGTGTAGGGTGCCTGAGTTTATCTTTCTTTTGGAAGGAGTGCAGAGTACACTATAAATGGTTTATCTCAGCTAAAGCCTTCACCTCAGGGGCAGTGTGTTTGCTCTACCATTCCCTTATTTGTTTAAACTAATCCTACACATTTCCACATGTTCTACATGTGTTAATTTGTTTATTATTTCAAAAATGAAACATTGTCTTTCCTATAAGGATTGCTATTTGCAGAGAATCATTCTTCTCAGAGTATTTCTCTTCTATTTCCTTAAGTGCCACACTGACCTGCCATGTTGTACCTAGACCACAGCCTCACATCACAAAGGTAAATTAATGGATTGAAAAGGCTCCTGGAAAGACTCCTGGTTTAGCTCCTGTAAGTAAAAAGTTTTTTCAGTTTTCAGTGAGAGTGGAGGAAGAGGGGAAACCAAAAGGATGAAGGATGATAAGACAAACTATCTATATTCAGGTTACAGATTGTTGGCTCCGTGCATGGCATACTAGAGAACATACAGAGAACATTTTGTTTTCCTTGGAACATCAAAATCCAATTGCAAGTATAGAAAAGGAAAGTATTTCAATTCTTTTTTACTTGCCTCAACTGAAAGTTCTTAGTTCTTGATGGTCTGAGCATTTTTGCTGTTTAGAATTGGTCGCTAATATTAGGATATTCAGATTTGCCATCTGATGTTCTGTAAATCCATCAGATCCTCAAACCATCTTAAAATAAAGAAGTGACAGATACTACCTCTTCCCTCTCTCTAAAGCTAAACATCTCATGGAAAGCACTGTGTGATACAGAGAACTTGGCCTGTGTTAGTCTGCTAGATGTTTAATGGCAGCAGCTTAAGTGCCTTGGCTAAGAAAACACTTGGTATAAGTAAAAATGGATCCAGATCTGATCCCATGTTCTTTTGGATATGCCTTTCATGTGTTTGCTGTTTTAATGGTTCAGTTCTTAAACAGAATTTTTTTTAAAAACAGAACTTTTACAAAGCAGTTCAGTTTTTCCCCTTTTTCTTCTTCCTGGCAAGAAATAATCTTAAATTAGGCCCATTAAAAATCTATTGTATTGCAGAGAGTGCACATGCCAGACTTTTTTTTCCCTCACTAATGTGGAGTGTGAGAAACAGAAGTTTCACTGCGTTAATGGATTGTGGGGAATACACTCTGCTACCCTCCAGCTTACAAAGCAAAATGTAGCGGCATACAAAACTATAATAAAAAGAAGCTAGCTGCAGGAGGCTGTAATAAAATGATGGTAAATGAAATCTAGCTGCATATCACCATGACAAGTAATTTCTAGCTGAATTCACTGATCAAAACTGCTGCCCTGTGTAAGACAAACAAGTTTTTGAAGCCTGCCCTGAAGGCTTTGTGATGATGATGCATTGGTGAGACAATCACACTCAAGAGTAGGGACCTTCCAAAGTGTGAGACTTATATGTATGAGAATTATGCTTGTGCTGGAAATGGATCTGCAAGTATTTCCCTCCAAATTTCTGGTATTGAACCCTTTTGTTAAAAATGGAAACTCTTCCTTGGCAAGAAGGTACTCTCTTAATTTCAATTATTCTTTTAACAAAAGATCTAAAAGGTCAGACAACTTTGACATAATTAGCTGTTTCACAGTGTACAATTAGCTGCATGCATTGAAAGATGCAAGATTATCATCAGTACTATGAGTCAAGATGTGAATATATATTCTACATGAAAGAAATCAATAAATCCATGCTGGATTATGGTCCAGATATTTTTTATCTTTTTAAATGTTTCTGTGAGAAAACCCTGACTTAAAACAAGGAAAACTCTTAGGTGGATGAAAGGAATAAGTTTCAGGATGACTCCCCTTATGAAAGACATCCTAACTAAGTGTTGTACAATATTTGAATAATGAGAGAAAGAATTGTATGGAATGTAAACAAAAAGTATTTTAAAGCATTTCAGAAGTTTTAAAGTTATTTCACAAAAGTTTGGGTATTATCTACTTTGTTTTCTTTTTTCAAAGACAATGGGAAAATTGGCATGCTGCATCACAGTAATTCATGTCATTAAGCTAATTATTACACAGGCAGTGTAGCAGTAGTCACTGAGCAATTCCTGGCCAATTTATCAATATCAGTGTCTTAATACTTTGATTAAAATCAGATGCATATGTCAAGTGGAACCTTGATTTTCTTGCTTGATGATAATAGATATCTGCCAAAATGGTTCTATATAAGAGTTTTCTTTTTGGCAAGTTGGAAATGTGTTGTATGGAGGCACTAAGCCAGAGACTTTGAATCATCTGGCAGAATGACAGAAAGCAGAATTGTATTTAAGGGAAAGAAATAAAGTTTCTCTTGGATGAAAGATCAAAATGATTTCTGGCAAAAGTACCTATTGCCAAGGAGATGTAAAGGCTGATCTCTGCTCTCAGCTACCAGCACGTCTGTCGATAGCTGCTATTAATAACTTCTTCTGCTATGGAGTCATACATGTCTCTGTGGCCTTTGTCCTTCTCATTAAAACAACTTTAATTCTTTTATAATTTGCATGAGAGTGGCCATTCCTGATTCTTTTCTGAAATATTCCATTTGTGCATAAACATTACTACATTCTTAATTAATAACCTTTCTATTGTCCATGTACCTGATCTATTTTCGCTTCTATTTAATTTCAACTCCCCAAGGGAGAAAATGGAGTCCTATCTTAAAGCATATGAAAAAAAGGATATGATGTTTCGGTAAGCTTCCTTACTGTCAGGTAAGCTGACCCTCATTTGTCAGGAAAGCAAGAAATAATATAAATAAAGTATTTTCAGCAGTTGTAAGTGGTTATACGAAGATCTACTCTCACCAAGCATATAGGTCAAAAGTCAGAGCCTCAGTAAGGGATTACCTCACCTGAAAATGAGAAAAACTTTGAGAAGTTAGACTCAAATTAATTATTGTAGCGGTCCAAGCTTACTCAGGTGGCACACAATATGTATTGCTTTGAAATAATCCCCTGGAATGTCTAGTATGAAATAGCACAGGAGAATGGTTAAGAAAATAATAATGAAAATGAAAAAAATTACTGTTCCAATGCCAGCAATATCTAAAACTCTGAAGAGGATTGGTTTATAAATGTAGGTAATACAATATTGCAGACACGCACACATCAGGTCTCACCAAACCATCTTTGAGTTCTCCATTCTTCTATTTCCAGCTTCCATCTCCCAATTCATACTGGTTTTAGCTGGCACTTGAGTTTACATTTTGAAAGGTAATGGAGATGCAACTTTGTGGCTTGCCAATCATTCCTTAGTCTTGGTTCAAACCTGAGAGAGTAGGAAGGCAATGATCATCCCCTTGCTTGTAGCTGCTACCTTGTAACAGGAAATCAGACATGACTTCTGCCCATTAAAGAATGCTTTTGTCAGGCATAGCACAGACAAGATGAACATGTCCTGCTCTCTAAACACAGATATGGGCCTCTATACTATTTTATGAAAGCAACAGTAATATCAACATAACAGAAAGTAAAGTAACATTGCTGAAAAATAACACACTAATTTCTAAAGACATCTTCAGAGTCCAAATCTTGAAATTCAAGGGAAAAAAAAAAAGAGTTTGCACTCCAGTGAAAACACTGATTTTAATTTCAACCAGCAAGTGCAATAAACGTGTCTGAGAAAAAGCTTTTGTACTGGTATGTGCTGTAAATCCACTTCCTCACCTCTGTTTCCTGGTCACAGTGTTTCCCAATTAGATTTCTATTTCAGTACAGTTTCTACAGCAAGGAACTTGCATTAAAGAGAAGGAGTGGGAGATTTTCAAAGTACCCTTGCTAATTAGGTGTCCAGCACTCATTGATTTTGAATAGGAGCTAGGTCCCTCAGAACCCTTCATACCTTTGAAAAATTATCCTGTAATCTCTCCCAGTTCTTTGTACAGCCTCTAGCCTTCAAAGACTTCAAGTCCACAGAAGAGACAGTGCAAGATGCCTAGGCTGCATTGCCCTTCCTGTCAGAACTGCTATTTACAACTGAAAGGTTTCAAAAGGACAGCCTGTAAGTTGTTGACAGAAAGGAACTTTCAGGCTCTTAATATTTTGCACATTAACTCCTTACCTGCTACGATGCCTGCTTTAGTGTAACTTTAAACATAGGGTTTCAGTAGGTCTGTGTGGATTCCATACATTTGACAATGCATTAAGCACCACTGCATAATTCTTGGGGTTTAATCGGTTTAAGAAACATTAAGTAAGAATCACAGATTTAAGTGATTCTGCTGTTTTCTAAAACTATGTCTCATTAGTTAGGCCAGACAAGCTGGGGAATAATTATTTCATGTACCATGCTCAAATATGAAAGATTAAATCTCATATATTTAAAAAGCACAAAGTAGATATTATTTCCCTTTTAAAAATCTTTTTTACTGGCCCATAGTCAACAACTATTTCCTTAGGATTCTAAATATTCTCCTAGTCCTTCTGGAAATCTGTTCAAAAACAGAATAAAAAATTAATGAGTCTTTTCAGAAAGTTGTTTTAGGGAAGGATTTTGTTTATTTTAATAGCTGAAGGCATGTACAGCACACAGTGACTGTTCACTGTCATACACCATTGATGCAGGAAAGCAAAACTGGTTCACCTCTCACTCTTAACTGGGGAGGACTTCTTGACTTAGGGGATAGGGAGAGGGAAAGAGAGGATCCTGTTCTGCAGATATCACTAGCAACAGGTATACACCTCTAATCCTGTATATCTTCATAAAGGCACTGCTTACAGTAAAATGCAAATTATGAATGTAAATGTAATTGCACGTCACTGGAAATGACAGAGGAGTGCTTCTCATTTTGCACAGGTGAAGTTCCTCTAAAATTTAGAAACTAAGACTGCACACTTAGCTAGGAGAAGAACAAGTAAGAATTCTTATTGATGCCTGGTTGAATGCATTGGTGAAGAAAATGTAATCACATCATGAGCAATCAAATTAGAAAGGACCTTCTTCTATCTGTTCACTCATCTATGGTGAAATAATTGCTTCTTCAGAATGAAATGTTAATAATGGCCCTTTAGATTTTGATTGCAACTAAAATGTTACATTCAAAATAAGTCCCTTCACTTACAACATTCTATTAATTCTGCTGCTTGCAACAACTCCAATTGAAGTCTCTTAGTTTACATCACAAGGATTTCCTAAACCATGTGATTTCATCTGAGAAAGTTAGCTGCAGTTTTGGTGCTTCCAATTTTAGTCAGAAAAAGGAAAAATAAAGCTACTAAAAAACATTTCCATGGTTTCATCTCCTCTCAATCTGCATATTGAATGTCTCCATTAGTCTAAGAAATGACAGCAAAAAATACAAACAAACAAAAAACCCCCACCAAAACAAACTCTCATACTATTATTGTCCACAGATGCAGTAACTGGAATGTACCAGGCCTATCCCAGGTGTGATCTCAGCTATTAAGAGGTAGGTAAAACTCCATAAAAACCTCTGAACATCACAGTAACAAACATTTATCAGGACTCTGATTACTTCTACAAGTGTTCAGTGTACACATTTATACTGTGGTGAACTGCCAAGAAGAATTGCTGTACCATTTCTATCCAAATTGTTGAAAAAAAGAACCTGAAAGTAGTGGTGTAATATTCAAAAAATTTAAAATTAACTATGCTCATTCATCCAAATCATAAGAACAAAGCTAAATTTGGTGTATTAAAATGTGCTTTTGCTGTACTTCTGTTATTTCAGCTTTTAGACAAGTTTCCAACATTACTCAGATGTAAATAAATATACTTTAAAAAACAGTTTTACAGAAAATTATATGTTTAATGATCTGGATTATGCAATAAATATAGCCTTTGATCAGAACACAATCAAACCATTAAAGCTGCAGAAATTTTTCTAGGATTGTTAGCTGTTAACTTGCCTTTTCATTAAATCAGCAGTAAGAACAGAAAGTTATTTTAAATCATTTGTCTCCTGGCTCACTGGCAGTCACAATGTCTTTTATTTGATCTTAAAACTAGCAGTGACATTTTAAAAAAATTTCTGTTAATATAAATGAAAAAAAACCTGTCTGATTTTTAATTGACAGAAGTTCTTGAAATGTTAAGTACATATTTCTCCTTTTCACTATGGCTGTTGTGTGGGTACTGCTGTATTTTCTGAGCTTTCAAAGTCATAAAAAATTACAGCCTTACCTATGTCCCTAGACTTTGTTAGATAAATGATTTTAAAGGATTTTTTTTATATTTTTATTTCACCTGGGCTTCTTTGGAAAGAATGAAAAGGTATGGCGCTGCCACCTTTGTGACTGAGACAGTCATTTTTACTGCAATTTTCCAGCTAACCCACTATGTCTGTTCTGAAATAATGTACACACAATTGCCTGAGTCCTATGCAAGGAGTCTGAATATGTCTTTTGTTCTAAATTTTCCAAAATAAATTGAATGAAAGCTCAGTGTTTGCTGGCATTACAGCCATAAACAGAACAGTCTGTCCCAGGCCAGAGTTCAGGAAAGGGTAGGAAAACAAGGAGATTTTTTCAAGGACTTTTATTTAACATTTTCAGGTTTGCTTACATCAAAGGTTGTCCCCAAGCCTACAAGAAGGTATTTCGTTACTTGCTTTTAATGTTTTATGGTTTTTGAAAAATATTGCCTTTATGTTTGGTCAATTTTTTTCCTTTGGGAAAGGATCATTTCCATTTCTGGTTCTGCATCATTTGATCTTCCTGAGGTAAGGAAATTGAAAGCACCCTTGCAGTCATTGTAAGCATGCTATGCAGATTTCTTCCAGGAATGCTAATGATGAATTAATTTGGTTTAAAGCAAGATGAAGTTTAATCTGAACTAACTATAACTAATACAAAAATCACAACACAGATAATTTCCTAGATCTGCACTTAGAGTTTCTCTCCATTTTGACATCACAGGGGACCTTGAAGAGCTCTTTCCTTAATTTCTGCTATAAGTGTTCAACAAAGTAAATCACTAGTTCTGTGTCTTCACAGTGACTTTCAATAATACATTAATACCTCTTTATTCTAAAATATTGTAGCTCAAGAAAAAAAGGATGATCAAAAAATTACCTCTAGCTTTGTGGGTACAATGGTAAGTTGTTAATTTTCAGATTTTTATTTTTTGTTTACTTGAAGAGATTATTGGTGCTTCTGAAAAGTGGCACTTTCTGTTTGCTAAATTCACCATAAGGAAAACATTGACATGTTTTATACAGACCTAAGTCACTGGCATAGAACAACAAAGGAACCACAAGTGAATACGTTTCATTTAATTGCAGGAGATGTGTGACTCTTCAAGGGGAAAAATTCAAATAGGTAACACTTCAAATGCAGGGAACCTTTTTTTTTTTTTTTTAAACTATTAAATTAATAATAAGCTTACCATAAAAAAACACCCAAACTTTTATTATTTTGATGACTAGAAAATACTGATTTGTCTCATTTATTTAGAACAAGAAACAATTTAAAATGTCATAGCTTCAAGTTTGCTCGATCTGTTTTCTTAAGAATTCTTCATGACCCAGAGTAAGGGTCGCAGATAAGAAAGGTAGGAGGTGAAGATGGTAGAGCAGTATCACCAATTCAATTTAATCTTAAGTTCTAAAAGCCTTTTCAAAACCAAATCAAATATAGAGGGAAAAATTAGCATAAGAATCACCAGCAACAAAAATAAAAAGAAAGAAAAAAGTAATTGCTTTTCACTAATGTTCAAAGCAAAGCAATAACAGAGAAAATACTGCAGCTTAGAAAATTATTTTCCATTGTGATGATTCATTTCTAGCCTATAATAGGTGTTATTTCCCTGCTTTGCAGTAATGCATTCATTACATGCCCAATTTGGAGCAAAGTTAGCCACAGAATCCTTTATAAATATACAACAGTCACTCTTCAGCTCATCTTCAATGCTACATCAGCATGACAACCCAGATGGTAACAGTGTAGCACGACAAGAAAATGAGCACAATCCTTGTCTAATACTGTCTCATTAGCTGAAAGAATAGGTAAAAATGACAGCAGTTCATTGTATAATTCATTAGTCCAGTTTTCAGTCCCTTTGGAATCAGCATTAAAGTGCTTGTTGTGTGGAAAGAGTCCAGTGGCAGAAGCATATGCTTTTCAAATGCGTTCCCTGGATAATGATTAATGTTGTACTAGGAACACTGATCTGGTGGAGGTCTTTGTGGTTTGGTGCACTTCATGTGCTGTGAGTCCAAGCACGTCCTGTCAAACAGGAAAAATTGGTAAGCCCATTCTGATCTAGTAATGCTTCTACACAGTCTTTGTGTCATATACAAGGTGAGGGAAAGCTGTATCCACTTATGCCAATGAAATAACACTGCAGAAAGGTGGGCTTTGCTGTAACTAGACCCAACAGCAATTTACTGCCATCAGTTCTTACCCATGTAGTGGTTACTGTCAGTACATTAATTCTCAGAAGAAGGAAGATGTACTGGTTTACTGAAGGTACAGTCCTGAAGAAAGAACATTTTTAACTAATGCAGGTAGCTAACTTTCTCATTCTTAAAGTCTAGGAATTTCCAGAGTATTCTATAGGAAACAGACAGCAAGGAGGTTTCAAAGACGTCTCTGCCTTACTCTGCTGACTGCCTGTGAAACTCTCACAATTATTTTCATTGTCCACAGTCTTTAGAGAACTTAAAATTTAGGTGACATCTGGGCACATTTGTAAATACTTCCAAAACACTACATTTTTTTTCAGGTGAGTGGGTTATGATAACTCATTTACAAGAAATTGTTAACAAGAGAAACATTTGAAAGGAAACTTTTGTTTCAAGAAGATTTTAAAGCACCTGTTTTTTTACAGGTTATCAATCATATATTGTATAGGTACCGACCTTTAAATATGAGGAATGCAGTATGTATGCTTACAGGTTAAAAAATAAAGCATTATAAAATATGTTACTCAAAATAACAGTCCAAAAAAGATTGATTCTGCCACTTCTAACATGCCTTTGCCTACTGTCGTAAAATGATCCTTGGAGCACTCTCAATTCCTAAGGATTGTCTGTTGAAGCAATTGTATGAGGAAACAATCTACCTGTTTGGAAATGCCATTGTCAAAATAAACCAGATGTGTTTCAATTCTGGCATGTAGCAGTGATGAAAACATAACAGTGCTGAAGTCAATGGTAGAGTTGTCCATGAGTTCAGTAGGACTGAGCTTTCATCTCAGAGCTTCTAATTTTTGGATTTTAAAGCTTCATTTTCAACCCTAAAAGGACAATGTCAAGAAATACAAGCATTTAGTTATTCTGATGCAAAGACCAGGAGAGCAGGCCAGGCCATCTGGCATCCAAAAAAATATTATGATTACTGAATACTTGTTTCCAAAATATGAATTGCTGAACTAGTATTTTCATTTCAGCAAAAACAAACAGGTTAAGAGCTTCCTCTTTGAAGCTGACGTTATTTCTGCACAATACAACAGATGGAAGTGCTATTCACCCCACTCATCACTAAGTGGGAGGATTGAGCCTTTTTTTTTGAGAAGTCTACCAGCTGAAGTTTACAGCTTCATCAGGAACATATTCTAATTTCTGGTATCATTTCTTGAACAAGTTACAGCTTTGTGCATTGTGTTTTGTCTGGGAAACATTCCAAGTTTCAGAGACCTGCTCCACTAATTTAGAGTGGATGTTGTTTGAGAAGTAAAATGTCTTTCTAATAAGGGGCTGCAAAGTCATAGTGAATTAACGCAGTCAACAGTGCACAAAAAGGCACATCTGTGGCCAAGTACACCTTTTGTGGGAAGGCAATGGATCTTAATTAGTTGCCTAGAAATCTCTGCTGCTCCTTGACAAGGTCTTCTTGCTGCAAGTTGGCTACAAAATGGAATTGTTTTAACCTCATTTTTTGAAATTAAAAAAAAAAAAACAACCTGATGCTATTAACCCAATTAGCTGAAAAAAAAAAAAAAAGAAAAAAAAAAAGCCACTGATTCAGCTGCCACCATATTGTATTCCTGACTCTTAGACATCCAGTATAAAATCAGATCAAATAATTAAACACAAAGGGCAGTGGCCTTAGGTCCAAGTCAGATTCCTCCCTTAATTCTGCTTCCTTTGGAAGTCGTAGGTATTAAAGGCAAAAATTCATTTTTTCTCAGCAGTCAACAAGTTCACATAAACCATACCTATACCATCCACATTTCTAGGCTCTTAAAGAGGACTAGACAAATTATTAACTCTTAATATTCTTCCCAGCATTGGACAGCAAATCACATTCTAATGGGCACGCCATGAAAAGAGCAAACATGGTGTGTTTTTGGACTGTGTGCCTAGATTGAAGACATTAGGAGAGAGGACAATAATAGTACTTTGCTCTATAGCTGTGGAATAAGTAAATGTACAGAGAAAGAACAAAAAAGAACAGAATCAAACAGAAATAATAATGCCACACTCTGATAGGTAATAGTACTGGGTATAGGGTTATAAGAGAGACATTTTTCTCAGGTGTGTAGAAATGCTGAAGATACTTTTTTAAGTGTTTCTACTATAAAAGTTTAATAACAGAGTAATATTATGAAACTGAAAAATAGGCCAGCTATTGAAATTATCAGTATAGCTATATATATTTGGCTGTAGAGTGCTATTGCCAGTAAAGGTAAAACCTCTGCACTCAAGTCAATGAAAATTTTTAAATATAAACTCCCATAGCAACCAAACCAGAAAAAGTTGTGCAGCTCTAGGCGAACCAATAAATACCACAGAGTTTTATTACTCTGAGAACTGAGGAATGAAGAAAGTTGCACCATAAGCTTTGTGAACTTTTGAGACAATATTCAAAAATTAGGTTGAATTTTTTGGAACTGAGCTTGATAGGTGGAGTACAGTGGACCTGAATTAATCAGAACCTTCTCTGTTATGAGCCATGCTTTGCTGTCTAAAACTGTGACCCAGGCAGAAAAGAACAAAGGCATTGGAAAATCTCTGCCTCCTTCTGCCCCTCAAGTCATTACTTGTATAAATAATTAGGAGAGAAGAGGGTACTGTAAGATATACTGAGATAGAAGAAAAGTATTTTATGGCAAATTAGCTCCAGAGATTACAAGAGTCTGTATTAGGCAAAAAAAGGAATGTGAAAAGATTTTGCCATGACAGTAATTTTAACCATTCTTCCATGCTGCAGCCTGGCTGAGTGCTCAGGACTGATCTTGGTGCATTCAAGTAGCAGAAGGATTTCTGTGATTTGTCATTATTGATTGGTGGGGCACAAAATCCCAGTTTATTGTTATTTAATTTCTCCAGCCCTAGACTGTGGAAATGAGCAATCTTTAAACACATTTACAATGTAATTGTAAATGTTTTTAAAGATTGCTCATTTCCACAGTAAATGGAATTAGTAAGCAAGAGTACTCTGTAGTATAGGTGGAAAAGCTCACACCTTCGGTCAAAGATGCCCAATATACATTCAATCTTGTCTAACCCATTGGGACTTCCAGATTTGTGTTTCCTGGAGGCAAAATCTGATAAATTGCTGAAGTATTTTCAGTTTAAATAAGAGGGTGGTCTCTATAGTCAGCTTCTGCAGTATGTCTTGTGGTCATATCAAATCCTACTGATATTAATTTAGATGGCAAAGAATAATGTGGTGAAGAGTTTATCAGTCAAATCAATAAAAATAACAATCCCACTTCAAAAGAAATGATTTCTCCAATGAGTATCTAATTTACGTGCAAACAGTGGTTATTGTTAATTAATTAAGTGTCACGATTGCTCAAAGTGCACTTACTGGTACTTGTGATGTAGTCAAGTCATAAACAAGAATAATTTGAGATACATTTGCTTGGACTTGCTACTACTGGAATATCCCTGTAAATGAATTTTGCTTCCTGAAAATGGGATATACGTGGGTAGCTCCTTTTACTGGTTGTAGTACCAGCAGAGTAGCAGGGCTGTTCTCCTTTCCAACTAAGAAGGGAATCTGTAGAGTGTGTTTTAAGTTATTATTGTGTTTCCTGATTTAGAACCAAGATCTGTGACAGAGTGGATATCTTATCACTTTGGTGTTTCAGTAAACCAGAAGCAACTGTTGACAAAAGGCATTCCTGTCTTCTTAACAGTACAGTGGATTTCTTCTCCTTAGGCTCACTTGTGGCTAGAAAATTTTATACTGACAGCTGTATATCTTATTTTTGTTTGCTTTGTTTCCTGATGTTGATCTTTACTGATTCTTCCCTGCAGTGTGTCCTTGAATTTGAATGAATAGACAGTTTATTGTGGAGGAAGAGGAAGAATGCACACGGAGGACAGAGAGGAGGGAAACTGGAAGGCTTTGTGGCCTTTAGATTCTGTCATAGCAACTTAATTTCTAATCAGAGACTTTATTTATTATCTGGCATCACCTGTCATCCTGATGAGGATAATGATTCAAGTGTGGTACATATGTACTTCCTTTAAACTAAAAATAGTCTCCTTTTAGCTCCATGGCTTCTCAGGATGTCTTTCATTTTTCTTTGACAACTTAACAGTGGTTTTCATTTTAACTCAGGAAATAGTTCATAAAATACAACTAGACAAATTCTGCCAGGGACCATGATTTTTAAAAGCATTTAATGATGCAATTTTTGTAGAGGGATGGCACATTTTCTAAGTGATGTGTGTGTAAAGTAGCTACTAATCAAAAATTTCAATATGTAACAAACTACTGAGACAAAATTGAATTCACCTCTTTTCTTAAGAAGGAGCTGTTCATAATGATGGAAATCAGGGATATTTTAGCAAAATTGAATGCTCTGAACCACAGAGCTAGAACCCTGGGTAGTGCACTAAACGCTGTGAATCCCAGCTGGAAATTCTTATTTTCATACTCTGTTACAAACTTGATGGATAAGGAAGTCATGGTTGACCTTTCAGGAAAAGCAAATCATGATGGCTTTTTCAGGAGCATATATTATGTCTCCACTGGATTCCTTATTTATCTGGTATGTAGAAATCACATGCATGTTTTCTGTTGAAGACTGGGCAGAACTCTATATATTTCTCTCTATACTTATAAGAAAGTATAGAGGTTTTCCCTTTATAAGTACTGTTGTGTGGGTGAGGATCACCTTGTTGTTATGTATTTTTCTGTGCAGAAAGAGAAAAAATATAGTATTGTATTTTGAGATTTAGAAATGCAAGTCTTCTTCATGAGGCCTCATCTTGAGGCCATCTCAAGCATTATTTGGATTAAATGAAATATTATTAGGATTAAATATTAGGATTTCCCAATTTTGAGGTAATTGGCCTGTGTTGATCTAAGGGTTAGGGACCGCAGCATTTTCAAAGCCTTTCTCAGAGGTTTCTCCCCCTTGTTTACTTTGTGTCACTGATGTAAATGTATCATTTGGGGGTTTCAGATTTGTCATAGGAGACTATGTACATTTAGAAGGAAACACCCACATTCAACATCATAACAAAACCTTAACACCAGCAAAAGGGTGATGATCCTTGAGAGGAAATTGTAATTAAGTTTTTAATTATTTATTATTACTTCTATAATCACTTCATGTCTGAACAGTAGTTTGTGATAAAAAAAATCTCTATCACCTAGAGCTGTGAGGCAAAGGCTTTCCATTAGTCATCATATCTTGCATAATGAGCAGCATTGCTAATGAGACACAAACGCTTCAAAGTTATTCAATCAGCATAATAATGAGATTTTACACAAAAATGTAAATAGTGAGCATGCAACAAAAGCAGTAAGGTGGATTATAGCTTTTTCTTATAAGCCACCATGAATGGATAGATTGAAAGGAATTTAATTACATTTTATAGGCAATATAGTGTTCCACAGATTCCTAAGAAAACAGAATAGCTAGGGTACTTGGTGTTTTAGGAGAATATGAATTTAAATAATAGACATAAGTGCTAAGAATAAGTTTTATTGGAATTTGTAATTTTGCATTTAAATTTTTGTGGGAAACATCTGCAAAATATTTCTTATAATAAATCAGAAGAATATTAATTCCATATTTGATAAACTTGTCAGACTTAGAGATCAGCCTCTAGTATATATTGATGTAAATTACATTAAAATATATATTATATATTACAATATATATAACATAATAGGCATCAAGCCTCTCAGAATTCATGGATCATATGGATAAATCTTCAGTCATACTTCTTAACTTTAGGTAGTCCTGTAAGGAGCACAGAGTTGGATTTCATCCTTATGTGACCCCTTTACAATTTGAGATACTGTGTGTTAACATAATATTACATAACATAACACCAACCTGAGAAAGGATGATGTGTGTCTGAGAGATAAACATAATTTTTTCCCATGTACAATCATATGATTTTTAATCCTACTACTTGAGAGAAGGAAAATGAAAGGTCAATGTTTTAGTTTTATTTAAAATGCCATGAAAATCAGTATCTGAACTGTTTAAACTAATGGCAGCTTTATGGTAGATATTGCTGAAAAATAAAACCTTTTTGATTGAAACCAGTAACATTTAGGATTTGACTTTGGATGTTTTGGAAGGATTGTGTTGCAGGATCATGATTTTTCAGAATAATTCCTGTATGTTTATGTGAAAGAAAAAATTTCTTTGATGTCAAATTCTTCAAATATTCAAGTGGAGATTTATAAATCAATCAGTAGATTATGATTATTAGCAGTAACAAACTCAATTTTATAGCGGTGTGCTCCCTTTATAATCATGTCAGCAGGGAAAAGCTTTGCTGCTGACCATCTGCTCTTCAGGCAGGCTGCACTAACCTTTCACCTGCCTGAAAGAATAAAGGTGTTTTTAGAAAAAGACACCAGATTTTTATTTAAAATTATTTCTTAGAGCTGTGAAAAATTGTCAAAATCTGAATCATTAATGGATATGCTATAACTTAAAATATTAAGTTATGTTGCATTTAAGAGAAATACATTATATGGGTCTGAACATCTTACAAAATCTATTATCCCTTATGGAACAAACAAGCAAACAGACCCCAACCAAACTGTTATAAAGGGCATAAAATTACAAAGGGCAGAAAACTTACTGAGCTTCACTTTTTGCTGCTCATAAATATCTGATGGTTTAAATATCACTCCTCAAGATTCATTGCTCCTACTGATGAAATGTATTTTTAGCTCAGAAACACATCTCATACTATAGGATAGGTAGCTATAAACTGGACCAAGCCTTAAAAAATGGTCCTATCATTTTTTGGTTGTTCAGTAATAATATTAATCATTATTAACTCATTTAGTATTAATTTGGTTGTTATAAAATGCTTATGTAGATTTATTAGATCCTCTAAACTAATTAGCTTGACCTTCATTTTGAAGGGTAACCAGTGACAGTCCAGTGTTAAATCTTGACTTGACACAGAAGGCAGGCTGGGAGCAGATTCCTGAGCACCAAGTTCAGCCTTTCACAGTTTCTTTCCCACCCTTTGACAAGAATTTTGTTGGAAAAATGCAACATTGACCCGGTTAGCTGATTGTGTATGAATAGTGAGGCTTTCTGTTCAAAAGGAAAAGGTATTGTGGATCTCCTGTACCTGTGGATCTTCTTAATTCCTGTGATGTTTGAGGCAGTTAAAACTTCTCCACTCTTCTGGGAGTAATAATGCTTGTGCATTAGCACAGCAATGTTTATTTAAGAGCGTCTGGGATATAAGCATATGCCTTAACAAGAAGTTTAAACATAAAGAAATGAAGTGTATTTAAGATAAATTTCTTCAAAAAGGACAACACCACACCAAGACGGAGAGACAAATAATTCCCCAAAAGATAGTGGCTCCATTTGTCCTACATGCAGGACATCATGACTTCAATAAGATCATAAAAATTTCTGCTTAAGCTCTACAATAAGTGAGAAAAAGATTGTGCATATCACTTCCTATACTGTGCCCTCCTTCTAATATTTTAATATATCTGTCTCTTACTAAGAGATGGTTTGAAAATGGTGTTATTAAACTCTGAAAATGATCTGCCAGACACTGATCCCCTAATACTCATTTTTCTTCAGGGAACCCTGCCACAAGGGTATACACAGCCATTCTGTATACACAAACCACCTTAACACAGGAGCTGCCTCCCAGGTGCTCCTTAATGAAACCTTGAACTCCATCATACCTGAGCTTCTATTAAATTCAGCACAATAATCAGGGAGGAGGTGAGCCAGTGGGGAAAACACCAATCTGAGGTGCCACTATCCTACAGTCAGCTACTGACACTCCTGACATTTTCATTTCAAGTAGATATTTCTGGAGGGACAGAGATAATGTGGGTTTATAATTTTTTACTATTAATGCATTTCCAGAACACCCTTTTTTGCCTGCAGATAATTTTACAGTATGTGATAAAACCATCACGTATGTTTTAGAATTGCAAGTTTAACAGTTTTTCTTCTCAGGAATGTACCTCTGTACCATCTGCATACTGCTAAGCTGGATCTCATGCATTTTGTAAAGCTCGTTTTTCCACGGTTAGTTTATGGCTCAGAATTTAGTAATAGTATGAATTTACTTTCCAAGCTTCTCTGGATTCCTGAGGTATTTCTTAATTTGATGAAGTACTTTCTTTGATTTTATAATGCAGAATCAACAACTTATTGACACCTTCAAACTTGAAAGACTTTTGGGGTGTTAAAGTGTTTCTACTTTTGGCTTAATTTCAGACAGGAACCTCTGCATTCATGGTATGAGTTTAAGAGAAAGTAAGAGATTCCATCTCAGCTGTGAGATGGAAGATGTGAGCTGCCCAGAGGTTTTCAGAGCTTGTAGTCATCTCTGAGCTCCCAAAAGCTGATTTTCTGATCATTTTAGCAGCCAGAGAATGCAATCATCTAAGGCATCCCAACTTCCATTTCAGATCTGGAAAAACTGAGGTGTGAAATATATGAAATACAAGGCCCTTAACTGAAAAATTTTGAGGCATTTTTACTCACCTTTTTAATCACACTTCAACAACTAAATAAAACCACCAAGGCTGGTTTTTATCAACCAGCATTCTAGCATAAGTCTGGCTTGTGATTGGTTTTGTTCTGGTTTTTTGGGGGAGGGGGGGTATGAGAAATAGTGATGATTTTGCTAAACTGGGCTTTTAATGCAGAAGCCAGTGACCCACCCTACACTGACAGACACAGATACTTTAAATACAATAGTTTGATTACCAGAATTTGATACAAAGTAGATAAGGTATTTTATTTTTTTCATACACTAGATTATGCTTTCTCCTTACTTTGGCATTTCTGATGTATTTTCTGAGAATCAGTTTTATCTCCTGTAAATGGTTCTCTGGAAAATTTCATAACTAGAGGCTGCAGAACTAAAAAATAAAGCCTACCATTAAGACAAAAATATTTTCCATTGTTGGCACAAAAAATAATCAGAATATGCACATGGCCAGGCAAACCACTGATTGAGTTTGTTCAGAAAAATGTCATGCTGTTTGGTCAAAAGTAGCACTCCTATCTCATGAAATTGGGCAAGATCAGCAGTCCAAGTTGTAGACAGTTGATAAATCACTCATGTTCTTCACCAAAGGAGTCTCAGGCTGAGAGCTATATATGCTTTAAAATCAAGAAGCAGTAGAAGTGAAGATCATTTGCTAACAAATATAAATGCATCTCATACCCATTTGAAAGCCAAACATTCCCCTTCTGCCAGGAAGAGACAGGAAAGAATTTTGAGCACAGTTGAAACTGTTAAAGCACAACAGCAATTAATTCTCTTCATTCATTACCAGGTTATGGCTGGAAATAATAATTGCACTGAAACCAGTGACCACACAATGAATAAAGAACATTCCACAAGTAATGACTGCTTAACTATATCCCTGATTGCTTTTGGTCTGCTGAGGATAAAATTGAATTAAATGATTTCTAACCCTCTTTCTCATTACCCAGGTACCATAATTTGTATCAAATCACACCAGAGGTTAGCATCCAGCATCACTGTTGGGCAAACTCAGGCTGTATTGGTGCAACTGATAAAATTTACTCACCACCTTTCAAGAAAGTGGGATATTAGATCCATGGTAGAAGGTACCTCCATTCTACATAAGGTTTAGAAGAATGCAGGGGGAAAAAAATTACTTGATATTATATAGGGCTCACAGTGTTACACAGCTCGTTACATTTTCTCAAAATCCAGGTTATATTTCTTGGCATCTCCTCAGACTTTATCAGAATAGAGATTCTCACTCTGTTCTGTTCGTTTTCATTGCAGCCCAGATTTTTTCCTGTCACAACATGTACCATTGCTTTCCTGCTTTACACCTTCCCTCCTGTGGAAACTTCTCATTTCCATTTGGCACTTCTGTTCCCTGCCTTGCTTCAGAAAACCTTCATCTTTCATCCTTCTATTGCAAACTGCTACAATTCTTTACTTTAGCTGCTTTCAGGTGATGATTTTGACCACCATCAAGCCTCAACATATCTACAGGCTCCAGACTGAATCTCTTCTTGTGCCCAATATATAGACCTGAACTGAAACCAACTACTGTGAGGTTTGGCCTCAGCCCTGGTATTGTGACTGTAATTTAAAAATCCATGTAATACATGTTATCAGATGATGTCAAAATTTCCTCATAGTTAGGTGTTCTGATTTCCCTTTTCACCTGCCTTTTATTTCCAAGGTGATACATTTTCCTAGTTAGAAACTAGCTGAGATTTCCCTGATTCTTATTCAAATACCCAAGTCTGTGATGTCCTTCAAGGAAAATTTAAATCTATGTGCAAGAAAAAGAAAAATACTGCTTTTTTTTTTTTTTTTTTCCCCTAACATGATGAGTTAATACTCTTAAGAGTTTTCCTGTTTCTGCTGCTGTGCTTCCCCCTTCTGTGCAAATACATGCAGAATTGCTGCTGTTATGTAAAGGATGCATAGCAGTAGTTTGATTTCTTCTTCTAAATTAAATATTCTGGGCATTTCTTTCTGGTGTTTTTTTCCCCTTTCCTGAGCATCCTTGTTGCTATTATTGTACGCAACATAAATCTGGTTGAAAAGATATTGTCTTTACAGAAACAAGAAGATCGAATTAGGACGGAAATTGCTGCAAAGAATAAACGCTAGACTGATGTTTTCAAAAGAATAAATGGTATTTTCAAAATTTTTGGAAGGACAAATAATATTCTGCTGTAATCTATTTCCAGAAGTCTTCTGCTTTGTGTAAGTCACTCCTTTCATGAATGTCTGTGACCAGGCTGATCATAATATTATCAAAAGATGTTCAAACATGATTATTATTTCAAATGTCAATGGATATGTTCTGAGTAAATGGATTTTTGAAAATTTGAGGTGTTAAAGATATATGAAGACTGAACTCAGTAACCTGCATCCAGATTTTTATTTTTAGTAAGAAACATGTCATAGATTAAGAGACATTGTAATTACTAATGGATATTCTTTACCAAGGTGTTATTATATTTGGAACAGTTTAATTATTAATTTTAAAACTTTTTTCATTCTTATTTAATGTGTCTTTCTATTACAACTCTTTTCGGAATAAACATTTAATATTCCACATCTGGCTGCCAAAACTGAAAATGTGTATTCTTTGCTTACAGTAGAGGCTGGAATTATTCCTTGCCACTGGTATGAAGTTTGTTTTCAAACATGAAAGATGTTATTAAGATTCCTGAAAAATGGTATTAAAATTTATTGTTGGATATTGCTGATTGTGATTGAAAACCACTTCATTAAATTACAGTAGAGAGAGATGGACATCTTGAAGCAATGAAAATGGTTGCAAATTTAATTAAAACATTAAATTATTATTGGAATAAAGGTCATAATCATAAAATGTAATTGAAAGAAGTACATTAGCATGTACCCTAAGGTATCCTTTCCATTTCAAAATATATATTACATATTTGACATTTAAAGAGGAAAGAGGTCCCATTTCATCTGGATGGATGAACGGCAATGGGAAGGAGTGTTATACATAATACAGCTTAAGAGCCCCATTTTTCAAAAAATCATTTGCTCCTTCCGTAGGTGCAACACACTATTTTTATGTCTCTGACTGAGGAAATTCACCTTATTTATTAAGCATCATGGACCTGCACAGAGCAGAGGACATCGTATCATATACTTAGACTTTTCCTCAGTGGAAAAAGTGTAACTTTTCCTACAGCCTTCAGAGGGTATCCTGGTTGAATTCTGGTTATATTTGTGCCATCTATCACTCCATTTTCTCTCCCTTGCAGCAGGTGAGGGAGCAAACACTGCATAAGGGGAGAATGTAGATGCTGCAAGAACATCTATCCATAAAACACCGATGAAAGTTCACTGCTAATGCTGCTACAGGACAGCTGCCACCTCATCTCCTGGGAATCATTTTTTCTTTAAAAAAATGGAATAAACCTACTTATTAACAATTTTTCCTAAATACTCTACAGTAGTGTCTGAATTCAGATAAAGTCTTGCAAAATATTATCCATACCTTTCTGCATTCACTGCTGTCTTTTGGAGAAAGGAGAGGGTACTTTTTGAAATATCTCAGAGGGGAAAATCAGAGTGAGTACACACAGAAAACTAACAGATCACTGTATAAGTATTTTTTCATGTATATTTGGAAAGAAAAGTCAGGATAGCCAAGCTTAATTTCATAAAGAAGTGCTGCAGATTGAAATGTTTTCTTGCAGCAAATCACTTTACACTGTAGAACCAAAATAAGAATCATGCATCAGTTTCTTAACAAAGTAATTTACAAAGTAATTCTTAAGATTCTGAAGTAACAGCAGAAATCCCCTAATTCTTCTTTGATGACACTCATTTTTCTTTGCTGTTTCTCCAGATGTTATTCCAGCTGCCATTTTCCTCCCTATCCTCACCATTGCATCAAAGCCATGTGAGGAGCAGTAGAAGTCTGCTCACACTGTTGGCTCTCCTCTGATAGTTCAGGTCCACAGTATTTGCTAGAAAGATAATGCCAAGAGAATTAATAAAATACATTGTAAAACCCATGGTTTTGTCAAAATTTAAATATACTTCTTTTATTTTCTCTTTCTTTTCCTTTTTCTGCAAGTACCAAAGGCTTCTTCACCCTCTCCTGCATTACCTATTCCTTGTTTCCCCATGCTTTCTTATATTCAAATGCATTCCTTTATTAGCAAAAATATTTAATACTAAAATCAAAGGAGATGAATCAGGATGTGGAGAAGATATCAGATATTGCTTCTTAGAATTATGACATGAATTCTTGTTTCCCAAACAAAGGATCTCAAGACCCAAACTGCTATTACTCTGTTCTGTTATATCAAAGTTTCTTGTGAATTCTTCATTATTTCCTTTACAGAGAATTGTGACATGGGACATGATGGGATAAAGATTTCAATACCATTAGAATCTGCATTGGGATCTGCAGGAAGCCTGACACGTAAGTGAATCCTAGAATCTGACTGTTCTGGCAAATGTCAGTTCTCAGCAAACACTTAAATGAGCCAGTAGAAACCCTCCATAATAATCTCACAGCCATTGTCTAAATAGGGAGTTCTGATCTATTGTCTTAATTACTGGTTTATATTAATCCACATATTCCAAAAGGTAAAAGAAAGCATTCAGGATCATCATTGTATGATGCTTGTGCAGCTGCATCTTCCACTGCTGTATTTTCTAGAGATTATCTCACTTCTTTATCTCTCCTCCCTTACATGAAACATTTAAAAAGAAAAAAAAAAGACAAAGACATTTCAAAGGAATTCAGCATGAATTATTTATTACGATTTTTCTGCTTTAAAAGCTGAAAGAACTAGATTAACTGCATTGTATTTTTTAGTATTTGAAACACCAGAAAGAAATATAATAGGAAAATTAATATTTGACAATTGTGTCCATTAATGAAATTAGAAGGGATTTCCAGCTTACTGATAAGGCACTTCTGAAGACCGATTTAGAGTTCCAGCCTGAGCATGACACTGATGAAAGAGGTGAAGGAAAAAAATATACATAAACCAAATGAAAAAAGAGTAGAAAGCAGAAATATTTAGAGCTCAGAAGGCTAAAATGGCAATGGGTGACTGCAAAAATTTCAGGGAATAAGTGAAAAATGAGAAGTGTCTGAGAAGAAGCTATGTATTTTAGGAACTAAACTGAACTTGAAATTAAGTTTGAGGCATTTTTACATTTCTGTTGCTCAAATAAGCAGAAGATTTTCTCTGATAAATGGTTTGGGCTTTTTTCCTTCTGCTTCCTGGCACCTTAAAAACTGTTCATAATCACCACATCAAAATAGACAGATAGAGTTCTCTAGAACAAATGAGACATGAAATATAAGTGAAAAATGTGTAGATTTTGTTTGCTTGTTCTTTTGCTAATTACTGACAAAATCGAAATGTAGTTTATTGCTAAGTGAAAGGTTGTCCTTAATTACAGCAGTCAAATTTACTTTTCTGTTATAAGCTATATGGTTTTATACCATTTCTGTCTATTGTCCCCGAATCAATCAGTATAAAAACATGTTTGTGATAATCAGAATGGCCTCATGGGAACTGCTGAAACAAATTTAGAAAACTGTGGGACATTTACCATTTAGAGATTAGCAACACAAGAATTCGAAATTCCTATCACTTGCTTTGGCATGGAAAAAAGCTCTTAGCCTACAAACAGTTTAGAAAAAAAAAAAAGAAGTAGGATGAGTCTCCTAATCTGTTTATTTTTGATCACTTTTGTGGGTTCTCATATATGTCAGTTTTTTGTGTTACTAAAATCTAAGCAGTTTAAAAGTTTTGTATTCAGAGTTATTGGCATCATTCCCTTCCATTTGAGTTACATAAACAGATCACAGCTCATCAACAGTTGTCAAAACTAGCCGGTTCTTATGATATTAGGCCAATTCTTCAAATTTCAAATGCACATCATCCATAATTACTGAATACCTAACTTCCAATTAATTCATTTGATTTTGGGGCATGAAACTAGTGTCAGATCCTCTGTTGAATCAGGAAAGCTGAACAGCACATATTAAAATTAGAAGTAAGAGATGCAAAGGCTGGCAAAACAGAAAACCAGATAAACTTCTATTTGTTTTTGTAAGTACTTCCTAAAGCTGTGCTGAACTCACATGAAAGCTGCAATATCAAATAAAGTGACAATGAAAGCAAACAGATAAGGAAGAGGAGAAATCTTATAGCACACAGGGAAAATGAGGCAGTGCTGCTGTTTCAGTGTGGCTTCAATGAATTGCCAGTTTACATTTTAGAAACCTTGCAAGACTGAAGTGAAGCATTTAATGTAATGCAAAGGGCTCTGAATGCTGGCAGAGAAAAAAATCACAATACCTTGAAGAGCAAAGTCATTATCTCAAAATTTACAGTGATTAAAATTTTTCCAGGCTTTTTATTTTCCCTTTCTCGTCAGTAGCTTTTCCCCTTCAAACTGATAATTCATTTTCAGCCCACTGTTAAACAGCTTTATCAAACGAAGCTTGGGTTGTTCTGTAATGAGAACACATCCAATAAAAATGCTTTCAATTACATTTTTAAACTGCAAAATGTCAAATTACTACTGTATGAGGATACTCTATTGAAAACTCCAGGATTACAAGAGAGGTCATTATGTTTCCCTGCTACATGGCTTTGAAGTGTAATACCAGGATGTCACCTTAAATATGATTCATTGAAAATGTTACAGTGAACAAACCAATTTTTCATTTCTAGAGCCCTGCAATCAATGAAAGAGTTCGTACAAAGCAAGAAACAGTGTAAACTTTAATTTCTTTATTTCGATCACTACTAGAATTTTTGGATGATAAAATAGACAATATTTTTTTAAAATGTGATCTAGTTTTCACTTTTTCTGTGATTTATCAAGTTCTTATATTTCTCCTCTTTGCAGTTATACCCATAACTGCTACTTCCTTTCATCTTTGGGTTCTCATTCACTAGCTAACATCGGGCTGATAGAGAACTGATGGAGTTGGTATCTCTGAGGAGATCCAAGTTTAGCTCCTTATTTTGTCATTCCCATTATACCTTTCAGAAATCAATGTTCCAATGCAATTAAGTTCCATTTGCAAAAGACATTTAGATACTCAGAAAGCAGTGGAGCATAGGTGCTGAATCACTTGGCTTTAGAAGTCTTACCCAAAATTTATCTATGGTCAAGTTCCCAATTTCTGAACTCATTCTTTCTTAATCTCCAGGATGACAGACTTTTCAAAGAGGCCATGTCTAGCACAAATCATCTTTTTTATAAGAAAACACCAAACCTCAGACCTTCCCATTTAGCATTAATTTTACCTACCTAACTACTTAATATCACATACCAATTAAAAAAATTGCTTAGGGCAACACAACAGTTGTGTTCACTAGAATAAGCCATATGTGCATTTTCCAAAGTAGGAAAGATGGGAGCTGTTTCCTTCAGTATCACTTAGAGCACCCCAGCCTCAGGATGAGCATAAGGTCCTCCAGCAGTTTGTTCCCAGGGCACAAGTGGGGTCCTGTCAGGAAGGAAAGGCTGGTGCTATGCACGAGTTTCAGATCATCAGTGGCTGCGAAGAGAAGCTGTAAAGTGGATTTTATTACCTGCAGACAAAAACTGTGACTGCAGCTCCAAAGTGGAGCACCAGACCAAAGTTAGACCCCTCAATAAAGCGTGTGCAGCAGAGCTCTGCACAATTCACAGGTCACTCAGAGAGCTCTGCTCATTCCCTCTGGCTTGGAGTAGGTACCATAGAGCCTGATTGCTCCACCATCTCACACAGATGGAGGGAATCTCACCTTTCAAGTATCGGCTTAGTGCAATTTTTAAGAGCATATTTTACTTTTTATACATTTTTGTGGTATCACAGAACACTATATACCTGCTGGCAGATAGAATGTATGGTTTACCAGAATTAAATTAACTTTCAAGAGTAAATCTGTTTCCCTCTCACCTTGGCAGATCCTGTCTATGAACGACATGCCTCTCTTTAAAGCTGCACAGGGCCAAAGCCTCAGGTAGCAGGGCCTCTGATTCCTGCACTGCTTGCACATCTTCAAGGGGTGTTTCTGTAGCATTTACTCTTGTAGACATGGAAAAATCACATGATATTTAGATTTCCTGCTTTATTTGTATTCTACATTAAGGATTGTTGCATAATGATTTGCTTTTTGTTGTTAATTGAGCAACTCAGCTTCCAGCTGTGATAAAGAAAACATCTGTCCTTTTCCTGATGTTAACATGGGAGGCCATATGGGCACTGAGAAATTCACAGTACAAGAACTGCATATTAATGATTAGCAACTTCCCTTCCAGCACAAGGGTTTTTTTGATGGTATGAGGTATGATAGAATAGGACCAGAAAATACCAGAAAAATTCAGGTGGGCTCTCTTGAGGTCACGTAGTCAAAGCAGAGCTGGCTAGATCAGGTTGCTCACAGCCTGGTACATTCACAGGCCAAGTAATTATCAAATGTGTATGAACTGGAATAAAACTGAAGAGGAATAACTCTGTCAGTCCCCCTCAGACCACGTATCCCTATCCAATCAATCCATTAATATACATAAAGGAGTATTAGGCATGACTTCAAATGTTCCAGCCTCCTTAACATTATTTGTTAAAAATGTATTTGTGTAGTTCCAGCTGTTGATTGCACAAAATGGGCATCATGTCAATATTCATAAACACCTGAAGGAAGGGTGCAAATTGAAACAGGGAATAATGGAATTTTTTTAGGACAACGTGCCAAAGCTGCAAGGAAGTAGTAAATGTGCAAAGATATTTACAATTACAAGTACAAACTAAGTAAAAATGCCTGTGATTGCTCTGACCTTCAATTCATTACATTACTAATTATCTTCATATTCTTCGTTATAAAATAAACATGTTTTAATTATATTTATGCACAAGTGCATCTGAAGTTTGGATAAACATTCATGAATAAATGAAAAATCCAATGAACACCAGACTTCATGAGAAAAACACTGACAGAAGATTTACCTGTAGCTTTGAGAGTGGTTCTGATGCAACATCATTCCACCTAGCACAAGTTTTAAATTATATTTGATTATAATGATTATAACTTTTTACATAAAGCAATCACTTGACTGACAATTGCGTGGAAGAGAGAATGGAAACCTAGCGACATGGTAATTCCTTTCATTACAGATGGACCCTTGCAAAAAGTACAGTCTGTTTGAAAACTTTGCCTTTAGTATTTGATGTGAGCTGTAATTCAGCTCCGTGAAGGAGCCTTTCAGTCCTATGTGTCTATAGTCAGGAGAGGAATTGTGGTGTTCAGTTGGATCAAACCAATCATTTCTGAAAGATTTGGCAGAGGTTTGTGAAGTTATTTCTTAAATGATTCTGAATTTGACATTTTTGACACTATCCCTGACTTTGCTCTTTTTATTTACCTGTCCATGTCTCCTTGCTGGGATTGCTTTGGTGTGCAATATTCCTCACAGAGTTGGTTTGCTGCCAACAGGGAATTCTAGAGCATGTGAAAGTATGGAGCTGTCATACGTAATTTCAGAATTATAAATCCAGTCTTTAAAATGTTCCTAACTCTGATTTTAGGTGCTTGTCTCTAATTTTCTAAAGTGGTTACTACTTTCGCTACTACAAGTACCACAAGAAGTAAACCTCCGACGGTTGCACATGCTTTTAGTGTACATTACTACCTATAAAATAGTTTTAATCCAGAATTTCTCTTCTCTGCTTTTCATGCTGTCTGCACTATTAAGCACAGAGATAACAGTCTGCTTACAAGTCAAATCAGATGTCCTTTCAAGTGTATTGGGCTACCAACACTTTCTGTCTTGGAAGGCTGAATAGTACAGTGCAGGGCATGTGGGACAGCTGTTAAGCTAAATCCCAGTGTGTCTACTTTTTCAAGGCTGACAATTCCCATCTACCCTGTTTTCTTTAATCATTAAAACCTTGAAAATGTAAAAAACATCCTATTTACAATTATGTACTGAGAATACAATGTTATATCACTCTTCTGCTCTGATCTGTTTAGGGGGAAGAATATAAATTAAGGCTATTTATTTGACTTTGAATACTTGTGATTTCTCTATGAAGCACCTTGAGATCTGCAAGTCATGAAGCTGTGTCCAAATTTTTTTTAGAATTCATTTAAACTGAGCCTAGTGATATCAAAAACCTTTGCTTATAAAATAAAGGTCAAATTGTCATGGATAAAAAAGTCTCCAGAATACAGAATTTCAACAGTAAATAACTGTGTCATATTTATAGTTACATGTATATTTATTCACTGATCAGATTTTCAGTGGAGTCTAGATAAACGAGACACTTGCTATGATAAGAAGCAATTATCACATCACTTTCAGGTTAAATGTTTTTATCTAAATGTCAGTTAGAAGTTTACTCAGTTATTTTTATGTCGTGTTATTTTTATATACATGGCCATGGATTATTCAGCACACACAGAGAAACAGATAAATTGAGCACTTACTTACCAGATTCTACAGCACTACAGAAAATCAGATGGAGTAGCAGTAGCTTAATTCAAATTCTTTAGAAATTCATCAAGTCTAACAAAATAATTCTCCTTTTCCCATTAATATAATACTCTTTTTTCTCCTCTTGAGCTCAACAGCTTTCCATGACAAAAGAGATCTTTCTAGCAAGAAAATATACCTTTTTGTACAATTAACAGGGCCAAGAATTTTCTAACAGAGCTACAAAAATCAGTGAGTGATAAAGAAAATGTTTTGTCCCACTCAGATTTTCTTCTCAAACACACTTCAGTTTTAGGCCCTTTTTTCCAACAGATATGTGTAAACTATTCAGGCTGTTTAAAATCAAGAAGCTTCCTCACAGTCACAGGGTTAAATTGTGTGCAATAAGGGTCTCATATGGGAAAGTAAACTAGGTCAGCATATCATTTTATGATTACAAAATAGAACTTGGAAAATATGGTTTCTAATATTCAGTTTCTGCTATTCTTGTCCTGAGGATGATGTTACCTACCAAAAAATAGTTTTTTTCAGCATAAGAAAACATAAAGAGTGGCCAGTACTACCCAGCTGGGAGGTTGAGGAACACAAACTCAGTGTGGCCTTGTCCTTCCTGCCTTTTGAATGAGTCGCTCTGTCTCCTGGGAGCTGGGGGCTGCTGCAAACCACCGTCCTGTGCTGAGGATTGTAGGGACAGACACACTGCCTTCGATAATGTTTTCCACCAGCTTTGCTTCCTGGCTTATTTTCTGCAAACTGTCCAGCTGGTTTATTTGTGGGCCCTATGGGACATTTTCCCAGAATCAAACAGAGGGTTTGCTTTTGAGGGAGTTGAGTTACGGCAGAGAAAACAGGCAACAACAAGGGGAGCAAAGTGCTTCCATCTTATCTGTTATATTCAGTATCCAAGTTCCCACTGCCTCAGAATTACCAATTGAAATTCTCTTTATTAATAAATTTTCTTGAAAACACGTGGCAGCAAATGTTCCACACTTACATTGAGTCTAATAAACAAAATGATAAGCAGTGCAAAATTAATACTTTTGGTGGTTTCTACTGGGTTTTGTGCTTGATGGTCTCCTTTCTAATAAGAGCATTGTGTAACTCTGTTTAGTTGGGCAGTGACCCATCCTGCTGACTACTCTTTCCTCACTTTTGGTAGTCACTATCTCTGCCTTTAATTGTGCAGCTTCTGTTATCTCCAGTGCATGTCATTTGGGGCTGGCAGCCTCAGAGATCTGAAGCCAAGGTCATTTGAAACAAAATTGCATCTTACAGTGACACATTCTCATCACAGATGTGTTCAGTGTAATTTTCTGCTGGAGATGGCATCTTCTGGGACTCTAATATTTTTGTTCTGCCTTATCCCCATCTCTGTATTTTTGCAAGTCCTCCCTGACTCTGATATCCACTCCTACTTGGTGCCAGTAATCTTGTTTTCAGTTTCAAGCTAAATAAGGTGTCAGCAGGTGTGTCAGCCCATACTTCACTGGTGCCATCTTATCATTTTGCAGAGCCAAGTACAGATTGGTGTCTCATTCCACTGCCACACTTACAGGCACTTTATTATTTTGACAACCTTTGCTACTAGGCTCTTGGGAAAGGGGCTAACAACCCAGAGGCCCCATGTCTAAACCTGTATTTTGCTGTGAATTGCTTGTTAAACAGTGGCCTGCTGACAGAAATTACTGTGCCTGATATGTCCAATGAAACGGATTTGGTGTGAAAGCTCTTCTGTGAAACTGTACTTTCTTTTCCTGAGACTTTCAAAGGAACTGGGGCAAGAGTTTAGGGCAAGCACTTACATATGCCCATTAATTGTAACCTAATCTCTGTGCCAGGCATTTGGTTTTGCTGTGTCAGCAGCGTGGATTGTCTTTATGATTTGGTTTTCATTTTTGGCACATGCAGTAGGCCTTGACAACTTCCTCACTATCCTTGTACTCCTGAGCCCATGATATACATTATCTTTATCTCTCCATTTATTTCCATTCTCAAATGCCTTTTTTGTAGCATTATAATGTTTTCAAGCTGCTTTATGAATCACTGTCATTTAAGCACTGTTCCCCTTCCCCTCCAGAAGAAGTGGGAGCCTCCTATTGATTAACTGTATAAGCTGGAAAATTGCTCTCCTGCCCTCTCAGTGCTAATAACTTAAATTGCTTTCTGCAAGATCTCATCCTGGTAGTACAGCTTCAGCAACCACTGTCTATCCTTTGGATAAGACCAGTCCAGAATTTTAAATTAAACTGATTTTCTCACTCTGAACTTGCCCTTGCATAGTGCTGCCAAATGCCTTGCTGAAATCTGTCTGAAATCCTTACATTCATTCTAGATTTATATTCCCTTTGCAAATCATGTCTGCAACTGCAAAACAAAACCAAAACAATGAAAATGACAAAAGGTCCTCAATGTTTGAAGTGGGGTTTGTGAGGCACCACCTGGTTTGTGAGGCACTACCAGGAGGTAGAACCCACATAAGGACAGATGCTGGATTTTGCACATCAAGCCACGCCCTGATCCTCACTCTGAGTGTATTAACAATCATCAGTCTTGATAGTAATGGGATTTCTGACAATATTATCCACTTTTGATTGTACTGTTGTGAGTTTATAAGTTCCTGGAGGCCCCCAACAACTTCACCTTGTACTTACTAAAGCTGTATTTAAACTCTGATTCTTTCAGCTTTTCAAAATTAACATTTCATTTTGACAAAGAAAAAAAAAGGCACACACACCTCACATACTTACCATTCAAAAGATCTTTCCACCCATCACCCAGAAAAATGGACATTCTTGATGTGGCCTGAAACATCACTAAAATCACCTTTAAAGTTACAGTTTTGTATCTTTTAAAACTGCTGAGAGGCTGATTCATATTGTTTCATTTTCTTTCAAACCACAATGTATAGCCATTGATTCTCTCTGTGCCACTATTCCAGGTCAGGCAGGATTCTGAGCTACATAAAAATAAAAAAAGAAAGAGGCTTTGAATATAGCCTAAAGTTTCACTAAAACATAAATTAGATAACCCAACTTAGTTAAAATGTTAATAGCAGAAAATAATAGTTAAAGTAGAAAATATTCATATAAACCAGGAAAAACAGAATAGAAATAAGCCCAAGTTTATAAAGATTTAATTAAATTCACATTTTTAAACCTGAAGGAGCAATAAGCATAAATACAGGCTTCTTGTCAGAGTCTTTCTAGTTTTAATGTGTCTGTGTTGGAAAGCATTTAGTTTGTTGATTTATTTCTCATTCAATTGATTATTTTAGAACATCCATGTGTGTATGCATAACTACACATTTATTGGTTTAATTCTGTCACAGTCCTCCTGTTACAGGCCGATGCAAAAGTTTTCTTGTAACTTCTTGGCTTTGAGGAGTTTTTACCCAGGCAAAGTTTGAAAAGTTTCCATGGTGGTTTTTTATTTTATCCAGCGTGAGGAAAATTGGCAAGATATTATGTTCCTTCTGCAAAGCAGTTAAATGGCTGAACTGAACTTATTTCAGACTTGAGGAAGGACTGGTCTAACTTTTAAAATTGCATTATATGGTCTAAGAGATGTTACTGTCATCTCCAAGCTTTGTCTCTCCTACATTCTTTACACCACTATAGCTACAGTGAAGCCACTTGGAGGCAACCTACAATTTAAACAACTTAGTATATGAGCTCTCTTCTCTTGTTCTATTCCCACTAACAGCCTGTGTAATTTGTGAGATTCTAAAATTAATTAAACACCTGCGCAACTCTTCAAATACAGATTCTAGCATGCTCATCAGTGCTAGATGTAAGTATGTCTAATATATAAGTAGGTTACAAGCTGATTGAACAAGTAAAAAGTTGTTCCTTACATGAGTACTTCAGTGGAAAGCTGGGAGTTCAGATCTCTAACACTCCATTTCTTTATTCACATGTGAATAAATTATTCCAAGGCAAAAGGATTTTTCACTTGAATTAGAGTTGTAAAATTAAGCTTAACCTTTCTCTTCCTTGTGCATTTTGTTAACTGACAATTTAACTTTCACAGATTAAACTTCCAAAAACCATTATGCCAAAGCTGCTTGAGTCCCCTTTTAATACCTTTATGTCCATAGCAAAGTCCAGTGCTTTAGGATGGTGTAAATAATGCTTCCTGGAAATGTAATAATTGGGTGGATTACCAAGTGTTGATCATATTTTGTGCTTTTGTGATTATGGAGATGTGTCTACCTCTCTCATGCAATATTTATTAGCAAGAGTATTCCAAAGTTGTAGATGGTGAGTCATTCCCTCTCAGCAAATGAAATCTAGAATAATAAAAGAGTGTGTCATCGCACTTGATATTCCTGGATTTGTCTTGCTGATGGAAATTTTTAAGAGGTAGATTCCACCTTCTGAATTAGTACAGAAAGTATTGGTCAGAAGTGTGCTTTAGGTCATGTTAAGGCAACTTAATTGAGATTTATGTAGCAAGTCAAAAATGCATAAATATTTTCTCTTGAAATAAAATTAAAATATTACAGTTGGGAGGCTTAACCAACAACAAAGCCTAGGGTGAAACCTTCGAACAATCAAGTCAGAAAAGTGCTGGTTTGCATGACACCATAATGAATTTCTTCCTCAAATAGGGAAAACTGCTAGCTGCCTTTGGGTGAGTAAATTACAGAGTTTGTGCTGCTAATGGAACTGAGCACCTACTCCAGCTTCTTCCTATCCTCAGACACCAAACAAATCAAAACACTGTGGTAAAAGTCTGTCTTAGATATCAAATACTCTCGTCCACAACACAGCAGGCAGCTCTCCTGGTGTGATTCCCCTCTCTTATTCCCTTCCTGCCCCCACAAAAAGGGACCATATTAGTTTTAAATAATTTATTTCATTCGGTGTATTCAAGAGATTTTTTACTTTATGTACAGTTCAGAGCAGTTTAAATCTGTGTGTCCTACTTTAGTCTGCAAACACCTGCTGTTCAGATACGCTTAGGAGTGCTGGAAGAGCACAGGCTCCAGAGCCTTCTGCTGTACCCCGTGAGCTGATATTTCATGAAATCTATCCCAACGCTGCCAAGACAGATATTTGCTCACTTTGTGAGGCAGCATCAGTATCACTTGCTAAAAATTATGAATAATGAATTGACATTAAAGTAGATTTTTCCTGCTGGTAGCACAATGACAACGAGCCTTCCCATCCCATTCCTGTCTGTATTAAAACTATTCCAAGCTTAGCCTGTTATAATATGACCAGTTTACTGACTGCTCACCATATGCTGAGTTTAAAAGCAGTGAGTCCTTCCTAAGTGATTCATATAATGTGTTTGGAGAATGTAAGATTAACATAAAAAGTGAGCTCTCTGATATGAGATCAGATGCTGGCAGTGACAGCTTCTAAAGGTGCTGCCTCTTTCCTGAGATGGCATTTCAAATAAGAACACATTGAAAATTAAATGCACAAAGGCTTGTTGAAAAAATAAATCCAACTTTAATTTTAGATCCTCGTGCACTCTATGCTATTTTTGAGAAATGAAATCTTCAGTGATGTATTTAAACCTACATCTGATTTGTCATAAAATCATCAATGAATACCCAACACCGTGTGTTCTGCCTGGATAAAACTGATCTGCTGGAATGTGAGTCCAGAGATAGATTTTCACTTGGGTAGCTTTAAAAACATTTGGGAATGCTTTTTCCTTTTCCCTTTTCAAGTTCTCTCTTTCTGCAGCTTTTTGTTGCTTGTGAGCTGCACAGACCCAAAAGCTGATTAAACACCGTGAGTTAAAGCGTTCCTTTCAGGATTTCTTAGCCATGAATCAACAATGTAGAAAATCATTTGCATGGGTTTGTAGTCCATGAAGCATCACTCTGTCCCTTTGAATTCTGAAACACAAAGAGAAGGAATTTTAATTCACCTGCAAGGTCCTGTTCTTTGAGCTTGTTTAGGTAAATTGACTTTGTGCAATGAAATTTTCATTGCTTCTGAGAATAAACAGAATAATATATTTTAAAAAGCATTGCCTACATCAAAATTACTCCATTTCTAATTACAGATTATACAAAGAAGCGTTATTACAAACCAAGTAAATTCCAGATAACCAGGACAGCATTTTTGAAGGGTAGCTCTTCGAGATGAATTTTTGTCCAGTGGGAAGGACTGCCTGGGCAGAATTCCCAGTTTAGCAGGGTAGGAGTTAGGACACACAGCAGCCTGTCCATCTGGGCCTCTCATCTGCACAGGCAACGCCCAGTTAGAGCCACCTCCTGTTGCATCAAGGCTCCCAGCATTGTCCCACACCTGCCAGGGAGAAGAGTACAGTGGCAGGTGGTGGTCCTCAATGTCCTTTTCCTGTAAAGGTACAGGAGCACCTCTCACTGAGTGAGATTAAGGGAATGTGTCAGGCACTCTCAGGTTTCTTGTGTTGTTTTGCATCCCTGGTGAATTGATGCTACAGCCCTGAGCACTTCAGAATTGCAAAGCACTGGTGATAATGACATTCAGTGCTGCAAAAAGCTCTGCCTCCCACTGCACTTCTACATTTTAAGAAGGAAGGGAACAAAAGGCCCCTACAAATGCCAGGCTCCAGCATCAGGTCTGAATCATTAATGAGAAGCAGCAGATTCAGTTTCTCCTTAAGTGCAAAATTTATTGCAGCCTGAACTGTTGTACCTTGGGCTGGAGCACACACAGTGTTCTGTTTATTTCTCTCTAGGTCACTGATTTTGCCTGCAAGATTGAATGCCATTTGATAGGTGAATTTGTGGGTTCTGGATACACTCTCAGCTATAAAAATAGAGGACAATAGCCCTTATTTCTGAGTCCCTTTTCATCTGGTGGCACAACATGCAGTTCTTGCATGGTTTCAGGGTGAACCTGCTCACACTGGAGTCCTGCCTGTGGGAGAGCAGCAGATGAGGATATGGTCTCATCTGCTGTCTTTACCACCCCTTACCTAAAGAGTATAATAGCTACATATGGTTTTGTGAGACTTACTCCTCAGTCCATATGGAGAAACTTCTGAGCATGTGTTTACAAAGAAAACCACACTTTTCTCAGGGCTGTGAGGGAGACTTTTCAGGATAACTGCCTGTCCAGTCACACTTCTTTGCCAAAGCAGATATTATAATGTGTATTTCCTACAGCAGGTTTTTCTCTTAGCAGCATTTCACTCCCTCTCTCAGTGAATGTCTTTACATTCATTATTAAAAAAATAATTAATTAACTAATTTTAAAAATTGAGAATTTAAATCTCAATACCATGTAAATTACTTTAAAGCAAATGAATGACAAACCTCACTCATTTTCTCATGGTAGTCTTTGGTTCAGAAAAGAGAGTGGCCCATGGATACTGGGAACACTTCCATAGTTCATTGTGCAGCTCTTGTTCTCCCAGTATTACAGATAAGGTCATTTGGAATACAGTGGATTTGCTTCTAGAAAAAGTGAAAATCCAGCGAAGTATCTCACATGGCTAGACAATATTCATCCACCTGGCAAGATCTCATTCTGCTTCTTTGCACTACATAATATTTAGCTTACTTTTTACAGTTGAATGCTATCTAACAGACTCTGTTTAAATGAAAATAGTGCCAATTGTTCAATATATTAACAGTATTATAATACTCTCTAGAAAATAACAAAGAGTAATTTGTGCTGGACGTTTTGCAGAAGTTGGTGATGCCAGTATTTTCCTTGAAAAGCATGAAAGATAAAGCTAATGATAATATTTACATTATTAACAACTGACTCTTGTTTTCTACAAGCACAATGTAGATATTTGACATTATGACTATTTCTCCTGCATGAAAATCTGAAACATATATTTGCTTTATGATGACTGGAAAACTGGAAGTGAGGCAAATAAATGTCCTGCTTGTTTCTTACAATTCGCGGTGTGGACATGACAAGCTGCAGTTTGTAGTACTTTACCCCTCTTTTACAGAACCTTTCATTCTTTCATTGTGTCTCATTAAATTACAATACAACACTGAACAGACACCATGCACGAGTACTTCCCTATCACTCTTTTGGGCTGATTCTCTGCAGCTAAACTGTCTAAACTCTGCCAGTGTTATCCAAGAAACAAAGCAAACAGGAATGCTCCAAGGCTGATCAAAATTTCAGATGTGTAGGTGTAGGTGTAGCTCACATGTCCACTGAAAAGAGGCACCAAATCATCCTTTGTTTTCTTCAGTAGTTATATTAATACTGCTCAAAAGAATTGAACATTCAGATAATAGGGTCTTGTGAAAATTAACAGCGATTCTCATCCTGTTGCTTTTATTTCATATACTAAATAGTGAATTGCTTCTGAAAAAGAAGAATTGCTTTTGACTTTTATTGCCTAATGAATTATTCACTTCAAGTGGGAAAGGCAATTTTATAGTATCTCCTAAAAAGTATTTTAAACACGATGGTTATTATACATTTTCAGTCTCTACCACAGATTGTTTTGAATGTTTTAACTGTGATATGAGATTTTAAATATTGAACATATTGGGTGCCAGTGAATATTTCAGAAAACACAGACAAGCTCTTCTGGCTTCACAGTTTGTATTATTAAACTGTCATAAAGTGGGAAAAACCTCTCCTGTCATGACACTCTGTCAAAAAGGGAACACAGAAGTGACTTTGAAGAGAACCTGCAATAGTGAAAGTCTGAAAGAAGGCAAGGGAGTAAGAGAATAAGAAGGATGAATGTAATAGAACAAAAAAATACCAAGCTTGCTGGCATATTGAAAAAGGGGTTCATGTTTCTGTAGTCACAGTTCTAAGCAGTAAGGCTGCCTTGGCAGATGAATGGCACAGGTTAGAGAGCTCTCTGTGCAACTGTCAAACTATAGGATTTAAGCTGGTATTTGAGCAAGTGTTTCAATCAGATAGGGAAATTCAAGGAGGAATACTGACTGCAAGGCCTCACTCATCGTCAGATAGGAGCAGATCTTATGTGAAAGCACAGTTTTCAGTATGAGGGAAGTAACATTGATACCTTCCAGACCTCTGTTTTTTTTGTTGTTTGGGTTTTTTTCCTTTAAATAATAAAAAGAATTATTGTAATAATAATACTTAAAGCTAAAATTTGTTTTTCAGATGATCCTGAATTGGTCATGGCTGCCTGGAATTCCTGAGTCTCGAAAAGTCCTCCTACCTCAGCAGCAAGTACTTCCCTTGTTTAGGCTGTCCCAGGAAGATGTTACGTTTTCCACTACCTGACACTAAGGTAATCACTTTTGGGGGAAAGTTTTTATCAGCAAGCTGACAGTATGGAACTGGATGTATTCACAGATCAGTGAAACTGATAAAAAGGGCTAACCATGGATCTAGGAATGCAAAAAGAAAAAACACACTTCCAATGTTGAAATTTCCTAATCAGCAAAAATTTAATTTGTATGGATAAAAAAAAATTAGATACCTAAACAGAAACAAGTCTTAGAAATTAGCAGATGCACACAAATATTTAAAACATGTCTACACTGTAGAACTGTGTTGCAATAATCTTTCAGAAGTTACTAACACATCTGCTGCTACATAATGTACGAGGTATAGGCTTCTTTTCATGCTAATCTGGTAAAATCCCCTTGATCTTGGAAAGATAAAAGACATTGCAGGGGCTATCTTTTACTTTCATCTTCTTTGTCTATTATCTGAGTCTTTACCTTATAAGTCACCTTTGTCTTACCTGCTCCTTACCTCATAACTTTCCTTTTGAAAGAGCACATTAACACCTTAAGAAGGTGCCCAAATGGTCTCTTTTTACACAAAAATTATAACAGTCTCTGGAGTAAAAAAAAGATGATTGTCATTTATCTGCTGTTTAGACATGCTTAAGTGGGCATGATTCTTACTGTCCTGGAGAGTCATTTTAAGGTCAATACTGTGTGTAAATAATACAATTCAGCTGAAGTTTAACTGACCAAAAAAGATGGAGGCTTCCCCATCAAGGTTCATGATGAAATAGCAATTTTCCTACGTATACTAATCACCCAATGTGTCTCTGTTCCCTTGAGGTCTAACCTTTCTTAAAAATTACGTAAGAAAGGATTGCCTTTACTTTTAGGCTCCAGAGTTTTTCCATCCAGAAAATAATATCCCATGTATATTGCATAAATAGAGAAAGGAGAAGTCTCCTCACAGAAAGAATTATAAAAAGCCAACTAAATTCTAACATAACACAAGCTATTTTTCCCTGTAACGAATTTCCAGTTATTCTTGTCTGCTTACTATATGCTAGCTAAAGAGACTTCTGATACATTTTGTTCCTTTCTTTGCAAGTGATTCATCTTTCCTTTGAAGAGTAGAGATAGCACAGAACTGAAAACAACCACTTCTGCTTATGGGAAACCCCAGGTTAACCCCACGGTGTTCCCATTGATACAAAATCTAAATTCTATTTAGAACTCTGTATTTCCCATGAATTACCATAGTGTCCTGCAGTGATTGAAACATGAAAAACTTCTAATTTGACTAACTTCTAACATGAAAAGCTTCTAACAAGCAGATTTATCCATCTGTTTGAAGAAGTACATGACCCCTGATTTAGTCTTACCTGTCTGAGAAGGAGCTTCCAGTTCTCCTGCCTAGGTCTGACAAGAAGTCAAAGTGAGATGTGTAGCTCAGTTTTGACACACCACTTATTTAGAGATACTGACAGGTCCTATGCTATTTTTTTTCCTCATGGAGAGAATATAACTTAATATGAATATCCATAACTCTCCTGTCTTGCTCTTGAAAGTGTACAGTAAACTTTGGGCTTTGATCTTGGATCTCACAGAAGGATTCCCAAGAAAACCCATACATATGAATTTGTAAGTACACGTGTAAGACACGTCTCCCAATGAAGACTGGTTTTTCAGTGGTGTCTTAATCAAAGAACCACCAGCAATGTGCAGATTTACCTAAACGCAAACATTTCCCCTCCACTCACATTTTCCACGTCTACACAGAAGTTACTTTTCTAGTGAAGATGTGCTATTTTCCTCATGAAGACCTCAAAGTAAGTGCTTTGGATAAGAAAAGGTAAGGAAATTTATACTGCAGACTTATTTCTGGTTTAATTTTCTTCTTTTTGGGAAAAGGATGAAATTGAGGTTACTTAAAGCCTCTGAGGTCCAACAATCCATTGAAACTTTTTCTTCAAGCATAACTCTATCCTAAATAAATTATAATTAAGTAAAAACAGGAATCATGAAGAGTTGGGAGTTTCACTTGTACACTAATCTTTGTTCATGGCTTCTATTTATTCTTACTGTAAATGCGCCAGATATTAAGAATTGGCTTTCCAAATAGGAAACATCACTGGAAAACAGTGCCATTGGTGAAAGAAATTTCTAACAGTTTTGCTTTCTCTTCAAAATGAAGCCTAATAAGTGAGGGGAAATGTGATGGTAGTACTTATCCAGGGGACATTTTCTTTTTTCATGGAACCTTTATAACAATTAGGTGAAGAAACTGAAACTAGAAGAAGCAAATGCCAAATATCTGGGTTTATGTATCAAAAAGCGAACTCTTAAGAGCAATGATGTTAAACAGGTGATACTGTTTAAACAAACCAGGACCTGGGGATTTTTAGGAAAAGATTTGCAATAAATCAGAAGTAATGCAAAGACGATTGAAAGACGAAAGAAAGATGATTGATTGCCCTTGAAAGACGATTTTTTAATTGTCATGAATCAGGAGTAGGAAAGCATTTCCGAGTAATAAATGGTGATGCAAAATGGATTTTCCTGTCATGGTGCTAATTTCTGCCTTTTGCCATCAATAGGATTAACTGGATGTTAAAAACCTGAGGTGTTTACGTTTGAGTAATAAACATTTTTTAAAAAATGGCCACTTCATGAATGCAAAGGAGGAGCTAAAATACAAAGCAAAGCAGGTGACTGTTTTAAACTAGAAAAGCTGCACACACTGGACAATGAAACAGGATCTGTTTTGCTGAGAAAGCTTTTTTGTTTTCCAGCTGGATGAAAGATTTTGCACGAAAGAAAACTAAGGCAATGTACAAAATGTGCCTTTACTCCTCTATGAATTACCAGCTTGAGTGGAGTCTGAGGGACCTGGGGCAGCTGTTAAAACAGCAGTTCCTCCCTTCCCTGTCTAAATGTTATGCCAAGTAGCTGCATGGCCCCAGATTTGGACAGACAAGAGGAAAAGGCAAAAATAACTTCCAGAAGTAAAAAACAAACAAACAAAAAAATCTCAGCTGATATGGATTTAGAATCCGAACTGCATAAACATGAGAAGATCCATTGAAACTCTTAACATGGACTGTTGAGCCACAGCATGATGGATTGTTTTACACTCAGTTGGGGGAATTTTCAAAGGTAGCAAAGTGTGCAGATCTAGAGTTATGAGTAGGGTTTACAGGCATCCTACAGCTTCTGTAAGAATTTCATTCTTTCCATGCTTCAAAGTTTTCAGACAAATAGAACAATTGCAGAAATTAGACAAAGCAGGTGGAATAAATGGAATTTAATGCGGTCATCACAAATTAAGGCTCATGTAATGCTAACATTGTATATATAATCATGGGTTGATAATTTGCAGGCTACCTAAAGTTCTTATGCTGCCATATACCGCTTAGTTTAGCACAGAATCATTATGGCCATAGCAAAATTTGAGTACAAACAATCAACAGTCAGGTTTTGAAATTAATAAAAGGGGATTTCTTGGGCCAGGTGCTCTCATTGACTAAGGACAGGCTTATTAATCTTTTATTTCAAGTGTCCTGCTTGACGAGCCTGCCTTAATTTCCACACCACATGCTCACCTGCCAGCCTTCTCAAGCTTGTGACACCAATTCCTGAACACCAGACACAAATTAGCATTTGACCTTTAGAAAGTCAGCTCGGAATGCAAGTGCATGTCCAAAACTCCCATAACTCATATTTTCTTGGCCAAAACCAATAAAAAGCCATCCAGGAAGACACTTCTGGTTATGAGCACAAGGAAAGAGCACAAATGTAGGGAGTTTACAGGGTGAGATTTACTTATGGTAAAAATAGTAACCTTCCTGTATTAACAGCCCACTGTTTCACGGAAAAAAAAATAGAAAAAATTAAGTGTTCAATAACATCAGAATGACATCTGAAATAATGAAAATACTTCTTTTTAGAATGCTGAGGAAAAAATGGAATATAGAGGAAGAAAAGCTGTCTAATTTTTAAGAAAAATTAAATAGCCTACTGTTTCACCTCAGCTGTTCTGCAGAAACAGTGCTTTAACTTTGATGCTTTCTTTTCTTTTCTTTTCTTTTCTTTTCTTTTCTTTTCTTTTCTTTTCTTTTCTTTTCTTTTCTTTTCTAAATGTTTTTACAAGGAAAAATAAGCACAAACCTACAGAGTGCTTGAAAAAGCACTTTTTATATATATATTTTTTATATATAAAAATAGTTGTATCAAAGATTTTTTTCCTTTGGTCTTTTTTCCACTCTTTCCAAATAATTGGAGGACCCAAGCTGAGGCATTTCAATCAGCTTCCTCTGGTCTCCCTCTATAGCCACTGGAGGAAAAAAAGGACCTCTAGAGAGCACTGCAACACATAAATTCTGAATCACCTTTAGCAAGGCTTTTTCCCTTCTCTGTCAACTCTCAGGACAGCTTTAGAATGTTTTCAGTTAACTGAGGAAAAAAGTAGATCAACATTCTTGTTGTGAGGCAACAAATAGGCTTCCATTGCTTTAAAAATATTAGGTGTTTATCTAAAGCTGCTGGAAACTGATTGCTTGTTTCAATGATTCCCCTAATTAATTTTATTTTTTATTTTCTGTAATTCGCTATGAACTGGATACATTTACCTGATCTAATATAGCATCACCAGAATTCAGATGTCCTGGCATTTTGAGCTGATTGGGTTCTTTTTAACTTTAAAGAAGTGGGATGAGTTTTCAATTATTAAAGTTGCATAGACAATTTTTCCTGTTCGTTTATAAAGTCAGAAACTTATACCAGATTGTTGATCCAAAAGCTACAGTTGCTAAAAAATGCTGTTTCAAAATACACTGTTGAAAGACAGTGAAAATTGTCTTTATGCCTCTACTGGTAATAAATAAAATACTAAGTTTTATATTTTATGTCAGTATCTTTGCAACTTACTATGCTTGAAGAATTGTATTTTGGATTTAATAGCTGATTTTTCAATGGGATCAAGGGTTATGATGCACAAGTCTTTCCTAGAATGATGTCCTGATTTTATTTATTTTTCTAAATGTTGTTTCCAAGAATTTTAGGCACTTCGCAAACTCAAGGCAAAAAACCTAAATACTAATGAATTGGTAGTATGTTCCTTTTTAGAGGTAATTAAATTTTCTTGACTCTAAAATGATTACAGTTAAGATGAATCTTTAATTTTCATTGCCCACCCATGCATATTGTCCTTCAACACAAAATTAATTTTTCCTCTATTTGTGTGTGCTTAAGTTTCCTTTCCAAAAATCCAATGTCCCTTTCACTTTCCATGGACAAACATTGAACTTGCTAAGTTTTTGCAAGATTTATCCCCAACACATTTTTCAATGTTTAATTGAAGGTTTAGATTAGATTAGAATAAATACTACTGCTGTTTCATTTAAAAAGAACCAGTAAGCTTACAAAAAAGTGACATTTTAAATACTTTGTGCTACTTTCAGCAGTGTTCTACTCCAGCAAGCAAAATGAGACAAGACACATGCAATGTAACTCTGTTAAATGACAAAACCTTTTCCACGTTCCTGAACTTTGAAGTTATGCTTAAAGACGGAAGGAGTTCTATTTGCATTTTGTCTCCGTAATACAGGTCTACACGTTGCAGGTGTCTTGAGGACATCCAGGGAAAAAAGGAAAATGCACACCCACAAAAAAAAAAAAGAAAAAGAATTCAGTACACCATAGTTTATCCTGAGTAACCAGAAGTCAAATGTTACAGTAAAAAGCTATTTGAAAAATCAGTGAAGAAGTAAACATAATATGTAAAAGAAGCAAGAAATGTAGCCCTAGCTAAATTATGCTGCCGGCCATGGTGGGGTAATTGTTAAAAGACAAGCTTTCAAGCTTTTGTATGATTAACAGAATCCTAACATTATGTAAATACGATCAGATTAGATTTAACATTTTATGCAACAAGTTGTGCTTTAGCAATTGTCATTTTGTTTGGATAGGCAGAGAAAATACTATTGATATTGACATAATAATATTCTTGTTTTACTAACTTTATTGAAAGTAGTTCCAAAATAGAAAAGTTCATAAATACATAATTTAAAATAAATCAACCAAATGTGCCCAGCTTTATAAATATAACTTCTTTTTCCACCGGCACAATGAATTAATGACTCCTTTGTCCTGCTCAAAATAAGATTGTTTTCTCACTTGTTAAATTGGTGAAACATACCCAACATATGGGAGTCCCAAAGCACTGATGTTCTTCTTTCAGTCTTTTATGACTCAAGGTAAGTAAGGACAAGTGATAACTAAATACAATTCAAAAAAATCTGCAGAAATAACAATTCATTCCATAATCTGTCTCCACTCTTCAATTACACGGACACTAATGCTAGCATTTATTTCTATTTTTCAGGCATTCCTTCACAAGGTCTGCTCTTTGGATTGCTTACTCGTTTTAAACTTTCTCCATTTGCTTTCCGTCTTTTATTTCCTCAGAAACAGGCTGTTGATGTTGAAGTCAATCTTCATCACCCATGAAAATACTATTTCATTCCTTCGATGTCATTCAGAAGTAACATCCATCTCAATTTTAAACTTGTTGGGTATAACTCTGCAATCAATTCTGTCATCAAATCCAGTGCTTAGGATCCTGTAAGCATCCCATTACCTGGGATGCCTGGGTGCTCTCATAAAACAAGTAATAATCACTACCATAAACATAATTGACACAAAGACATACATTAGTGAACACTACAGCTTTGCCAGCCTGTGAGGCACTGAGCTGATATTAATTGGGGAGTTGCAGTGACTTGGACCAAGTACTGCCATACATACATGATGGGAACTTGCCTCAGTAATTTCTGCTCACAAAACTACATTAATTTTAAGGCTATGAACTTTCCTTTTAAAACCCTTTTCACATCTATTGACAACCTTCATTGTTAATAGTTAACTTGCTTGGGTGTGTTGATCTGCGAGTCTCATTTGAATACGTTCATTATTATACTGCCAGGAGAAACAAAATTAAACTTAATTAGAGGTCACATCACTTCCAGCTCAAGTTAATTAAAAGCTTAATAAAACCTTTTGGGAAACAGTAGCCTGTCAGTGAAAAAATGATAAGGGGAATAAATTGCATTATTCTCACACTAAGAACAATAATCTGTCTGATTGCCTTTTATTCCTCCCCCTGCCAAATTTTGCACAAAAAGAAATACACAGAGTAGTATATATACTCTCACATAACATTCATACTAAATAAATGAGTTTGCCAGCTTTCCCTCAGTCTGGTAATCCTGCCTATTGCAGGAAGAAATGCAGGAATTATGCTGCACATCTTTATGCTGCCCAGCACATAAAAATAATTAGACATTACAAGGTCGACTTTCCAACTTAACTGCATTTGGGAGAAGTATGGAAACCAGCTAGAGGCTTAACAGGACTGAATTGCCAGTTAATGAAGAGGAGACGGGCAGAACTCGTAGGGTACACACTCTGACTGTTGGTGTCAGAACACCTGTGCTCTCAAAATGCACTGACCTGCTGTGCAACCTGGAAAAGCCGCTGCCTCTACTAGATGTTTGTTTTAGCCTTCTAAATCTGCTCACAAATTGCAGTTTTTCAGAAAATCTTTGTTTCTTGGTAAAAAAATCTGATACTCAGTATGTTCATTACCTGTATTTCTTTGATCCCAGGTATTTTTTGAGTATGGCAAGAACACGTTAAGTTTCAGCCCAACAGCTTCCTTGGGCATTATAAGTAATATTCATTATTGATCACAAAAAACTCAAATTGTGTCAAACTAACAGTTTACTGTCACCTCTGTTCCATACTGGAGTCATAAAGTCCATAAAAAATTACACTCAAACCTGCGTGCTTCTGAATTTTTCTGCTTGTCTCCACCCTTATTTGTTCCTCCTCGAGAATAATGAGCTGTTTAAGCTGAGCTGATGGTTTTCCTCAAAACAACCTTTTATACCAAACTCTAAGAAATCACATACTGTTTTCAGTGTTGATTCAAAAGGAAAATCCAAAGGAAAGTTTTAGAGGACTTAATTTTGAAATTAAAACCCAGGGACTTGAAGTATCATTTGAAACTTGAATCATAGCTATGCTGTTCACATCTGGTTTGGATTGCTTTTTCCAGAATTTTATGATATATAGAATATTATTGTTGCTCCTGAGGGCTCCACTTAATGTTAACTGAAAGGCATGATCTACTTAGGTGAAAGTATGTTTCCTATTTGTGGGAAGAGTGAAATCACATGTATAGATGTGTTTTCTTGGATTGTCCCAGAGTAGTCATTTTTCTTACACATTTGAAGCATCTAGGTTTACCTAAACAAAACAAAGCCAGCACAACATGGAAAAGCAGAAAGAGGATCAGGAATTAATGTCTAATACTGGATATGTCAGCATTTCATTTTGGTGCTGTTTTTCTCTCGTGGCGTGTTTTCAGGGAGGAAAAAAAAGGAACACTCATAAATTTGGAGTTTTGCCTGTTGTCATTTTCTCACAAATGCTGTTCTCAATTTGAGCACCAAGTGGAAATATCTAACATGGCTTATGGATTTTTGCAGCTGAAAAAGTGCTTAATACAGAAGAACATTTCAGTTGCAGATCAGGGCTAAAATAAAGGTTTATTATGTCTGGAACTCAGCTGGAAGAATTTTCGTTCCATTTTCCTTCTTCTCATGATGGTTTTCACCCAGCCAAACAACATGTATCATATGCTACTCCATAAAAATACATCTGTACTTAGAGTGAAGGCAGGCACAAATTTCTTAATCACATGAAGAAATTCAGGTTAGCTTTCATCAGGAAAAAATGAAAGAAATTTTAGGAGAAAGTAGCTTCACTTAAAAATAAAAGACTACTGAGGTAGGTCTACTAGATACCATGAGACCATGGAAGTATCATAAGCATAAGGAGACCAATATCTAGGAAAGTCAGAAGGAAATAGCAATCAGTGCTAAAACAAAGCACCAGAAATGATGGATGTCAGGAATGAAAGAGAAATGTGTCATGAAAAGAAAACAGATAAGCAGATATTAAAAGGAAGGTCCATTGAAAAGAGAAAGATGAAGGACAAAGTAAAAATCAATGAGAAAAAAATATACATAAAGTGACTCATAACAGGATGCTTGTATTTTGTCAGATTGATTCATCAGTGTACAAAAAGAAATAAATATACAAAGCAGTGGAATAAAGAACAAACAAAGCTGGGTTGGAAATGCATGGCAGCTTCCCTGGGGCAGCATGATGCCTGGGGCTTCCCTTAGCTCCACCATCCCACAATCTAGAGTTTTGGAGTCTTTCCTTCAGAAGAGTGGAGTGCAATTTCACACAAGAATTTATCTCAGAATGTAAAAGACAAAGCTGGTGCACAGAAACAGGGGCTTCTTGGGCATGCAGAAACGTGGGCACCTTGGAGTATTTTGCATTCTTTTGAATTTGGGCAAGCCAAGCTGAAACCTAGGGTTTGTGTAACCTCAGTGACCACAGGAAGTCGAGTCAGTGATAGTAGATAGAAGACAGACCACAGTATATTCTGTCAGAGCACAGAACAATAAGAAATGTTATACTATTAGCTTCTGGAAAAAGCAAAAGACAACAGCAAGTCACACAGACCTCAATGGTATTCAAGCCATTTCTAACGCTTTGGAGAGCTTTGGGAGGGAATTTAGTTTGGTTTATTGAGAGATAGAGTTTACAATAATGACAGGCTTTTGGAAGTCACAGCTATGGTAGCAAATAGCTTTGTGGAAAAAAATTTGGAATTCTTACATTTTAAAACTCTCCTACTCTAAAGCAGGATTTAGAATGAAGAAATGTTCAGGTTTGGAGCAAAAGAAATTAAGTCCTTTCCAGTATTATTTACCAAAGGTTCTCTGAAATGGGAACAGACACTGATACTACAGATCCTGCACCTGCTTTTCCTGGCTGCTTGCCAGACCAAGGGCCTGCCTTAGCTGTGTGCTCCCTCCCTAAATTGTGCATGAGTCAACTCATCTAGAACAACCAATTTTCTCCCTACCAAGAGGAAGTTTCCAGGCAGATTCTTTTGTAACAGGGATGCAGGCAGCAAATCTTCAGCTGTTGTTATGCGCGTACTTCTCTTTGGTGTTCCTCATTGGAACACTGACATAGATAATTTTGCCTCAGATAGTGAAGTCAACCTGTTAATCAAAACATATATGTAAAATTTTAAGTATCAGCTGTTATTTTAAGGAAACAAGGAAACCATGTTCTTTTTTGTTACAATGTTTTCCTCAGTGATAGGGAAAAAAAAAAAAAAAAAAAGACGATAAAGGATTCACCACCTTCTTCTCTCTAAGCCCTAAAGGCCTGATCTTTATTTCTCACAACTGCTGTTGCTTGCTTAAATATCACAATTTTCACTGCTAAATATGGCCTTTTTCATTTCCAGAGCCATACACCACTTTACAGCATACAGACATCACATCACGTCATGCTTGGTTTCATACAGGCTTTATTTAAGCTTTCTGGCTGAAATTTTCAAAGGAACAATTTTGGGTGAAATTGGAAATAAACCGTCACAAGTGCCTAATTCATAGGAGAGAATGCTTGTTAATCTTATGAAATGTACTTGATGCACTACTGAGGGAAGTTTAAAAAGTTGTTTTAATCACTGATAAAAAAAAAATCCACACTCTTAACAGAACAATAAAATAAGTGGTCTGTGAAAGGTTCCCTAAGTTTAACAGGACTCTTCAGCAGAAAAAAATTAAGTCTGAAACGTAAGAATTCATTGATTCTATCACAATGATCTCTCTTGTTTTAATTTATATGAAATACTATTATCCTTATTCAAAAATATTATTATCTGCCTTGATAATTCAGCATTTCTTAGAATTCTATAGTTTTCTTCCTCTCACACACTTATTCCATTGTTCTGGGTTTAAAACTACTACTGCTACACTCAATTGCTTTATTTGCATATGAGGGGTGGGAAAGGAGGAGGGAATCTCTAAGCTAGAAATACACAAAAAATTAAAAATGGTTATAAAACTAAATCAGACATCTGTTGACATTAAAGAGTTTACCATTCTGTCTCTCACTTCAGAATAGGAGTTTACCCCTTTACGTTTTCCAACACACTTTTAGGGAAAGGGTGAGATTTTTCTTGGAAATATTGACAGTGGTGAGTTCCAGATGCAGACACAAATATCTTCTTTTTATTGATCATTTTCTGCAGGACTAGATCATGTGATTCCATATTAATAGAATTACTATTTATTCATAGAGCATTTGTCTACTCCAACTGGAGTGCTGGGTGTTGTCCGCATGCATACTTGAATGTTAATCTCTATGCCTGAATCTTCTGCAAGACAGTAAAACAGAGCTTACAGAAAATGAATCCTAGATTTTAACAAATTAGTGAATTATGTAAAATATCACATGCCCTGAATTAGCCGGCTTACAGCAGCATTTCTGGAATTGTGGGCTGAGACTGGAGGATGGACAGCATTAAACATCTGGAACTGGCAGTGGTTCCCTTGCTCTCAGGCTGGGAATGGGAAATCACCAGCTGAATGTGCATATTCCAGTCAGGAAACTGCTAATTAACCAGGATAATTGTACAAGAGCACTTGTGACCAGTCATAATCAACATTCACTTCTTCATCTAAATGAGTGTAAGCAATTCCCACTTCCAGGTCCAAACTGAGAGTTCAAAAGAGACTGACCTGGTTACTTTGGACAACTTCACCTTTCTATATTTTAGTGTTTGCACAGCATTGATGTGGCATCGCTCCATCATATGTATCACATCACTAAAGCTGATCTGATTCTAAAAAACACAAAACTCAGTTTTGATGCTTTTGGTAAATATTTATATTGAAGAAGAAATTCGTATTTTCTTATGTCATGGTTACAATTAATACTAATCTGACAATATTTTCCTCCCAAAACAGTCCATCCCCATGTATTTCAGAACTAGAAACAATAAATGAAGAGTATGAAAGGAGACAAATATGAGCTGTTGTAGGATAACCCCACCCAGCAAGTGTGTGCCATGCATCCATTTGTTCATTTCCCCCTCACCCCACCAGTGGGATTGAATAGTGTAAAAGATTTCTTTGAATTGAGACCTTCTTTTCACAGTACAAACACCAAGCAACCCCTTCCCCAGGCACAAGTTCTGCTAGCACTTTATATAGTCTCACATGACACTTTGCTGGCAAGTCCTTGAGATCCTGAGATCCTGGGATCCTGCCTTGTCAGGCCAGTACAGAATGTGGGATCATCTTCCAGTGCCCAGAAAAGAGCTTAAGAAAAGCTAAGGGGGAAGGGCTGAGATAATTTGGTGGTAGGTGGGTTTCTGCTGATGCATGAAAGAATCTGCTGCACTTCATGTAGAAATCTATTTTTTACGTTGGTTTGTTTGGATCGTGAGAAATAGGGAGGTCAAAGCATTGCCTTTTTTTACAATTACAATCTCTTTCTAATTCTTGCAATTTTAAAAGGAAAATGATATTATTATTTTACATAATTGTATGCAGAAGAATCTGCGTTTGAACAATAACTACAGCTAAATGCATTAATGTTTCCCCAGATAACTAGTTTTTACTTTTTTCTTCGCTCTTCCATTTAAATGCACATTCTCAAAGGGAACATATTTCTCATACTGTAAAAGGCTTGAATTTTTTTTTTGGCTACTAGGATGGAATGAAGTTAAAAAGGGATATGTATGAAATGCAATTTGATTTTAAATACTGTCAGTGATCTTTCTATGCACCCACCAAGACACATATCTCTCCTATTTAAAATTTGCTTCAGAAAATGTTAAAAACACATCAGAGCCTGATGTCCCCTGGGAGGGTGTGCAATGAGGATGGAGAACATGCACAGTTAAAGCAGCTGTAATTCCTTCCGCTCTTCCAAACTCTCTGGGAGTAGGAATTCAGCGCATTTTGCAGTGTAAATTTTGTTGCTTCTTTACCAAAAGTTAAGGGAAAAAAATTCCCACCTGTATTGAAATGGCTTTGTTTCTTAAGTCAAGTCAAAGTTTAGTGAGTTGACATAAGTTGGCATATTTGAGTGAAGTAGTATTTTCTGCCTTTTTTTATATATATTATTTTTATTATAAAGCTAGCAGAATGCTATTCATATTATCTACCCCTTGCACATCTTTGAAGTATCCACAAAATCCATATGGAATTTCTATAGACAAAATTCATCCATTGGCCAAAACCTCCACCAAAGACTTGATTCACTGATGAAACCAGGTAGCAGCAGAATAGAAGGAGGAGGGCTTCAAAAAGGTTTTGTAGCCAATTTGGATCTTATCCCTGCCAGTCATGTGCTAAGAGCTGAAATATAGTTATCCTTTAAGTCATTTTTCACATCTTCTTGTACATCTTCCCTTTTGAACACTATAATATCAGATTCAGATAATAGATACATGTCTGTTTGAAAGGTGTAGGGAAAAATGCGTCGTCAGCTGTGATTATATTTGACTTAATTTTCATAACTTCTATTTTAAAACAATATTAGCTCTGCATGTATTATACAAGTGCATAATGTATACACACCAGATGGCAGTTTGTATGCAGGAGATGAGGATATATGTAATAATTTTCTCACAGCGTAATTTGAATTCTAGGACCATTTCAAAGAATATTTTTTCGGTTTTTTCTTTTCGTATAATGAACCACAACTTTTCAATAAAAATATTTTCTATTAAGATTAATGAACTAGGATTGGAGGATCACATCTCTCAAACAATGCAAAGATCTAGTTAGTTCTCTTTCCACTCCTATGAAAGCACTTAATATTAAATGCTGAAATGGCTTTTGGTTTTCAGAATTATAAAAAAAAAATGAGAGATAAAAGGACCGAAATAACTCTAAGACCATAAACACTTTTTATTTTTATCAGTAATAATGCTCTTCCATTATAGCATAAGCAAATGGTCTCTGCCTTGCATTTAAACTTTAAATAGTCTCTTCTGTGTCAACTAAATCCATCGATTATCTAAGGTAATTTTATTTAAAAGAAGCGGGTAAGATTTACTATTATTTGCGAATGTCAGAACTCTCTTGAGGTCAATTGAGATCTAAATAAACAAAATTACTTGGAGTCTTTATTCTAAAGTATAATCTTCCAATGGCAGTAACCTAATCTGTAGAGTGTGGAATTGGGAATGTACTCCCATTCACTAACGCAGTTTCTTTTGCACGATAGGGCATGAAGAATAGTTTCATGCTTAAATACAGTACATGGATTATGAAATCTGATTGTCCTGCATCAAACACATCTGTAATTAACCAAAACTTTCTTGATAAACAAAGCAAACTTATCCACTCTTAGTCTTTTTCAATAGCTGAAGTTCATTTCATTTCATTTCATTTCATTTCATTTCATTTCATTTCATTTCATTTCATTTCATTTCAATCCCTACATTCAAACTCTACCTCAATAAATTGCAAGACAACACTCTAAAAGAAATAGAATTATTAGGCTGAGGTTTTTTCTCCAAAGAATATCTGCTGCCATCTGTTGACATCTCAAGTGCTCTTAGTTTTAAATAAAATACAATCAGATTATCAGATGTTGCATATACAATTGAACCTCTCAACAGCACTTTTAGATATCCTCAATTAGACACTTGAAACTGAGTCATATGTTTCCATGCTGTAATAAAAAAGACACATGAAAGGCTGGTATCTGTGAAATCTCCCAATTCCTCAGCACAGTATGCTACAAAATAATTTGTGTAGCTGTTGACGAAAGTGCTTGTAGTGGAATCAGTCGGGAAAGATGAAGGCTTCAGAGCGGTGTTTGCAGGGAAGTCCTGAGTAATTAGTGGTAACAAGGATTGAAGAACAGTATCTGGAAATGCAGGGCCGAAATATGCAGCTGGGATGAGTAGAAATTTGGGAATGAGAGTGGTTTTGTGCTTCCCTATGAAAAAACACGATTCATTCACAAATTCGAAAGACAAAGAAAGTACTTTGTGAAAGTGAAGAACAAGGTACCTTTATGGCTATTCTGCATAAACGCTCTGTTTGTTGTGCAGGACTTAAAAATTTTGGGGACTCTTACAGTTTTCCTCCCTCAGTATTGCATTTAAAAATCTATGAAGTCTTTTTAAGGAAAGGAGGCTTTTTTTTTCATTTGTACATCAGCATTGAAAAGGAATGGTTACTGGCATGTGTACAAACTTTTTCAAATGTCCTGTGTGGCAGTTAATTTGAAATAAGTTAATAAACTCTAGTTTGCTGCAGAATTTTGTTTTTAAGAAAATCCTCTATACATATCTAATACAGTCATGGTCTGTTGTATATTATCTGTGAGCATGAAACCATATTTTGGGGTTTTTTTGCTTTTCATAATTTACATTATAGCCATGACTGATAAACATAATCATTCAATAGACAATTATGCTTTCTCTCTATTCCTTTCTTAATCAGCTTGTATTGGTCCAGCTGTGGTGAAATTCTGTACTGAGTGCATCTTCCCCATCTGAAAAGTGACTTTTTTCTTCTGATGTATTATATTCAGAGCAACTTCAGGAGAATATTCAGCTCTTTCCTGCTGATAAAGGAAGTGAAACACCCCTGGAGCAGTGAGAAAATACTCCCCAGCACTAGGCACAGCTATTTATATTGCCAAAAAGAAGTCACTCCTATAGCTTCAGAGACCTGTTCACATGGCAGATTATACATTTTCGAGGTGTCAGTCTAATCAGTTTGATTTATTTTGATCCAAAATATATTTGTTGTAATGTTTTGTGGAGAAGTAAAATAGTAAGTTTAGAGCAAAACCACATTTGTTTCTCCTTCAGTTGCTTTGACTTAGATAGAACAGGCCTTGTCACAAGACCCCTGAATGTCATGTGTAATCTCAGTGCATAACATCTCCTGGGAAGTGATGTCTGTTTTCCCCAGAGGAACTGATTCTTCTTTCTGCCAGGAAGTGCAACTGGGAATCTCCTACCAGAGGCTCTAGAGATACCCCACTACTGAATTTGCAAGTGCTGCTTCATTTTGGATCTTTATCCCACAAAAAACACTACAGGATTTTTCAAGGATATTCTGATTATTTTTCTATGCTGTTAGATAGAATTTTGTTTTTAAAATGTTTTCTCTTTGAAGTTCCCGGTGTGTGTTTTCTTTATCCACCAGCTGCAGAGTAGGAACTGGTGGCCTGCTAGTAAGTGTTATCAATAAAAATTGAACTACTTAAGTTTCAGGCATAATCCCCTATTATTATAAATTACTTCAGTGAGATATAAGATAATGGAGTAATAAACCCCTAAAACGTAAGATTTAGCAAGGAAATACTCACAGAGCTTGGAATGCTGCATTCTGGCCTGAGAGATTTAATAAATGTTTAATCAACTACTACTGATAAATTTTAAGCATCAGAAGGACCTGGCTACAACAGCACTAGAGTGAAGTTTTAGATTATTTGCAACAACTTTGCTTCTCTCTTGTTCTTAATAAAAAACTAATAGTAGCCCTGACTTAGTGGTCTTCAAAGAATTTAATAATTGAAGAGACAGCAAAAATTGGTGCCAGGATAACTAGACAGCCCCGTGGCTCTAGTGATAAATAGAATTTAGACGGCCTCTTCCATGGGTATCACGATTGAAAGGAATTCCAACAGAATGGTAAGATTTTAAATAATGCATAGTTATATCCTCAGATTTATTGCGCCGAATTGTTCTGACCCCTGTTGAATAGTTTATTTAGAAGCCCAGTAAACAGCAGAATAGCAGTGTAAAGGGCCACAACGTTAGATTTTTCTCCCTTATTGGATGCATTACACAGTAGATTAATATGCTTTGGTTAATCTTTTATGTTGATTACAGTGGAAACAATTTCTTATCCTGTCAGTCAAAAGCAGACTTGTAGCAATGATTTCCAGAATATTACGCCACACCAGTGATTAATTACCAACTTTGCCTGTTCAACTGAGATAGCAACTGAAATAAAGGCTGATAATTGTGTTTACAAAATGGCACACAGCAATTGAGAATAATTTGGGAAGTTGTGGTTGGCCCTCAGGTATGTTTGTGAAGCAGATTTACACTGCTGTCTTCTGTTAGATCCGGATTAATGTGCTACAATTAAATTTGTAATCCTCGTTTCTATGTTACATAAATATTTATCAAGATGATGTTCCAGGGTTCCAAAGTTTGCAGGTAGGGTGGAATTCTAGGAGGTTTTCCTCTGGAGACTACAGGAAATTTTATATCAACAGAGACCTGAAGTATGCCTACAAAAACGAAAGTGGAAATAAACTTTCTCTCCATGTTCTACCTCGCTTTTCCCTTTTTTCTGTCTCTCCTGCTCTCTCTATAGTGCAGTGCTGCAGAAGAAGAGCTGGTTTCCATCAGTACACATTTCTATTGTTCAATTTACGATTCACCTTGGAAAAAGCTGGTGCACAGGTGAGTGCTTCCTGTTTGGCACAAGCGTGAATTTGTCCTAATAAAAAGCAGCAGAAAGTTAGTGGCCAGAACAGCTTCTCTGTCCCTGTGGTCATCAAAGACAGATGTACATGGAACACGTCATTAATGCCTCTTCCGAGAGAGAGGAAACACAGCTCATGTGAAGGTTATTTCAGAGAAATTCTTTTACCCTCAGTTTCTAAAACAACTTCTTACTGCATCTCATTTTGCTTTGATTTTTAAAATACTACAGAATTGGAGCTAGCTGTAGCTTTGCACAGACTCATACAAGTATCAGGTGTATAAAAGCTATTTAAGAGTCTTGATTACGTTTCTTCCTGGTTTTGAAGAGCACTCTTACAATGTGCTCTTCTAAAGGAGTGATGCCTTAGGAGTGCCTTGGCTATTTGATTTGTCTGAAGGAGTGTGTTTTCCTGGATCCCGAAAGAGGTCGGCGAATTCTTAACCTGCTGAATATTTCACCTAGGCTATAAATGTACTGAGTGGGAAAATATCCTGTTGTTTATTTCAGATGATCAACAAAGGACTTTCTACAAATGATAGCTGTGTGTTGGGACCATATAGCTACCAGAAAATGGAGCAGTCAGATGGGTGAAAAGATATGAAAGTGAAATAATTCCATTTAATAGACAAACCAGCAAGTGTGGTTCGTGACTGCTGGCCTCAGATATATGTAAAGGAAAGGACTGGAGAAAACAAGATCAGTTTTTGGGGCACTGTCAAGTGATAGACCTTCCCAAGCGTAAGTAAAATGGCACATGAAAAAAGAAAATAACATAGGGGAAACAGCCAGTGGGGCAAAAATACCTGGTCCCTAGAAGCGAGTAGAAACTGGCATTTGAGGCTATAAATTTGGAGTTGAAAATAACAACTACAAGTTTGATGTTCGTTTTAATACCAAGTTTTCTTGGTTTGAGAGTAGAAGTTCTCATCCTGCTTCAAATGTATCCTCCTTTTTTTAGCATGATTCTTGCATCTCTAGTCCTGAATAATTTTGGGGCCAAGTGCAAATACATATTTACACTTCTAAGTAATCTGCCTGAATACTCCTTCTACTTATTTTCTCCTCTTACCAACTGAAGTTAATCACTTATTTTGATTTTCTTCTTCCCTAATTTTTTTGTTAGTCTTGAAATTTGCAAGATGATGACAATTAATGTAAGAAAATTTCACCTAGCTTCTGGCGTAGTCTCTTTTTCCTCAACTAATGGTAGTTCCTTGGACTGTACTCATCAGGGAATACTTTTTATAAGAAAGTTTATTTCTGATGAATTGGATGGTATAGTCATACTGTTTCAGATAATTTCCATAGAAAATTACACTAAATCTGGAGGCAGAATATAGTTTTTCTGATCAGATTTCATTTGTGCTACTCGTGTGTAAAGAAGAAACAATGTATTTGATCTTCATTTTTTTCAGTGAAGGTATGTATTTTACCTTGAAGATATTTGTTGAAAGTACAACTAAGAGATTATACTAATATGTCGTGCCGTGAATATTGTGAGTTTGATGCTAAATGCATGCCTAAATATTCTTTTTGTGAGGAATAGGGACCTTTAAAGGCAGGTTTACTTGTGTCTTATGGCTTTTTTGGTGCAGTGAATGCTATTGATCTTGCCTTGTGACAGTTCTGTAACCAACTGTCAGTTATATGCTGCTTTCTCTTACTAAATAAGAACCAATATAGGTGGTCAACTTAGCTCAGCCTGATTCCAAGGGGAAAATAAAGGCATAAAGGGAGAGGAAGGAAACAACGTTGGTTCGTGCAGGATGTTGGCAGGCTGTTAAAGGCATCTCAGTTCCCCACTTTTCTGGCTGCACCACTGTGTCCAACTTAAATCTGCCACTTTCACAATACGTGATGCTTTAGCTAGGTGAGAAATTGTTTTAGCACACTAGAGAAAAAGCTTCCATAATTTCAAAAAAATCCCTCAGCTGGTGTGAATGACATGGGGACCTTTCAAAGCTTCAAAAAAGCAGCCAGTAAGCCTGACACCCTCATTGGTATGTATCAATATGCCTTTGCCTGACACCATAATTAGTAAACCATCAATTAGAATATGCAATAATTTAATTAGTATTCACAAGGGTAAAAATATGTGGGGAAGAGTTCTTAAAACAGTTGATGGAAAGAGAAATTATGTGATACTTTCAAGGTTCTTTCAGGCAGCTGCCAAGCCTGATGCCAGTTGACGCAGACTGCTTGGTTAACCGGAAAGCATTTAGACAAAATTCCTTGCAAAACTGCCACTGAGAATTTTCACAGCCAAGCAATAAGAACCCTTTGTGGAGAAAAAAGTCAACAGTTCTGGCTTGTCAGAGAAGGCACTAAAATGCCATAATTTTCCTGAGAATACTCATTGGGGACCCCCATCCAGACAAGATCTGCCTGTGGTTTGGGAGCTCCAGGAAGGCTCAGGCCTAGACACCCACAGCTGTGCCCATCCCTGTCTCCAGCAGACCTGGTTTTATGCCTGCTTTCTGACTCCTGTAGTATTTCGAAGATAATTGTGGAGAAATACACAAGGTGGTTTATGGAAATAACAAGAAACACTCTCTACAAGCATTATACATTGCTTAAAGAGAGTGTTTCTCCCTGCCCATGGCAATAATCTCCCATCTAACCGTTAGCCGTAATTAACACACCAATTGGAGCATTTCTTTCGTACTGTGGAAAAAATAGCTGTTACTTCGGCTTCTGGTTGTTATTAAAAATGTCCAGAAAGGGAAAGATGGTGTCTCATTTCAAGCTAATAAGGTGGCTGCGGTGGGTTTGCGTAACTCAGCAGAGTACAGAAGGCTAGAAATTATTTTAAACAAAACTGAAACAAAGCCTAATGAATGTTTATTTTCCACAAAATGAAAATACGTTTCCTTTATATGTACAGTGCTGGCGAAAGGAACTTTGATTAGAAACTACAGAGAAAGGGTAGAAATTAATTTCTAATTACAAATCTGCATGCAGTAAATGGGAGTTACAGTGAGGGTCTGAAGGGGGTGGGGGAAAATTCATCCCAACTGGAGACTTGATTTTAATGGCATAAAAGCTGTGTCTAACTTTTATACCATTAAAATCAAGTATCCAGATGGATGCAAGAATGGGGTGAGTGTAGTCAACAAGGTTTGACATTGAAGTGAGGAGTAGTTTACTGATGTGTTGTAGTTTTAGGTTGAAAGTTTGTTTAGAAAGAAAATAATTTCTAAATATATTTGAAGGAGTCTTGGCCTCTAGTGTGCCTTTGGTCGAGTACTGATTCTAGATAATCCTTATTGAAAAGAACAAATAGCTGTCTCACAAGCGCCTTAAAGGTGGGAATACATTTGAGTTAACCATTTGCATTTATTTTGGAGTAATCGCTGAAGGACCACTGCAGTATGTTTTTTCCCAGCTTCCCAGTACTCCTGGCACAGAGTGAAATAGCTCAGCAATATTCCACGATGTCTGGTGTGAGTGTGTGTGCACAGTGTGTAGACTTGTTTTCTTAAGAGCATTTGGGTGCTTTTATTACCCTTGAACATCGTCCAGTACACTCAGCATCAATTTCATTCTTCTATTAATTTAAAAAGGAAAACTTATGGTTCCGAACGTAAGGCTCACTTTTCATATGAGGTATTGTATTTCTGTGATTTATTGAGATATTAGCATGGAAATGGAGATGTTAAGCAATACTTGGAATAGCTCTAAAAGTGTAGTGGGAATTATGGTTTCATAAGAAGAAAATTAGTTATGTAGGTAACATTATTGTATAATTTCCTAGGGGGTTCTACATCACGCAAGGTTTTATTGTATTTTAAAACAAAGTTGCTTGCACTCACTTTAAATATAAAGTACTGCCGAATATGACAATATCATAAGGCTGCTCACAGTACAAGGAAAGACATCTGTTAATTCTACCATGAATAGTTATGAACTGTGGTTCTCAAATGGCTTTGCCAGCAAAGCATTGCCTCCTAATTTTTTTTTTATAGCAAATGGATGCCTCATTTTTCATCGTTTGGTCGTTTGCATTCAAATGTACCAATAACTTCCAAGGCAATCAATTCTACAGAGCATGTTTCATTTGCAAACAAAAGATGTAAGAGCTAATGGTGTGGTGGCTGGTAGTCTTCTCCATCAGCAGTTTTGTATGACTCCTAATGCTATTTTTTTGTTTAGTCCATGAGAAGGAATGTGATACATAAAAATGTTTATTGTATGTAAGATTTCGTTTCTTAACACACAAATTAGGAGGGAGAAAGACTATGTAATTGCATTGCTTTGCCATTCATTTCTGCTGAACTGGGCTTTTTACATCTTGATTTGTTCCTGGAAACACCTTCAAAAATTAGAAGGGAGCACAAGTGGTTTCACCTGACACAGAGCAGACTTCTTATAACTCCTCAGTTGTGGAAAGGAAGGAGACAGAGACAATTAATTTGACCTTGCCCATTCTCGTTTTTCAAATTTTTGGTAGTTATTACTGGAACTGATTCTAAGAGGAGTTTGTGATGATGACATGATTAAGTAATCAGCAGTGATTTTCCTGGGCTCTTCAACCCCTCTGTTGTTTACTGTCAGCTCATCCTTTGGAACCAGCTGGAAGTTCTTTGGTTCCAGTATTGCAGGTGGTCCTCTGTGCCTAGCACTTCTTTTGGCTCTTTTAAATTAAATTGACTTTCACTTACATGATGCCACTCACCACCATGGTATGTGTGGTGCCATAACAAGTGTTGCCCCTCAAATCTGAGGGTAGATGAAATGAGTGACTGGCAAAGTAATCCATCTAATTATCACGTGAAGTCTGCGGTGATTTGGATTTGAAAAGACATTTGGAAGAAACCATTTAAGAACTAATGACAATGTTGCTCAACATTTAATTTGTTTTATTAAAATCCAAGAGTACAAATTTAGTTTTAGAAGAGCTCATTTAAGACTTTTATAGGGGTGCTGGTTGATTTTGGTAATGATTTTTTTTGAGATTTCTTTAAGTCTTTTCCAAGCACAGGTTCCCATTTCTTTGTCAGTCTCAAAAAGAAATCTCTTAAGTCTGAAGCACTGAGCTCCACGTGCATCTAACCAGCTTTGGGACTAAGAACAGAATGGGATCATGCTGAGCTGTGCTACTGCTGTCCCGGAGGACTCATGTCTCTGCAGGGAGTTCTTGGGTAAAGCAATTTTAGTGACCAGACAGATGTTGGTGTGTAATTCCCACCAGCAACCTCAGAACCTGTGAGATGCCTTTGCCCACTCTGGTCCTCTTGTGCAGAAACTGCCTGAGAATTGCCTTTAATGTTCTAATTTCATACTGGTGTTTATTGTAACTAACCTACCTATTTGTCTCGCATGGCTAGAAGCTTTTACTTTTTCCTCACCTTTTTTTTCCCATATTACAGTTTTGCTCTGCTTGGAGTATCAGTTCTGCAGTGAAACCCTCCTACGGCACTGAAGCCTTAGCATTTTGAAAACATCATTTTATCCCACTCTTGGATAACGGAGGAGGAAAAATAAACAAAATAATTGTTCCTGACAAAATCTATCTCAATCCAGCTTTGTCACTCTGAACCACTCAGCTTTGGGATTTCAGCTAGATCAAATTGTTTCAATTAGGTCACTAAAGCCCTTTCTCCACTAGCCATCTGCTACTTCAACTGCAGCAAGAGCGCCATTGTGATTCCAAGTAGCTGGAGGAAAGATGCTGCCTTTCCTGGCCTTTCATCCTTTAACTCAAAATTGCAACCACGCCAAGCCTCTGAATGACACGGCCAAAGCAAAAGCCACGTTAAGATCCTGTGGAAGCAGATCCAAGACCTGGTTCTTGTAGCAGATTGGAAAGAGTTTGGAATGTTGTAGACAAATGCCAAGAAACAGCTTGGCAGCTAAGTACTTCATTGTCTCTATTTTGCTTTTCCTCTCCCTCTGCATTACCATCACACCTTCATACCTGTTGTGAAGTGCAGCCTAGTACCTCTTATTTAGATCTTTTCTGAAAAAGGTGATGGTGAAATTTTCTAGTAATAAGGCATTTTTCTCATGTGATTCTGACTAAGGGTTTGAGGTACAGTGTAATTAACCACACTTATAATAGATTTTTTTGAGCAGTAGCATTAAAAGAAGGCTGGACCTGCAAAACTTGAGCATAGAAGCAACAGCTTCCTTGCACAACTCCTCCGGCAGAGGCCTTTTCCTTGTGCAGGAGCAGAACTGCCAGGGAAGTTTGCAAATATTCCGTTCTGAAGGTGTGCCATATGAACCACCCTTGCTAGACGTGCTTTACACGGTGCACCACTCGGGCCATCAGTACAAAGTGGTGCTGACAGTGATTTGTCACTTGTGAAGTCTGGAGCAAGCTGAGAACAGGAGCTGTTGCACTGCAGGGGATATCGATCACATCTGGTTAGTGCTTAGGGACTGTGAGCCACAGAAACCAATTGGACAGATGACTGCAGGCTCAGTGGCCAGGAAAGCTCAGCTCAGGACGTGATCAATCCACCAACCTGTAGTGACAGAAAAATATATTAGAAGAGATTGATTCTCAAGCTACCCTCAATCAGATTAAGTCTTTGTCCTTGGGTGAGTTTGTTTTATAGAAACATGATTTACGCATAATTTCTTTAGTTTTTGTTAAAGTTCTTCAAGCACTGTTTTTGTTTAACATCTTCCTTACCAAAACTGCTTTCCAGCTTCCACTATGTGCTATTCTAAGTATTACCCCAGATGTGAGTAATAGTACTGTTGTGAGAAATGAGTTGGAAGGTAATCGTAACCATTCTCTGTGAACTCCTTCTTGAATTTCAGTCTGCATGCTCGATCGATGATCATGTTTGTCATCAGAGGATGCGAAAGGGAGAAAGGTTCTCTCACTTCAGCTGTTGTTTTATCTTTGTGTCTACCACGGATGTGTTCTCTATGAGGATGTGCAATTTTGAGGGTGCCTTGCTACTTCATTTTATACTTTCATTGGAGAGATGCCACAGTCTATTGTGATTGTATGAAACAGAGGATAGAATTGTGAAAAATGAAAGTTATAGGTTCAGGGAGAATTGTTTATAAAAAGCAAAACTATGGTGATCTCGTGATATATCCGGATGGGAACTATTTATGGACTTTGTGAAACCTCCTGCTGCCTTTGGGTTTTTTATATCAGCATACGCTTGGAAAATGCCAATAATCTCTTATTGGGCTGCCAGTACAAGCAATGGTAAGAGTAGCATACTGGATACTTATGATCATCCAGTTGGGATGCAGAGTCTGCTGCTGGTGTGGTGGCTGTAAATGGACAACAGTAAGTTTAAGGGAGTCTCCAAGAAAATTCATTGCACTCTTTGGCAAGCATGATACCTAAATAGTTTATTTCAGTACCGTGTCATGGTTAGCAATCACATTCCTCCTGCAGAGAATCAAGTTGTTCCTGTTGATACATATTCAGAGTTGATTGCATTTTTCTGTCAAGCATTATAGAGCCATGTGGCAACAGCCCTCCTGGGTTGGGCTCCATGTGAGATAGAAGAAGGAAAAATTAATACACTTAAAAAATAACAACTTGCATGTTCTGCTATTCCAACCTACAATGATAACTTGAACGTACATTTAGGTTGTAATAGCCTAGTGATCTGAGTCTTAGATCACAAGGGAAAAAAAAGCTTGTACAGAAAAGAAAAAGAGAAATAGTACTTGCAACACGGAACTGCTGTATTTTCCCTGTTATTTTCTGACTATCTATTATATCTTTTGAAAAAGGAATACACATAATGATTTGGAACACAGCCTATATGGTTTTAGAGCTGACAATAAAATGATTGTCCATAAGTGATAGGAAAATGTTAAGTATGTAACTATGCTGACATTTTTATCTGGAGCTTTCAGGGTTGTTTTTTTTAAAGTGATTTTCAATACTTGACTGACATTTTTCCAAGTCTTTTTTGCTAGCAAAAAAAATTCATTTACCCTGCTATTTGAGACATCTGTAGTGTTTCTCTGTCTAAGAGCAGATAAAAATCTACAAGAGTAATTAACCAAATAGAAAAGAAAAGGACAAAAAAGAGCTCATGTTTTGTTACACAAAATCTCACAGAGGTATTTAATGGGAAGGTACTTTCACTTCTCCCTGTCTGAGGTTAAAATGAGGTTATGACAGAGGCAGTTTTCAGTGACTGAGACTGGATCCTAGCTAGGCAATCTTGTTTCTGTCTGGAAGTGGAGCATATGAGGAACCTCATAATAAAGACTGTTAACTAACTCTGGCTTAGGAAATCACAAGCATGAATTTCTTCTTTTCCTTTTACAGTAGCTAAGATCAGGAAGTCCTAATTGTTTTTAACAGCTACTTTATTTAATTCCTTAAAAAAGGGAGAAATATATAATAGATAACAAGCTCCCAAGAGAATATGGAGAAATGAATTCTGCTTTCCTATCATTGTTTCTGATAAGATGTTTTTCTTTCACCTGCAACCCAGGGGCCATACTTTACTCTTATCAAACCAAGACAAAAGTGCTTAAAATGCCTGATTCAGAGGCGAGCCCAAAAGTCCTTGTCTAGGCTGTTGTAGAAGAGTTCACCCACTCCCTTTTTTTTTGCATGTAGAAGATGATAACAAAACAATTTTAATGTAGCAGGCAACCCTTAGGGCTTCTGCCACAATAAGACGTGTAGAAGGGATGCTTGTACTAAGGAATAAACGCACTTAAATAGTGCAAATTTCTTTTGTGACAGAAAAGGAATTTTTGGGGTTGTGTTTTCTTGTTCTCCTCCTCTGGTTTTATCCTTTATTTTTTCCTTTCCTCCATTTCTGAACTTGTGCTGTAGCATAGCACTGAATTTCTCAGCTTTGCTAGAAATTGACATATATAATGCTTAGATAGTGCATTACTTCAGTACCAGTCACTGGTCTATCCCATGTTTGATATTGTTTCTTAATTTTGTAGTGAAGTACTTGATTTTCAGTGTCTTATTGTATCATGGAAAAGCAACAACTTAGTCTAAATCAACACTTGTAATCTTCTTCTGTGCCTGAGGAAGAGAGAGGCAATTAAAAGTGTATCTCTTCAAATGGATGTATACACACATCTAGGGCTGCTTGCAGGCAGGACACTTGCAAATTTAAGGTGGTCAAAATTCATTAGGATTCTAAAACTCAAGTGATGCAAATTTCAAGTGTGGATGCTGCCTGTAATAACAATGGCAGTTTTCGAGTTGGGAATAAGGAACATTGTTATGAGAACCAGTAGTGTTGTGTAATTCTCTTCTGGCCTAATGCCATGTATTCTAAATGCATTAGATTTCATGTACTGCGTCTCCTGTGCTTCTATCAGGCCACCAATAGATTTCTGGTGCTTTGTATGGGGTGAGACTTTGCTGCCAGACAATGGGTTCTCATGATTGCTCCAGGTAATCAGTGATTCAGAAGTTCAGCATAAATCTGTTGAACTCACATGAGTCAAGCAGAACGTACCCTTACATGTTTGTAAATTAAATTACTCTGAGTGCTCTAGCTTAGTTTGTTATTCCTAACAGAGTTCAGGAACTGTGTTTAATCACCAGCTTTGGGAGCACTAAATACGAATTGTTTTGGAAGGGCAAGTTCCATCGCTAAGCCCTCAAATTGAGAAATAGAGAAGGAACAGATGACAAGAGTGTGGTGCATTAAAATACTTAAACATGCTTTTTTCTAAAGACTAGGTTTCTAGTTTAGAGTGCTGAGATTCTAGGTAGGCAAAAAAGGGGCTGTTTATGTCCTCTGTTATCCACAGAGTTAGAAAATTCATTCCTCTGTGACAGTCCAGAAATGTTTGCTGGCTCTATGGATTGTCAGCTTTGTTCTTTTCTCCCACTAGAGAGTACCTTTGTGTATCCTTGTGGAAGGAAGGAAGCCAAGAAAGTCAAGAAAAATAACATATAAAAAGCAAAATACATTATTTAAGATATAAAAAACCCCCAAGAATTTATATACATTAGAAGACAAAAATACATTTTTGTCTGTTTTCCTCCTTTGGCTGACTTATCTATAGATGTTATGCAAGAACAAGAAAGAATAGTGTTTAACAGATGACTCTGTTGTTTTGTCTGAAAGTCAAGAACTGGGTGCCAATTTTCCTTTTGAAAGAAAGACACTTAGAAATAACAGTAGTTGATGATTAGAGATAAGTAGAGGCGAGAAAACATAATGCTTTAAACAAAATAACTCCTTTTTCTTTTGATTGCTTTGTTCATGAAGTGCTATACGCAGCCTAACATTTCTAGTTTGGGGGATTCTTAACATTTTAGAAATTGCACGCTGTGAGTACTTCTGTTGCATTTTCTTTCACTTGTTATGTCATTAAAGTTGATACAGTTCTTTTAAAGTAGTTTTTTAATTTCTTGAAAAACTAGCTAAATGTTTGTTTCCCTTTTTTTCCTTGGGGATTGTTTGTTTCCCTTATTTTAGTATGTGGTGTGGATGTTTTTCTAGTTGGAATCCACCACAGACTTGTTGGTTATTGCCTATGAAGTGCTTGGTGCACTGCTTGTGCATCTGAAGTTTCTCACATCCCATAGCCAAGTGGAAAATTGGAGGGAAATTAAATCCCTGTTTTGCTAAATATCGGTTAATCCCAGGTGGAAGGAATCTGAAATCTTTAGCTTGGCTGCCTGCTACAAGCAGGGGCAAGTCAGAAACCTGAAAGGATTGTTCTGGGCTTTTCCCACGCAGGTAACTGGAATAAACTCTGAGGGTGAAGACTCTGCAACCTCCCCGGGCAGGAGTTCTGTAAGATGCAAAAGATGTTTCAGCTACTGGAAATGCATTACCCTAGAGAGCACTGAACTCCAGGGGTACTTTAAATGAAGGATTTAGTGTTGCACTGGGGACTGGAAGTGCTGAGTCTTCACATGTAATAAAGATGTAAGCTGGCTAAATGTATTTTAAAAGGCCAAAAATGCCTAGGTTTCATTTCAGAAAAAAAGAAGGCAGAACACCTGTGAGTTATCTACTTGGAGTTAAACTCCGATATTTCTGCTGTATATTAATTATTTGTTAATTGATGTCTGTACATCAATGAAACAAACTATGGATTATAATCCATACATTCGTATTTAGCAAGGTAATTTCAAAATGCAGTTGCAAATTATTTGCAGGTTTTTGCTAACCATAAATCAGAATTAATCAACCAAGCTTAGGTCTGTGCAGAAACTTGAGATAAGGAGTAAGTGTTTTGTTTCCCAACTCTTGGAGCTGCTTTAACAGCAGAAGCTTTGATGAATACTGCACAAGTGTAGTGAAAACCTTATTGTTTTCTTCTGTTCAGTAAATAATTGATTAACAGCTCCTAATGTAACTCTAAGAGCTGGAAGTGCTTCCCTTAGCGCTGCTGTGTCACTTGTAATGGGGCTGAACTAGGACGCTAGGTGACACCAGCTCTTCTGGCACTTTCCACTGTGCCAAGAGGATCTCACTGAGCCCCTGTGTGTCCTGCTTCTTGACACAGCCATTGTACCTGTGCCTGCGCAGGCAGCCTGCGAAACAGTCTTGGTCTCTGATGATTTTTCTTTCAACGGAAGCAAAAGGATAAGTTGGATTCTTCTCTGTCACTGCATTAAGTTCTTTATTGGAATCTAAGTTGACACAAATCAGTATCTCATTAACTGAGTTTTTTTCTAAGACGTTACTTGTAAGAACTGCAGATCTCTTGCACCAGGTTATGAGACAGTTTTGGGTATCAAACTCCAGGAGCCCATTGACTTGGTGTTGTACTGGCATGAGGCAGATTTTCTGCTCTGCATCTGGACATTACTCAGCTCTTTCAGATTGCAACAATTGGTTCAGCTTGAAAGCTTGAATTGACACTTTTATTGAGGTTGTGTAGTACATCTAACCAAATCACAGGAGGGAACTGGAGAATATCATCAACGGTTGGAAATCCTGGCAGTTGACTGGGGGGTATAGCACCACAAAGTCCAGTTTGGATCAGGCTCTTTTCATTTCTTCTGGTTTGTACAGTATGGGTATTCCAAATTTTTTGGCAGCTCATCTAAAAAAAATCCATTTTACAATCTTGTCTTCAATATAGTGATAAATACTTAAAATATTAATTTCACTTAGAAAGAATAAAAACTAAATATGCTACATCCATGCAAGCTGTGCCTTATTTTGGCAGTCCTTTGGTAACCACACGCCAGCTGCAGCTCTGTTTTGGCCTTAGTAACCATGGTCCTCTGCTTTTTCCCCATGTTGTGTGATATAATTATAAATTCCTTCTTAAATCCACTTCAGTCTAAACAAACAAAAAGGAAGAAATAATTATTTGATGAGCGGAAGGTTCAAGAAAGGATGAGAAGGAAATAGCTTTCAGCAAAAACCAATACTCTCTAACTGGTATTCTTTGATATGGAGAACTCGAGGCATTGTAATTTTCTGACTGTTCTTGGCCAAATAGTGTAAGTAAAATATTTAACATTTGTGTAACACTTTACACAAGCCATTAATAAGACCTATAGAGTAATAACTGTGATAGTAAATCCCCAGGCTTACACAGGGAATACTACTGAGCATTTGCCATCTGAGTCATAATATGACTTATTTAATTTATATTCAATTGGTATATCTAAAAATTATTTATCATAACGTGTGTGTTCAGAGACTTCTAATTTTCAGACAGTTGGAAGGAGTGAAGGACACCTGTCTGATGTTCTAAAAAAGGCTACGGGTGAAAACTTAACACCACCTTTCAAAGTGGAACTGGCAAATGCTCCTCAGTTTTTTATTTATACGTAGAAATGGCCTGTATAAAATTTCTATATATAACATGTGGCAATTGTCATCAGAATTAAAGGGTGGCAGCTGTCAGCTTCTTCAGATGTCAGATTTTTGACTTTCCTAAATTACCCAGATCAATCTGCTCTTTGTACAATACTTCAGCAACTTTAGATTCCAACAGTACCTTCTAAATATCTCTTGTGCTTTCTATTTACTTTGATGTCTAGAAGACTTCTTTGTTTGCTGAGTCACAGTTCTGATTTAAATCATGGTAAAGAAGTCTGTGACTATGTTTATCACTGATCCATGTTTAAACCTGGCTGGGAATGGGAATTATTTCCAAATCGTACTAAAAAAATGGACTCTAATCTACCACACTGTTTTATTCACAAAATGCTACTGAACTACTTTGCACAGAGTACGGTTTGTTATCTGAAGATGGCAGTAACCTTAAGGCAGAAAATTAAAATTATGAAAAAATTCATCCAACTAAAACTAATTGTAATTTAAAAGGAAGAGATACGCCAAAGTTTTTATGACGAGTATTGCTTAATATCTGAAATTTAAGTATCACAGAAGAGCTTATTTCATTTACATGGGAAAATTCACTTTATTCAATAATTCATGTCATTTTTTTCTTAAATAACTCATATGAAAGAGCTTTGATCTCTTTTATGGTGGAGTCTGGGAACTTCTGCTGGTTTATACTGACTGTCTTGAAATTCCCTGGTCACAAATTCAGCAGTTTTCCACAGGTGCTCTGTCAAATTTGAGGAATTTTATCCATGAACAAATGGCCTTTCCCTGTTGAACGTGGACTGGAAAAGGTGCAACCAGGAGAGAACAAGGGAAGTTGTTCAGTTAGGGTTTGCATTTTAGCCTAGAGGAAAAGCAGTTTAGGATGAATAAACACCGATCTGATGCAACAGGGGCCCAAAGTTGCTGAGATAAAAAATGGAACTGCTTTATTTGTTGTTGTTTTTAATGTGCTTTTTCTCCAGGAGCACAGCTGCAAGCAGCAGTGTCATACCCTAAATTCCAGTGCAAAACACTGCAGGCAGTGATGGCAGCTGCACTTCTGTGGCTGGATGAGTAGATGACTGGTCATGAAGGAGGACACTTGAATCATTACAATTGTCAGAATAAAGCCTAAATTACATATTTCTCAGGCCATCTAGGACAAGTCATACTGCACACCTGCTATAGCAACACAGGCAATGAATAGCGCTGTCAGTCTTCCTTTGGGCTTAAACAACAGACTTCATTGTTAGTCTAATTCTTATAATTTGTATTCCATGCAGTCAGGAATGTAAATGGCCTTAAAGGTAAGCATTTAGTTCTTAATCCTGATTCTACTCAGCGCTGGCCTTTCGAACTCAACTGTTTCGTGGAGGGAATTAGATAACCTTTCAGAGATAAAGTTTCTCCTTTAATTAAACCATATCTGTGAAAGTACAAATCACTTTCCAAGAGCTGCGAGACTGCCGCAGACATACCAGAAAATAAATTGGGTAACTCCCACCTCCCCAGCAGTACATCTAGCTGCCTTCTCTACATCTTCCACTCCATTTCACGATAAGCCTTGAAAATGCGTATTCATTGCAGTAATTTATCTTCAACTCCTCAGTGCAGCACTGTCTTAATTTGCCAATTAACTCTTCACCACCCTCCAGCAGGGCCATCACTTTGCTCTTGACTGTTCAGGCATCAGTGGGAGTGAGCCTGCTCACGCTAAAAGTCGCTGCTGCCGAGGGCGTTACTTAAAGGTGAAAGCTCTTTCCACGACAAATTTCTCACAGAATATAAGACCTAAAATAGTTTCTAATTGTCTCAAGTCCTAATACTGACAACAGCTTCATGAGCTGAAGTTTGTCTGTTGTTTGCTTGAAAAATGAAATAAAGAGAAAGAGGAGAATGTGTTGAGCAGAAGATATCGGGTGGCTCCTGAGCAGTAGGCAAGAGGGCTGGAAAGAAAGGCGGACAGAAAAGATAGGCATTATAGTTAATTTGTTACCAGATGCTTTATGACTGTCCTGTACTCTAAACCTTGATGTATTTTTTATTTTTTTATTTTAAAGAAAGAAATTATTTAAGTTTGTTCCTCAGTAAGTCCTGCACCATGAATTAGTGTGTTTATCAAAAGCGATGTCAGTTCGTTGTGAACTTTGAGGGGCTGCTCATCAAAGCCCAGTCTTATCCTGTGGCTGGTGAATCCATGTTTGCTTGAACAGACAAGCCAAAAACATCAGTAGGGAAGATTGTAGACCCAGTGTGTGGTCTGCTGCCTTGTGAAACCAGGCTACAATGTTTAAAGAGAGAGTAGTGTGGGAATGGCTGGAAATTGGTTTGCTCCTGGAGAGAGCCGTGCAGTCCAAGCATTTCTTATTTGACTTTTGCCCAGAGATATTTTTAACAAGAAAAATAGGAGTTTGCACTATAAAGAAAAAATTGCATATGGCTAGCTGGTAGAGGAAGAGGACTCATCCATTGTAGAGGAAGCCTTTGTAGTTAAAATGCAATGGATAACCCGTGTAATAGAAATGTAAGATGACACTTTTTTACTCTTTGCACTGCAATTTTTTTTTAATCTACTCCATGATGGGCAAAAGAGTGTAAGCAGATGGAAAAAGCACTGCTCTGCACTGCATTTAGACTAGCTACGAGACATTTGAGATAAATGCACGTTTACCCTTTTTTCCTGTAAGTAAGTATTCTTGCCTACAGCTGTTACACTTGCAAACAATGTTAATTTTTGAAAACTAGCTCAATTGTTGCAAATCTGTCCACATTGATCAGTGGCAACTTCTATGCAGTAGAACAAAAATGCTCTTTAAAAAAGAATAGTATTTCTCTATCAAAATTTCCTGTCTCAAGGAAAGTATTTTTTTACATGTGTTCTGAGACACATGTAAATTCACTGGATTAATGGTTTACTTTCAGCTACTAAAATAGAAGGCATTAACGGATAAGGTTATAAATGAACTCATTTTCAACCATTTGTAATGAGACAATGTAGTTTGGGGTTTTTTCTTTACTTTTTTTTCCTTTATAAGTCCATCTCTGGATTTGGAAGGGTTCTCCTCCTTTTTGTTTGTCTGAGCATACTCAACTGTGTGATTTTTGCTTCATCTCCAAATCCTTGTTTTCCTTCTAAGCTGACTCTGCTTTGCTTTTGCTTAGCCTTTGTTAGATATCTCACTAATTATCTTACTATTTCATGTTCTCTTCCCTTCCTAGTTTATAGGAGATCCTGAGCACTATAATTCATAATTGTGACTCTTGCATGAGATATACTTAAGGTGGTAATTTATTGGGTGATTTTGAAGAACTGTGGGTTTATAGCAAATGCATCTGGCTTTAAAGATGCCCGGAAGTAAATAAATACTGAAGGAGTTTTAGGTCCTTGCAGGAATTTACTACTGTGCATGAGATTATCTCTGATCCTAGTCTTTTTCACTGGCATTGTGGGGTCATTACTGGCAGGTGCTAAGTTTATTGTAATAGTAAGTAAATATATTAAGTAAAGCAGCAAACCAAAAGGTTGAGTACTTTTAATTGAAGTGAATAATGCCTGTATCTTTGGACTTTCCTGTCATTGTAAATGCTATGTATAAGGTAATAGGAATTGCCAAGCATTGTGAAGTAGAAATTATAAAGTACCTTCAGTTTCCTTTCTCGCTAAAATTCTAACATTATGGAAGAATCATTTCATTTGAAATCAGTGTGTTTGCTCAACTTCTGCCAAGTGTTATTTGGCCATTTTGAATTTATTTTAAACTTCTTCTGTGATGTCTTGCTTTATCTTTTTTTTTCATTTACTTTGACTCCCTCACTTTTAAACTCTTCCTGTTGTCTGAAGTTCAACGCTAACAGATTCTGTTTCTTCTTTTTCTCATGGACAGATAGTGACAAGGTGTTTTATCATCACTATTAGTAATTGCTTTTTTGCAGTCACAACCTGAACTATTATACAGCTGTGATTTGCCAAACAAGTCCTTCTCTTTTGTTTTTTTGACAAGTCGTGGCTTTCACTTACAATCCAACACCATTTAGGTTGTGTTGGAACAGTATGCTGCCTACTCTTGCTTCCGTGACAAAGGAAGGCCACATTAATATATTCATTTAAAACCTGGCAATCATTTTAGTTGACACTGTAAGATTTTTACAGTGAAAATTTTGTATATATATTATGTCTTATGCGTTTGCCTCATTTTTATCTCCTTTTATTTCTGAACATGTATTTCACATTTAATAGCTGCACATTCCTACAGAGCTTGTTCCCCCATACCCTGCAGTTTCTAAGTGTCAGTCACACACACTCCCCACTATTATTGGTGGCACCCACTGCTCCGTGGGCTCGTTTATATGCCAGAATATTTCCTTGTTCTCAAAACAAGATGATTCTTCTTTGTGTGCTCTTAGCAATTCATAAATGTTCTCTCTGTGACTCTGATTTTTAGTGCCCTTTTTAGTTGTGATGTTGTACTTATTCATATTCAAAATTTTATAAATGCCACTCTACATGAAAAAAGTTTTCTTGGATTTTTAATTCATTGCCTCCTTGATCACTTCCATCAAGTCTGTTTGCTGCTCTTTCCATGTCTGGAAAGCTCTTTCTATCTAGCCAGTCCTAGAAAATTAAGTTACTGGAAATCTTCTTTGGTGTTTCCCCTCAATTATCAGTGGAGGACTGTAAGAAACTATTACAGGGGCTGAAGAAAATAGGAACGAAAGACAGAGTGCTGATGTTGTTTAGCTTTTTGAAAAGGAGGCTGGGGACAGGTCTTATTGGTAGAAGGTTCTAGATAGCACATCACAGAAATTGTACAATAATAGAATGTAGTTGCATTTCCAGAAAGAGGGATATTTGTGGGTGTATAAAGCTAGGGCTTAGCTTTTCTCAGTGGTTCCTAAGGACACGATAAGAGGCAATGGGCTCTAAGTGTAATAGAGAAAATGGCTTTTGACTTTTGTTCAAAAATATTGACGTAAACTTAAATTTGAGAAGTTCTGGTTCGCAAAATATTCTTTGTTAAAATTTTCACTAAGTTGGAAGTGCTTTATTAAACCTAGCAAAAATTTCCAGTTGTTAAACCAGAAAATTACAACCTTCAATAGTGGAAGTGTAGCTCATTGTTCTAAGTACTGTAATTATTTTTGTCTTTCTTTGTCATTGTTTTTGTCTTCCTTCATTGTTCCTTCTAAGGGTAAAACATAGCCTAAGTTTTTATTCAGAAAGTAATTTTCAACTACCCAATAGAGTAATTTGGATGCTTTGGTCCTACCTCCCACTTCTTGTTTCTTGGTATTTTCTTTTAAATTCAGTAGATTTTGTTAACAAACTTTCCCTTCATTTCCTTGTTTTTCTTTTACTCAAAAAAAGAGAGTGTGAAAGGAAAAAACGAGTTTGCAAAATAAGGGTTTGGGAGGTATTTGTCATCTCTTAGAACTGGTGATGACTGTTCTTATGTGGTGGGTGGGGAAGGGTTAGGGACAAAATTATTTACTTCAGGACCCGGTAGATGATTTTCTTTGCAACCTGGCTGAATTCTGTCCCTTTTTCTAAACATGCATAAATCTTGTAAGAATTGTTATGTAACTGAATTTACTCAGGGATGAGTACTTTCATTAAAATAGGAAAAAACCCCAAAACAGTGCTTTTTAACTAATTTACTTGTCAGTAAAATTGATATCAAAGCTTTGCTTTGAGTATTTTTTGGTATTTGGGAATCATCTTCCATCGATTTACACACTTTAGCCTCAGTCTATCTTTCCACTGCAGGTTTTTGTGGAAGTATCTCCTATAACATTCAATTTAAGTTTTCTTTGTTAAAGGAAGATGAGACACAACTTGTACAGCCATGTTGTTTCTATGCCTTACCAACAGACTAATGTGTCTAATCTTCTTTGTGTTTTCTTCATATTTTTAGAATTATTATTGTAGCAATTACAGACTTTTCCAATAGCATTCATTTTACACATCAACTTTATGTATGAGTGACTATTTTTATTTCATGTAAAGCTTTGTTCTTATGCATAAAGCACCAGATTGGCAAGCTGCATCTTGAAATAGACTGTCTAAGTTCTTTACCATCAGGATGTTTACAGTTGAGATAAGGCTCAGATACCTGGTGAGAGAATTTCTTACTGCCTGCCCTTTCCTTCTCGTAGTTCAAAACAACAATCTGCACCCCCCAGATGGAAGTTTGGCCTCTAGCTCTTTGGAAAAGCCAATGGGAAGTGTTGCGTGAGCAGATTTGGGAGTGTATTAGTGTTGTAAAAAGTCTGGTAATGAATGCCAAGGTACTGGAATGTGACAGACTGCAAAAGTGGTTATAATCCATTCGTGTTAATAATGTGACCATTATGGGGGAAGTCACTTTGGCATTTCTGTGTGTTTGAATCAGACATGTCCTGAAAAAGATAAAGGAAAAAGATGGATATTTTGTTCAGCTCACAATAGGTGGATGCAGGGAAAGGAAATTCTTGCTCATTTTTACAGTAATCCTTTATTTACCCTCTGTGAGACATTCCATCTCAGAACATGCTTATATTTGGGTAGAAGGAATGAGTTTTTTAGACAGTGTTTCAGAACACATTCTTACAGGGAGTATTGTACAGTTTCATGGCACTCTGAACTTCTGGTCATAAGGGATCCCTGACAGCAGATGGGATATGCTCAAAGCACTGGAGAGAAGGTTCTCCTGAGATAGTCTGGGAATCTGGGCAGTCATTTGGGAAAGGGTTAGTCATGCTGATGTTCAGTTAGGTACGTTCAGCTTTCCGAACTATTGGAATTTAGCTAGAGATTTCGGTTTCCAATAACAAGTAAAGTCAAAAATAGCAATGGCTTTTTTTCTTTCCCCCACCCTCTTTTTTTTCCTTACTAGCAAACTTCTTTATGAAACATGTCATTGGGACTTGTGAGATTTTAGGTTTGTGAAAAGTGTCTTGGATCTTTAGTGTTACTCACGGGAAGATTTACTACAACTATTCTAACTTAGAGCAGAGATATTCTTAAAGCTTGTATTCACCCCTTTATGTGTCTGACGTTGATCAATTTCAGCAGAAGAAAGGAATCTAAGAAGATTAGGAATTACATGTTATTCATATTTTCAGTATTTCTGATAGCACTGTTTGTCTGTTTGTTGTAAATGCTAATGACTAAGATTTGAATATTAGTTCTTGGCTGTTTATGACCTTTTGGAGTTAGCAATTTGGAATAATTTAGGCGCGTAAAGAACTGTATTGCTGTTTTTCTAATACCTGCTTCTTATCAAGACTTACTGTTGCTTGGATGAGCCCAGGTTACACTAAGAAACCTCCATTTCAGCTTGTGTGTTTCTGTGCTTGTTGAGTGGTAATGCATGCAAATCCCTGATGATGTTCCTGGAAACTGGTTGGTTGGGGTTTTTTAAATTAATTACTTAACTGGTTTACAGCACAAAATATCTTCCCTCATTTATAAAGAATATTTAATTCAGTAGTGTTTCTCCACCACTTTAAAATATGCACTTTTATCCTTCACAAAAGTGGAATTTTCTGGAATGATTCCAAAGGTAGAAGAGAGCAATAAGAACCATTTTTTATTACAAATCGTTTTTCATCGGTTGATTTTCTTTGTCGGGGAGATCCGAATCAGTGGTATTGTGCACTAGAGCTACTTTTCCTATAGCGTAGAACAACATCAAATGCTCTCAGGGCTTCTTAACAAGCAGATGTGTATCAATAGGACTTGTATTTCCATTCCTGGTAACACTCCCAGCTACCTGAATAGAGAAGCACTGCAGATCCTTGCATCTTTTTTTACAAGTGATTATAGTGTCATGACCTTTGGGTGTGAGCAGATCTTTTACTCAGCTGTTTAACCTTCCTGCTTCCAAAAAGGCAATCCTGTATGAGACTCAGGACTAGAGAGGAAGAACCAAACTAACCAGGAGAAGGATGGAGGGAACTGGGAGCTGAAATTACATCCGAATTTTGATGAATTTCCGATGGCTGATTGCCTAAATTAAGTGTTAATTGAGCTCCTCCTCTTTGAATAAGTATTAATAGTTTCTTTCCTACTACTTGCCACTTCTTTCATGGATTTCATTATCACCTAGCCAGAAGGCAGGGACACCATTGCACCTAGAGGGAGGGAAGTAGTCACTTAAATGAGATGGAGAAGTCAGCTGATGAGGAGTATATGTCTAGTTTACCAGTGTGCTCCTGTGTATGTGTATATATAGACATATATATCTATTAATGTATTAAAGGTGACATTGACTGTTGAAGCTTAAAGCATCCAATTTCATTGAGTTGGGTGCTACTTGATTTCCCTCCGACATTTTATAGTGTTTCACTCCTTTCTGATTTAACCATTTAGCTGTCTTCAGTAGTTATGACTTTTCTTAATGTGATGTCTTATTCAAAAACAGTAATATTTGTGGGTTTTAATTCATTAGGTCTCTAGGTAATAAATTGCTAGTATAGCTACATGCTTTTATTAAAATAATTGGTGTATATTAACTCTTCGTTTCTTGAACTACAGGGTATCTCTACAAAATATATTCTTTTATTTTATAATTGAATAGCTGTTAAAGTAAAAATGGAAAGCAATTCTCCATTGAGATTCACCAGGAATCCCTGGTGGTGCTTTTTTCAGTGGTCACTTAGGATGCATGCGTAGTCAAGCAATGGAATGACAGGCTGGAAAGAGCATACTAGATGCAGAAAGGCAGTTACTTCTGCTCCTGAGTCGCCCCATTCTAAATGGGATTATGTTGTAGCCTGCACTGTTCTGTTCCAGTTTACTGGTTTCCATAGGAAAAAAATTCCCAATTCAAGTTGATTGTTAACTTTTTTAGTTCCCTAACATTTGGGTTCTTGAGTTTGAGTACATGTGTACTGCCGTGCTGCATTGGTGGATTGATTCCTTGAAGTACTAAATCCAAGTAGCTTTTGATCTCCTCTTCTGAATTCCTGCTATAGTTCTTTATAGTTATTCCCTGTAGGTCAAAGGAATAATTTGTCTTCCAACTTCACAGGTTAACCAGAATAAGTAAGACAAATAAAATGTTAGATTAGTAGTAATTTCTAAATGCCATTTCCCATAAATTTAATATGTTCTTTATTCCACTACCTGGAAAAAAAGATTATGCCAAGTGTTTAGCTTGGCTTTGTTCAGTGAACTACCTTGTTTTTTACCATGTTCAGGCCTGACAACTTTTTTTTCCTTATCAAAGTCAGAAAACTCTACAAAGCAGCAAGCCATTCAAACCACTGACGTGTTGTAGACTTTTCATAGTTCCTCCTATTTTACAGCGGCAGTGAAACGGCAGGTGTTAACCAATATTCTGGAAGTTTAGGAAGAGCTGGGGTAGCCAGTGGGTCCTTTCATGGATGTCAGTCTGCATCCTGGATTACCCTCACTGCAAGGGAAGGACCAAAAACGTCAGCCAGTTTGGAAGATGCAGCAGTACATAGGGGATTTGCACAAGGAGCTGATGATATTTCAGTTGACTTTTTTGCTCCTTTTTTAGTAATTGCTTATATTCATTTCTGGTTTTGCATTCCTGAGTAGTGAATATAACTTTTCGCATTACTACCTACTCTGACCTTAACATCCTGTTTTTACACCTGGCTTATCACTGTGGAGCTAAAATTTTTTCCCTTGTGCATCATTTTACAACAATCCTTCCTAAATTTCATCTGCCACTATCTCACCCCCTCCCTTGGCTGCAAGGCTTTTCTGCACTTCTTCCCAGTCAATTCCTATCTTTACCATCATGAATAACAGTAGCATCCTGAAAGTTTGTCATCACACGCTGCTCTCCTTTTTCCAGATAAGTTAAAAATATGCTGAACACCAGGATCTCTCATAAATCCTCTAAGACTCTGCTGAGTATCTCTCTTTGGAGAGAGAAATGGCTTTTACACTGACCTTGAGTATCTTCCTTTTTTAATCAATAGTTTTATTCATGTGAGGACCTTCTTCCTTGTGACTGCTCAGCTTGTTTGGGAACACTTTTAAAGATTCTTGTAGGAGGCCTTGTGGCAATCCATGTATGTGTATTAACCTAAGCTCTCTTACATGGATTGTTTTTGGCTACATAGGCAATCAATTTGGTTTTGATACATGCCTTGCATTTATACAAGATGTGCTGTTTACTATGTAATAGATGCTATTTATTGTGGCTTTGTTAATTTGGGGTTTTTTTAATAGTGTCCAATAATTTTCCTGGACCTGATTTTAGATTAATTGGGAGAAATATTAGTAATAAAAAAATGGAAGTATTATTTTGGGAGAAATTTTCCATAAAGCTATAAATGTAAGTCTTCCTAGTTATCTCCTAGCATTCTGCCAGCAAGGTGGTTTAGCATTACATAGCATACTGTGCATAAAAAAATTATTATTTCATTTTTTTATCCCTAAATGCAAACCCCTGAATTTGATTCTTGATTGTTTTTCATGCTGCTATAGCCTTTGGATCTGCCACTTTGTTATGTTGCAGGTCCTCTGTCTGGGAAAGGGAGCTTTATCTTCTGAGAGTGTTTCTTCTCTGTCTTGGTTCCATAGCAAATTTTACTTAAAGAAAAGGAAACATTTCAAGACTTTCTTCCCAGTGTAGCAGAAAGTTAAACCACTGTTCAATTTCCACTTCAGAGCAGTGGAACCTTGTGACCTTGCTGGGTTTTGGACAGATCAGTAAACAGCTACTGTGTCCTCATTCATTTAAATTGTTTTCACAACAGCTTTCTGGGGAGCTAAAAGATCAAGTCACAGCCCTTTAATCATCTTACTTTCTTATTCATCCTTTCCAAGTTACCAATAAATAAATAGTTATGCAGTTACATGTCTCAGATTAAGAAACAGTCACTTCTTGGAAGTTTATTTCTGACAGGAGTTTGTTGCCGGATTGTATTTTGTCACATTCTTGAAGGAGCAGACCCTTTGGAATACTATGGAAGTTTTGGATCAGCTCCCAATGTACAACACCGGAAACTCATTGCATTGAATCCTCAGTGTAATGGACTCCACGACTTTTGTCCTTTCTGGAATTCTGAAAGGAAGCTGGGAGTGTAACTAAAGCTGTTCAATGACCTGAATCCTCAGCAGCTTATAGTGATACAATGGGAAATTATGACTTTTCATTTGGGCTCTGTTGAGACAAACTGAATTAGAGGAATCGAGTAAGAGTGTCCAAATATCTATTATTTTAAATTAAAAAGAGGCTTTAAAACTGATGTTACTTTGTATTCAAGCAAGTTTTATCTCTCATTTCCTACGAAGATAAACCAGCTATTAGAACTAGGATGTGTAAAGGACAATTCAAAGGCAATTATATCAAAAATAATGAAAACACTTTGATCTTAAGAGAAATTCAAGACTCAAAACTTTCTCTAGTGTTGTACAGAAGGAAAACGCACGTGCTCCAAAGGATTGATGCATTCTGAGAGCGTTATGCTTGGTAGCATATTGTAATTCCCAGATATTTGTGTCTGCAGTGCTTCACCTTTTTATAAAGCATATGTAACATGTAACTATATCTAAGATGACACTCCGGTTGCAAATGCATTTTGCAAAACTAGAGCTGTGTAGTGGGAAATTAAATAAACAGTCATTCCAGCCATATAGAAGAGTAATGGGAAATGTTCTTCGTGCTAATTTACACATGCAAATTAGATCAGTTTCTTATACCAATAAATCTATACAGTTTAATGAATTCCTTGGGTGGAATTCAAATATGGGAAGCTGAGTTGGTTAAGAAGAAAAAGGTCTGTACCTTAGTTTAGATGACGTTTTCAAATCATATTTTGAATGGTTATAGTCATTTTGTGCACAAGGGGGTTATCACCAAACTCACTTAGCTTTATAGTAAACATTTTATTACTAGGAATATCGACATAAATATGTCTCCCTATGCCTTTGACCTGAGCACTCCCATAGTTTTCCCATGGTGTGGCTGTCACAGACAGCAAAGCTGGCATTTTCTGCAGATGCCTGTACATGAATTAGGAATTATCCTTTTGCTATTTTACCCTTCCCTTCTTTCAGCACACGCTCGCCACTGGGCCCCAGGCAATGTGAACTTGTCCCTCGTAACCTTTCCTTTTTTTCTGCCGTCAGTGAGCTCAGGATTACAAACCTGAATATTCATTCTTAAAAGTCATTCTAATGACAAAGACTCAATGGAGGTGTAATTTTCTGGACTATGATAAATATTTGCTTAACTGATTTTAATCATCTTTGTTAATATTCTTCTTGTCACCCTCTTTTGCAATCTAAAACAAAAAACTTCAACTATCATAAATGTGAGTATGGATGTTTCAAGTTAGGTTGGTGCTTCAAACACTGCTGTAGTGATCATTCTAAGTATGAAGTGACACAGTCCTTGTTTGGTGAGAGTCATATTGACGTTTCATGCGGTTTATATAATAGAGTGCGCTTAGAACAAATGGAAGAAATTTGTTCCTGTAGTGGGTAATAGTGTTTTCTTTGTCTAGCTGCTACTGAAAACAAAGTTCACGTTATCTCAGCTGCTATCCTTAAAATAATGCATAACACATTGATGTACATATATAAAAAGAGATGTTTTATGCATCTTGATGTAGAGAGGTGTTTTAGATGACAGATTCTGTGAGTCAAAATAATGATTGCATGTTTTTCGAACTTGGGTTTTTTTCTCTGCTGAAAATTGAAATTTATCCAAATGCTATTACCTCAAATGTTTTCCAAGTATGTGGTTGTATAGATATTATATTTGGATTTCCTGTCTGCTTTTTCATGGTTTTCCAGTTACCTCACAGTAGTAAAGGTAATAAAAATTGCACATAGTCACAAGTTAATTATTCAAATGTATGGTCACTTGAAATGGGCTGGCTAAGGATTGTCTCTAAGTAATCATTATAGAGATGTGTTGAGATGCTTTTTAAAATTCAGCAGTTAATGTTATTAACCTGTCTTGGTTTGGTTTTAAATGTGATCTCACTATCCACCCTTGAAACCACCTTCACAGCTGTTCAAAAGCGCAAATTTAATCAGCATCATACTAAAATTGATTTGACAGACTGATATTCATTATGTTTTTTAATTGCTTGCAAAATCAAACAACATTCTTTCCCAGGCTGAAAGATGAGGGAAGATAATGATAACACTTGGGCCACAAATAACACCAAACAAATATCACAATGGTTACTATAAAATCTCAAACAGAAGCTTAGCTTAACTAGCAGCTGACCTTGTGAAAAATGAGCAGTTTTACAATGTGGTCTTGAGTTCAAAAGGATGGAGTTTTTACTGGCACTTGCTGATCAACTTGGTCAAGGACAAGGGATTATTTCACTGAAAAGAGCTGTTAGCATTCAACATTTCTAAATCACCCCAAAGTGAAAGGCATTATGGGGAAGGAAGGCTCAAGTCAGAAATGGCACACTAAAACATGGTAAAACCAGTTGAATCTATAGAGGGAAATAAAAGCTTCGGAATGACAAAACTGGCAGAGAATTTTTGCCTGTGTCACAGTAAACAAAAGTAGCAACTCTGCTAATAATGTATTTTCCATCTTTTGAAGTAGTCCTGTGAATGATTTTGGGGTGAATTTAAAGAACTACCAGAGGATTACTACTTATGTTATCCAGGCACTATTACAGGTTGTCCAAAAAACTTGTGGCAGCCCAATCCTTGTAAATGTCCAAGGCCAGGCTGGAAGAGGCTTGGAGCAACCTGGTCCAGTGGAAGGTGCCCCTGTCCATGGCAGGAGAGTGCAACAAGACGGAGTTTAATGTCCCTTCCAGCCTTAAACTGTCTTATGATTCAAAGTTCTTAGCCAGCAGCTGATTGCTCTCCTTTTGGTAACACATACTTTTCTTTTATTGAAGTATTAGAAGGGATACAATTTAAAAAGAAACATATACACGTGTCCAAAACCCACCTCTCCTCAATATATGTGTCGTACAGAGAAAAGCAGCAGAGGTTTATTTCCCTTTAGAAAAATATCAGTCTCAAATGAAAAGTATTTAAACTACTGCATTTAAGCATTAAGCTCTGGAGGTGCTTGACCTTTCCTCAGAGGATGTGTCCTGTCTTTTAACTTAATGGCAGTAATCCAAGGAATTTTGAAAGTTCTAAGGCATAACATAGGTGTATAAGGATTAACTGTCTGAAATATTAGTGGAATAACCTGGGCTTTAACAGGAAAAAAATCTCACACTTGTCAGCTACCTGAGGGCAGAACTGGTTCAGAGCTCTAAATCACCATCCATGGAGGTTAAGGGTGTAACAAATCTGTTACATGTTAAATGTCTTTACTACAACTAAGTAGTATAGCAAGAGATGTTGCAGAAGGACTGGGAACTTGGGTACCCTGGATTTCTACCTGAGTCAGCGCTGCCGTCTTCTCAGGATCCTTCTTTGCTCATTTTTAATAAACTTGTTTGTATTGCCATAAAGCAGCTCTAAAGGGTATTGTGCTGGGTTGTGACAGGGAAATCTGGCCCTTAAATCACAGAAGTGAAAGAAATAGGCTAACTTATGTTGGTTGAATAGACATTTGTATTGCATGTAAAATTTGTATGGATCTTCATTCCCCTAAATGCTTTGGAGACATAAAGAAAGGAGGCACTGGTGCTCATATTTCCTCAAAATCAGATGTATTAAGTCTAATTCATTCAATTACACACCATCTTTTACGTGATTCAAATGTAGTGCATTGTCTTCTATGGTTACATCCTTCACAACATTTGCAAAAAGTTTAGTGAGCTATTTTCAAGTGTTCCTACTGGGCTTTTTGGAAGGATAGATCTGAACAAAGGTGCTTTTGACAAGTAAAATCTCTGCTCAGGATTATTATTACTAAATTCCTGGAAGAGGAGTCAAACTCATGTCTGTCACCTATGGAAAAATGCAGACAGATACCATTGATAATAGGTACCTGCTAGCAGTTATCCATTAAACTCTGCTTAATTGCGTTTAACGAAGTGTCTCAAGAGCAAATTGAGAAAGGAGTGGGATAGTTCAAGTGCAGAAAGAAATCCATTCTCCTGTTATAAGTCACCTGCATGCCATTGCCTGCCCCTGCTGTTTATCAAAATTTTGTTTACAAGAAAAAAACAGTGTGAAGGGCATTCAGCAATGTCTATCAAGCATCCTGGTGAAATAGCCATGTGTTTTCACAAGTTTTATGGTATCTATGAGATTTTAAACTATTTCCCAAAGTACTTTCAGCTCTAGGTTAATATTGGACAGATTCTGTGAAGAGGGATGGAACTGAAGGTTGTTCTGTCTTTACAGTCTTGAACAAGGCTTAGGCTGTTTTTCTCCCCTGTTCCCAGCTGGCTCCATGTGCATTCTCACTTGAGTAGCCTGCTTGATTATAGACGTTATGATTAAATGGCTGAGCCTTACTGTGAAGGTTATTGGGTATTTTTGTGGCTGTTTGAACTCGGCAGTAGCAGTCTGTCCCCTGCAGTGGCACTGAAGGCTGGAGTGTCATTTTAAATGCCTGAGGACAAACCCTGCAGTGCAATTCCATTGCACAGAGAACAGCAAAGCAATGGAAACTCCGGTGCACTGCGGCACAGGGGCAGCTTGCATTTATTCCTAACTTTTCTGTGGGGAAGAATGTGGAAAGCAGCACAATATCAGCGTGCTGATGCACGGTGCTTTACCAGGGTACACCTCCAGATCCCTGGGAGTTTTTCCATGGGCAGTGCTGAAGGCGTCCATAAATTAAATGCCTGGTTTTAGGAGGTGTAATAAGCCCTGCTTGTTGAGAGCTCTGTAAGCCTCGGTGTGTGACAAAGCAGCGTATCTATTTCAGTTCAAGTCATTTGGAGGATGGAAGCACAACTGTGGCCAAAGAGGGAGGTTAGAAATTTAGGTATTACAGCAGCAAGGTAGCTGAAATCTGTTGATATTGCCTTGTGTGTAACTAAGTATCAGGAAAGTGTCCTCGATGAAAAACAATAGGAATTACAATGGGACAGAAGGGCCAGCTGGAATTCTTTCAACAGGGACTGAGAGGAATTGAGGCACCGGAACTGTTACAGGGACTTTTCTTAGTGTGTTTTCTAAACTGCTATTCATTGCTGCTCTGTGGAGCTTTAGGTGTGCAGAGACACACAGAAAAGAATCATGATTTACTGAGTCTTTTAAAGCATTCATTTTGATAATTCCACCCTAACAGAAGCACTCTAGCCCACATATTAAGTTGTTTTTTTATCTTTTATTTCAGCTCTCTCCTTACACATGAACAGTTTACATACCCTTTTTAACAAAGCTGTACTGCTGTGTTCTAGCAAAACCTACAGATTAACTCTGCAGATGCTGCTGATTTTAAGGCTTGTGTTCTTTGGGTGTTATTTCAGTTTCTGCTCCTGACCAGAGGTAACACACAAATCCCTTTCCAATGTGTCCTTAATAGGAAGTTATTAATTTGTGTCTCTGTCTATTTTCATCATTTTCAGTCTGTCCTTTGGCAGTGCTTTGGTAGCTTAGATGCTCTGTGGAATATCCCTCACAACAAATATCAGACTAAGTAACAGGAAAGGTATTTTTAAGGGAAGAATGGAGTTGTAAGTGGATTCCCATTGATTGACCTGGTGTCAAAACCACTGGAGGGTGATATGGAAATAACCCTCTGAGACAAGAGTGAGGGGGACAGGACAAACTGCTTGGAAGTGCATAAAACAAATATTTCCACTGAAATAATAAGAATGCCACAGGAGTAGTAATAATAAGCTTAGGGCTGATAGCAGGGTCAGACTTCTTTTCCTTGGTGTGAAAGTCAGTGTTCTTCATTATATTAAGCCAGACAAGGATTAAGGACGTGGAGGATTTACATTTTGACACTTGGTTTTATGTTTTCATTTAAATAGTGTTTCATTGTGTTCCCTTTTTTTACAACAAATTTTTTTAAATGAGTATGTGAATGAAAAATCAAATTTCCAAAAATGAAATATTTCAACAGATCAAATATAAAATCAAGTATTTTAAATAGGCCGAAAACCCATCTAAAAGCTATTTTCTAGTGTTTTGTAAGTAGCACACATGTGACATTTGGAGAAAACACATTGGATGGACTTCAATCTGAGCTGAGGGTGATTTTTGGACTCTAATAACATCTACTCTTTCACTTTACCAGTAAATATGAAATATATTTTTAAATTTTATTTCAGCTCTTTCTAATTTTTTCTACTGCTGTCTGGTATCTTTTCTCATACTTACTGAAACACAGATGGCAATTAAGCATTTTTGCTATTTTTAGTTGGATACCTGGCTGGCCGAAACTTAAATTTTACTTGAAGTCCCTGGTCTGGAAAATATGGGACTAGTAACATTGAATTTCTCTTTTGTCCAGCCATATACAAGCACAATGATAGTAGACAGGAAATCTATCACATTCTCTGTGCCTAGATTCTTCAGCAAATAAAGCAATTGCTACAGATACTGATTATCATTTTCAGTCTTATAAAAAAAAGTCAGTGTTTGTTTGCTGTTGCTGCTGCTAGAATAAAAACAGCTGGGTGAAGTACGATCTCCATGATGTAACCAAATATATTAGAGTGAGAGGGAGGCCAACCAAGGAAAAAGTGCTTACCCTGAGGGAGAATAGCAATGCATGAAAATCTAGATAAAGGGAAAAAACATTAAAAACTTTAAGGTTAGCCATTTTATTTCCATTTATAAAATATAGCCCCCAAATGTTTGTTTTTACTGCAGACAAGAGATTTTTATCTTTTTTCAACCTGCAGTAAAGCACAGAGTTTAAAAAAATAAAAGCTGTGCTTTTGTCCTGGAGAACTTTCATGAGCACAGATGATAGTTGCTTGTTTACACTGGGCATGAACTTTACATTGCACCTTATTTTACCCTCTTTCTCTGAGCACAGGACTTAAGTCTTTGTGCATGGATTTCTAGTTTGACCCTACATTAAATGTTTTATGCTGAGGACAGCAAGTGCAATGAGAATGTAAGGAAGCAGACACCGAAAATGAATTTAATAGCAGAAAGACTTTTTCCATTGAGAAAGCTGTGCTAATCATGGAGCATGTGCTACATGCTCTGCATAATAAAGTGCAGAAAAGTCACGAACTATGAAATTCAACATGTCAGACAGTTTTTATTCTTCCTTCATGTATCTGTTACTGTTAGGTCTTTAATTATAAAATTTTACATGTCAAAAATGTACAATAATTTTAATTTTTAATTAGAATTTTATCTGCATGTCCTTGTGTAGACTTGAGAGATCAAGCTACCATCAGACAAGGAAAGCACAAGAGAAAAAACAGGGTGTGAGTAAGAAGCACCTTTTCTGTTTACTTTAAATATATGTTTATATATTTTAACCACAAATTCATTCTGGTAGCTGTACAAGACAGAGCACTCGGGAAATAGTACCTAAATAGTAATATAAATTCTTATGGATTTTGTCCCTTGCTCATCTGCTTATTGTGCTCTAGCCATCACCATGAATTCTCTGAAGCGTCCCTGTGACTCTTAGGCATAGTGGTGGCTATGTGGTTTTATTTATTTGAAGCTGTTCCTGCTTTACTGTCAGTGTCTGTGACACCCTCTTTCAAACTTGCTTTCAAAGCTTTTGGACCTTCTCGTTAGCTGATGCCTCAGCATGACAGTTCTGGCTGCTGTCACAAAGCTTGAAACCCTGAGGAGAGATTTTAAAAATTATCTTGATATTTAGAGTTGGAATAAAAATATATTTTTGTCTGTTTACCTGCAGGAGGGATGGGTGTATAGCAACCATGGCTGCTCATTGTGACCTTTTATTTCAAACATCAGATATCCTAAGCACTTTTTACAACATTGCAGGGGCTTGACCTACAAATCAGCTTTGTTATTCTGAAAGAGCATCCAGCCTTTGGCCCTCTTATTTATTTTCCCTCAGATGTTCTGCAAGAATTTTAAAAATCATCTTCTATGCTTGGTTTTGTTATCTGAGCCACGTATTTCTGCGCCTGTCTAGGAGCACCTGCCTGACATTCCTTGATGAAACAGTCACTGAATGCATGGTCCTTGGAGAAGTGACCCACCATGAACAAGATTCTTTTTTGCTGTGTTCCCAGCAATTTTCTTTGAGTGGAGCAGCTTACAGGACAAAGAAGCTGAAAGCAAAGCTGTTTTGCAGTGGAACACAGAGCAGTGGTTGAAGCAGCTTTCTGGAGAAGAGGTACTGTGACTGAAGTGTTTTAAACTAATGACTAGTTAGTTTTTAGTTCTGGGAAACCATCTGAGCCTTTTCAGAATCCTGGACTTGAATCTACTGCAGAGGTAACACAGCAGTTCCTTTTCCAGGGGGAAACTGCTGGCCCTGCAGCAGTGGGATGTCACCTGAGGAGTCTTTTGTCCTGGGATGCTCTTCAGTGTTATTGCCTTGTGCCCTCTCTCAAGAGACCAGCCTAGAAAGGGGCCCAGAAGCTGGCTGCCTGAATTTAAAGGTGCACACCAAATGCACTGCCGTGGCTGACTTTATTCTGTCTGACAACCTTGTCAGCTGCTTTTAGAAAGCATATGACTCTTCCCTGAAAGTCTTGGTTCATTTGGAAAAGCAGCTGTTAAAAATAATGGAAGCTGAAGGGATTTTGTAGGACCCTTAATAGCTTCAGCCAGATTTAAGGTATTTTGCCAATACTCTTTTTTTTCAGCCATTGAACAATGTATCTTGACAATAACAAGTTTGTGCACGGGAATACATATTTATCTGCAGATTTAACAAGATGTGAATATATCCTCTTGCTGCAGGCCAAAGTAAATTTGTAAATTGTGTGAGATTTTGGTTGTGTGTGTATAAAGTGATATTAACTACTAGGCAATTTTCTTTGTTTTCCTGGCTGTATAATCTCTAAATGGAAAAATGGAACCTTAATAACACTACAACTGAAGCCATCATATTTATGACTAGAGGACAACGGTGGCTGACTCCCTGGAAGGAAACATTTCACAGTTTATGTTGACAAGTAAATATTTATGGTGGGGATCACAGAACACCAGCCAAGTCATCAATAAGGGATCCTAAAACAGTGTGCAAGAAAAATTCTTCATAAACAACATTTTGCAAACTTAGTTTAACTGGATGATACCGTGTTAATTTTTGTAATGAATGGTGACAGTGGAATGAATAAGATATATTATGTTAGTCAAATGGAATGCATGTGCTGAATGCACAAGTTTAACCATCCATACCTGCACAATAAACCTAATTAAATTGTGTGTCATCAAAGATGATTTAAATGAAAAGATAATGAAGCAAATCACATGAAAAGTGTTCAACAAAATTTATTCTGAAAGAACACGAAAGGTTATTATAATTTGAGAAGTAGTCCTTAATGTTAATCACTTTTTAAAATGTCTCATTAAAATCACAAACTTTAGGAAAATCATGGAAACTCAATTTTCGGCTCAGAGCAGAAGACAGGATTTTTTTCACCTCTTTTTTTCAGAAAGCGATATGTGTTTTTACTAATCAGGACTGAAGGAAAGTTTCAGGATTTCATAGGAATTTATGGCTGATGGCTCTGTCTGTGTCTGAACATGATACTGGTTCTGTCCTCTGTGAAGGTTTCCAGTAGAATTTAGAGCAAGTATCTTGCAGATGATGGTATAATTTCTACCACTGATGAGAAAATGGCATTTTTATTGAGACACCTGTCAATACCTTGTTCAAAGTAACAACAAGCTGTGAAAGTGAAGAAAAGGAAACTCGCAGTGCTCTTCGAATGTCAGGCAGGTGCTCCCAGACAGGCTCAGAAATACGTGGCTCAGATAACAAGAGCCAAGAAGTCTAGTTTTTCACCCTTCAACATGTTTGTTCAGTGAAAGACACTTTGACAGTGAAGGGCCTCTCACTGGCTCTGTATTGCAGGTGTTCAGTTGTCCAGGACAATTCCTTGTCTATGAAAGATGGATGATGTTAAATGGCACTGGAGCTTTAGTCAGTTTCTCCAAAATCAGAATAAAATGTATTATTAGTCCCCAAGGTAGCTAAAAGTGCTTTCTTCAGTGAAGTTTGTGGTACTCTCCTTAGTAACCCCTTCCTTTATGCTGTGGGGGGAGACCAGACTTAGAGCTTTCATTGTGTTGGTTAGTCAGATTAAGCTCAAGTGACAGGGTCAGTACTGAGCCACAAATTACAGGACCAGGGTTTGATGGCATCCCCCTCTCTTCTGCATGTGTTGGAGGTATTTCCAGTTTGTTCCTTCCATAGTCTGAAATTATCATTGCACCATTTTTCTTGGAGCTCACTCCCAAGTTTATCTATTTTCTCCCCAGCTGGATTGCTCACCACTTCTGCCTTCCCCAATACAAGCATGCATTTAGTTCAAATTTATAAAATTTAGGGTTTTATTTCTGGCCTATCTCAATCTCATTGGTGTTCTGACATGCTTTTGCAATGCTGGTCTTTGTTATTGCTACTCTGTAGTGACTCCCAGCAGACAGCATGGCCAGACTTCTTTTAAAGCCTTATGTGTAAGTCATGTCAGAAGTGAAAACCAAATAACTACAGTGAAGAAAACCCATACAGATACTTTAATCATCATCTACCCGATTAAGGTAGCAACTCTTCAACATGTAGGGCAGAATCCTGCAATTAATATTAACTGTTGATAGATACTTGTTGAAATATCCATCAATAGTTAAAACCAACATGATTTTCAGGAAGGATTTCGACCTTGTTTATCCTTTTAGTGCTTTCCTGGCTGAAGTGAGGCAGTGCAGTGGTGTTTAATGAGATCACAGCCATGACTGAAGTGTGACCTGTTGGCTGGCAGAAGGCAGATACTTAAGAACAAATCCCAGTAGGTGGTTTAGCTTTTATAATAAGGTTTCATTTCCACAAAAATTGTGAGATCTATTGGCAAAAAGGCAGGAGAGAGATTGCAGTGCACCCATCTGAAATTTAATTGAGAAGTTCAACTTACTGTAACAGAAATAAAGTTTGAGTTGTAGCGCAAGTATTGCTTTATATGTACTTTGTGAAAAAGTTGGGAACAACAAGTCCAATACTCTAACAATTTTATGTCAATCTTGTTAGCATACTTAATATATTAATATGTAGTCAATAATTATTCCATCAGAAGTACTACAATGTATGATTATTTCCAAGTAGAATTTCAAACTGAATTCTTAATAACTTTCTTTTTTTAAAGCTCATTTCATAATCACAAACAATAAAGCAAAAAATTAAAAGGTTCTTTGTGGGCAGAGCATCTGAAGTAACTGTAGCTTCTAGTTCTGATCTTTGCAGAAATACTGCGACATTTCTATGAAATCCTCTTTGTTCCTGATCAGAGATGAACACTGAAAATTTCAAAACTTGTCTCTACTTGCAGTATTTACCCCCTGCTTTAAAATGTTGTAGCTCTTTTTTCTTGGTTGGTTTGGTTTTGGTTTTGTTTTTTAAGAGGACTATCTTCTGAGAGAGTTGCATTAATTCTAAGTGATGTCTTCTTCTCAGGACATGCTTGAATGGTCCTAATGGTGTCTCCTTAGGTCTTACTTTCTTAAATATGACCTTGAACAGATGATAGAACAGCAGAATCTTACAATCTGTTTCTTCTCCATTTCACTTCACTGGTAGCTGGCTCAGTATCAGAAGATGCAAGTACAGTGACCCTCTGTTTACTGAGATGCCTAAATATTCCTGGAGTGGAAATAGTCATGGGAAAAAAATGTACACAAAAAACTACATGTCCACTGGCTTTGTGACAGCACCTGTAAAAGGTCAACTTCTTGTGCTATGGTGTTTCCTGTGCCTTGAGGGAAACCTTACAGCTTTCTTTAGTGAACAGTACAGGCTTCTGGGGTCTGTCCTCTCCGTGTTGCAGTCTCCTTGTTTTCGCGGTTCACTATGGGCTCTGCTAGCTCAGAACGGTCGAACAGCCCCGGAGCCGCGAAGGGATTGCACAATCGCGGTTACCGCGGTTACCGTCGACAGCGGCAGTTTCAAAGAACCGCGCGTTCTCGGAGCTTCGGGTCCGCCCGCCGCGAGAGAGACAGGATAAAGAGGCCAGGAGAGGCGATCTCTGTTGAGGTTCCAACAGCTTCTTTATTCAAAGAGACGCCGCTGAAGGGGACACCTGAGAGAACCGCCCCGAGCCCCGCGGGGCACGGGTTTTATACGGGGTTACACGGAGGGGGGTGTGTGCATTTTGCTCCGACCAATGACCGGAGCACAGGGGGGAAAAAGGCGCGATTTCCCGGGGATTCCTGGGCTAATGGTGTAAAGGGGGGAGGGAAGAAGGGTTCACAAGCCCCAATAGAGCGTCAAGTAAAGGGTGGCACCACGAAACGCCCAGAGGGGGAACACACCCGAGATTGCATGAGGGAAGAATTGACAGAGAAGGTAGTGGAACAAGGGTAGGGCTGGAACCCATATAGGGTACAAACTGGGGGGATACAATGTAAGAACAAACCAACTGGGAGAAAAACGGGGGAACATAGAACAAACCATTTGACAATATGAATATTAAATATGAAATAACAAATAGAAATGAATACTGTCCGCAACACCTTGTATTTGTTGTCTTTTCCTGAGATGCAATCAGACACAAAGTAGGTTGCATCTTTTGTTCTGCAGTGTAAAGACAGATTTTACTGCAGTCAATATCCTTTCAAATTTGAAACTACTTGGGCTAACAATTTTTTACCATGTCTTTTGGAAAATGAAATTGCACACAAAACTGTTGAATTTGCACACATTACACGTGCAACCTCTCCTGCAGACAAATCTCCCTGGAGTCATGTACTCTGACCAAAAGAAAATGACATTGTTATAATCTTTTGATATAGCTTTTAGATTTATGGATAGAAACCCGTTTTTTTACTGAAGAAATAATGACAAGATCTTGTGTTATGCCCCTGAGTTGCTGGACAGAGCATCAACATAAAGCTCAATGAATGGGTCTAACTGTGTGAAGTGAATCTGCTCAAGACCACAAATCTGCAGTCTGTGGCTGGAAGGAAAGAGCTGAATCCAAGGGGGGATGTGAATAATTGTGGAAACCAAGTGATATGATTCCATCTGCCCGATTTGGGTGACTCCCAAGCTGAGGCAATATTTCTCTTGCTTGTGTTTTACGAACAAAACATGGGCACTTCCAAGGACACAAGTGGCTGGAACAGTTTGTCCTTGTTCAGGCTGTTTGAGAGTTGGTAAATCCTTTGCCCAATTGCCTCGAACCACAGCCCTGGTTCAGCCCCAGACTCAGGATAGAAGAAGCTATCTGCTGAATGCAGAGTGCAGTTTTCCTTCGGTTCCATCTCTTATCAGTCCTGGTAGGTCTCAAAATGGAAAGATCAAGACAGAATGTGGTGTGCTACAGGAAACATGAGCTCAGCTGGCAGGTATCTCTGCCTAATCCAAGGAGAAATGAACTGTGTGCTTTGAGTGTTGCTCTGCTCTGCTACTTCTTTTCTCTTTCAGGCTGTTACTGTTGCAAAGTGTTACTATGTGTTGTTCTATCTAGGAGAGTAGGCAGGAACTTTATATAGTAAAGTATGTTCCAGTTTGTCCTTAATACACAGCAGATAAAGAGAAAATAATGCATTCATGCATAAAAATTCCTTTTTGCCAGGATTCCACTTGAGAGCATCTGGGGAACTTTGAAAGCTTTATTAGAGAGTGATAGGGTGTGTTGCCTGAAACACAAAGACTAGATTATAAATTACCTTGTCAATCTTGCTTCCTCTCCTTCCCTTCTCTTGGTTGCTTTTTCCTTTCTGTTATTTAGGCTGCCGGGTACAACCTCACACTTATCCTTCAGAGGAAAAGTGAGTCCATCTGTCCTTTCCTTTTGGTGCTGAGATTAATACCGTACTGTCAACATGTTGTTTAGCTCCCCAGGCTGGCCCAGCCATTTCTGCGAGGAAGGACAGCCTTGCCTTGAGTGGTTTGTCAGTGCTTTTGAAAAGCGATTGATGTGCTTTGGTACAGGAGAGCTGAACTGTGTTACTGCCATGGTTACAATTCCCCTGTGGCTAACAGATAGAGTGGCCTTTTCCCAGTAAAAGAGCTCATCTTGCAGCCAAAATGGTCCTGAAAAAAATCCCAGATGCCTTTTTTTTTTCTTTTTTTGTGTGTGTGTGCATTTTTGTGTTTTTGTTCTTTTTTTTTTTTTGTTACTAGCACCCCCTCAGAATGCAAAGCAACAGCATCGTGAGTCACTTGGTGAGAAGAATAAAAGGGCCAGGAGACTTTCTGCTCCCCTTTTTTAAGCCTTTATTAGATCAGGGTGGGGGCTCGAGGGGTCACGCTCACCACCACTGCTCACTGAGGACAATTAAGAGGAGGAGGTACAAGCAGCTTTGCCTGAAGGCAGAGGTGGGGGCTCCAGCCTCACAGGAGTCATATAGAAAATTTCCCAGTATTTGGCTTCTCGAGGTCTAAGGGGTATCTCTGAGCAGGTTCTGTCGAGGTTATAGCGACGTGACAAAAATAGCTCCACAATAATCTGTTGTTCTGCCCAGTCTTCCAGTGTGGTTTTGTGAAATATTTGTGCATCAGTTTTCGGGCTTCAGGGGTCTGCATACTGTGGTCTCACTTCCAGTAGTCGCCTAGATTCATGGGAGTCCACATGGTTTGCATACTGGGTGGAGCTATTTAGATCTCATATGTAGAGGAGCAGTGGAGGCGGCACCCGATGGAAACAGGAAACAGGGACAGGATACAGATAACTTGGGAGAGGGGATACCGGAACACGAAACAGGATACAGCAACTTAGGGTAAAGATACAGAGTGTGTTGGGGGTACAAAATAAGTGATTGTTAATATTATTTAATAGTCATACCAACTATTAACACAACAAAAACATTAACTATGCAACAATAACATAACAAACAGTAACTCTTAACTCTTTCTCAACACTTGGATTTGCTTGTGACCTATTTCCTGCTTTTTTTTTAAAGTGACTTCATGGAAGGAGACTTATGTTATGGCTTGTCTTCGCTGGTTTTACTTTTTTTCCACTGACTACCTGAAAGCTTTAAGAAAGGTATTTATCAGAGGTGTGTTTATTGGTTATTTAGGTGGAAATGGAGAGTAGTTCTGGGCCTCCAGGAGTCAATTCCTTGGCTCTCAGAGCTGTGATGTGAGGGGGGGAAAAATCCCACCCCGTGCCTCAGGCTCTCAGGCATGGTGTTGGTAAACTTCGGGGTTTTCCCGCTTTGTGCCGGGCGAAATTGGTGCCAAGGCTCAGCTCCTTCTCCTCGTCCCCTCACAGGGGCGCTGCCGCCGCTATTTTGTGGCAGCCCCGCCGGCGCCATTTTGTGGCGGACACGCGCGAAGGCGGAGCCGGGCCCCTGAGGGGACAGGGGGCGGGCGGGTCGCTCCGTGCGCTGAGGGAGAGAGGGCATTGAAGGGGCGCTTCAGCTCTCCGGGGGTGATTCCAGATTTGTCTTTGTATTGCAGTGAGAGAAGTAATAGCTGAGATAGGTGGGTCCCGGTTGGCCAGAGGTGAGCTGAGAGAAGGTGGTCAGTCTTCCTCCCCGTGCCTGACCTGTGAGGGGAGGTTGCAGCAACAGGGCTTTGGCCATTTCGAAAAGGTACGGCTGCTCTTCCTGAAAAAACTTAGTGAAAATGCTGGGAGGTGGCAGAGACGAGATGCCCTTTTGTTTAATAAATAATGCTCCTGTGGGATCATCCGTCACCAAAGGACCGTAAAGGCTATGAGGGCCACAGAGGGAGAAACAGGTGCTGGGGAATATGTGATTAAGGGAAGGCAATAAAACATGATGACTTTGGCAGCGTTGGTTCTGAGGAGAAGGTGGAGCTGTTTTTCCCACACCGGGTGCTGCGGAAGGACAGGACAGAACAGAACAGGAGGTAGTAGTGCAGTGAGCAGATCCAAACGCGTTCTTGCGGGGAAAAATGAAGGTTAGTGACCATGATTGACACTTTACTGAGGAGGGTTGTTGCTCCACCACCATGTCTGTGTAATAAATATGTTGGGTTAGTTCTACAGTTTTCAATACTTATGAGCTGATTAAGTCAAGGACAATAATAAAAAGTTGAAACTTTCAGCTAGTTTATAAGAATATAGAAAATGCTTAAGAGAGGAAAACCTGATCTGTAACTCTGGTGAAGTTTGTGGAACTCAGCCAGGTAACCAGTGAGAGATGGTTTTGGTTTTCCTTTCAAGTACCAAGTGAGGTTTTTTTTTCTGTGTTCGTTGTCTGGGGTTTTATAAAGCATGAATAGCCTTCAATCTTCAATTAAGAATTATAGTCAGGAATTTCACTTTCCCTTTGGAACAGTCACAGGGAAGAATTTTGTTCTGACTTAAAACTTAGTCTTTTAGTTTTAAAGGAAAATGCAAATAAATTCCACACCCAGATGTGCTAGAATACACTAGCACTGGGTAGCCCAAGTATTTGAGGTAGGATAGCAGACACACATACCGTGAACTACGTGCTCTAATAGTTACTTGGACAAAATATTGGAAGAACAAAAATGTGAAACATGTTTTGAAGAGCAAGTAACATGAATTTTAATGGAGTTTGCTTTTTGTGTGGCACTCTCTGGCAAGGGTATGCACTACCACTGTTTACTTCAGCAGCCCCATGAGGCACACTGTGTGCAGCCACTACTCTTTTTAATTATATTCAGTTAAACACTGAGAAATGCAATCAAGTTTGCCATCAGTGTTCAAGAAGACTTAAAGATAATTATGGGAACATGCATAGAACCTATAAGCAACAGGAAGAAAGAAGATGTGACTTCAGTCATCTAAAAACATGAGAAGGTTAATATGTGCTATAGAATGAACTGAATAAAGTTGTCTTCTGTCCACAAATAAATTGATTGTTTTTTACATGTGTCATGGCTTTTGGTTTGGATAAAATTTGGCAGGTTTGTACACGAGGAAACAATGGAGATGAAACAAATTGCAGGAAGCTTGATGCCTTGGAAAGGTGAGTATTTAGTTCATCTTTATTGGAGAATCCTGCAGGAAGTGTCACACTGGATATCATTCTCTAAAGGTATATGTAATTGTCTGTCATTGACTGTAAGTAGGCACATAAATGTTATGGCTCAAGCAGACCTGATTAATTTGTGGCCCAGACACTGAACAATGGGATTTTTTTTTCTAGACAAATTGTGCTTTGCAGGAGTTGGAGTTTTTTTTTTTAAATTTGTTGCAGCTGAGATGGTTAAGTCCTTACCTGAATGACTATATATTCATTTTATTTTTATGTGTATTTTCCACAGTGTTATTCTACTTTATAAAACTCCTTTATTTCTGCAGTGATTATTGCTGGATTTGGTAAGCATCAGCTGAGGACAGGAGTATGTGCAGTTGAGCCTGATGACTTCTTTGTAGTAAGGGCCTGACTGGAGTATCAAATTAACACATTTATACAAATTGTTGGGTTTTTCCTCTATTTGTATTTTCAAATAAAGAGTTGATTATCACTAGATAGTTCTCATGCAAAGCTGACCCTTAATTACACTGTCAGGGGTGGGAGGTGGTTGGTTTCCTTCAGTGGGTCTTAAATGTCTAATGGAAAGGACTGTATTGAGAGTGTTTCTTGTGCTCAGACAAAAACTTCCATGGGTATGGTTTATGCTTTTAGTTGTGTAGTTTGTGAGAGGCTTTTTGTTTATTGAACATGGCTCACCATTTATTATTGTGGTTCTTGCATTTTGTTCCACTGTAATCATCACCTGCTGGGCATTAATCTCTTAAATTTTAGTGCCAGAGCTCTTTCCTTGGAGACAGGGAGGATGAAGAGTAAGTACAGTGTACTTTAGAATTAGAAGTATTTCAGCAACGCGAGATTGCTTCCATTTAAACATGTAGAGAAAAAAGGTGCAACCCTGATTTTTTTTTATGGGTTTTTTCCCAGTTTGGGGAAGAGTATTTTTTTTTTTAAATTTTAAGGTTTGGCACATGGGGATAAATAGCTGTTTGTTATGTATTACTTATGTGTTTACTGCCAGGTTTCTGCAGATGAACATTACTAACACCTCTGACAGGCTGGTATTTGTTAAAATGTGTAGCATACATCTTTTATGTCTCTTGCGTATTTATCTAATTATTGGTCAAGCAGCTTGACTTATAGGACAGTTTAAAAATCCATTTTGCCATGCAAGTAATCATTTGAAAGCACTTTGCTTTGTGTCTTGAGAAAACTCACATGCCAGTTGTGTCAAAGCAGTTTGTCTGTCACAGAGGAAGCGGGCAGAAAGGACTTTTGTTTATACCCAGTGTAAAATCTTGGTGTGGCTTTTTATTCAGTTTGTGAAGTTTTAGTGAACTGTGATGATGATTTGAAAGGAGGTGTTCCCATCTGTGGCAGCACGTTTTCTGCCTGGTGTGACCTCAGTGAGCAGTCACTGGTTTGGGATGATTGTCCTTCCACTCAAAATCCCTGAGCACTGCTCAGGCAGCGGAGCTTGTCTCACTCAGTGCAGAGTGACACAGTGGGAGGGGAGCCAGAAGAAGATCATGAAGGGAACAAGGAATTTAAGGATGATAGATAAAACACCAAAAAAAGAGATGGCAGCTGTTGGAGATGTTGTCAATTGTGCACAACCTGGTTCCTGTACTTTGCTTGTTCTGCCAGAGAAGGAAAACTGGCAGCAGTGTTGAGAACAAATTCTAGGTCCGTTTCTAAACAAACCAACACAACTGCAACCAGAAATTTGGTCTCGAGATCTCAACTGTTCAAGATGTCCTAGAAGTAACAACAGAAGTGAGAGAATCTCCTCACTGTGAATTCAGATGTTTCTACTAGTGATAGACACTGCTTATGTTGGTTGAGATACTGTGAAAGAAATACTAGTTTTCTGTCTTGTGAAAAATGCACTGGAAATTATTTTTTTTTTTGCAAAATATTTTTCCAGTGAAGGTGGTGGGAAACAGTTTGGGAGGCATACAAACAGCAGGGGAGAGAACTTCCTTTTTGTCAGTGATGGTTGCAGATTTTTCTCTTTTTCTCTTCCACTTTATTTTCCCATGTTCCTACATTATTTGCAGTCAAATTCATATCTGTCTTTTTTCATATGCAATTACTGGTTTCTAATCATAATCTAAGTTGAAATTTTAAGAGACATTATGGGTAACATTACGCTTCTTGTTCTATGGGGGTTTACCATAAACTGAAATGACAGGTGGTTCCGTGTTTGACAGCTTTGAAGGAAATTGAGTTGCAAAATGCATCAAGTTCAGTCTTGGTAGTGGTTTATTTTGGTCAAACAAAGGCCAAGATTTCTCCAACTTCCTGTGAGTGGAGGTGGAACAGAGTGTGTGGCTGTTGCCTGTTACCAGCACGTTTTCATTTTCAGCACTGTAGAGCTTTCAGTGTTGGCAAAGCTTATAAGTCTGAGCCAAATCTGTTGGTAAAGAGCATTTTCCCTGCTCACTAGGATAAGGGAATTTTATTCCAGTATTTTCAACAGTATGAGTAGTATTACATTGAGTTATAAATGAATACATTGTATCTGTGGGTGGAAGAAATCCAGCTGCAGTCTGGCAGCCAGGTAGTGTTAGATTGTGGCGGGTTTCCAGTGCATCCTGTGCTTCCATGTCCAATTGGTGGTGTCCCTGCAGCAGCCAGTAGCTGCTGAAGTGTCTAAGCTGTTGACCAGTTTTCATCGGGCATTGCACTGTCATCTGACTGTCATAGCTTGGCAATTGCCCCCTAGAGTAATTGTTTAGGATGCTGTCCCGTATCTTTGTTCCTGAAATCCTTGTGGTTTTCCCTGTGTTGAGCTGTGAGGTTACTAATGACATTCCTTTTGACTGCTCATAAAAAAAAAGGCACAATCACACTGTGTCAGTACTGGCAGGAGTGCATGGAGCAGAGCACAAAATAGAAACATACTTGGCTGGTGTTTGTTTCTGTGATGGGTATTGGAGCAAAAGGGAGTCTGCAAGGGAAGGACTGGCAGGCTCTCCTGCTACAGGATGTGTGGGCCAGCTGCTCTGCACAGTGCTGACCTTGCTGCAGGATTATATGTCACACCTCTTCCCCAACTGAGACCCACACAGTATTTTGGTATCTTCTTAATGCTCATTGCCTCAAACACTGTCCTTGGTTAAATACATTCTCTCTAAATTGTTATTCCTCCTTCTGAAACATCTGGTATTTTTTATGACTAGTATACACAAAATGAGCTCATAACATCTGTTCCTGCAGGAGCTGCTGAAGGGGAATAGAGTGCCAGAGATGGACAGTTCTGCAGGTGTCACCCTGTGGAAATGGTGGAAAAGTTGAGCAGCAGCTCCTGATCAACAATGCAGCTGCTGTTGTTCTATGGGTGAGAGATCAACCTACCTGTGATATCACTTTCTTAGTTTCTGGAATTCTTTTGTGTGTTTTGAGAAGTTTTGCTTGGGTTTTTTTGTTGGTTTTTTTTTTTTTTTTTAACCTGAACTGAAACCAGTTGGATAGTGTATGCAGTGCTGAAGGGATTCAAAATTGTTAGTTTTTTTTTTTTTTTTCTCCTTTAGAAAAGTGGCTGAACAAAAGGGGTGAAAATGTGGGCAGGATTATCTTGTGGAAAATAACGCTGTGTCAAGCACCATTTGTTTTTTGATAGAAAGTTGGAAAAGCATGTGTCAGCAGACAGGATGCTGTTGGGGAAGCAGTAGTGTCTCAGTGAGTAGTAATTGAATTTATCTTTCAGAGGCTCTGAGTCTTGAGAGCTATTTGGATTGATTGGAGATCCATCTACTTCCCTCATGGCCCTCCTCTTGGAATGTGTGCCTTCAGTGCACGGGATTTTTGTCCCTCTGTGGTATTTTTTGTGGTCTACGTATTTACTGAAAAGGAAATCTTGTTGCTTTTAATAGAAGAACAGTGATGGTATGATCATTATAATAGTGAGAGGAATGAAGAGTAACGAGAAAAACACAGCAGCCTTATGCATCAGAAGTATTGGAGTTGATTTGAGTTCTGTGTTGATTTTGAGTCTTGTTCCTGCATCTTAATTCTCACAAATCTTTCCTGTTTTCATAAACAGTGAGGTTGTCTAACTTTGACAATGCAAACTGTGTAAAGAGTTTGTTCTTGGAAATGTTGTGTTTACATGATGCAATAGTTGTAAGAAACTAAACCTCTCAATTTTAGATACTTAAGAGCTGTCTAACATGATTGCAGGATAGAAGAGTTAGAGGCTAATGAATGTACTCTTTCAGTGCACCAAAATTATAAGGACAGATGTTTTGAGTACTGATGTGCTGACCAACTGTGAAAATTCTGTGTTCAGTAGCTCTTGACACTTCTCATTTCTCCCCATGTGGAAGAGTGATGGAGTAGCTGAAAATAAAGCTGTGGTTTAAAGTACAGACAGACAGGGATTTGTGAGTTTAGGGTGAGGGGGTTGAAATGCAGCCTGCAGTCAGGCAGATCTGTGTGGTTTAAATGGGGTGACTTCTGTTTGTGGCTCTGTATTTTACGTGAAAACAAGGATTCATTAGTAAATCCCTGGGACCAAGACACTAAACTGAATTGCTTGAATAATGCTCTAGTTCCTTATTGAACTTGATTATAGTGGTGCATTGTCACGTGCACCCTGTTCTATTTAGAAATATGTGACTCTTAATCCACAATAAATTAATCTGAGTAGCAAAGACCCCTGTTCTGATTCAAGTTACTTTGGAATAAAATTTTAGAAAAACATTAAACACAACTTGGAAATGGAAGGATTGGGTTTTTCATCTTAAGAAAGGTTATTAATAATCTGTAACAGTAATATTTCTGGATAGAATGAACAAGGCAAAGTATTGCTTCTTTGGTTTCTTTTCAGAGGAAGATGACCAGATTCTCATGGTACTGGACAATTAGAACTTGAGAGTGTATATTTTACATCAAAATTTAGTAACTTGAGTCTTACTGAGACAGTAATACTCTCTGAAAGAATATATTGGTTAAGAGACGAATTGTATAGAGGAAACAGCTATTTTTCTGAGCTCCTTCCAGAGATTTTTGCATTTTCCATGAACAAGCACTGTGTTTTGAGTCTGGGCTAAGTGAGCCAGATCAGGACCCATAAATTCAAATTAATTGACTGCAGCCATTGCAGTGCAGGACAAGACACACCACATGAAATAGCATCTTTTTCCATGGTTGTATTATGCCATCGTAGGAAGAGGCCAAAATCTTGTCATCAGGGTTCCTTCTGGCACAGCAAGTTTCTGATTGTGGGAGGCACTGTGGCATCTGAAATGCAGTGCCTTTGAATCCCTCTTGAGTTGAGCAGAGGGGAGGCACTGTATGGAAGGTGTTCTTTCATTGTGCTAGCTGCCTTTCAACTGGATCAATTCCCCAGAAAAGCAAGAGGTCACTGATTTATGTCCTGGCTATGCTTATGAAGGGAGTGGTAGTTGCTGTGTGTTCATCCCCTGCAAGCATGGAGCAGTTCATCCAAGAGCATTTTTCATATCTGCAGTGCTATTGGAGATTGTTACAGTGATTGTTTTTGTCCAGGTCTCTTCCAGCTAGATAGCTTATTTCATTTTTCACCTGTATTTGCCCAAAGCATCTTTAGATTTTTATCTCCTTAAAATTTTATCCATGGGACACAGTTTATTGATTAGTTCTGTTAGGCATGAGGTGAATAGTATTTTCTGGGCCTACTGTGGTTTAATTTTAGTAAATATTTCTTTTTTTGGCCCACCGCTTCCCCCCTTCCCCTTCCTGCTCTCAGCATAAGGAACTTGATACTATATTTCTTTTGAATATTTTCAGGAACAGCCAGATGGCTTGATAAGCTTTCTGTGTCCTCTGTCAGTACTGACTGTGCCAAAATCCCCATCAGGTATTTCTCAGAATTCTGGCAGTCCATGTTCCAAGCTCTTTGCTTTTTCGTTCAACACAACCCAGAAGTGTTTGACAGGATCCTGATGCAGTTGATGTGTATCAAAGTCCCTCTGGGTGCTAAAGCTCATTTTAGAAAGTATGGTAATCTAGATCTAAAGTGTTTGTGCAAGTTCATTCAAAAAAGTCATCATTGGCATTTCTGTTGTCAGACTAATCAGTAACATATAGCCCAATATCTTTAATTTCAGTATTAATTTGAAGCTTGGCCTTACTTTCTTGTTTAATCCCGAATTTGTGAGGGGAAGTTTATGTAATCCACTGGTCATCCATCCTTCCTATGCTTTTTCCTTTGTGATTTGCAATGATATTCACCTTAAAACCTGCTCTTTGCTGTCAGTTATTTTGGGTTGCTTTTTAAGACGTAGGAGCTACTTATACAAACACTTTGGATGTTTACTCATGTTTTCTGTGACTTGGCCATGTGTTGATGTATTCTGTGCTTGAGCTGCAAGCAAGAACTGGTCTTGAACAGTGGCATGAGCAGTTTCAGGATATTACTGCTTGTACAGTATGCAAGGGAGCTTAATGAATTGTTTCTGCCCAGCTTATTTAATTATAAAAGGATGCTGGAGTTCTTAACTTGCCTGTCACTATCCAGCAGCTCAAGAGATAGAAGCAGCTCTGTTCTCGAGGGGTAGAGTTTCACAGCAGTAATGAACTTTGTTTCCTACACACTGAGCTCCAGTGCTTGCTGGTGTGGAAGCAGTCACAGGGACTGCCAGGAAAGAGAACAAGGTGTTCTCTTCTTCATGTTGCATAATCAAGATAGATGCAGCTATGTGTGAAATAAGATGCAAGAAGAGAAATAATAAACTATGGAGAAAGAGAAGTCCCTATATTATTGGGAAAATGTGGGGTCATATGGTGGATCACAGCTAATATGTGGTAATAATGACCATAGTATGCTTAACATTTTGGAACCTATTGTATTTCCCATTTGGATCATTCTAACAAACCTCTCCCAGCGGATTGTGAACTTTGGGAATGGGGAAGGGAATTGATGGCAATGTATTTCATATTGGTGTTCTTTTGTCTAGTGATTCTATTATTTCCCCATAAAGAATTTATGGTTTCTACACAACAGATGTTGGTCAGCTTGTGAACAGACATTGCTTAAGGTGGAGTGAAAAATTACCTTCAAATATAATATAACTCAACAGCTATTATTTATCTCATTGTCTAAGAGATGGGCTTAATAACCCATTCCTAAGTAAGAGGGAGAGAGAACTAGGACACAGCTGAATTGCAGTGCGAAAATGGTATGATCCCGAGCTGATCTTAAATAAGAGTAACATGAGATAACAAATCATAGTAGTTCATCACTTGGATGTGTGACTGAGGGAAGCAAGGGTGAAAGACAGCTGTCTTGAAACAAATAATATGAGTATAGGAACATAGTAATGACACATCTATCCCTGCTTGATTTTTTAATATGAAGTAAAGTTCTATAAAATGATCTAGTTGAATAGCCTAGGAAGTGAGCTCAAAGAAGGGTCTAGTTTAAGTAATTGCTAGTTAAGCCACTTATGACAAAGAAGTACAATTTCTGTGCTGAGGAATACATTTTTGAGAGGACACCAGCAAAGTAACAAGTATTCACAGCCTTTTGTCTTGTCTTAATAGTTTGTGAGAGAAAAAAGTAAATCCTTTATCAGTTAAATGCAAAGGGATTTGTCATGTAGTTTTTTTGGAGGTCTTGAATTTTTCTTCCTGAGAGCTGTATTTGTTCCATTATACATGATATGTAAGCAGCTTTGGGTTCGCTTGCCCAGAATGTTTGAGAGGGGCCATGACTTTTTTTACACGTGCTAAAAATCATCTACTGAAGTTTGATTAAAAAATTGTCAAGTAGTGGTACAAAATTCATGTCCGCCAAATTTGCATAAAGCAGAGAGCCAGATTAAGTATATGGTGTAAATTGTTATTGAAATTCATACTTAACTATTTGGCTTGCATGGATTTCAGGTGTGTATTCTGAAGCGTTGCATGCCCAATCATAACTTAGTATGTTTTAGATGAACTGTGAGACTGTAAAGATTGCTGCGTACTGAACAGCTCTGCATCTGCCCTGTTTTATAGAGGGGGTAAGATGAGGGGAATGACCTTGTTTTTATTTAGAAAGCTTGTGTACAGAGCAAGTATTATGTTTGAATATTGTTAACCAACTTGCGTGTACATGGTTGAAGACATCAAGTGTTGCTGATGATATTTATGCAGTAATAAATGTGGGCAGGTGTTGTAACAGTAGCAGCAGACAATGGGATTTTTCCTCTTTTTCCATAGTGCCTTTTAGTAAGTATTAAAGAAAAATTCCAGACTGAATCTAGCCTTGCAAACTGTGGGGAGGGGTAGCTTAGAAATGGACATTTTGTTTATTTTTCACTTAGACAGAGATTCTGTAGCGTGGTGGGTAAGGACCAGATTCCAGAACTGCTTCAGGCTGTGTAAACTGGACTGCAACTCTTGCTGTCACCCTCGGAGAAAAGAAAATGGTTTCTGTTGGTGTTAGGTCTGCCACCCTCTGAGGAGCAGAGCCAAGGCCCCTTGGTCAATGTGCATTTGGAGCAGTTCTCTGAGCTTGGTGGAATTCAGGCTGTAGCCCAGGAGGTGTTGAAGAGGCAATGACACAGCAAACACCTGGTCAGTATTGAGTAGGCTGAGGTGGGGTGAGTAACAATAACCATGTAACAAAAACAGCAGCAGAGGATTGCTAAGTGAAATCTTCCTGTGTCTGCATGTTTTGCTCTACTTGGAACTCTTTTGGCTTGGATTTCAGATCTGTCTTCTTGCCAGTTGTTTTACAGTTTAATGCAATTATGAGCAGGCAATAGAAATGGTATCCTCAGTGAAAAGCAAAGCAGCAAACACTTTGGGGTGTTTTGGTGTTAACAGGTAGTGAAAGTTTATATAACAGTTTACATATATTTTCATGAGCACAGTAAATACTCAGTTGTGTTTAGTTTCCTCTTGGTAAATATATGAACTAATAAAATGCGTGATCTTAGGGTATGTACAGGAATGCCAAAGATGTGCCTTAAAGTGTGTGGAGCTGCACTGCTGTTTGTGTGGCTGAGTTCTGGTCTTGGCCTTCACTAGTGAACTGGAAAACTGTCTTGTATGCGTTGAAATAGCTGTCACCACTAAGCTTTTCACCTTACACACCTCGTTCCCATCCACCAACTTTCTTACATGCCACATCATGATGCAGCAATGTGTAAGAACTTCGGTGCCAGTCCCTTATGAAATACAGATGGACTTTTCTCAAATTCATGTTCTGCAGTTGTCAACTACCAGAAGTTTTGTTGATTATAACTTGGCCAAGCTCTGCTGTTTTGTGGAAGCTCTGTGCTGCTGAGCTAAGATTTTATTTACATCAGTGTAGTAATACTGACTTGGAGTTGTGCTTTTTCTAAATTAGAATGTACTAATAATCAAGTAATCAGCAGTATTCTTCCATACTTGCTCCAAGGGAATAGCTCAGTGTTTTCCCACATTTAAGCTACAAACAGAAGAAGGGACTGACTGAAGAATGATGAATATCAAGGACTTTTTATTTGTCATTGCCATCATATTTGAGGTCTTGTGCTTAGAGCATTTTTGTAAATAATGCTTGAAATGGAACTGTTACCATTTGGAGTTGGTTGCATATCAGAGCAAAGCAATCCTCTTGTTACTTTTAAATTATTTCTGTCAGAAGGAGTGAGGAAAAAGGCAAGATTCAGTTGTCTACCTGCTGTGCTGTGTGACTGATAGGCCTCTAAATTGATAGAAGGTGTTGTGTTTTCTGAGTGACAACAGTTGGGTTTTTCAGGAAGAGAAGTGTATTTATTCTGTGACACCATGCTGGGGAGTATTGAAAAATCTCAGAACTTTCTAAGGAAATTGTATTCGGGTTGATTAAGGATGCCAAGCTTACTAGTAGCTGTCTTGCTCAACTACCAGTTGCTATCTCCTGTTTTTCATTCCCACTGTAGTTTACAGCTCTCCTGTTGACAGCCTGTGTTGTAATAATGTCTTGTATTTGATTATAAAAATATATGTTGCTCTTTACCATTGAAGCTTTCTCTTTCAGCTGTCTTGGTGCACTGTTGGAGGAACTGAGGATTGGTATGCATTTAATGCTACCCTGCAAGATTGGAGGGTGGGGCAGACCCCATCCTCTTCTGGGATTAAGTTGTTTTCTAGGCATTAGGGAAATAACTCAGTAATCTGATTTGGCAAATATATTGGGATGAGGCTTGTATTTACATCCAAGAATACATGCTTTCGTTGAAGTTATGCAAGTATAACAATCCCTTTTCTTGCATTGCTGTATTTTTTCTTTTAAAAGGTAACAATAATTACTGAGTTGGAGAAAAATGTTTGCAACATATCAGGGAAGTTTAAAGCCTCTTCACACCTTTTTTACTTGGTTGTGCTTTTTTGTTGCAGCCAATCCAAAGAAAATTGCAGTTGAACCAAAGGAAGGAAGAGAGGCTGATCTGGCTATTTTTAATTGCAGTTCAAGTTAGATTTTTCTCATTCTTGAATTTACTTATTGCATTCAAGAATCTTTTCTTTAGTTAGTATGTTTTTTCCAAAGTGTTCTACTGTGATTTTATCTTTTCTTTCTTACATTAGTCAGGTTTGCGCTAATAACAGTGGTCTGTTGTGCAGTTTTAAAATATCCTACATATAGTTTGTAGACATCATCTCCTGTGGTGTTTTTGGCCTGCCTGCCTACGTGTGAACCCAAGTTTCAGGATGTGGTTTCGGATCACTTGTGGCTTGAGTTTGGGTCATTGAGCTAGGATGTAAGAACAGCAAGTGAGGGAAGCTGACTTGGTATTAAAGACATAAATTTGAAATTGATTAAATTCCGTTTTTATTGCAGTGTGCCATAGTTTCCTGATGCAGTTGTAGCAAGTCACCTGGTATATTTTTGCTCAGTCTTCCAAAGAAGATGATTATGATGATGTTCTATTTCATTTATGACTCAGTGGAAGAAATGGGGTCATGCAAATACTTGAGGAATCATGGTATCAGTAAACAAACTTGAAATTTTTTGTGCCGAATGCTGTAGGAAATCGCAACCAACAGCTTGACTGATCTTGAAGCATCTCTTCTGACCCACTTCTCTCCCCATTCTTGAGGAGAGAAATACAGAGTTTTTGAAGTAATGAAAATGTCTTTAAGTGACAGGGAACTAAAATTGAAAAAGTCACCTGTATTTGTAATGGATTACTGGAAGTGTCTTTCCCAGTGTGAAAGAAAAGGTGCAAAGCAGGTAGGTCTCAATCATGTCTCCACTTACAATTGCTATAATCTTCCCAGAGTTCAGCTCAGGTGACATTTCTCGGTGAAGCTGCACTGGGTGATTTCTGCAGCTGTATAACAACCAAGAGGGGTGACAGTTTCTGCCATGTCAGTGAAACATATTGATTAATGGCCTTGGTGGAAAGAAATTTGTGAGGAAGGTGGCATAGGAACATCAAAGTCGTTCTTCTTGTCAGCAGTAAATACTCTATGGTCTTCTGTGGCCTTGTCAGTGTTCTGTAGTCTCTGGTTCTTGTAATCAACCCAGTTGTCTTTCATTTCACTGGTATAGGCGCATAAAAAGTGTATTCCTTGTGACATGAAACATGTGAAATAAAATAGGAAACAAAATTAGACTGGGAAACTCAAATTCAGCAGGCTAGAATTTTAACAGCAGTTACTCTTGATCTTCTGAATGAAATTGTGTCTGTGGCTTCTGGTTTGTGTTGCTCAAATTTAAGTGTGGAGGATCTAGGGTTTTTTTTCTGGAGACCGTTCTTTTTATTTTGTGGTTTGGTGTTGTCTTTTCCCGGGAGAGAAAGGATTGGGGTGGGGAGGGGTGGATTTTTTGCCAGAATGGTGTTATTTGATACGTACCTTCTGTGAACTGGTCTGGTTTTACATCCTTGTGTTTACATGGCAAATACATAACTTGGTATCATATTCACGTGTATTTGCAAACCTTAATAGGTGCAGTTTCAGTAATGGTATGTATTGTCTTCAAACAAACGTTGTAGAAATAGAATTCGTTTTGCTTTATCTGTTTATTTATCAATTATGAGTTAACTAATTTGGTATTTATTAGAAAAGGAGTACTAGGAAAAGGATACTTGTTCCATATCCCAGACTGTAGAGTTGGTGAAAACTAATTTGAATTGATGGCATTTCAGTAAATGCCACCAGGGGACTAAGATGAACAGCACAGCAGTTAGAGCAGAGAATATTCTGCTTATTACACTAAAAAGACTGCAGAGTGGTTTTCAGCTTTCGAGTGCGCTGCTGAGTGAGATCACTTTCTATTGTTCTCTTAGAATCCTCCTTTCTAGTCACAATAATAGTAGCAATGCAGTGGGTTTGAGGTGATGTGAGTTATGGGACAGCAAATTTCCTCAGAGGCTAACTTTTAAACAGAGGACAAACTCTGGCTTGAAGAGTAGTTCTACTACATACATATTGCATTTGCATTTCTGTATTTGATATGAGTATGTTTCTTCTGAAGTTTGACTGTGTTTTCTTACTGTCCAAGTCTGCCCAAACTCTGTTCACTATCTCTATAGTGCAAGTGTCCCTTGAGAAGTTTGATGTACATTGCTGATCACAAGCAGATTGTGTAAGGATTGAAGTGAGCAGTGGGTGTAGATGAGCACAGCTCCCTTCTTCTCTTTTACAGTTCCTTTACTTAAGTTCTTGTCAGCTTACTTCTTAGTGAGGTCTCATCATTGTGATAAGCTCCTTAGCTGAGCACCTCATTGTTTTTCATGAATGTGGTAAATAGCTTTGTCTCTGACTCTGAAGCAAAGATGAAAAAGTTCTTACTGCTCTGCATTCCAAGTGATGCTTGATACAGCCAAGAGAATTTGTTGCCTGGTAGTTGTGCAGAAGAGTTTATGGTGGATTAGATATTAGGGTATATATTCTGTCTGTGCTGATGCGATGAAGGCAGTGTCTATGCCAGCATCCTTCACAGTTGTGGCTGTTCTGGAACTGTGACTGCACAGAGATAGCAGGTAAAAGGTTGCGTTGTCTTTTCTTAAATGGTTGTTCCTCTGAGTATTGGTTTCAGATTCTATCAATTGGTAAAGCTGTCCTTTTCCAAAAAGTATTGGATAAGGCAGAGACAATTTTTTTGAGGATGGTTTACACTTGCATATCATATTCTTGCCTGAGATCAATCTTGAGAGACACGGAGAAGCTCTCTCCTGTCTTTCAGGATGCTGTCTTAGAGACAAATACTGCTTGTTCCAGTCCAGCCATATTGAAAATGTAAGCAGGGAATTAATTTTAGTAAAGCCATCTCTGAAAGAGCAGAATGTGATTTCTTATACACTGGTTAATTGCGTGGTACAATATTAATCAGGATAAGAATATATAGTTACAGGCAAGCAAAAAATTGCTGTATGTCAAACAGGAGTATTCCTCAAATCTTTGTTCTTTTTTCCGCATCTGCGCCTTTAGCAAACTTGCCAGTGTACTTCCTGACTCTGGTAAGCGTGAGGACAAGTTTTCATACCACAAAGGTGTAAAGCCTTTTTATCAGAGTGAAGTGTAGCTGCAGCTATTCTCACAACTACTGGCAGTTCAATGAGCTAATGCAAGAAGCTGCTAGTTGCTGTCTGTGGGCCAGGTGGTCAACTACACACAGGAAGCAAATGAAGTGTTCAGTAGGTTTTCAGTTGCTACAGGTTAGTCAAAATGCACTTTGTGTGTGTGTGTAGTTGGCTTTGTCATCTTCGTTCCATGGGTCCTTTGGGTATGAGATTGTTCAGGCTTTGTGATGTGATCCGAATTTATGGGCTTGGAGCCTCATTCTAGTTTATTCCACATCCCTGTTTTAGCTCTTACTGTGAAACTGCACCTCTGCCCTTTCTCTGAGGCTTAGCTCTTGCATCTGCCCAGTCACCAATTCCTTTTTATTAGTTTAGCCTTTAAGAGTATTTAATTGTGAAGTAATTAATGATTCAATTGAGCCTGTAAAAGGAATATCAGAAAAGCGCAAATAAAAATCATGTAATTGGGAATGTTTATGTGCTTAATACTGAATCTTAAAATGAAGATCAAGATAAAAGTTGTGCATAACCCTAGAGTTTATCTGGATGGCTTGGAGAATGCTCTACTATAAGAAACTCCTTTGTGCTTTGGTGGGTTTAGTGATGTATGTAGAAATGAAGTTCAATTTCATCACGTTTTCTGCATAGAGGGAGAAGCCAAGCTATGGTAAAAGCTCTTACTTCCAATTACTGTCAGTGACCATTACCTGTGAATTGTCTTAGCTGATGGTGGCACAAAGTAATATGCTGTAAGCCACCTATTCTGGTGTTTTTATTTATGCAACATCATCTGCTGTTGCTGGCTTGAAGTGTATTTGTCAGTTTTCAATTTTAGTATACCTGTGGAAAATTGATTATCTGTACAAGAGAAAAATACTTGTTTACCCAAGACTATTTTTAGCAGTGAGTTGATTCTCAGCAAATGCAGTTTCACCCAACTTGGCTTTTTATGGTTAGTTTTTGACTAGAGGCACTTGTATATTAATTTCTTCAAGCTTTAGCAAAAATAAAACTGCAGGGACCTGTGTTAAAAATCTCTAGCCTCTGCTGTGCTAATGACAGTGAGGTTCAGAGCTCTGACAGAGCTGTCAGCTGTTAGGAACAGGGCTCTTACCTGGATGTTGCTCTATGCCTTAATAAGCTTCTAATTGCAGATGAGGTACCTGAGAGCACTGCATGCAGAGTTCCTCACAACCAGAGAAAGATGTGTGTGCAAGCTCTGAACTTGACTTCAAATGTCTCTGCAGGCCTGGTTTTTGGGGGAGGTGGGAAGCAGGGTTGGGAGGCCTTGTAGGTGGAAAGCAAGCTTAGCTGGGTTACTCTAGCCAGCCAGCATTCATATCCTGTTTCTTGAGCCTCACAAGTAAGGATTATGATCCCAGGATTTCTGGGTTTTGGAAATGTCTCGATAAAGAGCTTAGTATGTGTCATAAATAAATGAGGACTCTTTTGTATGATGTTGTGTTCCTCTTTGCTGATGACTTGCTGTAGTAGATGCTGGTACACTAGAAAGGCAGGAGGACTGGCAAGTGCTCCCTGCATGACCTTTGCTATTCTTCACCAGAAGTACAGCAAAATGTAGACCTGACCACTAAGCTGCCAAGTGTCTTTACTTGTTCCATTTTTGGGGCCATGAAATACCAGATTCTAATACTTAGAGGTAACTACAGTGGAGAAGACATTAGCTGCAAGTCATTCACTTGTCATTGTTATGATAATTTGTTTACTGAGTTTTTTTGTCATGTGGGTAGTTGAGCAGAAAAATGTTTTTTGTCAGGTATGACTGAGAAGAGTGTTTTGCTGAGTTTTAACCCTGCACTGCTGTCACTGCCCTTAAGCATATAATCTTTTATCTTTTTGTCTTTGTGCTTCTGAATAACCATGCTGTGTTATATAAAGTTGTTTTGGAACACTAGGACTGTTACGGAATATGGCATTTTGTGAAAGGATGTAGTTAAACAAAGAGATAGCTTTTTTTGGACAGCTAAACAGGAAATGCCGTCTAAATTTCAATGGTATCAAGTGTTGACAATTGTCAGTTTCTTCAGGAAAACACGTACTTCTAATTCCTGTTTTCATTGCAAGGTAGCCTAAATGACCAACTATTGGAATATTGGCAGGTGTTATTTGAAATCAAAGCAGCATTTTATAGGTAACTAGGTGCTATCTAGGAGCATGTCATCAATTCTTGGTATCACATATCCAAAGCACAGGCTTGGTATTTACTGGGTACCTTCAGTCATTGGGTAGTTGATGCCAGAGCTGGATGTCTGCTTTTGTATTCAGGGCACAAAAACCTCATACTCAAGCTTGTGTGAGCTTAAGTTGTTTCATTAGTGGAAACTTGGAGATGTTTTGGCCAGAAAATCCCTTTAGTGTGTATAACAGCGTTATGGAACAATTTGGGGTTTTGTGGGGTATCTGACCCCTTATATGTATGTATAGAAAATGTTTAAAGCCTTTAGTTGCTTTTATTGTCCAGGGTGGTTTTCTAAGTATTAGAGAAAGAAGAGCCTTTTTTTTTTGTTTGTTTCTCTTGCCCATTGTCTGCTAGTCCATGGTTTAGATTTTCACAATAATTATAATCCTATTAGTAGGCAAGGGATGGTGTCAAATAATTCTATGCAGCGTTAGGGTTTGTACTTAATGAAATCGCAAGATAATGGGAAATACTTAGAAGAAAGCTAATGAGCATGAGAGAACCTTGGAACTAGTTTCATTCCTTGCCAAGGTTCTTTTGCTCAGAGCATTAATGTATTAATTTTTTAAAAGAATGACATCAAAGTCTGCCGATGAAAGAAGTTCAGGGGAAATCTGTAGAGAAGGACTCCAATTAATGCTGGGGTGAGTCTTGCTTGAGTATTGCCAAAAAGCAAAGCACGTGTAGCCACTTGCCAGTGTAGCTCAGCATCAAGGTAAGGTCACCTGGTCTTCAGGAGACATCAGGCAGTGATGCATCTGTGCCGGAAGCAGGTGGGGAGGTGACCCAAAGGCAATCATTGCAAAAGCTACCTCTGCTTGCAGCTCCCATTTACAAGCAAACAGAAGATGCTTGTAAGAATTGCTGTGCCCATACAGAGACTGCATGGTGTATATGGAATAGACTAATTAATACTGTGACAGCACTACTATTAGTTTCTAGTATACTGTATAGACACATATATTACATATTGCATATAAACAAGGAGGAGCTGGGCAGTAATGATCTAGCAAAGCTGTTTATTTTCCTTATTTTTTAAATCAAGAATGCTGTCTGTAAATCCAAGGTGAGCATCAGCAATTAAGTTTTTTAGCAGATTTGTTGAAGTTTGTCCCCATGCACATGTTACTCTGGAATTATAACCTTAGCAAATGTAGCTTCCCTACCCACCTGTAAGAACGAAACTTGCAGGAAGTCATTACACAAGCATCTGGCACCAAGGAGACTGAAATTCTCACACAAGCTGCTGGTGCCACATTGCAGTGCCTGTTCCTGACTGAGCAGCTCAGTGTGCATTAGAGGCCCACCTGTGCCCTGCAGTTGTGGAATGCATGGCTGACACTGCTTTAGACTGCATGGTTTGAAATGCTCTTGCCTGAATGAGAGAAGTCTGTGCAGTTTATTGTGGATGAAGGTATCTGCTTGCTGGTCTCTTTTCCTTTACGTTGCTTTTTAGCAAAGTTTCTGGATACACTTAGAAGCATGGGGGGTTTGTTCATCTGTGCTGACGTGTGGTAGTATTCTGTGTTGATTTCTTATTCATTTGGAACATGCTCTTTGCTGTGTTTTGCTTTAATTGATAGAATTAGAGGATCTCAGTTTTTATTGATGATTTACAGCCTGGGTTTTTTTGACTATTATGTATTTATTTCTCTTCAAGACTGCATGTTATGTCTTGATTCCTGCTCGAGCTTGTTAAAAGCTGACGGAAGGCATGAACGGCCAATTCAGTGTCAACTTCTACATTGAAGGTACATTGATACTTGCTAGCAGAATACTGAAAGAATGTGGTTTTCACAGATCATAGCTTGCACTTTCTTTTAAAAATGAGTGAGGGCTTGGTTATTGGCTTCCACCTGCATGTCCCAGCTGTACCTATCCTTTTGCTGTCTGATAGGGTACGACTTCAGCTCAGGAAGTTGAGGAGGTTGAACAGTAACCAAACTGAGAATTGAAGCCATTAACTGAAAAGCTTAATTGTTTCTGCTTTTAACAGGATTATGGAATATAATTATTATGCATGTTTTAGTTTTGAAAATGAGAATTTACCAGCTCGTTATTGTTTCTGCCTGATTTTTGACATGAAAATCCTTTGAGATGGTGCATGGGTTTTAACTGCAGTGTTGTCCTTCACTTTAGCTTTGGAGCTGAACAGACATTATAGTAAACCAAGCTGTTTCTTCTTTGTCTCAGTGGTTTAATTCTTGATATGTTAGCTACAGTTAAGAAAAGTTGACTGCTTTTTGAAGGCAAAAATCCTGCTGATTTTGAAATCGTTAGAGAGCAAGGGGCAACTAAATCCAGTCTTCAGTGGAACCAGGGTTCAATTGATGTGGGTTGAAGCAGTACTTGTCCTTTCTACATAGGCTCAAGCCCTTAAATTGGGACATGATAAATAACATTAATATACAGGACCGCAGAGCAGTCCTCAATAATAGTTCATTAGGTACATGACTGGTTTAAAGGAGGCACTTGTGTTTTATGGATGAATTTTACTTGCCGGAATGAAATAATGTTTTATCCATTTAGAAATAGATACATATTTCCAGCCTGACCTTTATTTCAGTAATTGTAATGTATCAGAAGAAAAAAACATGGAGGGCATACTCGAAATTCCTGGTGTTCCTTCATTGTGAGTAACCCTGATCATTTTTTAGGCAAAATCAGCTGTTACTTAGGTGGCAATAGTGCTGCTTGGCATATTGGACACCCTGTGCTGCCAGTGCAATCTTGTAAATGTGGTCTGCAGAGTAAAATGGACAGTGCTGTATCAATTTCACTAACAAGCAAAGACCAGCTTGAAACAAGTTGGATAATCCTCGATTGTCAGATCCTGGAGAGTGGACATCAGATCCTTTATTTCACAGGAAAAACAGTTTTGTGTCATGCACCTGGGGAATATGCAGGTCACATTGCCAGGCAATAAGAAAACAAATGAAACAAAATCTGTCATGAGAATCTCTGTAAAGAGATTCTAATTTTGTCAATAATGCTTTTAAAAACATGAGTTACTTACTGATTTTTGAAAGCCTATGAACATAACAGCTAGCTTTGATTTCTCTAACACTGTTATTGACTCTCAGCTGCAGAAGACTGGAGCAGTTTTGTAGGTTGATCCATATAGAGGAATGCACTGATGCCAGAAATAAAGCAAAGAGTGAAGTGGAAACAGTGGTGGCTTGTGATTCCCAATGCTTTGAAAAGGAATAATTTTATTTTCAGAATTGTAAGTACAGGGCCTGTGGGGGGAAGAAAGTTTCTTTACTAAAGTAGTCCAAAGGTGGATTTATTGATCAATGTGCTTTAGAAGTATTGTGGCCACATCTGCCACTGTTGTCTGTGCTGTGCAGAGATTGACCTGTCAATGAAAAAGATGGCAGAGACACAGACATGTAATTTGCCCCAAGTCCATCCGTTAATGGCAGAGCAGGAATGGGATTAGTATCTAATTTCAAATCTCTCTGTCATGATAGTGTAGACACCAAGGGATTTCGATGATGTGATGCCTCTGATTTTTAGAATTTTTACTTTGAAAAGCTGATGCACCTGTTCTTGAAGGGATTTTAGGAAAACCAGTTTTGACACAAGTCCCTCCATTTGGGCAGAGGAGTGACATCATTGAGGCTTTAAGTGGCAGTTAAGAGAATGAACAGGTCTGCTGGAAGCAACTGCAGTGGAGTGCTGCCACCTAATTGCTGAACAGTTAGGATACCTAGTAACAAATGTTCTTTTTCCTATGGAGAACAAAGTTAGGGTATTTATTGCAAATACAAAGATTATAAATTTTCACCTACTTAATTTCTGTGTGGGTCTCCAGTTCATCTTCTGGCCATTTTGCAGTACGCTATCAGGATGTGATGAGGACATACTCCTGCTCTGTACTGAGAACCTCAGTGCAGGAAAGGTGTATTTCTGTTCTGTCTCCTGTAAAGCTTCTTTACTGAGACCCTTTCTCTGCTGCTGTGTTTACTGTTCAGCCTAGCCACAGTAATTTTGCCATTAGGAAGAGTTGTTGTAGATGAAATACTACTGACTCATAAAATTTGAAGTGTGTTAGCCAGTATTGCCACAAGATTATAGTTTCTCCTAGTAGGAAGAGTGATGTTAGCTCTTAAAGCATCGTACAGGATTTTAGATGCCATTTCAAAACTTCCAGGTTCTGATGGTGTTCTTTGTGTTAGAAATCTTTTAATGATCCAGTCGTCTTCAGAACTGACAACTTGGTAATTTGAAGATTTGATGCACAGATGTTCATTTACTGCTGTGGGTACAGATGATTTTCCTATATTTATTCCTAGTTGCTATAGTTACTGTCAGTGCAGAAAATTGTACTATTCAACAGGTGATGGGTTTTTTGAAAGCATAGCAAAGTGTTTTCTTCCATTTCCACCATGCTTGGTCTTGGATACAAACCCTAGTGGAGTTTTGTCAGTGCTGGTCTACAACTGGAAATTTTTCTTCCAATTCCATTTAGTACCTTCATACCACATTGAACACTCTTCCCAGTTTTCCCTTTGTTTCCATATCACCAGACTGCTTTTCCTTGTTCTATGTTTGCCCTTTTTTGAGGAGTCAGGTGGTAATGTTTAATTAGACAAGAATGACTCCCATCTGTGGTTTAGTTTACTTGCTTAAGTACCAACAGGTGCTTCTGCATTCTCTAGGGGGGATACACTTTTTTTTCCCTCTGAAATCTCTGTACTTTTGATCACTGCTGACCCATTGTCTAAATTCTCTGCTAGCAAGTTCTGCTTTCCTTCCTTTCAGATGTAATAATTCCCTCAGCCTCAAAGTAATGAGCTTTCTGTTGTCTACCTTTTCTTTTCTTTACATGTATCTGCTTAAGCAGGGTCATGTTCTTATTCTCTTTGACATTTACCAGTACCATGATGGAATTTTTCCTCAAGGTGTTTTTGAAACTGGGCTGTTTTACAAATTTGTGCAACATTAGCTTCTGCACATCGAGTTGGTGTTTCTTCTGTTGAGTGTCATGCATTTAAAATATAAGTATTGTAAGAACCTCACTGATGCTTTTGTCGCATTTGTTATCCTGATCTACCTTAAGTTTGGGTTTCCTCATTAAAACAAGCCAATTTGCCCCCCAGCTGATCCACTAGATAGAGCAAACACGTTATATTATTTGCATTTCTTTTGTGTTTTAATGTATCTGGCAGCCTCAAAGTATCAGAACCAGAGATAGAAGTTTGAACTGAGTCTCCCGGAAAGACTTCTTAGGACCTTTCCCTCTCACAGCTTTTTCACAAATAATGCTACTGAGTGTCAAGTCAGCTGCTGTGAAAGCAGGTGGGGACTGCTGTTCACTTGTGTTTAATCCACAACAATTGCTTCCAGGTGAGACTCATTCAGAGAGAATACTTGAGGCTGTGAGCCACATCCCATGCTACTTCAGTTAGGCAGCAGACTGTGGGGATCATCCAGCTACCTGTGAGAGAAGCTAGGTGGAGATTGCTTTAGACTTCTCCAAGGCTGATGTGGTTTCTAGGAAGAATCAGGTCTATCTGCAGTTGTGCAACTGCAGCGCAGTAAGGAACCACTGAGCAGGGACTCCTTCCGCAGCAGCCTCCACGGTCTGGTCTGAACCAAGTACACTGCTGTAGTGGCTAAAAACTTGGGTAAGAACAAAATGGGTTGAAGAACAGTTATTCAGCCACAAAGCTAAGAAAAGTGTTGAACTTAATTTGACTGGCAATAATAAGGGGCTGAGCAATTATAGATGAATATTGTTCATTGCAGTATTGGCTGCAAAATTAAAATGTAATGAACTAATATATGCCTTCAACTTTTATTAGTTTTCCATAACACCTTTTTAGAAACTTTATAGCTTTTGATTAGGAGAGCATTGCAGTAAGTTTAAATGCAGTTCAACCAAGAATAAATGTTACTTTAAACCAAGCCTTTTGTTCCAACGATCTTGCAATTTGTTGCCGCTCTTTTTGTAATGGAGTTATGATGCTTTTCTGTGATAGCTAATAAATGGTCATAAGTGTGAAAAATCCTTGTATGCTTTCCTACAACATAAGAAAAGCTAAACCAGGGAGTATTGTTGAAGACAGGCCCTTTGTTTCTCACATGTTAACAATCCTGTGAGCACCTGAATCTTCATTTCTGACATGATTCAAAAGGATGGAGATTGGTGGAGAATTGCACTTTGTTGCTCCACTTGTAATGCTTGTGTTCGGTTCAGAGGGCAAAGAAAACAAAAACCTTTCCCCCCAGCCAGACTGAGGGAAACAGGCTAAGTCATGGTTCTGTCTAGTAGAGAGATGTGGTTATCAGTAGTGGAGTTTTCTGCCAAGATGCTGGGAGAGCAGGATTTTGGGAGATGAATGGCAGAGAGATGGCACAGTCTCTGAAATGCACGTGAATTGACTGAAGTCCAGGACTATTGCCATTTTAAACGTGCATGATGTGTTGCTCAAGTTATCAGTAGTTCAAAGTAAACATTGAGTTTTTGGTGGTTTTTCTACCTACATTTCTCTGTGAACTAGAGAAGTGAAGTCTTAGTAACTTTGGCCTTTTGCTAAACAGGAGATCAGAGGAACTGCTCTTGTAAAGATTAGGCCTTACTTAAATAGGGCAGATGAAGTGTTAGCAGATGCTAGATGCTTTTGAGACACATTTTGTACCCATTGCAAAAATTTGGGTTTCAGGCTCATTGAGCCAGATTTACCATTACAAGTACCTTTACTCTATGGTATTAATAGCCCTTTCTAAAATTGAAGTGTAGTTAAAGGTTGTTTAAATACAATGACTATACAGAATAATAGTTCTTTAATAATAAATTGAGTTGCAGCTGCTGCTAACTGGAGTTATATCTGCATATAGATGACTGTTTTTCACCAATCTGCCTTGGTTCTATGTGATCTTTTAAGAAACTCCTGGATGATGAGTTTCCAGATCCATATGGCCATAGGATATGGACTGGTCCATATCCTATGTCACAATACTGCCAAAACGGATACTCAGTTGACTGATCAGCCTCTAAGAAAGCACATTTCTAATCATTACTGCCAAAATATTTCAAATGCTCAATTTGGCTTTGAAAGCTTGAAGATGTGAACTGCTTGTGCAAATTCAAACGTGCATAAATACTGGGTTTGAGTTGCACCCTACAACATTTGAGCATCCATAAGCAAAGCCCAAATGAATTATTTTCTGCTTAGCAGCCGCTGAATCATTACATTTTAAGTCAAAATATACTTTCTAAAATACAGTTAACTGCCTAGCTTGGGGAGAAAATGTAGGCATTCTCAGAAGAAATCTTAAGCGGTATCTTGCTGGTCTGTGAGAGTCAGCCAATAGTTTGTGCAAATCAGAACTGATTCTTATGAGCTATAATGTGGTTTTATTTTCTTGAGGTTAAATATTTTTTAATGTTCTTTTACTATGCCTTAAATGAACAGTAACCTTTATTAAGTTTGGAGATGCTGGGGATAAGATAACACATTCTAATGTATCGTTTTCTGTCTTTGAGAAAGCTTTTTTAATTGTCAAAACAGAACATTATTATTGATCTGGTTAAATAAAATTTAAATTAATGCAGACAGCACATCATTTGAAGTGGTTCATATGCAGAGCACGTGGTCTGTGTGTAATTTAGTAAAATACAGAAGTTAGTATCAAGAGTTTTAGGAAAAAGGAATTAAATCAAGTGTAATTTGAACTAATTGATTCAAATTGATTCAAATTGAACTAATTGATTTCAAAAAGTTTTTAGCAGACACCTGATTTTTTCACTATACAGACTTCTCAACATTATGAAATGTTCTTTTATAGTTTGCCTGAAGTGCAGCTAGATAGTTTAGATTCCATATTGCCTGAATTTGATCAGTTATCTCTTGCTTTCAGTAATTTGCTGCAATTGCTCCATATTTTTCTTTTCTTAGAGTAGCTGTCATCCATACAGACCTTTGTACACAAGGGAACGCACTGTTACTGCTAATCAAGTCTTGAGTTTTTCAAACATGGGCTTGAGTGGGGGCTTTTGGGCTATTCCATATTGTGCTACTCCTATGTTTTCTGTACTTTTTGATTTTTAAGTTTCAGTAGGCTTAATTCTTTGTTTTATTCCATCCAAGTTGTGTTCTTAATAGTGTAAAATATTTGCCTCCATAGCAGTACTTGGGAGTAATACTCTGGATGAGCCAAGCAAATAATGGTCAAGTTGTTGTCTAGTTTGTTTTGTTGTTGCTCATTAATTTTTTTTTGGCAATTGATAGATCAACCACCACAAAAATTATTACTAATCTAATGAAGAGTAACAAGACCCCTCTGTAAATTTCATTATGTATCTGAAAAAGATACTTAGTCTTTTGGGCTGTACGTAGGTAATATCCTGGTCATTTTGGAGTCAAAGTTGCTACTGTTTGTTCAGAGTTTTAGGAAAATTCTCATTATTTTCAGTATATATTTTACTTTAGGAAAAATACCTTTTTGTTACAAATGGTGCTAATAAAGCATAATTTACATGCAGTCCACTGTAGGATTTAAGTGGGTATAGAGTAACAAGTGTGAGCAGGACCTGGAGAAGAGTGTTAAAAGTAATCTGTAAACCTTCTTGTGCTATTTAAGTAGTTGAATAATTATGGAAAATTCTAGACATTTTATTTATTTAACATGGAAAAGAGTAGTTACTGTTGATTCTAGTTGCCAGGCAATTCTGGTGTTTTTGGAAAAGCTGAGGGAGAATTAAAAGTTACTGTTTTGAAAGCTGTAGGCAGCATATGTAGAACTTACTGTTAGGGAAGAATATCTTGAGAAATACCATGTTTGTGTTGATACTTCAGGATAAATCCTCTCTATCTCTGGAGTGGTCCCTGGTTGGTTGGTGTATTGTAGATGTGGTTGTTTTTTGGAGTCTTTTGTGGTACAGATTTTCATTACCTTTTTTACCCCCTTCAGTTCCTTATCTTTTCTTGGGTTTTATCCTAATTCAATGAGAAGAAAGCTTTCAAACACATCAAGGTTTATATTTCATTGAATCTAATCAGAATTTAAGAATTTTTGTTCATCCCTAACAAAACTGTTTAAGTCATAGATTACTCGAAACATATGGAATGGAACAACTGTTATTAGGCATGTTCCATGAAAAACAGAATCTAGAACATCTTATACCCAAACATGCAAAGGTTTCCAGTTTTTTATCCACAAGAAGCCAGGCATAGGATTCAGTTTCATCTTCTCATTTGTAGTAACATTTAATTGCCTACATAAGAGGCAGTAATGATGAGCTTTGTATTCAAGAGGAAGGACTAGATTTTCCTGGGATACAATTTATCTAAATTATTTTTTTCTCTACTTTAAAAAAACCAGTATTTTAGAAATGTGTTTTTCTCTGATGTTGAAGGACATCTGTATAGTTGAGATTTCCACTTGAGAGAGAAAAGTCCCACTCTGAATGAGTTGCCAGGAGTGCAGCACAACAGATGGGAGCAGAGAGCATGTAAGGAAAAGACTGCAGCTACTGCAGTAAGGCTCTCTTCCAGCCCCTGGACAGCTCTGTCTATAGGTAGTACTGTTATTTACAGTATTCCTTTTCAACGTATTGAACACAGCTCAAGTGTAACACAACCCTCTGAGATGGGCAGCAGGAATTCAATCAACTGGCAAATGAGCTTAGTCTGGGCTAACTTTTAAGAGTAGATAGGACGCTGAGGAAAGGAAGCAAACAAGATGAGGGGAGATGAAGGGACGAGGGAATATGGTAATACAAATAATGGGGGATGACTGGGAGAAGATTGTTCTAGACTGCTGCTTTTGAGATGGATTGTGAAATTACATTTGTGTTCTATGGTTGCTGGCATTTAGTTCACACACCTAAACACCACTGTTTGTTTTGCACGTGTTGTACTTGATGGATCTGATACTTAATTCACCTTACAAATTACTGACATTTCAAGCTGCTTGTTTCTTGTAGCAAAGCTGAGTTTGAGATTAGGGACTAAATAATAAGGTCATGGATCACAACAGTGATGTAGAACCACAAGGCTGTCATGTTAACAAAACCAAAGTGCTGTATTTGAATGAATGGTTATCACAGTGAAACAGGGAAGTATGTGGTGCATTAGGAGAAGAGATGGTTTAAAACAGAAGTGGAAGAGTTGAATAAATTCAATATTGATAGATTGCAAATACATTGTATACCCAGTTGTTTAATGGCAGCTGCTAACAAGGTGATCAGTGCTGCAGCAGAGGGATGATTGGCATGCTGTGCATTCAGTCAGCAACAGATGAGCTGGAAAAGATCAATTCCAAGAAGCACAGAGCACTGTAGCTCAAACACAGAGAATTTATTTTATGTCAGTGGCATTTGGCCCAACATGGGTTAGTGTTTCTTAGTATTTTAGTTTTGATCCTACTTTGATTTGTGTTTTCCTTAGTTTGCTTGTGACAAAGCAATAATGTTGTAGTAATAATAAACAAGAAGTGAGGCATGGTAGTTCTACAAAAATGAAGAAGACAAAAACAGTAAAAAGCAATGAATACGAATTTATGGCTGAAATAAATGTGTGAAGGATGAATGAGCTGAGAGCTCAGTTTGGGTCAGAATTCAGTCCATGATCCTCCCAACTTGTGTGTAAGAGCACAAGCACTTATGTGATCTTGAACAGTTGTCCTGTGGTTCATAGTTCAGTGCTAGTTTGGCATTTAGCACAACCAAGAAGACTGTTAAACCCCTGTGACTATTCTTTACTGCCATTTGAAGCAGTCCCAAGATGAACATGCTTTGGAATGGTGTTCCCTGCAATTTTCAATGTTCATCATGGTGCAGGTGCCCCTGCAGGGCGCTTGTGATGCAAAGCTTTGCTCAGACACCTCTGTCTGTGAGCAGCTGAGGACACAATCTCAGTACCAGTTGTGCCAACCAGCAAGCAGAACAACTAAGTAAAAGGGTGCTGGTTTTGGTTTTATGAACAGCGGTGGCTGGGTGGAATGGGGAATTTTCCTTTTAGTCACAATTCCAAAATGTGAAAAATAGCTAAGACAGTAAAAAATCATAAAACACTACCCTGCTATATCAGTTCTGAAATAATGCCATGGCTAAGGTGCTGAGAGAATTCATTTATATAGGCTTTTGAATGGCTTCTTAATTTTGATTCTCAACTTTCTTTAATTTAACTTCATTTTTGCATTTTATTTTCATTGTGAGCCTGGAAATATTGGCTGAGGAGGTGGCAAGATGAGCAGACATGAAACTGGGCAGGGTTCCAGTAAATGTCTTTGGAATTTTGATACAATCAGTGCGTTTCTCCAGTGTGCTAGGTTTCTTTCAAATTGGCGTTTGCTTCCGTAAAGCTGTTCTGTCAGAAGAGTTTTGACCAACTCTAATATTTGCAGGACAAAGCAAACTTTTCCTGCAAGAGGATTTATTCTGCTTATATGTGCAGGCTGAAAGCCTTGAAAGCAAGCTACTATGGGGAGGACTGAAAATTGGGTTCTTCAGCAAAGAGGAAGGAGTGCAGTAATTTTCTGTTGGGGAAAATTGTGCTGTTTTGCATAGCAGAATTATTCCTACTTGATAATGATTGGGGAGAGATAGACAGAGGAAATGCTCATTTTAACTACTTCTCATTGCACATCTTTGGTCATCTCCATCATTTCCCAGAGATAAATTGCTTTTCTGTGTTGTCTTTGCTGCCTTCTTTCCCCTAGCAAAGACCTGAGTATGAGAATGGGATATGAATATGAGTGGGGGATTTCTTGCATAAGAATATTGTCCCGTTTTTTGGCTTACATCTAAAAAGCTTATACTTTGGGCCATTACAGTTGGATAAATAAAAATCTGTATGTCTGTAGAGAAAAGGTACAGTAAGTACCTTTTTAAAGACAACCTTACAAAAGAGAATAGTAGCCTAGGCAGGAAGAAGCAGAAATAATGCATGTAAATGTAGAAAAGAGCTGACAAATGGTATTTCTCAACAAATGGGCAGATTTTGTGATAAAAAGCTCTGAACAGTAACCCCCAAGGAAATCAATTCCCAAATGGCTGTGTAATCCTCTGAGACTGGCTCCAGTCCTCCTTTGTCTCTAATTGTATTGACAGCTGGTGGTCCCAACTTTCTGGCAATTTATCTCCCCACTGCATATTTATTGAGAGATTTCTTGTCATAGTATTGACCATACATTAACAAGGAAGTGGTGGATAATAATAGAATCCCTGTGGTCCTGACAGGTGTTTTCTTGGTACGAGAGCTTGTGCTGACAGCATATGCACAACAGAATGAAACTTAATATTTTTGAATCAAAATAAAGCGTTAGTTAAATGGAAGAATGTAGTCAGTGATCTATATTCAGTTCCTGATTCAAAACCAGATTGTCATGGTAATTATTTTTAGTGACACATGCAAAATTATATGGAGATAAACATGCAAAGCTAAAATGAATGTAAAGGGAATGCCGAGATGATTATGGTGACTTCCGTTTCTTCAGAAGAAAATTATTCAGAACAGAAATTATGGTAAAATAGGACTTAGAGATCCACTGATATATTTTTTAGTGTATGGAAGTCTTTATCAAAATTTTAAGTGGTTTGTGTATGGTGTGATCAAAAATTCCAAATAGATAAACCAATTAAAACCAGCTTAGTAATGTTTATCTTCGGTTCTTTTATGTGTATGTTAACATTTCATCACTTGGTCAGGCTGTCCATTCAACTTTTGGCTGCTACTAGGAACTAATACCTTTTTACCAAGTCAGCTTGGCAATAGTCCTCTATTGATTCAAATTAAGGTGCTTTCTAAAAAGCTTTGCATTTTTTTGACTTGTGAGTGTCCTTTGTTGTCTACAGACCTCCAAGTGAATCAAAAGAACTCTTCACAATGACCACAGCATCAGGCCATTTAGATGTTTCTAGCTCAGTTACCTTGAAGTCCCGTGGGAAAAACTCATTGCTCACTTGCTGAACACATTTGGGAATGTTAGAGCCTTATGAGGCTCTTTAACCTTCTTCATTAAAGCTCTGCCTTAATGGTGCTTTCTGTCTCCAGTCGTCTGGCTCTCGGTTCCCCTGCTCCCATGTTCAGCCCATGTTCAGTAAGTAGTTCTGGTTTTACTTGTGGCACAAGCTGCAGTGGTTGGCAAGGTTCTTCTGCAGGCTTGACTTTGAAACTTCAGCAGTTGAGGAGGTAATGAACCCGGTAATGACAGAGCTTATTAGGAATATTACAGCTAAGTGCTATCAAAAGCCAAAGAATACAGTTTTAGTTAAACACTAGCACAGAATTCCAACATAGCATCCTGCTTCTGAGGTTTACCAGTTTAGTTCACAAAGCACAGCAGCAAAATTCGAAGCCTATTATGGGGACTAGAATCCTGTTTAGATGGAACAGGAACCAGAAACAGAAAGGACTTATTAGGGCAAGTTTTACAGTGAGGATGCAGTTCACATCGTCATTCAGATGGAAGTGATTCCCCTAGAGGTTCTATCTGCCTCTGCCCTGTTGGTTTAATTCAGCACAAGTTATGAAAAATGAATCTTAGAATTTTGCACAGCCTTGGATAAGAACAAGTTCTGCTTTCTGTTGTGACTTCCTGCAGAGCTTGGTCTAATACCTCAGGTCATATATGGCCTCTTGAAGGAATTTGCATAAGAATGCAGAAAAAAAAACCCTGTTGTAAATGAGGGAGTTATTTTTCTTCAGTTGATCTTCAAACTATTTTCAATAGTTTAAGATCAAGTATTTACTAAGGGAAACCTATGAAGTTTGTGAAGCAACCCAAGGGCAGAAGTGAGGACAGGGCAATTTGCCAAACAAGGGGAGTTGATAACAGAGCAAGAGAAGGGTCCATCCTATGGAAGGCTGGACGTGGCTTCGCTGAGTTTAGTAAAAAAGGTCATTGTCCTGTGCCCATCCACAGTAACATATGTTTACCTGTAGATTTCATGAAAACAGCAAAATATTCTAGATGGTAAACAGACCCTATCAATAACTGATGTTCTGCTTCACCTCTAAGTGAATAAACTGCTTTCTGGACATTATTTTACAAATTTTTTTGTCTTTTCATGGCAGCTTGTTTGCCTAAGACAGCCTATTGCACGGCTTCACCTTAAAGCACCTTTATTTCTCAGACATTTATAATTTAGCACATTTTGCCTGTGCTTTAGAAGAAAATCAGATTAGAAGGAGACAAGGTGTTCTTAACAGCATCTTTTACTTTGAGAGAGAGATTAGCATTGATTTGGTTTTTAGTCTGTTGTGTTTTATGGTCTCATTTTGATTATATCTGATTAAATTAAGGGGAGGCTATGAGAGATGAAAGATTAAGTCATGGTATTTTGAGGGAGATAAAGGATGATAGATGACAACAACTAAATAACCCACTTGACCAAGCTAGTGTGCTCAGTAATCATTAGTCACCTGTGTAATGCTCATGGTGCTTCATCATCTACAAATGAGAATTGCAAACCTGATTTATAGTAGTTTTTTTAAAATAAAAGCACTGATCTGCCCACTTCGATTTTGAATTACATTTAATTTGATTATTTTTGATAAACAAGAGGTATTTTGGGGAGTAATAGTGAGTTCCTAAAGCTGTTTAAGTTTAAGCACAAATGCTAACTTTTTCCAAAAAATTTGAACATTTATTTATGAGGTGACCATTTCTGTACTGGCTGGGCAGAATTAGGAATTGGCCGGTGTCAGAATCAAAGGGCTGAGAATTACATGGGAGAAGAAACTGATTTTATAATTAAAAATAAATTTAAGATGACTGCAACTTTTCTGGGTTATGTTTGTCCTAGAAAAAAAACCCTGCATGGAACTTCTCTCAAATACAAGTGATTTATAGCTATGAGATTGTATAATTTGATTTCTTAAGTCCCATGGATGGTGGCAGGTAGTTGCGGGCTGAATATGTTGCTTCTTGAGAGTGCTTTTGGCGATCATCTCTGGGGTTTCTATGTTACGAATCATGTTTTTGCTGTTATTGTTGGTTTTGGTGGGGATATGGCCAGATTAGAGAGAGCAGGATCAAAGGCTGGCCTTACTTGGGCCATATTTATAGAATCTGTTGCCATCTTTTTACTGCTCAAATTTGTTTGAATATTTAAAGCGTATTTAACATTCCAGTCTTTCTCTGAACAGATAGCAGTTGTTCCTTTAATTGCATTATTTTTACAATTACACTGTTGATGTTTTGTGATTTTATTTACTCTGGATTCAAGAATCAACAGCAATGGAAGTAAAGGTTGTTAATCAAATAATGCTATTTTTGAAGTTTCAGGATTCTGGCAAATGGCATAAGGTTTCCTTTCATATGTGAACTAACCTGGGCTATGAATGAGCCTCTTTAATGAAAAGGGCAGCTTTTGAATGTAGTCCCTAAGGGTAATTATCATTTTCTGGACTCTTATTAGCATGCCAAGTGGCAGAGTTGAATGGCAATATGAGCCTTGGGAGCCAAGTGAGGGGACAGTAATGCATATGTTATTGTAGCTTGTGCAATAATATTTAGCTGTATCAAGGGATACATTGGAAAGACTTCTCTGGCTTATGCAGAATAAATCACCCACGCCCAACAGAAGTTTTCAGGCCTGGATTTTGCTTCTATTGTAGCAGAGGATTTGCATTTTCCTGTTCCTATAAGCCTTTTTAGACTCATTAATCTTTTAAAATAACAGAGATTAAACCAAGATTATAAGTTAATTGTGAGTCTGAATTTACAGATGTATTATATGTGTGGCCTGCAACTTGCAGAAGTTACAGCCGGGAAGAAAGAACAAATTTTCAAGACTAATGCTTTTATTGTGCTACCAGATTTACTCAGATCAGCTGTACAATGGATACATTGTATTTAGGGATATATTTTATTAGTCTTGATCTATTGTTATAACTGTAAAACTTGGTTCAAGACCGCGGTATATTTAAAAATTTGTGAGTGGGATCTTTTTCTTTCTAAAATAACATGTATCCTTTTGTTATTTAATTTCAGATATTTTCATGACGCTCTTGTATGTCTTACTCCTTTGCACCTAAGTGCATTTTATTGACTCATTCTTCTAGCTGCTTTGGAAAACCTCCTTATATGTTCTATAATTCCAAATTTTTGCAGTAATGGCAACCACATTGCTTGATGAAAAAAAAAAAAACAACCAACAAAACCAGACCAAACTCAGATGAATAGGCAGGCTTTCCCAATGATCTGTAGGAATACTTGCAATTTTCAAGCAACCTCTTCATAGTACCTGGAAGACAGGCCTGAATCTTTGAGCACAAGGTCACTCTGGTTTTACACAGATTTTGTTATTGCAGATGAGATAATGAAAGAGAAAATGTTAGAGTTGTTAAAGAGGAAATGCACGTAGATGTGGCATGGGGAGATTGAGAACTTGAGCCTGAAGTCTTTATGCCTGTTGGTTCTAGTTTAATCCTGGAAGTATAAATGTACTGGATTGAGGAGATTTAGTCATGAAGTTATTTACAAGCCTTTAAAACATATTTTAAAATGTCTTGATAAAAGGATCAAGAGGGACGCATCTTTGTCACAGACTTGAATACATATTTATGCATATACATGCTTTCCATAAAACGCTTCTACCCAGATTTTCAAGCCAACTCTTCTGTTACTTCTGTTTTATCCTTTCTTTCTCATAGAGTCACAGTTCTGTTCAAGGGTACAGACAGGATTTGGTATAGTTAGAAACCTGTGAAAAGCTTTCATCCTCTGTCTGCTCTGTGTCATAATTGTTCTCTATACAGAGTGGATTTAAGACAGCAAAATGCTGTGTAACCAGCTCTAGATGGGGTGGCAGCAGCCCAGATGTTCATGTCCAGTGGCTCACCAGACATGCTTATTTCTCAAGGCTGTACAACGCAGACAAAAAATGACAGGCAGAGAAGCTTTTGTCTCCCTGGACCTCTGTTCTATTGTAGTTATTTGTTTTCTAGGCCATCAAAATACTGAGATGGTAGACTGTAATTACATAAAATGATGGTAAATACTCCCAACTTTTGATGTATCAATTCATCAGTGCTCTTTAAAGCTTCATGGGAAATAGTCCCATAAAATTTGTAGGCCATGTGATTATCGGAGACATTTCTATCTGAAAACATGGCAATAGTTTCATACAAACCAAAACCTGATAGCTTGTGTTTTCTAATTTCTATATGTCATTTTGTAAATTTATTCCTACTCAGTGTAAGTGCACAGCAAAAGTTTGGCAGTGACCTGTATTGTGTATTTCTATTTGTATTTACCATGACAAGGTACTGCGCTACTAATTGAAATCAAATCAAGTAATAGTAAGGGAGGAAGAGTGAGTCATTGTTTCAAATTATTATTTTGGACTTCAGCTAAGGAAAGAGGGTCCTTCCTTAAGGTCAGGTCAGAGCACATTTGCTCAGAAATATCCTTAAATAATACTACCAGTGGAAGCTTTACCAGGAAGGAATTTAATGTCTTGGTATAATTTGATACTTATCTTCTGTAGAATAAAATAGCTAATGGGAATAAAAGTCTCAGGAGTGCGTTGTCCCTACACAAGGGAGCATTTCTGTTGCAAAGTCAAATGAAAGGTGGTCAAGTTTTGGTGTTTTTGATATGTTTGTTGTTACATCAGTTTTCTATCCTTACAGGAATTGACAGTGAGGCATTGTGTTAGGCGAGCATGTATGGAGCTGCTTTCAGATGGGAGAGTGCCCGTTTGCCATTCCTTTGCTGTTAGCATGGGGAAGGCTTAGAAGGGTATGGTGCAGAGGTGCCTTTGTGGGTTTGGACTGCTGTGTGTGCTTCACCCTCAACTCAAGAAGTTAGGAACGGTTGGCACTTCTCATAAAGTCAGAGTTTTTACTTTCTCAGACTGTCTCCTAATGCTTTCCTACATTCATTTTTAAAGCAGTGACATTTCAATTGGAAATCTCCCTGGAAAATATCTCCACAGTCTGCCAAAATATTTCCCTTTGATGTGACACTCTATGTTCCTTTTCTTATTTTTGCTATTACTGCATATAGAACACTATATTCTTATCTTCATCTATCTGAGTTTTCAGACTCATGTCCTCCCTCTGCTTAGCCATCAATTGCCAAATATGTCCCTGTCCTAATGCAGGCTATGGAGCAAGATTTTATTTCTGTGTAGGTGGACATGGACCATTAGATCATCCTTGAAGTTCAGAGAGCGTTTATGACAGTCTGCCATGCCAGATACAGATGTGTATTGGGGGTGCATGCAGTAAGCAGTCTCCCATCCCACAAATACAAAAGATTAAATGGCATATTGTACTAGGAATATGTCTTATTGACTGTCAGTTTAAGTGAAAACACTTGGTGCTTTACATGCAACAATTTCAGCTTGAAATTTTCTAAGCTATCTTATGGGCAAAACTGGTATAACTCGTTCTGGGTTCAGGGACATATGTGGTTCTAGTTCTGCTTTTTAGCCTCACACACAGTCTTAGGATTTTCCTGCCTTTTACTCCTTTTTCTGGTGTCTGCCTAAAGGTAGATGCTAATGATGTCCAGGAGCAGTGCTTGTATGGGATGGCTTCATCATCCCTTGACATCATGTTTTGTGATACTTGTGTTTAAAAAATTAATCTCTTTTTTCATGGAGTTGGACTTAGAAAAGACCCACTAGTATCATCAAAGTCAGGATATTCTATGATTTAGTAGATTAAAACACAGCTCACAGACAATTGTTTTGCTATTAAATCTGATTGTGTTAAAGCCACAGGGAGGGCCTGAGATTAGCAGGAAAGGAGAGTGAATGGACTGTTCACCTTCATACATTAGCATCTCATGGTCAGGAATCAAATATGACTATTTGGTATTTTATTCTAAATCTTAAGATAATGAGGTTGCTAATAAATCCATCTTGTTGTTAGACAAGGGAGTCCGGTCGGAAGACACCGCGATGTACAGGAAGACAGGGCCCCACCCCTCCAGTGCATTTAACCAATACGAAATTAATAATGATGTAAGAAGACCGTAGTTTTATAAGACCATGCAAGAAAGCAATAAACGCCATTTCACCATCCACCATATTGGTGTCTGTGAGTGATTTGCCCGAACGACCATGTAAGTGGGTCGTCATGTCTTTCTTGAACCAGGTCGCCAGCCTCGGCAGAGGCAACAAGTGGTGCCGAAACCCAGGAACCGCCCCCCGACACACGGGCAGGTGCGACCAGGAAATCGGGAGTCGCCTGGACGAGTGAAAGACGGCCGGAGCAACGGGACTGACTTCGGCGGGGAGGACTCTCCCGGACCAGCGAGGAGGATGGAAGCGCTCGCGAAGGTCGTATCTCAGATTCATAAGCAATGGGGTATTGATTGCAAATTAAAAGATTTTACTCTCGCTGTTACGAGATTGTTGCAACTCGGGGTCATTGACCGAGCGGTGGATATTCTCCACCCAGAAATATGGGATAAATGTACTAAGGCTCTGGCCGAGGAAACGATGTCCTCGGTTCTAGTAAAAGTCTTAAATCATGGGGAAAAGTCACGCAGGCGCTGCAAAAGGCACTGCAAGAACAAGAAACCTGGAAAGCAGCTCAGAACTGCTTGCGGGTCACCCCGAGAGTGGGAGTCGGAGCGGCCACGCAGACCGCATATGACGGTCATTCCGCTGAGTCTAGCAAGGATGAAAAACACTCCCCTTTGCCCTCTCGAACTCCTAGTCCGGTCCGTAACTCACCCGCAGCGCAGAAGCTGCAGCCAAATAATCAGACTGTTAATGACTGTGAAAACTTCACTAGCAAATTGGGCTGTGAAAAAACTTCGGAGAGACCCCCACCCTATAACCCCCAAAATAGCGCCGGAGCCGAAGGTGAGGGGGTGGGCGAAAAAGCGGCTTGCAAGAATAAAGAAAGTCTGTTAGAAGTATGTGAATTGCACGGAGGAGGCGGGATTGCAGATAGAGAGAACAAGGAAAGTCTGTTAGAAGTGTGCGAATCAGCAAATGTAGATAAGGAAAACAAAGAAAGTTTGTTTAAAGCACGTCGATTGGAGGGAAGGGGCGTAGACGCAGTCAAAGGGAATAAAGAAGGTCTTTTAAAAGCGTGTGAACTTGAAGGGGGGGAGATTCCTGGACGGGGGAGGGCGGCCGGTCGCAGCGCTCGCCGGACACACTCTTGTGGGGCGGGAACATCCCTCAGCAGGAGGCGGGCCGAACCCGGGGGGAAGGAGGGGTTCAACCCTACGAGAAAGGGGCGGGGGCGGAGCCCAACAAAAAGGCGCTGCAGTCCGGAACTCCTTAACCAGTCGACTTCCGGCTCTGATACAGACCACAGCTGGGATGAGTGGTCGCGCGGGCGGACCGCGGTCAGTTCAGACTCAGAGAATGAGGGAGCGAGAGCAAGCTTTAGTGCTAGAAAAAGCGGAGTCCCTTTGCGCACAGCTAAAAAAGATCAAGGGAAAGATATACCCCTCACAGACTGGAAAAATATTCAAATTGCGTGTGCTGACTGGGCTCTGCCGGAAGTTTCAGCGTTCCCGGTCAGAGAAGTGAACGGGCAGAAAACCTATTCCCCCGTGAACCCGAAAGAAATACTGGGGATTGTTAAAGCAATTGCTGACAAGGGAATTAATTCTGCTATGGTCTCTACTCTAATTGATGGCCGTTTTGGAAATGATGATATGCTTCCCTTTGATATAAAACAAACATGCAGAATGATTTTTGATGGGGCAGGGATGATAGTTTTCAAACAGGAGTGGGAAGACAATTGTGCAAAGGCACTGGCTCAAGCCGCAGGAGAAAACCACCCTTTACAAGGGTCCAGTTTGCAGCGGCTGATGGGCACAGACCCAGCAGTGATCACTCCTCAAGCGCAAGCTCAGAACCTAAGAGCCCCAGAGGTCGCAGCTACTACCCGTGCAGCCAGAGAAGCTATTCGCACAGTATGCAGAGTGGTTGCTAAACCACCTTCATGGTCCACTATAAAGCAAAGTGAAAGTGAAAGTTTCACTCAATTTGTAGATCATCTCCATGACACCAACCCTCCATTCTATGCAGGTGTAGCCCTTAACATCCCATTTACCTACTCCAGAGATCCCAACCCAACCCAATGCCGATGGAATGCCCCTCGAAAAGGAGTCACTTTACCCCTAATCACTGGCCAAGGAATTTGTGTAGGCAGTCAACAGTTAATTCATCAGAACAAACATATCTATAAAACTTTTGTTGCCATCGATAGAACACACTCTTGGGTTGTTCCCTCAGCTTCGGGAGTGTGGGCTTGCAATAACACAGGTGTTAGTCCTTGTATATCAGTTGAAAACTTTGATGTTACTAACGATTTTTGTGTCCAAGTTGCTATTGTTCCTAGAGTCCTGTACCACACAGACGAAGAAGTGAACCATTATCTAGAATGGGGCGTTCGGCGACAGAAAAGAGAGCTGGTAACAGGCATTACCCTTGCAGTACTCCTCAGCTTGGGAGCAGCGGGAACGGCGACAGGCGTTTCAGCCCTTGTATCCCAAGGACAAGGCCTAACTCAACTCCAAATGACCATCGACGAAGACCTACAGAGGATTGAAAAGTCCATCTCCTTCTTAGAAAAGTCTCTTTCCTCACTCTCTGAAGTAGTATGGCAAAACAGACGCGGGCTAGATCTTCTACTCATGCGCGAAGGAGGCTTGTGTGCCGCTCTAAAAGAGCAGTGTTGCTTTTATGCTAACTACTCAGGTGTAATTAGAGATTCAATGGCAGAACTTAGAGAAAGGCTAGCGCAACGAAAAAGAGATGCAGATGCTCAGCGAAACTGGTTTGACTCACTTTTTGACCATTCTCCTTGGGTTGTCACCATAATATCCACTCTGATGGGACCAGTCATAATGATTTTGCTTGTGTTAATCTTTGGTCCTTGTGTCCTTAACAAACTGACGCAATTTGTCAAGTCTCGCCTGAGCAGAATTGATATTATGCTTCTAGAACAGAGACAGTTATCTTAAGCAGTTCTAACAGTTATAATAGCCACTAGTTTTAAATGCTGCTATTAATCTGTTACGATTCCTATCCTTATACTTTTGTTCCTAACATAATTACGGGTCAATAGCTTGTATTAGTCTAACATGTTTTGCAGTTTTGTTTAATCATGGAGGGGGGGGAAATGTAACATACAAGGGAGTCCGGTCGGAAGACACCGCGATGTACGGGAAGACAGGGCCCCACCCCTCCAGTGCATTTAACCAATATGAAATTAATAATGATGTAAGCAGACCGTAGTTTTATAAGACCATGCAAGAAAGCAATAAACGCCATTTCACCATCCACCATATTGGTGTCTGTGAGTGATTTGCCCGAACGACCATGTAAGTGGGTCGTCATGTCTTTCTTGAACCAGGTTGCCAGCCTCGGCAGAGGCAACACCATCTGGAGCCGATACTGGTGCATTGTCCTCACCTGAGAATCTGTTGTTAAGTTTCAAGAGACTTAAGTACCTTGTGTGAATACTCTAGTGAAGTGCCTCATGAAATTCCACTAGTAGTTATGTTTTAAACAAGTAAAAATAAACAAGTTAATGGCAGTATTAGCACTCTAAGATTTGGATCCACAAGTAATTTGAGGAAATGCTGAGAAGAACCTGACAGCTTGGACAACAGGAAAAATGTTTCTTGAATGCTACCTTGCAAATAGAAATCAGGAACTCAAAGCTTTGTCTAAAATTTGAAATTTAAATTATTCCCTCCTCTCATGTCCAAATTCACATCCAATAAGTTATCCAGAATAGACAAACCTCTCTTGCAAAATGAAGAAGTATTTCTGTTAGAAATAGTTAGAGTGTAGTTATCACCATCAAAGTGTACCACCCCTGGAATAATCCTAGAAGTAGTCTTATCACTCTCCTACTTGAAGTGAATCCTGATCCAGAAATTCAGAGGGTCACAGAAAATAATTATTCCCCTAGAAAGAATAAACCCTTCAGGAAAAACCTTTGACTATCATGAAGAAGTGTATTGGAAATAGCAGTGCTTCCATCAAAAGAGCCAGAACACATGTTATAAGTTTCCAGTGCAATGGGAATGTTCTTTCAAGTGCTGTTAGCTTTGGTGGGGGGGAGAGGCATGAAGTCTTCTGGGGGCATTTACTTTCTGTCACTCATCTTCTGTGCAGTGTTTGAAATGTTCTCTCAGACACTGGAAACCTCTCCATTCTGTCTCTGAAAGCACGTGGTTTTCTCAGTTCTGGGCAGTGCACTTCAAAACTGATCAGGGCAGCAGTTGAAAGCACAAGATATGCAGTGACAAGGTTGAAAGCATTCTGTCTTCCACTGCTCACAGGCAGTAAGCCAACTACTGTTGTTTTAGTCTTGATCCTCATTCTGTCTTTACCATGGGAATTGCTTGAAAACACTCATTTACCAAGTGAAATGCAAGAGCCATCTCGTTAACAGGTGTATGTCTTGGGGGACCTGCAGGTCACTCAGACAGCAGAAATTAAACAGGTGTAGCGTTCTGCAGTGAATCAAAAAGGGTGGGTGGATAATCACAGCTTAATAGCTACAAAAATTGCATAGAGTTTATTTTTCTTTCTGAAATCCTGGAAATAAAATCTTCATACCCAGTCCTTCAAGGTGTTTCACATTTTATCTCAGAACAATTATTTTTTTATTGAACTCAAAACAAGCCCCTAAAAATAGCCAGCCAACCATTTTCATGATGGTGTGCTGAATCCATTCTGGGTGCAGAAGTATTTTAAAGAAACTGCTGCGACTTAATATTACCAGAATCTGCGATTAAACCTGAAGAAATCCAACAATTTTTGTTAAGCCCATAGCAAAAACCAACCAACCAAAAAAATTGTAACCTCAAAATGAAAAAAGTCATTACATTTTACTGTAGAACTTGCCCATGATCCCCTTCTGTTTGAGCCAGGGGGAAGAAATTCACTGTTCAAAAAAGGAATAAAATAAGAATGAAGTGGAGGGAGAAATCAATAGGACTAATTCAGACTTGGAAAATACTTTTCACAATTAAAATCAGATGGAAAGAGGCAATATATTATTGGAATAAGGAACACATCTTTGTCACAAAATTTGAAGCAAGAGCTGAAAGCACTCAGCTTGGTAGACTGGATGCACAGATGTGCATGGCTAGGCTGCTTTACCTTGTTTTCTCTGTATTGATAAATACATAAAGTAAATAAACTTGTGTTGAAATCTGACAGAGGCATCTTACTTCAGTGTAAGGACACAAAAAGTTCAAAGGTAGGTGGCAGGTAAATCCTTGAGTTCAGTGTGAAGCAACACCACACAAGCTGGATTGGTCTAATGGGTGTTTTTTTGAATGAGCTGGTGCTTTGTGTGGTGTCTTCCAGTGCTCCAGGTCACTGCAGGATTTCTCCTCTGCTGAGAGGACATGAGGGGTGCAAAGAGCTGTCTCAGAGCTTGAGGTTCTCACTCCTGTGCTAAACCCACAGCTTGGAGGCAGTGTGCTTGTTTAAGGAAAATACTGTGTTTTCCCAATACTGCACCATTTTTGTAACTGCAAGGAACATCTCCTTACCAGTATTTCAAATGGATCCTGGGTATTTTTATTTATGCAATGCAAGAATGACTGCTGGGAATGCTCAAGATGATATGTGCCTTAGCAACAGAATTACATTTGACCTGAATGGGGACTGCGAAATGAGGCACAGTATTTATGGCAGATGATTTCTTCTGCTTTTGCTGTTATGTCCTCTTTTTAAAAATGTCTAGCACGATCAATGGGATGCCCAGTGTGACACTGGGGTTTTTTGAAGTTTTTACAAGCTACAACTCTCTTTTTCAGCATCTTGGGGTACAGGCTTGTCAGCATATGTAAATGTCCCGCAGGTATGATTTTAATGCCAAACAGCATGGAAGCTTTCTATTATCTCAGAGGTTGCTGGATATTTTGAGAAATACTGTATCTGAATGAGGAGGTCTGCATTCCTTCACAAGTTTGATTCTTTCTGAGTAAATGTACAGGAGTGATTGGTGTGGTGAGCTGGAGTTTGTCATATTAAAACGTAAATCAGGTATCTTCATGTGGACGTTTTCTGACACAATTTTCATTTATTTTTCACATCCATGTTGTCTGCACATGTTAAGGACTTTTAAGAGGGCAGATTAATTACAGGGAGAATACAATTTGGCAATACCTACATCATAGTTTTTGCCAGCTTTATCAGGGTAGAAAACTTGGTGTTCATTAGAGGGACAAAGAGGTAGAAGATCAGGAAAGTACATCTAATTCAGATAATAATCAAATGTCTTTTACGTTGATTTTGTTATTGTCAATCTGAATTGGGAAGAAAAACAAGTTACTGTGAATGTAAATGAAAAGCATGTGATATTCTTTGTTTTTTCAATGCTTGGCTTATGGTCTGAAAAACACCAAAATTGGAGTAAATATTTGACAATAGTTAGTGTACTAGCCCTAAAGTAGAGCTCTGCTGTTAAGATGTGTTGTTGCATGTTGTGGTGTTGTGTCCACTCAGTGCTGGAGAGATTGGGTGTTCAAATCAAGTTTGAAATGAACTTTGAAGGCTAATTAGGAAATTGTAAGGTATGAAAAAGCCCGCACTTTGGTGTACATCCCGAGCATAGTAAGCTGCCTTTGGCAGGGCTGCCTAGTCATGGTGTTGTGTAAGTTACATCTACATTCAGTAGTTCCTACATTAAAATGGGTGTTACCGTGCCATGCATGGAATTTATCTCTGGGAGTAAATGAACCCACATTTGGAATAACCTCTGGAATGGGTGGTTTCAGTCCATTTTCTGAGGCAGAGATGCTTGCTTTTTATTGGCTTTTAAGTATTGAGTTAAAAATATGCCTCTGTATGTACTTAGCCCACTTTACAAGTTCTTTTCACGTTTGCGTAACAGTTTTCCTGTTCTGTGTAGTTTGTCTGAAATTTGTTTCTTGCATATTATTTTTGGATTGTGAAATATAATTCATATACTACTTTATTCTTTAAAATAATGCATTGCTGGAGTATTAATACTGCCAAGTTATTTCCACTTTGCAATGAAACTAACAGAATTAAACTGCTATTTGGAATATTTGTCAATGTTCCTTTTGAGCTAGCATATCCACATCTTAATGGGGAAAGTTCCAGTAACAACTTGGAATTGCACAAACTCCACTTTTGATATCAGTTACATTGGTGTTTATCCTGATCTTTGGTGAATACGTCTGTTCGAAGCTGGAGCTTAAGGATGAATTTGTATGGCCTTGTTACAATTGGATCTTAAAGCCAACTTATCTTCTGAGATCTCTGCTCTTCCACTGCATACAGAATGTGCTATGACAGACTCCTGTGCATAATGCAGGATTCTTCTCTTTGTGGTGAATTTACTGTGATTAAAGTGGTCTTAATTAGCTCAGCGCATGGGAAGATGCTCGCTGTGAGTTAGACTCCATTCTTCTCTCACATAAGCTGTCCCTGTTGTATATCTCTTATTCATGTTAAACCCTTCAAAGATGCCTTCCTTGAGCCACAAGCTGTGATGTGAGATTATTAAAGGGTCTTCAGTTGATCCTGGCTTCTGCTCTTCGGGGGGGAGAAACAGCCAGTGGATCAAAGAGAGGTGTTAAACCATAATATGTTCTGGCAGAAAGATCTGGAGACAAGCTGTACTGATATTGATACAACATGCAGTTATTTCAATAATCCATTCAGGATAGCTCCTGTTACTGCAACACGGAGCTGGGATGAAGTTTTCTCCTGCCCTCCAAGTTAGTGTTAGAATTTCTGTAAGGACTGTGGGAGAGGATGTGGAACTGATCAGAGCGTTAGATAAATTAGACAAAGGGAAAAGTTCAAGCGGATAATTAAGGTCTTACCAAAACCTAGTAGCAAACCGAATCAAATTCAGTGCACGTGTGCAGCTAGCAATGAGTTTTAGTAGCTAGATCCTAAGGCACTTAAGGTGTTGGTGCAAAACAATAACTATTTAGCAGAATGAAAATTGAGACTTAATGAAGTTAAGTCACTTCCTTGAGGCTGTGCAGTGAAGTCAGTAGTTTTCAAGAAAACTGGGAACACTGGCTTTTAAAACTTTGTTCTGTGTACTAGGCCACCACAGTAGAGATGTCACTTCTGGGAAGAGCAGGATTTGGTTTAAATCTAGCTCAACTAATAGTGAAAATCGGTTGAAGAGTGGCAGATATTAATGGATTTGCTCTTTGTACCTTTGCTCTAAAGCTAAGCAATATTTTCCATTTATTGTAATTTAGCAGCACAGAAAATTGCTGAAATAGCCTCAAGTACTTTGGGAACTGTACCTCCAAAACATAGGTGGTCTTCTTTTTGTGTCCTGCATTGTGTATTACTGAGCCATGAACAGAATGAAACCCTGTGGTGAAGAAATGTTGATCCATAGCCCAGACTAATCTCTGTAGAGCAGATGGGAGTTTGACAGGGGAAGAGACAAGCTGACAACTTTTCCTCAAATAAGAGTCATACAATGTGTTTCCAGTGCCAAGCTGGATTTGACATTTAATTAAAAATTTATCTCAGGAAAAAAAAGGGTCCAAAAAAATCCCCACCTCCACAGCCCCCAAAACCAGCCTTTCACGCACACAGCCTGGTACAGATAGAGAATCTGTTTGGTCTTATTTAAACCAGAATCCTCAGTGCCCAGAAAGCCATCACTGGGGAGAGGGCAAATATTCAGATACTTTTGGGAATAGAGTCAGCCTTAAAAATGTATTTTGGCTGATCTGTGACCGAACTTGGCATATATATAGTGTATAGTAATATACATATATATGTATATATATATGTGTATATATATAGAGAGAGAGTGTGTGTATATATATATAGTGTATATATATATATTGACATATATAGTGGTGCATAGTAAGCAAAATGAATTATGACAAATATTCAGCCTGAGCTTCTATAGTTAGAATATAGTATGGATGGTATATATTCTGATAGGTTTGAGTATGGTTTTTTGTCTTTTTTTTGGGGAGCTTGTGAAGTCAAGAATATTGAAGATACAAAAAGCTTACTACTGTTTCAGGAAGTAGGCAGAGAGAGATTGTTGCATTTCAGTTTTCTGCTCAGGATCACCCTATGGTGCAAACCCAAGGCACCCATGGCTGGCTCTTGTATCCTTTGGATTCCCCACAAATTTTTACTGTATGTTACTGTCTGTGAGCTGGTCCTGTGTGGTCTCAGCTCTCCCCTGTTGCTGTTCTCTTTCTTGGCAGGAGCAGCTACTGGCACTCCTTCCCTTTCAGGAAACTTCTCTCACTGCAAGAGGAGAAAGAAACACAGGAATGGGTGTTAGAAAAGGCATGAGATTCTGAGAAGGGTGCCCTGAATTCTCCCTGAGAAAACACGTTGGTTTTCCTCAGGTTTTTTTGTTGCCTGCTTATGTGGAGATCCTGAAGGTGATGAACCCAATAATGGCTATATGAAAAAGGAACACAAGAAATCTGAATTCTTCCCTTTGCAGTTTGGCCTGGCTTATTATAATAATTTGCAGGTTTTGTTCTCTTTTCTGAGGGTCAGATTGTGTGTCAAAAAACCTCATGATTGGGGAGGATGGAAAAAACACAACATGAAGATATTTCTAGGCAAGTTGGCAGATAACTAGATGATGAATTTAATTCTTTATATGTGTACCTCATACTTATTGCTCTGCAAAGAAAAAGTGTTAAGTTGATTTTATACAGTGTTTTTCTACGTGGATGACAGATATGCAGATGACAAGACAAACTTTCAAGCTGTAATTTGGAGCGGTTTTGTTAATTTTTGTAGTAATTCCTGCAACCTCCTCACCATAGTAAGTTGAGTGAAAAATAGATATGTAAATGATTATTGCAGTGGTAATGTGAACTACTGAAGCCCTATACTAATTGCTTCAGTCTGGGTTGGAATGTAGAACCAATGGTTACTCCTATTTCGCAAAGACATTTAATAATTTGGAGTAAGATTTTTAGAGGTGGTGAGGTAGATGCTTAATAATGCTGAGATTTTGTAAAGTGCTCAACAAAAGCTGCATCATTATTTCCTAATGGAAATATCTGGAATTATCCAACTGATATTTTTGGTGGCTTCTTAAAATCCTAGTAGCTGTTTATTGCTCCTTTTAGACATAAGTTTCTTTCATGTTTTTTCTGTGTGGCATGTACCTGTCACTCAGGGATGCATTTGAAGAGTGTGTATGTCCTGATTTGGGAAGTCTGAGCAATTGAGCCCTCAGGCATCTCTGAGCACAAAGCAAGTGTTCTCTAGCTGGAGCCAGGTGGGGTTTGCTGGAGGGATGACTGAGTCCTGCAGGGCAGGGATAGGCTCTGTACAGAGTGCAGAGGGATACTTGGCCAGTGATGGGAGGGCAAACTGCTCCTGGCACTGACTGGTCCCAGTGGTCAGGTGGGGTACCAGTCCCAGCATCTTTATTCTTCCTCTTGTGCATTGAGCACGGATCCTGAATTCAGGCCCTTGGGATTCCTCCTGGGGGTAACGGTCCCAAAATGCGTTCAGTTGGCACAATGCTCCAAGGAATAGGAATCCTTCCTGGTGTTCTGTCCCTGGCTGATTTTAGTAGTCTTTTGGAGTCCTGCCTAACTTAGACTCTCTTGGAAACAAGTTACGCTCTTATTATTTGAGATGGCTATTTTGTAAATAAGTACCAGATTTCAGCCATTTTGGTAATTGTTTTAGTAGAAAGAAGGCTTTGGAACGATTGTTTCTCCTTCGGTTTAATCCAGGATGATATCATTTCATACTAAGGAGGATTACTGCTGGTTCTGGCTTTGTTGTCTTAAAGCACTAGCTGTATTGACATCTAAAATACCAACCAGTAGCAGCAATAACAACTAAAAATCTGCCATTTCTCTGGAGAGTCAAGATGAAACATTAATATAATGTGCCCCTGTAGAACATTTAAGTCCCATTGACAATGTATCTTAAAATTTTTACAATATTTTTGACAAGAGCCAGCTATGGCAGTTTTTAAAGACAATTTTTTTCTCATTTTATTGAGTATTGAATTTAATCCCTGTGGAATTTTAATAATTTCGGCTGCAGCAGGAAAGATTCTTGTCTCCAAGATTGTCTACAGTTCAGTGAATCTTAAATTTATTAAGAGTTGAACTGTTTTATAATGCTAGTAAAATTATATGGAAACATTACTTATTGGTGTAGGGTCAGAGACTGAACATCTTTCTGGATGTTAGGTGTATGAGTATATCACAGCCTGTACCCAAAACATGTATATACTTACATATAAATTGCTTTTAGGCAAAACATTTTTTTGGTAATATGAAAATTGCATCAAATGCATTGCTTCTTTCCTGTGAAATAATTCAGGCACATTTGTGTTCATTGCTGCCTCTTGGTGCAGTAGCAGTGGTTGAATCAGTGCTGTTCTGTGGTCAGAGCTCTTCGTTGGCCTAGGTGACCATGTATCACAGCAGGGCATCACCAGGAAGGCAATTTCTACAACTGACAAAGCACAGCTTCATTATTTTTTGTCCAGTGCTTATATTCCCAGTGAATTAGTTGAAATAAGTTCCTTTCATCCAAGCTTGTGTGAGACTTTAATTGGTAGCTTTATTAAACATTGCAAGATTTGGGTTTTTTTTAAAATCTGTCGAAGAGACCATAGCAAAGAAGAGTTGACAAAGGACCTTGAAAATTCATATCAAAGACAGCAAGTCATTATCACTAAAAATGAAAATGGAAAGCAATACTCAAGTCATAAATAAAATCAGGACTGTCCTAAAATTCAGCAATAACCTCTGTATCTTTGGACGCATGTGGTAAAGAATTGAAATTATACAGTTCAGAGCCTTTCTCTTATCTAAGCAGTAAGCAGGAAAAGTACATCTTCCCAAAACGAAATGATGCTTGGATAATTGACAACATTAGTGCAACCTCATGTAAATAGAACATGAAAGGTGAGAAGAAGGAAGCAAATACCAGAATTTTTATGACTTTATCACTTCTCCATGAGAACCTTAAGATATAACACCCATAAAACATTACAGACACCAAGAGTTCTAATGAACACACGTATAACATCATAAAGAGATGACATTTGCATTAAAGGGGACTTTATCTGTTGCATAATTGTACCTCAACTAATATAGAAGCTGAACATATGATCTGCCAACCTGACTCACTAAATCAGAGGGAGGTTATACTGCAGGAACCCAATAATCGTGCCATGGTTGTGTTCTAATGGTGCCAGGATGTGGATCTGGCAGCAGCAGCTGCTGAGATGGTGCAGCCTGGGGAGCCTGGCTTAGAGTAAATTCTTAGAGTTCATCATCTAGAAGGAAGAGCAAAAGGAGTAGCAAAACAACTTAATAAGTGACAATAATCAGTGTCTTCAAGGCAGTAATATAAAAATAATTACCTATTTACCAGCTAGCTTTACATGACAGTCACAAATTGAGGAGCAATGATTAATTCTTCTATGGTGCTGTGATGTGTGTTGTGCAGTTACAGTATGCTGGAATTGCTGCTCCTGGCTTTTCTGTTCTGGAGGAAAGCAGTTCCTGTTTGTATGTAGAGTTGCCATCAGTGGTGTGATGGGCTTGTACACCTCAGCAAATTGCACTGGAAACCCCAAAATGTAAGACCATGCAGTTGGCTTGAGTCAATAATGTGCAGGAACTGGGCATTACTCACAATTGTGCCTACAGAAAATGTCAGGGAGCCTCAGATAGGTCACTGTTTTTCTCACTGTAGAGTTTATAGCATCTGTGACATCTGCTGAGCAACGGTGCCCATTCTGTGCACTTAGAACTAGCACTTAAATATTAATTCTTAACAAGGCAATAATTTGTGTCTGTCCGTAGCTGCAGCTGACCTAGAGTGTAGCAGCAAATGGACTCCCTGGTGTGAAGGACCGTACTTGTTTTCTGCTTGTCTTCCTAGGGCTGTCTGCTTTTATGTCCAGGTCATTTTCAAGATCTTGTTTTAGTAAATTCAAATCGTTCTCAGACCTTGTCCTTGTCTCTGCTCAAATACATTGGTGATCTTGCCAATGCGTTCCAGGCTGTTAATCATATTCCCCCTACTGTGACTTTGCAGTCTGCTTTTCTGAAGGAGAACCATCAGAGATTATTATTCGCTCACTTCCTTTGCTGCTTACTGTCTTTGGGTCCTTCTCCTTTGCATCTTTTCCCTGTGTATTTCTGCACCTATGTGAACTGATCAGTAAATCTTTACATTTGGAGCTTGTGACACTACTTGGGATTTCAGAACAGGAAAAGTTTTGCTGTCTCCTAAAATTTTTACTGGGCTCTGTGTAAAGTAAAAATTAGTCTTTGAATTTATCTATTTCTTCTTCCAGTATCTGTAGTCATATCCCTGTGGTTTTTTCTATTTTATTTTGCAAAGTGTATGTTTTGCTTTGTGGTGTGTTTCTGGACTGGACCTCACAAAGTTAAGGTTTGCTGTGAGTGAAAACTGAAAAGAGATTTGCAGAAAAGCTTTGTCCTGAAAACGTTCTCACTTTGTTTTGGTTTCTCAAAGAAACATATATTTAAATAAGCGATATTCAAACCCTGGCATATCTTTTCTTTATTTTAATATTGAATAGGCTCCCTCACTGAATTTCCATTTTCCTCATCACAGTTTTTTGACATGTGTGAAGCCCTCTCCCCAAAGGGACAATTCCCTTCATGTTGTCAGAGTTGTGAAAACTAAAAGCAAGCTTCTTTCTCAGGGCTACCACAAGTTATTTTGTGGGTATTTAGTTGCTTCCAAGAATTTGTCTTTGTGCTTGCTCAACATTAAGCTTTTGTGGGAAGAAAAAAGTGGAAAATTCATTGATGCTTCATCTCATCTTTATATGCTTTCATTTTTAAAACTTTTTTTAGAATGGAAACTTACATGTGGTTAAGAAACCCAGCTTTACAAGCCAACAAACACCTGTAAAATTGGGAAAGTAAGAAAATTCTTTGCGTTTTGCTGAGTGTTTGGATTGGGCTTGCTCCCATGCGGTGGCAGCAGTGAGCAGCAACTGCCCATTAACCATTGCTATTGAGCCGCATGTCAGATTTTACTCAAGGCTGCAATAAAGCTAACTGAAATTCTCACATAGGCCTTGGAGTTGGATGTATGGGCAAGACACGAGGAGATAATCCAAAAACTCCTTAAGCATTGCCATCTGAACCATTCTTTTCAACTGAAAGAGAAACTACATGAACGTCAACTGTGCCAAGAATCCCAGTGTGATAAACAATAGTTCTGATGTTAGTTAGTGATTCCATTAACAATTCTGATGTTTCGCCCTGACAGGTTTTCTTATTTCAACTCCCTGTCGTAATTTTTGGAAAGGTCAGGTGTTTTTATCTCCTTTTCCCTCCTCTTTTTATTTAACCCTGTCTATATTCCAGGAATCATTTACTACCCTGGAATATGTGTAGTATAGCAGGAGGGGAAGAACATGTGAAAACACAATGTCTCTGTAAGTTCAATAACTCCTGCAGTTACTGCTTCCTTGGAATACTTCTGTGGGTTTCACTGTGCTCAGCATTATAGTGCTTTGGAATACTGTAGTTAGAAAAAAAAGGATCAGTGTTCTTTGTAGTCTAATCAGCAGGTGACCAAGCTGGGATGGGAGCTGGTCTTGTAAGCTCCAGCAGAGATCTGCCTTCTGATACCCTCACAGCAGGAAAAAGACAGCGTTGGAAGTTTAAAGTTTTGTTCCATTTGTGAACTTCTCTGTGTTGTTTTCAAATAATTTTGAAAGGGATTCTATACCAAATGCTTTGAAAACACAAGAACAGCAAAAAGGTATTCTTTCCCTGTGGTCTTGTTCTTTTGCAGAATGAATATATTTGAAGCTTTACATCCTGAAAGGACTTGCTCAAGATCACATTGGGGTGACTTGTTTGGTTTGGTTAGAGAAATGGCTGAATCCAGGCAAAGGACAGGATCCACCTTCAATACTGATGGTGGCCATGTGAGCATGAACCTCTGTTGGTGGGACACTGCTGTCACTGTTTGTACCCTAATAAAGAATGGTTAACTGATGATAACCAAGAGGATTTAATTTTTTAGTTACCAAGGTGCACACTATAATTGGGAATTGGGAAGCTTCACTCTTTCCTGTTGTCCTGAAGGACTTGCAGGTCAATCATCTTTTTTTTTTTTTTTTTTTTTAATTGCTCTTCCTTGAGGAACATTGGAGACCCAAATCTACTTTTGCTGCTGCTTGGACTTGAGAATAAATTAAGTAACCACGGGAAACAGTCCTTCATGTTTTTTTTCTTTTAGTACTATTATACCACTGTGGAATCAAGAGATAAGTGTGAGTAGAAACATGCAAAGCTCACACAGGAGGCTGCTCAGGTAAATAACTCCACAGTAAATGTATTTGCTAGATTACATCTCTGTTGGAGTTTAGTTAATCACTGAAGAGCCTCTGAGTTGTGCTGTCTTCATAACACTCACAAAAGAGCTTCTCATTATTTTGTAGTGCAGTTTGTATGACATGGGAATGTTACTTTTTCTGCCAAGTCCAAAAAATGTCTGTCTGCTCTTAGTAGAGTTCAAATACAACAGGACCTGAATTTGGTTTGGGTTTTTTTTTCTTTACTTTAGTTTTTTTGCCAGTAGCATAAGAAATAAGATTTCATATTTATGGCTGCGTTCTCTTCTAAAATAAAATGAAAATAAGTGTTTTCTGCCTCATAGCCCATAGTTTACTGCTATATCCCATAGTTTACTGATTAGGAGTAATCTCAGAGGTGTTTTGGCTTCAGATGATGTGCTTCTTACAGAAGAATTTGTTTAGTCTCTAACATTCCAGAGATATTTTTGAGACATTGATTCAGAGGATGATGCAATATCTAGTGTGTAAAACAACCTTGAAAATGAAAATCCAGCTCTGATGGCAAAGTTCTGTGACTGTCATTGGACCATTCTACATCTCCCAAGAGTTGTCCAGACAGCTTGTCCAGGTCTTTGCTCAGGCTTTCCAACCACTGAGGTCTGGGTAAATAGCTAAAAAGAAAGCAATTAAGAAAACATTAAATGGAAAATATTAGCTCAAGTCTAGCCTTTGTCTGCCTGTGCAGACATTGTGGGCAAGGTTTGTAGTGTATTTCCTCCTACCGAAAAAACCCAAGACTAAAACCTAGGGACTTTTTCAGCTTTAAAGATAGTTTTAGTTGCTTGTAATTCTACTGCACAAGTCAGTTGATTTAATTTTTTTTTCCTTTCAAGCTTTAATTCAAGCCTATGTCTCTCTTGGCTCCTTACCCTTATGCCTGGTGCTGTGGTTAGTTGTGTGATTCGCTCCTGCTGAGTGTTTTTTACCACTGGGTATGGCCACTAGGTAACTTCTCCAGTCACCCTCAGCAGTATTAATTTTGTAGAGCAATATGCAAGAAGAATCACCTCCAGAAATACAAAAGCATCAGTAGCTGCCTACTTCAGTGCTGTTATATTGGGACTGTTCAGCAACACCTCTGGTTCTCACAGTGGTATCGCAATCCCAGAAGTGGGAGAACTACAGGTAGACAGCCTCCACTTCTGACTACCATTTTCTTAGGAGATACTAAAGGGAGATACAGGGTGCTTCACGTGTGTTCTGTAGCCTGCAGATAGGAGAAATCACAAGTGCCAAGCTGACAACTTAAACTTTGTCAAGTAAAACATAAGGAATAGTTCTGTCACCCTGAGAGGTTTCCTGAGAGGTCTTCTGAGAGTGCCAACACAGCATGAGAGAGGCATCAGGAAAATATTTTTAAAACAACACCTGTATATGGTGTGACAAACATGGACTCATGAGGAGATGCTTTGCTTAACTATCCTTCTTGACACCAGCTGTGTAACAGGAGTTACCAATTTTTTTCAGAGAATAGAGATGCTAAAATCCTTACAGAGCCCACCTATTCTTGTTGGAGGAGAGTAGAATAAGCAAATATTTCCAACTCTGTTCAATTTTAGAGACAAACTAAGCAGTGTCAGTTGATTTTAGAAATTGTTCTGGGTACCATCTTTTTTCCACAATTAAAATACATGAAACAATCTCAGTTGTGGTCATGAAAATACACAATTAGATGCTTTTCTTTTCTTCCTCTGTTCTTCCTTGATATGATGAAAAATGCAAATCATGAGGCTGGAGTCTAATACTTACTGTGTTGTAACTCTGAAGTAACTGCATTTGTATCAATCAAGTTATTCAATACTGAACGTGGGCAATAAGGGAGATTAAAGCCTGACTCCAGGTCCAGTATGGGAGGTTGATTGTTTTGTCATTTCTTGTTCAGGAAAGTTGGGAAAGAAATGGAAGTTTGCATTCAAGGAATGTAACCTCCCAAAGCCCTTCATTAGCACTACAAAAAGCTCCCATCTCTGTAGTGACCTGTAACAGTCTGTAAGGGTTTGCAGCTATGGTTGTTGTGGCTTATTAATGTGAGTTTGATTTTGCCCAGAGTTAAATCAGGGAACATAACTGAGGAATGCTGGCAGCTAAGCAGAGAGACTGCAAAACTGCTTAGATCCTTCCTTCTTTCCTTAGGTGAAAATATGCTTCTCTAAGAAATCAAACTGACAGCACTGAGAGAAGTCTCACATACGGCTGTTTGTGTACAATGGGTAGTGGTTTCTAGAGGTCAGATGCATTTGTGAGTAGAAGAGAATAGCTTTGTTCTTAGCTCTGCTGGTGAAGAAATATGGTCTTGATCTATCAAATTGAAATGGATTTCATTTATATCACTGTAGCTCAGGTGCTCTGTCTGGCTGGAAAATTCCCTGAAATTGTCAGCCTGTTTTTGCTTAACTGTAAGCATTTATGTCTGCTAACTTGACCTTTTAACTAGAGGTAAAAGCTGTTCAGTTGTGGTTACTTTTACAGTCAGTGAGGATTTGTGCTGTCCCAGACCATCTCTAGACACAACAGACCTAAGGAGACAAAAATAAGTGGCTTACATAGACACAGGTGGTGAAATGCAGATGGGATGGCTCCTGAATGCAGTTGAGTCCTGGTGAATGAATAAGCCAGACAGAAAAATATTTGTGTGTAAGAGGTCTGATGAGGCAGATGAGGAAGGGAGCTGCAGATGACTGCAGTTCTTGCTTTTGTTCATACTTCTGCCAGGTGATGGGTTGGACAAGTTCAAAGTCTTGGATTGTGACTTCAAGATCCCCGTGCTTGTAAGGCCAAACACTGGGTTTCACTGTCATTGTCTGTAAGTTAGTGACAAATGGGTACCATGGTTCCAGGTTTTTTTCCTTCATGTAATTTATTCTTAGAAAAAAGTCACCTGCATTTACCCATGTTGCTTGGTGCTAGTATAGTCAGTTGTGATTTTACATCACATTTTTTGAACTGAAATTATAAAGGGGACAACCTCAAATCTCTGTTGATGAGCAAATTAGTTCTGAGATACACCATGGGCAAGGCCAGATTTTTTCCAGATACTGCACTGTTTATTTATTCAGAGTGGAGAAAAAGTTTTGCGTGTTGCCTAAGGCAGCCTACAGACCAAGTATGTGATGTAACCCATCCATGAGAGCCAACAGCTCTGAATTCTGTAGCTTTGACTAATTATTCAATCTGTGTCATTGTGAATAGACTATTTCTGTTGAGGTGAGAAATAAAAACAGCTTTCAGGGTAGGATTTTTGTTGGCTTCATGGGGAGTTGCGTGACTAAACAGTAATTGAGGTTCTGAGGTTTAGTGCTCATTTCCGAACAAACTCCTTTTGAAATTTCAGCTTTGGAATTTAAAGCTTCTGTGCTGATTTGAAAAGCTCATCTGCATTTGTAATACAGAAAAGTATGTGAGTTTTTACTTTCAAATTAATACTTTTCAGCTTCTGGCTACTCATCATAATTTCCTCTATCCAGGCTTGTGCTCTCAATGGAAAAGTGATATTTGACACCAACTTTCTTTGTGTCCAGATTATTGCCTGAGAAGTAAAAAGTGAATCTGACTTTGCTCTGAGCACTTTCTGGGCTGGTCAATTTACTCTCAGGAGGCAACTGAGCTGCCTGAGGGCTTGGCCAGATGAGAGATCGGGGCTGCAGTTTAGGTGTACCCTGATTACAGGACTGGGGCTTTCTTTGCCAGTCCAGGACCAAAACACTGCGAACTGAAATGTCTATGCAAAGTCCTGGTTCTGATCCTTGCAAGTCGGCATCCAGGATTGGTCAAAGTGGCAGCAATGATGAAGAGGAATAGGCCAACGCAGACAAAAATCTGTTTCTGCATTTACCAGCAGGAATTAGTAATCCATCATTTTATTCAAGATTTTTTTAAAAATTAACCTGAAATGATAGAGACTGATCTGGATAAACTGGATGTTCTCAGTACTTTTGCTGTGGAAATGGGATGATGTTGTGCTTTAAGGGGTCAGAAAAGGGGGAGGCTATTAGGAAGGTCTCCAGGTACTGCAAAAAGTATCCTTTGGTTTCTTGGTGTGTGGTATTTGTCTCTACTCTTTCTTCTTGATAGGGTAGACCTGAAGCTTGTAGAAAAACACATTTCTGGTGTGACTCCATAAAAATCACACCAGATTAATGAAATTCATGTGACTTTATACAGTGATTTGGAAGATTGCTTAAAGATCATCACATTTCTAGTCCCTGCCCTGGGCAGGGACACTTTCTTCTAGATCAGGTTGCTCAGAGCCCCATCCAGCCTGCCCTTGGCCACTTCCAGAGATGGGGCAGCCACAGCTTCTCTGGGCAACCTGTGCCAGGGCCCCACCAGCTTTACTGGGAACAATTTCATACTAATATCTAATCTAACACTTGCCTCTGTCAGTTTGAAGCCATTCCCCATGGTCCAGTTACTACATTTCACTTCTGTTGGCAGAATCATAAATTACATGAGGAGGTATTTCCCACATTCTAATATTGCCTTGTATTTCTCACATAACTTTTGCAAGTATTGAGGAAGAGTATAAACAGGAAAGGGAGTACTGGCTGTACTCTGAAACACAGGAGAAATTGAGTATTCTTTTTTCTTCCTGAAGTGAAGGCATGTAATTTTGAAGAGCAAAAGCTGCTGAACTAGGTTTATTTTTATTATGTATTTATCTTCTGAAATCTTAAAACTTCCTAGGAAAATGTCAGTTTATCAAATTCAATTATGCAACCTTCAGACTTACTAAAACCTTACACTTTTCTACTTCCCACATGCTTTCTATATTTAAGAAGAGCTTTTTCTGCAATAGCTAGCCTTGACAGAGGTAATTGGGAAAGCAGTTTGCTTCCTTCCTACCTCCCTAATCTATGTTTTTCTACTTTTTAAACTTGTTCCTCACTCCAAGGCAACACCTCCATCATGAGAATATTTTAGTGGTCATAATTTAGTTAGAGGAATATTTTATTTAGCGTTTCCTGCATGAGCAATTGTTTAGAAGTGTTTTGAGTCTAGTCTGCAGTTGATTACAATTCCAATGCCAGGTTGGTTTTAATGGCTTTTAACAGCAGTGATAAATAATGAGATGTCTCGGCAGATCCAGTTTGCATTTATAAGAATTTTACACAGCTTTTATTTTTCCCTGTTTTATAGTTGATTTAGTCAACTTGTCTCACAGCATGAGGCTGTGTTCTTCCTTTTAAGTCAGGTAGTAACTCTGTGCTGAGAAGTGTTTGGTGTTGTGAGAAGCACAATAGATGACTAATTATGACATGGTGTGGCACCTGCTGGAGGTGTTTGGACAGGTTTGAGGACTCACAGCTTTTATGCTGTTTGAGTCAAATGGGATGGCACTTCATCAAAGAGTTTGATCTAGAATGCCTGCATGTTGCTGGTTTGCTGTGAGCAATGTTTTTTCAGCATTTTGTCAGTTACAAGGAAAGGTTTTACTTGGTTTTGTTCCAGAAAAGGTAATAAAGTTATAACTCATTGATAGTTTTACACTTAAACATAGATTTTGGCAACTAGTTTTTCCTTTTCCCTTCAGAAAGGGTCATTGCTCACAGTAGGACTGTACAATTGGGCATGACATAAACGTTGTCCATTAGGACTGTTTTAAGTAGCTCTGTGAGAAAATAGTGCTGCAGATTTTACAGGGCTTTCCATTTATATCTTTCCATATTAAAAATATACCTCTCTGCTTTATTTTTCATGTACTGCTTCTAAGTACATTTGGACCAGCACATTTCAGCACAGTGCCTCCTGGACTATTTGGAGAAATTTGAAGTAAATGTTTTTTTTCTTTTTTTGAGATGAAGGTGATTAATTAACAACTACCTTTATCTGATAAAATCCTGTCAGGAAATCTGAACTGGCATTTGCTGCTATTTAGAACTTTTTTCCTTCCTGATGTGAAGAGTCATTCATGTATAGGAGTTAGTTGCACTGTAGCATATTATATACCTGATGTTGCTCGTTCTTTCTTTGAAGACATAGGTGGACAAAGGCATTTGCAAAACATCACAAGGCTTTAAAAAGACCAGAAGGTGGCAGTGGCAGAGACCAAAGTGGTAATGGCTGGAAGCAACAAAAGGCATCTTGAACTTCTGCTTCCTTTGGTCCTTCCAGCAGCTGTATTCTTGTGTTGGGAAGGAGGGTCACATCAGGGCAGCTCAGTGGTTGTCAAGTCTTTTCTTAACATAAAATGAATAGGTTAAGAAGGACATAGATTAATCCTTTCCTTCTCCAGAGGTTAAGTTAATAACTGTGGTAGCAAAAGGAGCCCAGAGTTCACAGCTGGATGCATTTCATACAATAACTGGGGAATGTGAAATGTGCTCTCAGTTCTTAGGAGCAGGACTCAGCTGAGCTCTAGCTCAGATTTCCTCTCCATTGGGTTACCTGCCGTAATCACTGGGCTGCAATGTCAAGCTCACCTGTATTCTCACCTTTTGCTTCAATTAAGGATTCCTTTTAAACAGAGACAAAGAAAAGCCCTTCTGGAAGCAGAAGTATGGACAGTAAAAAGGCCAACACGATTTATGTTTGGATGTGTGAAACCATCAGTTAAGACTTCCTACTTTCAATGTTTTTTGGATCAAAGAGTCATATGGCTATTCTGCATCCCCTACAGATGTTTTATGCACTGTGAAAAGAAAGTGCTCAGGGGCTGTGCTTTTTATTTGGATGTGTATTCTGCAGTGTGAAGGCTATCTGCATGTTTGATGTGGCTTAGAGGCAGACAAGTAGGTGGGCATCTGTTTTGATGCTCCATCAGACTATTCAGCTCTGTGAAGGTGGAATTAATTGTAGGTATGGCCCAGAAATTATTAATTTAGTCACATATGCAAGAGCACTTAGGGACTGCTAAAAATGTTGACCTGTAGAGATTGATGATGGTTGGAAATTTACCTGCTTGGATATTGATGCCTTATTCCATTTCAGTTTCCTTTCAGCATTTTAGTCGTCTTGTAGATCTGGGTCTGAGATATCAAAGTAATTGAATGAATGTCAGAATGTTGGTTTTTCAAGTCTAAGTTTTTTTTTTTCATTGACACATTTTCAGAAACCTGTTCAAAGTGAAAAACCTGTCTTTGATGTAATCACCTGCAACAAAATAGTAAGTTGAGATATATTCAGACATCATCAGTCCTTTGACATTCATTTAAGATGTTTATCCTAAAGAAAACATTGTTAAGTCTTCATAGGAATATGTTGTATTTTACAAGCCTTTATGAAGCAGCGTTTTGATAACTTCGTAATTAGTTTTGTAATTATTAGGCAATGAATAGAAGTGGTTTAGTGAAACTGGGCCTCACATTGGAACTTCCTCTGAAAAAAGAAGCATAGACTCTTCAACAGTCAATGGCAAACATTTTTTGTGGCCACTTAATGAACTGTGTATTAATGTCGTATATACTGAGTTCTTGATAATATTTACTCAGTTTCTCTAGAAATCAGCAGGCCTTAAAATGAAGCACTTGAGAACTTTGACCATACCATGTGAAATATGTCAAGTTTGACTTCCTGCTTTGAGGATACCTGGTCATATTTCAGTGTCTCATTTTCCATCCTGCTTGCTGGGCGCAGGGCATGCAGACTAGGACATTCCAATGGGGTTGCCATTGTGGGTCCAAGTCAGGGTCCACACAGCTTTTGACCAATCTCATCCAGAGAGAGTTTGCAGGAGCACCTAATGCAGTTGGGCTCCAATTCATAGATGCTAAATTGGTACATCACTGCATGAGTCATTTGGGTTGAATATTAGGTCCCCATCTGTCTCGTTATGTAGTGATTCATGTGATATACCTCGCATTTTGAGGGCAGTACAGTCTCCTTGTACCAAATGCAAATTGGCTCTGGCTCCTGTTAAATATTAGGAGGTGCCCCACCTCTCAACTTTTCTTGCACTGAAAGACCACGTCAAGAGTTTACTTGGTTGTTTTTTTTCTTGAAAGAAAAACAAGCCTTTCAAATGTGCAGGAAAGTGTAACTGTTTTGAAGAGCCAGTTGACACTGTAAAATCTCTGCTTGTGGACTTCTGTCATTTTTCTAAATACAAAGTAGGGAAAAATAGCTCCAAGAGGCATGGAAAAACATATTCTAGACAGAGTAGTACCATTTTTCATTAAACCTACTCCTTCTTTTTTTTAATAAATTCTATCTTGGATTATGCTGTATTCAATTATGCATTTCAACTTCAGGCTAATGAAAATCTAACATATGTGATTGCATCAAATTAGCCCTGAAGACTGAGTAAGAATTTAGTAATCTATGCAGCTTGGCCTATATTAATGCTGATTGATTTAATATATGAATGCATTTCAAAAACTGAATAGAATAGCAAGTTAAAACCTAAAATATGTGATTAATATATTGTCACAGATTGTATATTATAATTACAGTTTACTTTATTGAAATATATGTGGACACTAAATATTTAGAAATTATCTGGAAATCTATCCTTCACCATTTCTGCCATCCTTTTGTTCAATTCATGATTTAGTTTCGTTCTCCTGTAGTTTCTGTCAGGTTTTTGTCATATAAAGCATGTTGATGCTGTTGGGGCAGCTGCATCCAGCAAACTCCTTTGTATGTGACTTGCGGTTTTTCTTCTCACAAGCATTTCTAGTTAGACTAATCTTCTGTTTATTACTATGAAGTTTATCTTTTAGATAAGACAATTATAAGAAGAGTTAATAGAGGACAAAGATGGTGACTTGAAAATATAAGTTTAAAATATTTTGGGTACATTAACTCAAGTTGAATTTCAGCCGTGTGGGTTTCTTTGTATTATTAAGCAGTATGTCTCAGTTGCTCCTGAACTCAGAAGCATTTACCATAAAGAACATGGAGGGAACAGGTCCTCCCAGGCTGGCAGAGAACAAAGATAAGCTTGACGACCTGAAGAGTCAAGTCAGGGTGTGAGTAACTAGATTATTCAGACAGGTACCATGGTAAATTTGGCAACGTTTGGTTTCTCTGCCTCAACAACAGAATAAGGTTGTGAAGAATCATCAGCACACATTCTCTGAGCACAAACCACATCTAACAAATCTAGTTTCTTCTTTAGATCAAAAAGACAGCAGAACAGATAAACAGGAAGAAGGAAGTGTGTTTTGAATTAGGAAGCTCACTGAAATTTCATAGACAGAGTTGAGTTTTTGAGTCTTGAGACTAAATTAACCTCTCATTTTTAATCTAGTTCTATTCACCAGTTTCTTTGAAAAGGTCAAATGCTATAATGTTAGGGAAAACAAAGGAGAGAGTTAGATTTTGGTGCCCCTTGGAGCATGACAAGGGGTATTTAGGAAAATTAGGCAAAATGTCTGAATATAACAATACTGAAGCATATATAAAATTAATCTTGTCTTGCAGCTTCCAGCCACCCATTTCCATTTTTCTATCATCAGTATTTAAAGCTCTAACATAACTGTATTACTGCCTATCTGAAACCTTGCAATATGTAGACTAAAAATAGCTCTATATCCTTCTCCATTAGAATTTGTAAGCACAGCTTTCCTAGCCTGCAGCAATGTAGACCAAAGCATTCTTCACAAACAGCACTATTAAACTACTCTGTGTAGCACACAAAGATGTATTAAAACAAATACAGCGTATCGTTGTCTGTCTGGATGAGGCATTGAAGGAAAAGGAATGCCCTGAGCAACACAGCCCTTCTTCAATCCCACTCAGTTAAAAAAAAAAAAAAAAAAAAAGGAAACAGAGAGGAGAAACTGCCTTTTGCACATAAATACATTTGAAAGTTTTCTAAATAGACTCTTTATGCAGAGAGCTGAAATGAAAGCCAGGCCATTAAGAGGCTTTTTTCTGAGAACAATCTCCTGAAAGTCACTGCGTATTAGAGAAATTTTAAAAGTCACTGAACCTAAGTTCAGGCCCTGGCATTTTGGAGTATTAAAATTAATGACTTCTTTTTTTTGGGAAAAGGGAGGAGGAAGTATTTCTTGTACTGGTTTGCTTTTCATGACCCTCAACTAAAATCCATGCTTGTAGTGCTTTAGTCAGATTTCAAAATGGATTCTGAACTGTCCTTTGAGTTACAGCTTAGGATAGATCAATATATTTATTTAAGAGCATAACTTTTTAAGGAGAGAACCCCCGAATTATAGCAGAAATGAGGTCAGATAGCGGGGAGTAGCTTATACGGACACAAATCCTCTGTGTGGAAAAGAAACCGGTGTTTTTGCTGCTTTTTTCCCTCAAGTTTCAGAAGTACTGAAACCAGACAATACCCATAAAGCAGTCCTTGCAAAGCGTTTCAGTCTCCCAGCAAAACACAAAGCAAGAGCACCTTCTAAAACAGAACAGCAATTCCCTACAAAGTCCTTATTAAATTGGAATTAAACTTTGGCTCTGGGTGAAAATGCCAGCATGAAGCCTGTTTTATTCTTAAAACCAGTCAGAAAAGATTTGGTGCAGCCAGAAGACACGCATTGTGTTCTGCTATTCCTGCACTCCCCTATGTTTGAGAGGGAGTGTCCAGAACAACCTGCTCACAAATTCCCAGGTGCTAAACCAAAGCCTTACCTCACTTGAACTCCTAGGCAATTGTGGTTTCAGCAATGCTAGTTCCTCTTTATCTTGGATATATCGAAAGAACTTGCTGCATAACGTTTTTCAGTTATTGAAACAAAATGTAATAAAGTACTTAATGGAAAGAAATGTATGTACAATTTGTAGTGTCTAACTACTGCAGCAGGCACTTGGAGTATTTGGAAAATTTAGTAGAGCTACTCTACATTAAGGCAGGCATAGTGAACCAAGAACCAGTCAGCTGATCCAAAAGAGTGAGAGCTCTAAGTGTTTTTTGCATAGAAAAGGCAGAGGTTGGTATTTACCACATAGAGTTTGGCAAATGATAATCCTAAATCCAAAACACAGCACTGCACCAGTTACTAGGGAGAAAATTAGCTTTATCCCAGCCAAAACCAGGCCAAGGAGTCAAAATTCAAGTAGTGCTTATCAAGCCTAAGAAAACACAGAAGTCCTTCAGCATTTGCTTTATTCCATTCTTCATGTAGAAAATGTCAAGTGCCACTTGAAATGGAGTTGAAGTTTGAAACACCCAAACTACGTTCAGTTTTCTCCTAGCTATAGATCAGCTAGTAGGAAATTACAAACAAAAGTGTCTTCTCCAGACAGAGTGTGCACTGAACTCCCACCTGAAGCACAGTTTATGAAAAACCTAAATCAAGACTAGGGACAGTTTCAGCACCTCAAATACAATTCAGTGCAAAAGTTAGTGTTTGCAGTTTCCAGGAGAAAAAACCAGTTTGTGTAATATCTCTTCCCTTTACAGTAGAGCACCTACAAAATATTGCTAACAGTATATTGAGTTTGGTTATTTCTGACTGTAGAATTACAAGCTAACCTTTTCATTAATTACACTTTGGCATGCTGCAGATGGGCAAGAGACATGTCCTTTCTCTTGCTCTTTCCATTTTAAGAAGTGAGGCAAAATGAAGTGGCATTTCTGCTTTATGTTTCTAGATCAGCAGTGTGGATCACGCTGCCTTCCTGCCCCTCCACTGGCTGTACAGTTTGCCAGGTGCAGGGTGCAGCCAGTGTCGTGCGTACAGACACACACCTCCCAGCTTTATGCAGTGTGGAAGAGCAGCTGCTATGATGCCGTGTAATAGAGGAGTTTGGTGAGCTCTGCTACTTCTCTCCAAGCCCCTGTGTCTTTCCAGGAGACAAAAAAACCAGTCTGTGTTTTTTACTCAGTGCTGCTGTTTGCTGATGTTAGTTAAGCTAATTAAATTATTGGTAGCACAATTACACCTATGGCTGTTAGAGTTTGACCATTGGGCTTGTCCACAGACCACTTCTTCAGAGTCACTGAGGTATTTACAGGCACCATCCATGTTGACTTCTCAGGAGATTTCAGTTCCTAAGGCTCTTGGTTGCTATTGGATTGCATGTTTACAGACAGATGTGGGTAGAGAGGAGAGAGGGCAAGTTAAAACTGTTGTTGTCTGTGTACAGAAAAGTACAAGACAAGGCACTAAAATTCAGTGTGACATTTCTGTGAAGACAGTGAGTACATTCAGTGTCTTAAAAAGTTAAATAAGTCAACTGAACTTTGTTCTACTAACTCCTTGTGGGGATAGAAATGGATCTCAGGGATGCAGTTAGCAGCATCAATAAGAAAATTCATTCTGCACCTCTGAAGCTGAGTTCTAGGGAGCCGTCTTCATCTCGTATGTGGCACATGAGGGAATATTGATGCCCCCGTGTCTGTTAAGTGTCCACAGTGTTTTAATTTGTTTGCATTTATAATTAAAATTTTGGTTCCTTAGTATTCCTCTGATGCCTAGAAAAATTAGCAGCCTGTCAGTGTGTTTCTGCTGAAAAAAAAATATACTATTGAGGTTTCCTGCACTTGACACAGCTTGGACAGAATCAGATTAATCCATAACTATTTTCATTTTGGCTTTTGGTTGCTGTTTTATTAATTTTAGATAATAATGGGTGTATGCCATGTCCTGCACCTTTTTGTTCCTTAGAAAGTCTTTGAACTGTTGATTAACAGGTTTTTGTTGTATAAATCTTAGATTAGTTTTGCTAGAAAATGTTTGGTTGTGTGAGAGAGAATAACTTTTTAGGGCTTAAAGGATGGAAATAGCTTTTAATGGGATTCCTCTTTGAATCTCATGACTTTGAGTCTTTACTTTTTATATCAGATTAGTCTCTTTTATTTAATTCCTTGGTGAAAGCCGAAACAAACTGACAAGAAATGAAATCAGTGGAAAAGTTAGATCCAGAATGAAAAAGCAGTTAAACAAGAACCTGTCAAAGGTGAATACTCTTGGGCTCTAGGCCATTGCTGCTATGGTTTTTAGAGAGGCCGAGAAGGTGCTGTTCCCATCCCCTAGGGCAGGAAGTGAGATCAGAAGCTCAGGGGTGGATTAGGCTGCTTCAGGAGGGGATTAGAGAGCCCTCATGTCAAAGAGTTTCAGATTTACTGTTCTAAGGAAGCTTCCATGCTTTGGATTTTTCTGCTTCAGTACATGAAAGATAACCTGTAGTGACTTTTACCATTCTCTAGTCTGTATCCTACTCTCTGCTTTCCATTGTGTTACTGAATTGGGCCTCCAGCTTACCAGCACTTCATAGTAAAGGCTTGTCAGCTGTTTGATCCAGTCCTGCTGGATCCAGTTACCAACTGTGGTAACATTCTGTATTACTCACAGTAGTAAAAAAGAGCTTTGTGGAAATCAAGAACTCAGAAGGAGCAGTCACAGCAAGGAGAGATGTTGATTTAATAAATGAACAACCACTGCACCAAAATAGATCAGACTGGGTGAGAGGTGCAAAACATTTCTTTCCCCTATGGCAGTCATTTGTAAGTAAGAAAACAAGAAAAATCAAATAAACTGAGAGCGGAGTAGAAGAGAAACAATAGCATCCACGATACCAGTAATATAGGAAAGTCAGTAGCAGAAGGAGGGATGAGTTAATAAAAAGACGGAGGGGATGAAGGCTCCCAGCTCATTACAGCTGCTGTTGCTGCAATGTCTCTGCTTGTCAAATTTGCTGTGCTGCACGCAGCTCTCTGGAGCATGGGAAAGCCTGTTGGTATTCTCGATGCACACACACACCTGCAGCTGTGTGCCTTGGAAAACTTTGTGGGCTCACAAGGAGTGTGTCAGAAATGGGAAGGACAGAGGAAACACAAAAAGAGTAACTGTCTTTCCTGTAGATGATTTTGGTTGCATTGTTCACAAGGAAGAAACAGATTTATCTTCCCAGAAATGCTCGTGGCACAATTTGATCAGTTTATAAGACATGATAGGATTTCGTCAGCAGTGATGAGATCTTCCAGGGAGACTGGTGATTAATGCAACAAGATTGCTATTATTAAGAGTTAGCTGACAAAATTGCAGAATTATATTGGAAAAATTAATAAGCATTATTGGTGTTACTTTCACAGATGCTAAATTCCTCAGCCGAGACAAATAAAACCTCAATATTTTATTGCTGTCTTTCTGTGGTGAAAACCATGTAAAACAGAGCCACAAGTGATTAAGGGAAATTCACATCAGTGAAGGGAGAAATAGAAACAGATTTTAGGGTAAGAGGCAGAAGGGAAAACCAGCGAGGAACAACTTTGTTATCTCAAGATAAGGTTTAGACTCAGCCTTACAATTTTGGGGGCTTTCTGTCAGGCTCTCTAACAGTTCTGATATTTTATAATAACAATTACCGAAATTTTTGGTGAGTTGCATGATAGGAAGAGACCACAGGTAGAGGAGGATCCAAATTCCATAGTCACCAATCTACATTCCCAGTGACAAACACTTAAATTAGTCTTGTTCTTTCCTTGCCAGTGCCTTATCAGCATTCCACATGACAACATCACTGTTCTCATTCCCTCACTTCAGTTATTTCTATAGTGAAGTTTTCCATAGCGTTTTTCCTCTCTGGTAGATTTTAATCAGATATCCATCATCATGGAAAGGGACATCCCAGCTTTGGAAAAGAGTATGCCTGAAAGGATGTGGAATTGACTGCTCTTGGCAGTGCTGTAGCCACTTGTAAGTTCTAATTTATACCAGGCAGACGCAGAATGCCATCTGGTCATGCCAGAGCAATTTGAAAGGAAGCGCAGCAAGGCATGTTAGGGTTGGCCATCTGTCCTCGTGTCTGTGACTTCATCGAGGGAGGTATTGGCATGGCCGAGGCTTTGTTGTTCTTCTTGGAGGGCAAGGAAGTAAGATCTGGCACAGCCCTCTGGTACAAGAGCTCCTTGGATTTTTTCTAACTTGATTGTGTAAGGTAGAAGGGGAAGAATGCCAGCTGTAGCCTAAGTCCTGGGTTTCTCACTCTCATTCCCTGGCAAGAGCATGAGTTTGGGGGGGTGCAGGTGGGGGGGTTGGGCGTGTGGGTGGAAAGGTATATTCAGTTCTGAAATCCCTGTCTTAGAAGTAGTTGCCTTCTCGCTTCAGGCGAAGTTGTAGCACAAAGCTAACAGTTCCAAGTGGTGAAGATAAGATGTTATTGTGGTTTTGTCTGTTTATTTGGGGGCTTGGTTTTTTGGGGGGGGGAGAGAGCACTGGCTTGTCATTTTTTGGGGGCTGGGAACTTTGGGAAGCCACTGTAGGTAAATAAAAAGCAACTTTGGCTGCCTACTTCAGAGCTTTGGTGCTTATACTGTGTTCTTAGGAGCAATTAGGAGTTGGATGGATGAGTCCATCCATTTGTTACTTTTACTACTCATAAAGCAGCACTGATTTTGTCGCTTATTTATATAGAAAGCACAGCATATTTTGTATGGAATTTTTACACAGCCTTCACAGTTCAGGACAAGTTAATACAATTCTAGGACATCTTCCCTAACAACAGGTGATTCTGCCTGCTAGGCTAAAGGGTTTGGTTCCCTTTTATTTCACATGGTCAGTTGTCTGATGGCCAGAGAGCCACAGAAATTACTGCCTAAGATCCACCAACAGTAAAGGATTCTTCAGAGAACCAGAAGCTGAGAGCTTCGTAAAGGCCCTCCTGCTGGTCATGGTGTGGAGAGCATATCTCCCACATCTTGCATAGTGCTCTGGACAGGAAGTTGGCACCTGAGCTGGGTTTGCTTCTGTTGTCTTTCAGCCCTGAACTGCCGTGCATTAAGTGTGTTGTACTTGCAGGAGCACTGTTGTCAGACTGAGCTGGTTAATAGTGCTGTGGGAGCTCTGGTTTGGGTTCAGCCAGCTGGTGGGCAGTTCTGAACCTGCTGAGACAGCCTGGTAACACCTTTCTGCGTATGTGTCACATCTAGGCCGGCTCAAGTGGGCGTTTTAAGCTTCCGAGCTTGGTGTTTTAAGAACTGAAGGCTTGCTTTGATCTTTCTTGTGTTTGATGCAGCATCAGCAAAGAAAACATGGATTCCATCAGTGACTTAGGTGCTGAATTGAACTTGAACAAATTTAATTGTGGTAATATTGCTGTTGAAGCATGTGTCTAATAAATACTTTTTTTAGTAAAAGAATGCCTAAAATTCTTACCATATCTCTCAATTACAGTCCTCATTTAGCACAGGGAAAATGTAGTGCATATTTTTGTGATGAGGGTATGGGAAGGGGAAAGGGGGGGGGGACTGCATATTTGAACTGAGAGCCTTTTTCAGTTTTGTTTCTATTCCGAAAGTAGAAACACATGGAAAGAAAATGAACGATAATATAGTCAATTGTGAATTCTGTAGCTGTGGAAAGCAGGAGACTGTCCTGGCCTTTTGGGAAGCAAACTTGGGGAAATACAAAGTGCAGATCACAGCAGTTGTTCCCAGAGTGCTGTTTAGTATGCAGCGATTCCAGCGCACAAGGCCCTAAGCAGCAATCTTTGGAATCTGTTACATTTGTTCCACAAAGTCACTCTAAACCCATTTAATCTCTTTCATCAGTGCTGCTGACATGCACAACTTACGCACCGAGTAGACAACTGAGGGAGGAGATTTATAAGGCAGCTCTCTCCATTGATTCTTAGAAGGCCAGTTTCTACACTTTCGGAAGGACAGTGCTTCATTTTAATTTATCTTTTACTTGAACATCTTCCATCTTCTCCCATACTGGATAACAGTGCTACTACGGACCTAGCAACACTTATAGGTTTTATGAACAGAAATGAAATGGTCATTATCAACACCACATTCCCAGGGATTACCTTGCACAACAACCCAGTCCCCTGCTCCACATGTGATGTGGAAATGCTGGGACCAGAAAAATCGTGAGGGATTGTGGCTTTTGTCTTTATTCAAAGGCTTTTTTGAACCAAGCGTTTAATAGCAGATTGGTCTTTTTTCTAAGTCCTTTTGAGGGCACAGAGGGTGCAGAAGTTGTGGCAGAAATCCTGAATGCAGCAGAAGAAGCAGCTTGTTTCACACACTAGTGCTGGCACTAGTAAATGGGTATTGGCAGGGTGACTGAGTGAGGGACTCTGGACTGGGAAGTAAATCAGCAGCTTGCTTTTTCTCTGGTTTTTTTTTTTTTTTCTTAAAAGGCCAGTGCAAAGGAAAGGGAGGCAGAGGAGAAGGTAAACTTGCTGTGGAATTTTTAAAAGCTTTCAGTATTGATCTGGCACCCTGAAGTTACAGAAGTTTCTGCCTAAAGTCAGAGGGAAGAGTTAAGCCAATGTTTTGTGATTCAAGAAATCTTTTAACTGGAGATTATACTTTGGCTGAGTAAGGCAGATTCTTAAGGCAGTTAAATTCCCAGGAGCAATAGCAATTTGTCCCTGTATTAAGGTGTGAGCTGAATTTGCAGGAAAGATCATTATCACATCCCACCACAAATATGCTGTAACAGCAGCAGCAGCATCAAAGGTCTGTCTGTCCATGGCAGTGTCACAGCCCCATTACTTCCCACCTGCTTTCCCAGGGAATGGCTTGTTCTCTGGAGGCACGTGGAGCTGAGAGTCATACTGCTAAAGAGCTGTGTCTCTCTTTCCTTGAGACCTTCCACAGTACATAGGTAGAGAGTATGGGAAACTGACACTGCCTAAAAATGCTATTGGAAGGCTAAGCAAAATTATCCCAGAACATCAGGGGCTTTGGAAGACATTTTCCAGAGAGAAACGAAACTGGGCTGCACTCTTAGTACTCAGTAAGTACTGCTAATGAAATGGTTTAAGCCACTTGGATTCAGTTCTTTCAGCTAGTTGTGTATTGTTGTGAAAAGCAATATTTCATCAGTTTAATAATGATTATAAATTATAAAGTTGCTCTAAGACTGGTTTTTTGTTTCCTAAGTAAGTGATATTTGTGCTTCTTCAGCTGATACTGCATGCTAATCAGACTAAGGAGTTCAGTAGGTAGATCCTGTTTAATCAGTAATTCTCGTTTGGCTTTTCTTGTGAACATCTTGACTTTTAACACACATCCTTCACAATTCAGAAATAGAAATGTGTCTCAGATCTGGGAGAGGTCAAATAGAATCTTAGTCACAAGCTTTGTGAGTCTATAATTAAATAAATTTCTAAAATATGGCATAATGTGCAAAAACTTGCCTGGTTGCTGCTCTATGGAATTCCTTCTCAACAGAGATCTATTACTATCTTGGAGGTTTCTGACTGCAACAAATTCAATACCATCTGCTAAAGGAACTGTGGCAATACTGTCATCTAGAGTACTTTGCTTCTGGTTACTGTGGGCAAAAGAGAGAATATTCAGAGAAAACAAGAAGACAAAGACCAGTGTCATCCCATTTATTGCATGATGGCCACAGAACTGGTGTCCATGAATACCTAGGAACCCACTGTGTTAAGTGTGCATTTGGTGTGGCTGGGTTGAGGTCAATTGGTAGCTGAGACAAGTTCTGTGACCTCATTAAGTTCAGGGTTGTAAGAGTGGAATATTTGCATTTCATGTAGTTCACTTTTATTTTTATCATACGAGAAAGGAAGAGAGGGATGAGAAATGTAGAAGGGGATGAATGACAGCTGAGAATTTGTGGAAAAAAAGGAAGGGTGGGAAAGTGGCTTACTGTCACAGCAGAGATGATGCTGTGAGGGAAGGAGCCAGTGAGCAGCTGAGGTACTGCAGCACAAGTGGTGTAAATGGGTTTGAAGGAGATGAAGTGATGCTGTCACCTTTGCTGGTGAGCTCTGGGTAGTACCTGCCTTGCTGGCCCTGGACATTTGCTCCTGGGTTCTGAGATACCAGAACCAAAGACTGAAAGACAAGAGGAGAGGTTACCAGCAGCTGAGAAAATGTGCAGGAACATGAATTGTCAAGACCAGCTGTAGCTCCCTGAGAGCAGTGAACATCTGCTAGATGCTTTGCTAGTTTGGGAACTGTTCTGTTGTTTCTTCAGCACTGCTTTCATTTAGGCCAGTCCTTGTCTGTTTACCCAAACTCATCAGGAAAACATGGTAAATATCTTCAGAGGAATATTCTCTCCAGTAGAATGAAATCTGAAGGCATGTGCAAATCACAGCTGATCTGTGTTTGTTTTGTTTATTCTGTTGTTCCAGACAGTAAACTAAACACTTTGTGTCTTCCATTAACTGGCTTCTCTTTTATGGAAATACACTAAGCACACTTAGTGACTTTTTTTTATTTCCATCACAGAAGTTTCTTTTAATGAAAAGTTTTGAAAGCACTTCCTTCTTTCACTCCCCCAGTAAGAGAATCAAAAAAGGCTGCACAGAATTATAACAAATGACAAAGGTAGATACATAAAATACTGCTTTCATTTTTGTTGTTCTCTAAAATTAATGGGTTTAAGATACACATTTTACCCTTCAGCACCATCACTCTATTGAGGATGCTGAGAGGCAGCTTTCTCTTTCCATTCTCAGAGAATGATGGCTTTGACTCTACCTTCAGCTTTCTTAGAAAGTAGTTCATTCTTAAACTATTTCTCCAGTTGAAGAACCTCCTGAGGTGCACATGGAAGAGCTCCAGAGATGTGGGTTTTTGTAGATGCTGCCATGATTGTCCTCAAAGGCAAATGCTTTTTTTCCCCTCATGTTTGCTTGTCTGGTTGATAGCTGAAAAAATTTACTTGAGAGGTTTGTAATCGAATCAACGGATCTTTATATAGAAAGGAGAAGTAAGTTGGGAGAAATATTGGCTTATATCTATTTGTACTGCTGAAGGAGTTCAATTTGGGCAGAAGTAAAATAGCCTTTACAATTGTGTTGTCTGTTTTGGCTGGACTTGTGTCTCAGCACAAAATAATTAAATAAAACTGATTCAGGTATGAATGTAAACATTGGGAGGCATCCAAGTTAAAAGTATTGAGGCAATTTTTTTTACATGAATATATGATTGTAATCCCTTCACCTTGTTTAATCATTCCCTTTTGGCTACCAAGAAAAATAAGTTTGTAGCATACAATAGGTCAAGGATCTTGTAGGGTACAGAATGTGCAGTTCATAAATCTGTACAAACATGCAGGAAGCTCAGCCACAGCTCTAAGTGTGGTAGTGGCTCCAGCCTTTGTTTGAGGATGGCATTTCAAGAAATTGTGACTTCTTTCAGAGGATGTGCTGTTAGACTGGAATGCATTCATTTCTATATGCTACCTGTGTGGAAAAAAACTGACTTTATTCAGCCAGTTGGCACACTTCATTGGCAGGCTGCTATTCTGGGTTGCTCTGGTGCTATGATGACCTACTCTGTCAGAGAGAAAAACCCCTGTGGTTTAAAAATGCTGAGGGATTGAGTTGGCCAAGGAAAACCCTCAAAAAAAGAAGTACAGAGTCATAGTTCTGAATCTCTGAATTTAAGCTGGCACTTCTGTGTATAAAATTTTCCAAAGCCTTTTTTCTGTCTCCTATATCAGTATATACATCTCTTTCCATGGTGCTTCTTTTAGGCAGCCCAGAGATACCTGGCAGTGACCATGGGGAAATTCAGTAATTTCTAAGTATTCAGTGTGAGGTACACAGTTCTATTCACTACAGAGTGCCCTAATATCACACTTGGTTACAGATTTATTCCTGGTGTCAGGGGCTTTCTGTGCAGTTCATTATCATAGCATCAGAGTGTTTCACAAATGTTAACGGGTTTATCTTTACAGCTCATTCTGAGTGCTGGTATCATTACAGGCTCCTCTGAGAATTTCCTTGCTAGTCTTTAATTATTTTTCACTGAATATTTGCAAAAGGCAGCTTCACACACTGCATCTCAGTGATAATTGGGCAGATATTTGTTGGACATAAATAAGCACCCATAATTCCTGAATCTTTGCCAGTAAAAAGTATTCCAGTGCACACTCCAAAAGTATGAATGCTGAAAAGCTCCTTAACTAAGCATTTCTAAGTTTTTTTGCTTGTTTTTAATTGTTCAAGTTAGGCGTTTTCTTTGGTTTTTTGGAAAAAGCTGAGCCTTATATTTTTTCAACTTCTTAAACCAGTCTTTATGGACTGTTGCCCAAGCTGTTCAAAGCCTGCAAAATATTCAGCATTTGATAATGATTTTTTTTTTTAAAAGGCATGTCGGAAAAACAACTATAATTAATGCTTATAAACATCATGCAGCTCAGTAGGTTCAATTTGTTATAACCCAATTATTAAAATAATTCATGAAGTTTTTATGCGGTATAAAGAATGTAAAAATGCTATTAGGACATATATGTAACTTCTAATAAATATTTATAACTGCCTAGCCTTAAGTCAGTTATTTAAACGAGGTTAAGGGTCCCTCCAGGGTGTTGGTGAGAGCTCATTGTGTCTCTGGGAGCCCTCCCGTTGCTGTCATCCACCCTGCTGACACCTCTTCTCCAAGGGCCAACTCTTTTCTCTCTGGACTACAAGTGGGTCACCCCTGCAGCAGTATGGGAAGTAGAAGGTAGAAAAAACAGAAAACAAAGAAAAGCAGCCAGCAAGCTTTAAAAGGTCTGTTCAGATTCATAGAACTAGCATCATTTGTCAATGGGAAATCCAAAAGTACTTCTCTTGGAGAATCACATTTTAGCCCACATTTTAAAACGCTGTACACTGCACATCCACAGCATGATCTTTGCAAGAAAAACTTAGTCCATATGTAATTTCCTACTTTATTTCCATGCTGATGCATTTTTTCCTTTTAACTTTCTTTGGAGTGGAGAACCTTGTTAAAAAGACATAAATTACTAGTGTATTAAGTAGATGAAGAGCAAGGACCAAATTTCAAGAACTTTAAGGCATCTTGTGATAGTAAGTTTTAGCACATAGCACACGTTTTCGTGTGCTTTTACACTTAGTTACTGATGTGAAATGTAATTCCCCTTAGATGTCACCTTGGAGGTGCTGAAATGGCTGTGAAAATCCCTTGGCACCAGTTAGCAGAATTAATGTGTGTAAAAGATAACATACCATGACATGACGGCAGTCAGGTAGCCTCAGCTTTTGGTGTTGTAAAGCTCTCTACAGGTCCTTTGCTTCTAAGCATGTTCTATTTTGCCTGGATTAAAGTGAATTTTGCTTTTGTGACCTAATATAATTTTGGGTTGGATGTTTCAGGACAGCTGAAATTAAAAATATGTCATCTCCACTATTTGTATGGCCTTTTAAAATGCTGATAACCTCTGGGGCCAGAGCTCTGTAATTTTTTCCTGAGCACGCAACAGTTTTATGGGATTTTAATTTAGTATTATGAGGTGAGATAGATATGGTTTCAGAAATAGATGCTTGCAGTTGGGATCTGTGTTTGAAAGGCCTTTGAGGTGTGTCAGGAAAAGGATTTTTCTGGCAAAGGACCAGATGTGGGGAAGGGCAGCAGGTATGAAGGCTTCCCTCATGCTACATATCGGCCCTGGCGCACAGAGTGAGAAGTGTTGTCATTGCCCTCTACAAAGACTCCTCATAAGTTTAGAACAGTGAATTTCATGTCAGAAAGAAGGATGCTCTTAAAAGAGGGAACACCACAACAGCATTATCTATACAGCTGCTCTTTCTCTGTGTACCTCTTACTCTTTCCTTGTACCTTTTGCTGATGCTCTCCTGTTCCCCTTCCTGAAATTATTTTATTCAAGAAACATGCCAGATATGATCACATTTACTGAGGGAGTTCTGGTGTTCTCTATGGAATCCTCACTACTTTCTCATTCCCATGTTCAGTGGGATGCTATGATTTTAAATGAGCCTGAATGGTTGTAAAATCTAATTTCTAATGCTTACATGTATAGTCTTACATATTAAAAATATCGGAGTGTCCACTTCTGCCTGACTTAGATATTCTTACAAATTAAGTTTTTTATGTAACAAGAAGATTCAAATGATCCTTGTGCAAAAAGGTTCATGTCCTTAAAGCAGAGGGGAGACAGTTTAGGGGTGGTTTTACTCCTACCCATCATTGTCCCAAATAGTGGAGTTAAATTGAGCTAGATAAGGGTCTATGGCATGAGCTGAACATGGCAAAGATGAGTCTTTTAATATTTCTGCAGAAGTATGGTAAAGTAAAGCATTATATAAGTTAACTGAATTACACATAGGGAAGGAAATTCAGTTAAAAGAAAAATGAATGTAGTTTATACTTAAGTATATGTGTGTTCTGTCTACATGTTCATCATTTGAGGGACAAGAGTGCTTAAATATCTGGTGATGGGTAACTGATAGAAGAGTGCAGGCAGATGCAGAAGAAATAACTCTTCTGCTCTTGAAGTTAGTAAGAGTTTGGTTCCCTCACGTTGGCTTGACTTTGTCCAGAACATACAGAAATATTAAGTATCTAAGTTCTCTGTCCATTTGTGTTAAAAATCAGACACTGCTCCCTCATTCCACTGCAAGGAAGAAGCAGATAAGGGTGCTAGTGAGGCAGGAATATTTCGGAACTAAGTGGCTCTTGTGTCGAAGAACCCCCTGTGCTGTATTCACAGTATCAAAGAATTGGTGCTCTTTGAGTGGATCTTCATAGCCTGGTTGGAGGTCGGTGGCCATAGGGATGTTGGGCAGCTATTGATATGTCCTAGTGATGAGCATAGAACTGCCAGAAATGGCAGAAAATTGCCTGGGAAAACCCCTCTTAAGTTTGATTGCAAGCTGTTGAGCAATTACAGCATTGTAGTTTACTTAAGCTAAATTGTGGATATTTAAACCTATACTGCAATTACAAAAATCACATCAATTAGCTCACTCCGAGCTCCAGGTTATACTGTTACATTAATAGAATAGTAATGTCATATATTTGGAACAGAATTTATATTTATTTGGGGGACTGAGAAGAAAATGCATAGTTGTGACCTCTCTTGGATGCTAGGATAGTACACTCACTTGTTCAATGTCAATGTGACCGGGTGCGCAGATGCTGTTACTAGCTGGGTATTCTACTTATTGAGTTCTCATCCAGCTGTGGTGCATGGGAACTTCTTTCAACCTCTGCTGTGAGGTTTGTGCAACACACTTCCCTTGAAGTATCTTAAATTTTTCTTAGTTTTTCTTTTGTCTTAGTTACTATCTGCTGTGAAGTGAAAGACGTACATCTCGGGTTTTGGGACAAGACATCTGTAGCTGATACAAATCTTCGCTAGCTCCTTTCCTTCATCCCATGTTTTGTTCTTTTGAACATTATTGTGAGAGTCTGCTAGCTTTAATTCCCCCACAAAGCCAAATCCCTGTTTATTATATAATTCTGAACAAGTCTTATTGACTCTTAACACTTCTGACAGAGTGACATTCAGATTAGAAGTTATTTTAAAATAGTTTTGTAAGGTACTTAGGTGACTCTTAAATTGTGACCTTGACATGTTCCTGTTTCTTGAGATCTCTTCAGATCTTGAATCAGGAACTGTCAATACTGTTCCATTCACCAGGAGAATTGTCTGAATGTACCAGAAATTTCAGCTTTCTCCAACTGGCTGTCAACACATGGAGCCCAACCCTTGATAAGATCTAATACCACGTATATAGTGTAAAGCAAAATTTCACAATCCAACATCTGCAGTCCCCAGGCATTTGGAAGCAAAGTAAAGTTACTTGTGCTGAGTATCAAGTTAAGGGATATCACACAGAATATGTAACAGTTGTTTTGAAAAGAAAATTAGAGAATTTATTTGAAATGGAAGGGGAAACATATAAGTCTTGGGGCCCAGATTCCAAATGGGTCTGTTCAGAGCTAGAGCAGTTACAAGTAAATTACAGCTTCCAAATAAAGACTTAAACTGTTTTTTTTTTTCTAACTGGCAGATCTTAGAGATAAAACGTGCAAGTCAGTACGGAGATCCAGTTATAATGAGCCAAATTGATTTTCAGCTCTTCAGTGAAGTAGCTTTTCTATCTCTAATGGCAATTACGATTTAAAAAGTAGGAATTTTGCAACCTCAGCTTTCGTGCAGTTGAATGAAATGCTTCCTTTCTCCTTTAGTTTTTGGTTTGTAGGTATCTCACGGTTTTCATCCCCCCCACCTTAGAACTCTTTTCAAAGCTGAGTTATTAAACTTCACAGCACTAGAGGAGGAAAGCAAGTTTTTGTGGTGTACCAGTTCATTCTCTTGTGGCTGGAGCACCTGATGCCCAGATGGGTTTGTTTCATCTCAGCTTTATTGCTCCTTTCTCACGGTATCGTTTAGTTCCGACTCAGCGCTCAGTTGGCACTTGTCTTTTCTAGAGTCATCAGTTAATCCGTGGACCACGGCAGGCCTGAGATGCTTAAAGTTATAGACAGTTTTGGTAACCTTTAGCTTGGAATTTCTGCTGCAAGTCAAGTTTTAATGTTTGGTTTCAGTTGAGATTTCCAAAGCTTTGCTGATGGAAAAAGATAATAGCCAATTATTCAAACTAATTTTAACAACTGCATTAGTGCAGAATTCTGGCTAAGCAGGCCCCTGGAGCATTTATCTTAAATAGCATATTTTGTGATTTTTGAGTTTGTTATGTTGTCACTGAGTTGATGTCAAAAATAGCGGATCCTAATATCTTTGTATGCAACCAGCAGTTTGAAAAATTTCTTCTGTGATCTGTATTGAGTACTTTCTGCTTTGAAAATGTTGTTTGAATTTTAGCAAGCCTTAGTTTTATGCAAAATAAACCAATACCGGGTTTATGTAAATTGAAAATTCAAGTAAATAAATTTTGAATTAAAGGTAAGTTTTAATTATTTGAGTTTTTCCAAGTTGAGCTCTAAAGTTGTTCTTCTCAGTTTCGGCACAAGGACAGTTGGGAATTGATTTTATCTATGTATGATTTTAGTGTTTGGCTGAAAAAGAAAATCAAGAAGAGGAGTTACTGCTTTCTATTACTGAAGGGCAAAAGAGCATTTTTAAAACCAAATCTTTATTATAATTTGTTTATTTCACATTTACCTTTTCCTTGACCTAACTTAAAAATAGACAAAAAACCCCACAAAGATCTAAAAATCAGCAGAATGGGAACAGGTCCAAACAACCACTTTCTAAACCAATGTTTTTTTTCTGACTGAAATTGCTGATACGAATGTATGTATGTGAATGTTTTATCAAGGAAAATAAACTAGATCATTATCTGAAGTAAATTTTTTGTCCACTTCTCTCCAATGGGATTTTAGTGATCTAAACCAGAGAAATTATTTCAGTGGCAGACCAGTAATAAATATAACTGTATGGAACATAATGTTAAGTGTAGAGTAGAATAAAGGGTAAGGTGACCTAACAACTCTGTCATCTCTCATTTTTATGATTCCTTGGGGTAAGAAAAAAAAATCTTTAGAGCTGACTGTGTTCATTGTAGCAAAATTACTATGAAAGATTCCTGTGGGACACTTGCATAACTGACCATTAGGAAAAATACTGGCAGCCAGGAGAATAAAGCAGATACATTTTCTGTTCTCGTCATTATCTCTGTCCCAAATGTAGCGCAGGGTTATATAATCACAGTTATTCTCTCTTGCATTCTAATGCATTCTCAGCCACTGAGAATCTCTCCAAGATGGGAAGATGCCATTTAAGTAACTCTGTCTTCGGGCATACTGGAGACACTGCCTGAACACAAAATAGCTACTGTTAGCTATGTTCAACTTGTTACAAATGTTGCAGACTACACAAAAATCTCAGCAGCTTTGTAGCTGTTGCTATGAAAGTATAAGATAGGCAGTGTAAAAGCTGATTTGGGCTATGGCATTTCTAACAGGATCCACATGTATTGTAGTGGTTCCTTGCTGTGCTACTGCATTAAGCACTAGGAAATTTTAGCTCAAAAAACAAGGATGTGTGTGTCAAATTGAGGACAATTGGTTGTGATGGGTCTCAGACATAGTACAGTTTTTCTCAGGGAGCAAAACCTTGAGTGTTGGAAAGCATTGTGAAGATTATGCTGGATTCCATATGAGCAATTCATGATGGGCTCTGTCTGTGTGGAGTCAATCTCTAGGATGTTTGGACAGATCCATGCTCACGCTTCAGCTAAAAGGATTGAAAACATCTGGAATTGTGCTAATTGTGTGTGACCCAAAAACTCAAGGAAATCAGTGCAAAGACTTCCATTAATTACATTAAGTTCTGGAGCAGAAAGTTCTTGGCTTGGTTTTTTGAAGGCATGTGTACCCTGGTTCCCCTGTCGCCCTCACTGTCTTCTCCAGAATTGTTGAGCAATGTGGATAACTGAGTTGCTTTCCAGACAGGCTTTTTATTGAAAATTGAAAAAATAATTTAAGATATGCTAAGTGGTGTGAAATGATACATTGAAATGTGTGCCATGGGGCAGCGCAGTAAAAGGAGCTGCAGCTCAGCTGGCTGGAGCAGCTTCCCAAGCACCAGGCCATTTTGTCTATTTGGTTTTTTGGGGTTTTTTTTTTGTACCTGGTTATAGTATTGTACAGAGAGAGAGATTGGTGAAATAAATGTTCCACTAGCTCTTCCCTGTATGTTTCCTTAAACGAGCTCTGAAATAACACTTCTAAAAGGTCAAAATAATTTATAAAAGTATTTTTAAAATATCCATTTTTTTCTCGAATATGGCACCACAAAATGCCATATCTTGAACTGTGAAAGTTCAGTTACTGATCCACCCACAGTAAGTGATTTCCATAACTCTCTGCAAGTGAGAATTCCTCATGGTTTTCTCTGTTTTGATGGACACACACATACAAACACAGCGTGTGGCTACAGGTGCACAAGTTTTCTGTTACTGTTAAAAAAATGCTCTGTCTAAATCACCAAAGACTCCTGAACAAGCAGGTTTCTTCTTTGTTTAGAAAAGTAAACCAGGATAAAATTAGAAGCATCTGTTGGGAATGATAAATATTCATTACCCTGGATGTTGGTGCAGTCAAACTGTATTGATTTCTTCTGTTGAGGATTGCATTCTGTACCTGTCTGTCTGACTGTGACACTAAGATTTGGGTGTTGTGTGCCTTGGAACGAACGCCCTGTGCTTTGTGTCTGCTGAGGCACAGCAAGGCCATGACATCAGGCATTTTCAAACCTCAGAGAATTCAAGCTATGAGTAACACAAACCCACTGTAACACTGGCATTTCCAGACTGCTTTGGTCTGTCTTCTATCCTGTTTGTCATTCAGAGAGCCTGGATGGTACTCTGTGCAGCAGCAGGTCCTAATCATTGTCAGGAAGTGACAAAGGATGTGGTGTTGCAGCCCAGCTGTTCTTCCCTGGGCTGCTGTAATAGGAGAGACTGCATCCAGACCTTTGTTTGTCCCTCTCCAGCTGCATGAGGTTCATCCTCACTTGGGGAGGATTCCATATTTATTCCTCTTGCTCCTGGGCAAGACACGCCGCATGTAGGTGCAGTAGCAGTGCTGAGGTCAGTGACTGCCAGAGAAGACACAGTAGCCAAAACCAAATAGTAGAGAGAGTTTTGTCTTGCAGGGGGTTCTTGGTGATCAAATTTTGTTTTTCAGTTACTTGTCCTACTGCTCACAGTTGAATCTCAGCTCTGTGCTATTGATTTAATCCCCAAAGATTTCTGTACAAATTCAGACAGTGCATTTTTACACCTTTTTAACTGTAACAGAGCTGTCACTAAGTATTTATGAATCAACTTTAAAATGCCTTTGTCAAAATTCTTTTTTCTCTAAAAGAAAAATGTTCATATGCTTGCAAGTATTTACATACAGTCCTAGACATGTCTGCATTAATATCCTGTTCAAAGTGTTGGGAGTTAAAATGTAAAAGAAAAGTATGAATGTTTTGTTTTTAAATGTTAAAATGCTGTGTTTCTAAAAGATACACTTGGCTTTAAATTGCAGAAATGCTGAAAACTCCTGTGTTTATAAACTTCAGTGATAGGTAACTTGTATTCTTGTCTGTTGTTGATAGACTTGTTTATTAATTTCACTACTTTTAACATCAGTACTTAGCATTCATACTCAGAGTTGATGCTGATACAAGACTTATTTGAGGGTTACTTTTTCAGGCTTTTACTTTTGTAGTGACATATATTTCTTTAGGCTCTTGTACAAAGAATGTACACTGTTTAGCCACACAAGCTAAATCATATTTACATGTCAGCAAAACCAATGTAAGTTAGTGTGAGAATAACTGCTAATAAGTGTCTATACATTACAATACAGTGAGTAGCGTATTAGCAAACATAAGTACCATGGTTTGTTTTTGCAAAAACTGCAGTCTTTTGCTATTCTCCTTTTCTATTACTTTGCTATATTAACAATAAAAAATAGGTATTTGAGGTGTTATTCAAGTGTGGTGGTGGAAGAAGGTGTGTCGATGTCAAATTCAGCTGAGAAATGTGACGATTAAATGATCAGCAGAAGGTGAGGAATATGAAAAGTGGTAAAGCCCACAAGGAGGCATATTCAATAGGAACTTTCTGGCACAAGAATAAACATGAGCGCATTGCTGTGGTTTCCAAGTACAATTTAGCTTGACCTTTAATTAAGCACCAATCTCTACAAGGTAACTTAATTGCTTTATCCCTAGGGCGGTCATGAAAAGTAGGTGACATTATTTGTGTGAGGTTGTTTTATACTACATACGCTTAAGAAAAATATGCAGAGAGTAACTCTTTCCTCCCTTCTTTTCATCAGCTGCCAAGCCATGACTTCCCTGAAGCAGTTACACTTCTTTTGTGCTGCTACCCAGCAGTGCCTGTGTATTTTGCTTGTCCAGAAATGTTTTGTGCTTTTGTTGCACCCAAGTCAATTAGAGCTAATAGTTAAATGTTTATGTGGAACATCTTGGAACTGAAAGACCAGCAGAGCCTTTCCATGCTCTGTGTGCCCATTTGCCTTCCTGTTGTTTGCACTTCCTTCTTTTATGTAACTACTTTATCCTTTTTATGTCACTTGTTTCTCAAAATCACTCACAGATTGAATCCCTCTTGCTGTGTTTGTCAGTTCCACTGACTGGTTTCCTGCTGTATACAGAAGTTTCTCCTCAGTTCCCTTAATGAATAATCTTTTGTATATCCAGGCCATAATGTCTTGTTTCAGGACAGGCCCTCTTAGCCAGAAGACTGCCTAGGAAATGTAAGTTTGTTCTGTGTACTTGCTTTCACAGCTATAAGGGGGTATAAAATACAGCATGGACCCTGAGGTTCTTTGTGCATCTTAGGCTCTGTATGTGCTTGATGCACTGGAGGACGGGGGTGTGTTCAGGTAGAGAAGAAATGGAGTAAAAAAATAAGTTGCCAAGGTGAAGTTTCAGTTTTTTCTCTGGGAGATCAGGCAGGATAATGATATTAAAAATATCTAAGAAATGCTTGTGCTTAGTTGAAAAGGATCTACAAACTGGTCTGACTCATGCAACAGATCTTGGGTCTGTCAGCTTGCGATTGTAAAAGGAGGACGGAGATGAGATGAAATGGGACTAAAGAGCTGGGAGAAGGGGGTGTGCCTGGCCTAGCTTTTTGTTTCAGTCATTTTTCAGTTCACCTTTTCATACTAAGACAGTGAAACTGGGGACCACAGGTGGGTCTCTGTGTCCATCTGAGAAGAGATTCAAGTGAGATGGTGAGTTTCTATTGTTTTCCTGAATGTCTGGTATGCTGGACTTTCCTAATGATTGAAATATTTCTATATCTGCATCTGATTGACCTCAGCTGTTAAGCTGGTAAAAAGACACTCAGCCCGGTTTAGACCTGAATAACACCTTCGTAAACAATTTTGAAGTGTGACTTGGGCATGCATCAGCATTCTTTACAAAGCTAACACGAGATAATAAATGGAAAGGATATATTACTTACGCTGTCGCATGCTTTTCCTTTGAGCTGAGGCTTTTCTTTCATCTCAGAGAGCAAAAGGAACAACCTTGCCTCCACTTGCACTGTGTTATGACTATGTGTCTGTGAAAAAAAGGTATAGAAATACTGAAAGGCGAAGGTGAGGAGCTTCCTGGTAGTGTGACGATGGTGGTTGTCACCAGTTAGAGCTCGTGTAGCACTGGAGAAATGATTTTAAGGTAGACATTAACTATTCAGCTGAGCTCTTGGCCAAGTTATTTCCACACACAGTGAAAACCTTGCCAGTCGCTGTCCTGGCTGTGAGGGGACTTGGTGTAGGGTTCACATAGTGGAAGAAAAATGGGTGGTGTGTGCTATTAATCACTGCTTGTGGGATCTTGTATTAATTTGTAAGTGATGAATAGGAACAGGTCAGCCTGGGAGGCAGTGGCAGCAGCCCAGATCTCCTGCAAGGACTGCTTCCCATGTCAGGGAAAGCATGTGCTAAGCAGAAAGCCAATTTTTGAATTGGCTAATCTGGATGTCTTAATTTCCCACTTATCTTGTAAGAAATTGTCTCCATTCCACTCAACAAACGCCGATTTTCTTTCTTAAAATAAAAACAAGGAGAGCTTTCCCCTGAAACACACCTATGAAGCATCTGTTTTGAGTTAGACACAAAATTTTGCTTGGAAATGTCCTGCTGGAGATGAACACCAAACTTGTTTAATAAATCATTGCCAAAAACAATCTGAAGAGATTGTAGTCAATAATTGACTTGACAAGATTTCTCTCCAGTGTATGTGCCAAGCATTATGGGCCGCTGATTACCTTGCCTGGGGCAGTGGGGCCCTTTGCAGCTCAGTTAGCAGCGGTGCTGGCAGGCACAGAGAGCTGGGCATGCCTGAGTGACACCTGCATGCCCATGAGCCTGGCTCGGCCTCTCCCTGGGCTCAGGGGTAATCAGCATTCAGGGGCGCTTCTACCATATTCTGCATATGGTAAAGGGAACTTCTGCCTCGCCCCAGCTGCTGGGCAACAAAAGAGCTCTTGATGAAGTGTATTTATTTAACTGGATAAAATGAACCAATGTGCTCCAAAGCAAGAGAGAGCCTTAGGCGTCTGTAAAAGTTTTGGTTTTTTCAAGCATGCTTATACAAGCTGTCTGACTGGTGTGCTGTAATCTGCAATGTCACGTAATCAGGACGGAAGTACTTTGGAGTTTTTTCCCCTTTTTATGTTGTGTTCTCCATCAGGAGAACTTACCAGCCAGGATGGAAGAGTGGGAAAGCCTGGAGAAGCACCTCTTGGCTGATACTCTTCTACAGCAGTACCAGGTTAGGCACCAGTTATGCAGTCGTCCTGTTTCATCACTTCTGAATTTTCACATTTTCATCTGAATCACTTCATGGCACAAAGATATTAAACTGAAAGATTTCAGCAATTTTAAATAGAGGAGTCTTTCAACAATGATTGGGATGAGCAGGAGCTCTGAGTGTTGAATTCTGTTGAGAAAAAACTTGAAATATCCATGATCTGGAGTTAGCTGACAAAATGCATCTTCTGAATATTGAAGGAAACGTCTTCTTAGCTTCTACTGGAGTTTTTTGAAGGCAGAAAAGTAAGGAAAAAAAACCAAAAAACAACCTTACTGATTATTTTCCTCAAAATATGAAGGAAGGAAAGTAAATTTGATTAAATTTACTAACCCTAAAGGGTTTTACTTGGCTTATATCTTGTTCACTAAATATCCTCCCTTAAATTTTGTGCAATTAGCCAGCTCAGTTTCCTCAAATAAATGCAATGTTGAGAACAACATGTTCATTAGAGCTGATATTCTGAGTAAGGAATTGGGTTTAGGTGTTTTTTCATCAGCAGGGTGTTTTTTAGTATCACTGATGGCAGTTAACCTCTTAAAAGGCAGCTGGGATTTTTAGTTGGTATGTTATAGTCACTGGAGCTGTGCTGCTCTGTGGGACATGAAAATGTCTGTGAAGTGGTAGCACAGGAAGAGGTTTGTGCTGGCCACACAGTGGGCAGTGTTGTGCTGAGTACAGAGCTGCTGGAGTAGTCAGCTCTCTCTCCTAGTGCAGTGTAATAGTACCCTGCTTCAATTGAAGTAGCAAGGATAAAAAAATTCCTGTTTCACTTTACATCAGCATTAGCTTACCTCACAAATCATCTACTGATTTCACAACTTCTTTTGAGCTTGATTGTGTTGCACACTTATTTTTCATGGAGCAATTTTTCGCTGAAACCGCTTCTGATGACACATAGGCAAGCTATGGAAAGAATACTAGTTTTGGTGCCATTTTCTCAGCAAGACCCACACACAGTAGCAGAGCACTTGTGCACATAGTTCTTCCAGACACATCATCTTTAGTAAAACTGAATGTTGGGCTGTATTTATAGAACTCCTCTTAGGCTGGAAAATTACAATCATCTACTTTTCAAATGTGTGTAGGTAGAGGCTGCAGATCCCAGCTGAAGCTTTCCTTCTGAAGAGAGAAAATCAATGATGTATTGGAGTTTAGAGACACCCTAGCTCCAGGGATTCAAATTCTTACAAACAAGCACTCTGAGCTTATGGACTTTGGAAGTCTCACTTGAAATTATTTTGAAAGACAATTTCAAGTTTTGCTATTTAATTCCCAAAGGATAATAGCAATTTCTGAAATTCCCAGTGATACGAGCGAGGGCTTTTCAAGTGCTGACTACAGTGGTTGGATTGCTAGCACAGGTAAAGAAATGAAGAAATAATAACACAGTAGGCTCGGCTTAGCTAGTACATTTATGGAATGAAGGTCAGCATACCTTTAGAACCATTGGAATTTGTAACATCATACCCCAGTGGTCATTCACCAGTTTCTCAGATGCACGTGATCAGTACTTAGGCAGCGTCTTTAGAAGGGGAGATGATGCAGAGTCTACAGTTCTTTGCTTATGGAGTTGTTAATTGGCAAAGTTTGAATTATGCCTGGAAAACTTTCAAAATAGACTAAAATCAGATGGAAAACATGGTTAGTCATTACGGATCATGTAGTCAGTCTGTTTTATCTAGTGTGCAGCTTATTAAAGTTGACAAAATCCTTATATAACTGCTGGGGAAATGTCATCTGAACCTAGTTGTTAAAAAACATTAAGCGTCATAATTTGCTCTTCTAAATCATAGTAACAACTTCCTGAGAACGCAAAGCAATGTGTCAGGTGTAGTCAGGCTGTGGAGAGGAGATTGTTAGCTCTTTGTAATTTATATACTGTGTATGGCTCTGCAACAGAAAATTGCATTAACCTTTCAGACTTAGGTACCCCATGACGAATAGAGACCTAATTATCTTTCCACTATCACCCTTAGGTTTATTTCAAAATTGCTGATTTCCTAGTTTTCACATCTCTTGAATTACCCTTATTTTGGGTTTTTATTCTCCAGCTATTAGTTTGTGTGTATTCCAACCTGAATCTTATTTTCCTGAGGGAACTCTTGCCTATTTTCTTTCATTTCCTTCATAATGTTTTCTTTAATCCACATTAGACTTCCAATTTCATTGATACTTTGTTATGAGCAGATGGCTTGAAATAGTATTGCTGCTTATTTCCAGCTGCATAGTGACAAAATTAATTTTGTCAGCCAAGTATGTGGGCTGTTCCAAATTCTGTGTCATGCCTCGTATTCAGCCACAGTCTTAATTTGTGGCCTTCAACCTGTTTTTAATCCAAACCCATGCTAACAGTTTTTTATAATTAAAATTCTTTGAATATATGAAAGCTATTCCTTCAACAACCAATTCTGATTTTATATCAAAGCAAACCATGAAATCTCAGTGGAATAAATATTAAAGCAAACCATCTTGATTATACACTCTTTTTCCAAAACTTTTTACAACATTAAGACAGGATTCAGCTGCCCAGGTGTAGGCATGTATTATGTCTATATCTGAGCTTGTCATCTACTCTCTTTTTATAGTCAATGAAGCAAAAGAAGTAGTTTTAAGCTGTAGTTAATGGCATCCTATAGAGAAGTCTCAGTCTGTGAAGCAGAATCATGCCAGTGTCTGTCTCTTCACAAACTGAACAAAGCTCACATAGACACTTTACAACTCACATTAAGTGAGATGAATTTTGTCCTTAATGCCACAGGTGTGTATTTTTTTATTAGATTATGCTTCTAATCTCTTGCATTACAGTCAGTAATCTTTTCTTAAGATTAAAAGGAGTTACAATCCCTTCCTGTAATATGCCAGCTAGAGCAATCTGATGTACCATTTGCTAATGCTGAAATAGAGATTTACGCTTTTTGGGGCTTTTTTTTTTGTGTGCATCAGGGTTTAGAAAGCAATCAGAAGGTTTTCAACTGCATTTTTACATCAAAATCTTGATCTACCAAAGTTCACTTAGACAACAGTGGCAGTAGCTTCTGGATGTCACATTAGTCACTTGGGGTCAAGTTCTGTGCCTTTTCATTAAGCTTTGTTAGCAAGTTGTTCCACCCTCACAGAGGGGTCAAAAAAGAGTAAGTAACAGGTTTTTTAACGGTGTTGTTTTCTTCCAAGTTCATTTGATTCTGCTTCTTAGACCAGATGGAATAAGCAACTGATCACTATGTTGTTTGTCCTCAACAATTCAGCCAGGCTTTTTGCAGACACCACCTTCAGCAATAAGCTCCAGGACAGGATGTTGAAGGAATCTAGAAAAGCGTGTTGGGGCACTAAATTCCTGCAGAAAGTATCTAATAAAGGGTAGGATGACAAATCTGGATGCTGCTTCTGAGGATAAGTGTCCTGATAGCCACATAATCCTGATACATTGGTACATCATAGAAAACTGGATATCAAGAGTCTGTTATGTTGCTACTGTTAAAACTTAATTTCATTGTCCCAGTCACACTATTTAGAGCATGATGTATAAAGAGAAACTTTATCAGTGGTATTGAACTTGCCTACATATTTTCCTTTTCCTTTTTGCACCCTTTGGGGCACAGCGGGGGGCAGGCTCAAAGGGTTTGTGCTGTGCTGCTTGTGCTATTTCAAGTTACAGACATGGTTAGTTTGTAGAGTTTGGTGGGAACTGTGACCAGCTCTCCCAGAGGTCCCTGACCTGATTTGCAACGTCTACATTCAGCAGATTGGAATCTTGTCCTGGAGGATTGCTGTGTATAAATATCACTTGTGCATATCTAACTGCAAATAGAAAAGACAATTATACCTTTTTATTGATTAGAAAGTATGACTGTGTATTTTATGAGCAATGATAAAAAAGAACCCAACAAACCTAGACTCAAGGCGTTGAATACTTCCTCATTCCAGCTTCCCTGTCATTGATTTGCAAATAGAGGCTAGATAGAGAATTTTAAAAGCCTATGACCAATAAAGAGGGTTGCAGCAGATAACTAAGTAAAAACAGAAACCAAGCAAAGCAAGACAGAGGAAAAATCATTTGGGAAAGACCCTGGATTTTTTGCTTTTCTGTTGTTAAAACTTGAGGATGTTCTTCAGGTGATTGTAGAGTCAGGTCTGTCTGTGCCCTGGCTCAGGATGTGTGGTGCAACTCCAGTGGTGGGATTTTCCCTGTTAACACTGAAAGAGCCCATGCCTGTGAGTGTGTTAGAAGGTTCAGACCTCGACTGCAATGAGGATAGACCCTGGTGTCTTCGGGCAACAGAGGGTCTTCTGCAATACCATTTTTTCATCTCCTGTTGCTTATTCCAAGACAGGATAGCAGGTCTGAGCTGCAGGGAGCCATTCAATCAGCTTGTCTATGTAGGAGGTGCTGGAAATGCAGGGAGACAACATGCAGCTGAGGCAGCCACACAGGAGAGCAGAACAAAAGGGGCAACAACGTCAGATTGCTCTTGTAACCATTCAATGTTGTAAAAAGCCTTGCTGAGAACCTGCCTGCTTGAAGCTGCTCAGGAAAGGGGAGATACAGAGTTCTCTCTGCTTTTTCATTTTTAACACTACATGATCCTCTGCTTCTGGGCATCCTTGAGGAGTCATTTTGGAACATACTGTTTTGAAACCAGTAACATATGTGCTTTGATTTTTATCTCCTTCCTAATTTTTACTGGAGTCATTGCACTGGTCCTAAGTCTGGTGAATGCTGTTTGGTGCCTTTTATTAGAAGAAAGCCCTGTGTTGAAAGTGCAAAAAGCGTTTATTGTTTCCTTTTCCTCATTCAGGATGGACTTGTGTCCTTGTCTTTTGGTTACGTGGTAAAGAGGTGTTGTGGCACGTGGAATTCTTAAGCAGAGATGCCTTTTTATGGTTTATATACAAAACTTAGCAGTCAAGGCCAAATGATTGATATCTGGCTCTGCTATAGACTGGTTTGAACAACATTCCAAATATCTGATGGTCTCAAAGTACATTTGTGTACTTTGTACACTCTCAGATAGTGTTTCTGAGCCCGTTTATACCTCACTTTGCCAAAGGGAGCATTCCGAGCACTGCATTTGCTGTCTCCACATACACCCCCCCCCCTCAGTTACTGCCCACATGCTCTGAGCATTTGATTGCATGAGTTATGCCTTTCAGCACACCTCTCTGGGAGGCTGTGCAACTCACTGAGCTAGTAGGAAGCTAAAACAATGTGTGTGTAAATAATTTTCGTGGGAGTTTTTCTCCTACAGACTTAGGAAACTGAAATAAAGTTCAATTTGTTTCCCTTAGTGGAAGTATATGACAAGCCACGAAGCTGGTGCAAGGGGAAGGAGCTTGGATATATGAAGGAAGATGGGATCATATAACATAGGGTTAAGAAGCAAAAGAAAGGGAGGGGAATGGAGGTACTTTCTTGAGGAAGCTTTTCCACCACCCTTTGAGAATGGTTTGTTTAAAGAATAAGACAAGTAGCTGTTGAAACAAGCTGTTGTTGAGCAAAGGCTCCTGATTACTTTGAGGAGTAACAGACAGCTCTTCCTGGGTAGTATGTGCCCTCGAATTGTATTTTTAAGGTATGGATTTCTGAAGGTAAATCCCCAGTGTAAATTCTCCATGTGAGAGACTCCAGTAAGCTCAGAAAAAGCTGACATGGGATGTTTTATCCCTGGGTAAAAGGGAATGTGTGGCTGAGCCAATGGCATTGTCCCCACCCACTGAAAGTAGTATTTCTGTTCCCAGTTGTCAGGCCGACTCCCTTCCTTGTTGGGGCTTCGGGTTTTTGCACTCTGCTGAGCCACCTTGGCTGGCTACACCTAGAAAAAACAAATTCCAGCTTTAGTCTCAGTCTAAACTCATTGGTTTGTCAGAGATGTGGAACTGGTGTAGAAGTCAATGTGTCACTTAGTAGCTGATTTAGTTCTGTGGCATTAGGTCAGAGCCACTTTCAAGGCACAGCTGCTTTTATATTTTATTAAACATCTGAGAATTTATTTTCCTAAAAGATTTCTGGTAGTGTTGAGTTCTGGGGTAGAAATAATCTCATTTATTATGTAAGTATTCTTGCACAGATGGTTTCTTCTGAATCAAAGTTCTCTGTCTTTAACGTGAAGACTTCTGATAAGATCTAAACTTAAAGTGGTTCACTCAAGATCTTTGTCGTATTTATTAAGGATTAAATAAGATTTTTCCAGTTATGTATAATAGAACTGCATAATGAGAGCTAATGAAACAGTCAACATATAGTAATTTTGTTCCTGTTACTAAATGCTGTATGATAAAATTTGAAATTCACGGAGCTCCTATCAGTTTGATTAAAGCTCATTTCATTCTCTAAATAAAGCTTCTTAGATGTGAGAAATTGAAACTGGGAACTGCAATCTCTGGAGTATTTCCAAACGATTGTTTAAAACCATTACCTGAATCAGTTGTTATTACATTAATCGTCATTGAATTCAAAAAGCAGAAGAAAGCAAGCTCAAGCAAACAAAAAACCCAACACAACCCAGGGGAAATGAGAATTTCACCTCGTATAAACTTGAAATTCTGTAAAATTCCAGGACAACTGGATGTCCTACTGTCACTGCGATGCAGTGACTCTCACTACATATAAGCAAACTCTGCAGAATGTGTCTAGCTTTACCATCCAATTGGTGATTTCTTTTGTTCAAAATGAAAGTTTCCTTCACCTAAAGAAACATGTAAGTAGTTCCTGCTGTTGCAAACTGTGTTAACCAGACTTGTGCCTCTTGCTGTGTGACTGCTCAGCCAGTCCGATGCTGCTCGGCCTCAATTTTCTACAGGTAGTTTAGTTGTAACATGAGACTTACTGTGTAAAATAACTCCTTGAGTGGAATTAAAAGTGAATTTCTGAGCTAAGAATTGGACAGCACACAAGGTATATGGTCTGTTCTCTATTTAGGGACTGAGAAAGGAAATTGAAAGGTCAGCTGAACTTAGAATGTATGATGCTTAAAGGCTCGGCATGCAGCTTAGTAGTACAAATATTTGTTTAATGCATTTCTTTAAAACAATATTGTAGTTCTCTTATATGCCTGTCGTAAATCTGGGAATTGCAGGTGATGATAGAGAATAATCAATATCATTCTTTTGGACGACTTATGCATCCTTGAGAGGTCAAGTCATCTACTGCGTGGGGTTTCCTCACCTACTGATAATCAGACTTCCAAAAAATCAATACCTGCTTGGTGGAGAAAGAATTCAGTGATTGCAGCAAACACTGCAGGCTGCATTTCGTCGGGTAATAAAAGGATCCCAAGGGGCAGTGCCATCTCTTTTAGTTCACTAATATTCTTTCTAGCTGTTGTAACCATTGTGTTAGTGACAGTCATTCTGTGTAAAAAGGATTTGATAAGGCTTTTATCTCTCAGCCCTAAAAAATAGTCTTTCTCATAAAAAAAGTCGCTGTTCCCTGTGCTGTGCACATGCCCATGATTCGAAGCTGTTCATTCCCATTCATCTTATGAACATGTGAAGTAGGCGTTATTTTTTTCTGACGAAACTTCCTCCTAGTTTGGTTTTCTTTCCTTGATAAAAATGCCACTACCACTCACACCACAAAATACATTTTCTTAGACTCTGCAGCAGATAACTGGAGAAATGAAGCTCCTGCAGCCCAGTAGTCTTGGCCATGTGTGAAAAGTTTAACTTCTAAAGGCTTTAGGTTTCAAGTGTTGCCTGCTGAAATGAGTCTCCAGGCATTGAGTAAGACTTTGATATGATGATTGAATGGTCCAAGTTTCAAGAGTTGTCTTCATCATGCTGCAGACTTCTTTAGTGTCTGCTAAAGCCCAGTGCCATTGTTCAGGCTGCCCTGCTGCTCTGAGGATAACAAGCAAAGGTGGTTGGTCTGGAAGCTTTACTTGCTTCCTGCTCTTGGAAGTTAGCTCAGATGCCAGCCCTTGTTTGCTGGTGGAGTATCTTTTGCTGCCCATCATGAAAGAATTCATCCAGAACTTACTGGAAGTACTAATAAATTCATATTACCAAGAGTTCCTTTTGTCAGCAGAAATCCAGGGTGCTTCTCCAGCACCATCATTCTTCAGCTTCCAACAGCTGTGCAAGCACCAGTTGCTTCAAAATTCTTTCCAGTTTAGAGCCCAAGGTTCTAGCTCAGGTTGTGTCCCTGAGCTCCAGCCTACTCAGAAACCTTCTCAGAAAAATCTAAACTTCCTCCCCAGCAACGCCTCCAATTTCCTGCCAACTCACTGGGTTGTCAAGGCTCAGCGGGCGAATGGCTGAGGGTGTTTTACTCTGTTAATTATGCAAATTAGGATCAACAAACTTTCCCTTCTCATTAATGAAAGCCTCAAATGATGTCATTTATTTTAAGTGCTGAAAAGCTACTCTGAGCTGTGTGCGTTTCAGCTTTGCTTCCATGGCCTCTTGGCTGACCTCAGCTAAAAGAATGGAATGAAAAGAGCATTTCTCTGGGGTCACACAGCCTGCTAACTCTGGTCAAACATGTGCTTCATGTTTCCTGGTGCCAAAGCTGGGACTTCAGGAACATTTCTCTGCCATGAGGAGTGACCTGGCTGTCTCCAGGCCACAGCTCTGCCCCCGCACTGGGAAAAGGACACAGGGGAAGTATTGGAACAAATTGAAAAAACTAGGGATTTAGCTACTCTAAGTGAAGAAATTTGTCATTACTGATGCACAAGAAAAATGTCATGTTAGTACTTGAAATATATTGTAGTGCACTTGTTTATCTTTCTTGTTTCAATCATTTCTGCTTTTCTCTTAGGTCACAAATAGACCTGGAGTTTAAAGGTGTTAGCTGTTGTGATTTCATGGTAGTACAAGCCACTGTTTTTATTACATTTAATGACTATAAATGAGCTGATTAAATTGTTCAGTAGATTTAGTCTAGGTGTATAAAATAGCCTCTTTTAATCTGGAAAGTAATTGGAATAGGAAGATATGCCCTTCATATCGTTCATGTAAGAACTTAGTATTTTTTTTTACCCACTTTTTTCCAAGTAAAATGAGCATAATTATATTCTTAATTAGCTGAAGCATATTTTTTTTAATTTAATTTTGTCTTAATTCCTCATAAAATTCTATATTATTTGTTTTGGGAATTGCTTCCAAAACGTTAGCATTTATCGTATTGGAACACCCATTTTAATCAATTATTCAAGTGACTAATGGCCAGTTTGTGTTTTTAATGCTCTTACAAAAGCAAAGGCCTGCATGCTAGTGAAGTATCTACACGAGGTGAACTTGGATGACAGAAATCCAGAAGTATGGGGGTTTTTTAGTTTAAAGGTTTTTTACAACAGGATTAAATAACATTTTTTTTACATACAGAAATAGTTTATTTTTGAAAACAAAAATTTTATGTAGGTAATGCTAGCATGAAGTCTTGAGGTAAGGTTAAATAAAGAAAATATATTTGTCCTTTAGGTTATGCGAATCATTACTAATTATTTTAATTAACGACTTAGTTAACTAATTCCAATTGGAAGGTGCTGGTGAAATACAAGCTGTTATCATGGGTTGTTTTGGTACATAAGTACCAATTAATATTTCCTCCATCTAGGGCTAATTGCTTGAAAAGATATATTTAATTAAAGGAAACAACCCTGCAATTTGTCTGTATAGATTCTTTTCCCTTCCAATAGGCTTCTGCTCCTACTGAACATAGTAAAGCAATGTACAGAGTCAAAAAAAAAAAAAAAATGGTGTTTTGTGCTTTTTTAATTTCATTTTTATGTTTTTAGTCTCTGCTTGGCCAATGTTCACCTAAATGACAGGTAATCTCTCCTCTTCTTATAGAGCAGTAATATAGCCAGAAGACCCCCAACAGGTTTGTTTTTTAGGCTCTTTGTAGCAATATTTCATTAGGAGAAAGCTCTAGTGGGGAGTAAAGAAACCCATGACTCAATTTCCATGATTATGCTAAAGGAAATGAAATTGTCAAATGTAATTACATTTAAATTTTGAATATCACAACGATTTTGCATGAGCAGAACATTGTAATATCTTTTCTTTGTGTGTAATTACTACAATTAGAAGTAGGGAGGAAGAGGTACGTAGATTTGGAGATGAGGACAGAGAAAAAAGCAAAATGAGATGTATCAGGGACTCCTGAAAAAAATTCCTTACTTCAGAGTAACTGTGTTGGATACAATGAAGATAAGAGTATTTCTTATGTGGCTTTAAGGGAAGGAACATATCCAGGACAGCATTTCAGGAAAGCATAAATCATCATCTCTAAAGATTTATTGTCCTTGGTAGAACCCTGGCGTAGCAATTTCTGTGGCCTCTGATACACCTGTTATCCTTTGTGAGCTGAGATGAAGCTGCCCCATAGAACACCCTGCTTTTGGGTGAGGTCAGAAATTACTGTGTTCTCACAAGGGTTGTCATTCAAGGCTTGTTGAAATCTCAGTTACTCTTTAAACTCTGTGTGATAATGGCAGCAAAAACTCTAAGTAGGGAATCAAGAATAGGAGGGGGATTATAGTTAATTGAAAGAAAATTCTTTACCTCCTGCTGGATTTTTCTAGAGAGTCTTACATTTCACTGTGAACTTCAGTTTTTCCTTCTGCCCTCAAACACCTCATTTACTGTTAGTTAGGTGAGCATGACAACAGTTCCTTCTCCAGGCCAGCCACTTCTTTGTATTTAAATAGGGGGCTTTTTTCTGTGTGTTCTGACTTAGCATTTTCTTGTGCCTGATTGTATATAGATTACAGTAATTACAGAGAAATACCAAACCAGAACTCCCACAGGCTGGAGATGCAAGGTCTTGAAAACATCTCCTTGGGTTATTTCTCAGCAGGATCCATTCCATCATTATGAAATTATTGCAGGAAACCACAGGTTTTTGCCCATGACTCCAGACAGTATGTGATGGACACTGATAAAAGGACAGAGCTAAAGCAGTTAAAGCAATGTCTGCAACTACGAGAAACAATAATTTTGGCTTACAATGTTTTGATTAGAAAAGTAATTTGCTCTGCCAAATACAGGACAAAGCAAAGAATCAGATTAAAGCCAAGAACATCAGTGTTTACAATACCAAAAGGTGCACAAGGAGATAATTCATTTCTGAATGACTTGATTTAAAAGATACTTCATCTTTATATCAGAAACCTTGCTTTATGTAATGAAAAATCACACCATTTTCAAAGCAGACAAAATAGGAAGGAGACACTGGTGTGCTGTTTATTCTGAGATAAAAAAAGATATGGAAGGGACACTTAGATTGATGGGAAAGCAAAACAAGCTTTTATCCAAGAAAAGATGTCACCCATGAAGGGTTTCTTTTTCTCTGTTAAAGCCAAAAAGACGGGGCATATAGTGGTAGAACAAAGTAAGTGATACAGAAAATTTTTGATCTTGTTTCATGTGAATTTTCCTTGTGTAGAAGTTCAGGCCGTAACAACATTTCTTCAGATTTATTCAACGTTACTTTTTCATGTTTGCCTTTAATTTGATGTCAATAGTGTGCTTTTATTTGCTCTTTATCCATATAGAAGGCTACTTAATATTTAAGAGTTCACTTGTTGCTTTTTCCCTATGGAAGGCTCCAAATCTGATTCCAGATTCGGAAAGTAACAAATGAGCTTTAGGGAGGAGTGTAGGAGTTTGGATGGTCAGAGAGGTGGGGTTTTCCTTCTCCTTCTGATTTAACCTGTTTCTTACCCTGACATTTTAGACTTTTCTAGGTAAACCAGAGTCAATTTTCCCAATTTCCATTTGTCGTTACTTTGCAGTTCACACCTTGAGTGTTTGCATCATTGTTTGTCCATCCCTGCTGTATTTGTACATAAATCTTCCAGGGTTTTGGTGTATGTTTTGGGCAAAGTCTGCATTTGATAAAAGGTGAACTTTTGTTTTGATTGCCTGGCAGACTTGAGTGCTAATCAGCTGAAAGATGAGGTGTTTAATGAGTCTTGTGTATAGAAATAATGATAGATGACTTATTTGGAATTCTACAGACGCAGCATGGCCAGGCATGCTGAGGAGTGCCTGGAACTGCACCAGCCTTACAGTGGGAAGCTTATTGATTACACAGAGACAGGGCGCATTTTTATAATTTTTGGAACACTGTACTGCCTCAGGTACTAAAATCCATTAAAGGAGGATTATAAACTTCGCTTTAACCTGGATCCTAAATTGTTTCTTGGTGAACAGTCAACAACAGCTCTGTGAGATCAATCAGACTTACTAAGGCATATTAAAATGAACTTGTTTAATTTTAATTGCTGATACGCCTGACTCTGAGGAAGCTGTTCATAAAGCTAAATTGCTTTTCTGCCATACAGGAGTTTCATTTCACTTCATGGTATATTTTTTGCCTTATACCCTTAACAAGCATTTTGCTTTCCTTTCCCTCTCCTTCCCCCTCATCCACAATTTTCATTTCTCTCCAGATAATTTTCTCTGTTTTGCCTTCTATCCTCATTAGCAGGAGCTGCAGCCACGGCAATGAGTCAGCTTTAATAAAGTAGGTGGATTGCTTGAATTATTAGTTGATGTAAAGGTAGAGACCTGAAGCCCTTTTTGGTAGTCCCTGTTAACCTGTGCTCTGTGAACAGTTTTGTCTGCAGACTCCTAATCTGCTCATAAAAGTTGTGGGCTATGTTGATGGCTATATTGTGAGCAGATATATTTATTTCAAAGTTGTATATGATTTGCTGTTTGGCTGCATGCATTTTAGTTTTCTATGTTTTTTTGTAGGGGAGTTCTATAAAACCATCTAGCAATTCCATTTCTCTTTTTGTATCTCCTGTCATCTTGTGTTTTGTTAAGGAAAAATCCATGTTCAGTTTGTAACAAGTTACTTCCTTGCTCCAGTCTCTGATGTTAACCATAGACTTTAGTATGAGAAAAGGAGGAACACACCTGAGTCTTGACCTCCCACATAATGTACTAAACATGGCTGTTGCCCTCATCTTCTTTTGGTAGAATGGGCTTATAAATATCTGCCTGCTGTCCAGCATGGACACAAGATGCTGCTCTGCTCTGAAGAGTATTGGATGCTTTCCCATTTCCAGTCAATTTGAGGATTTTCTGTGTCCTTCAAGAGGAAAATAAAGCTTCTATATCAGGTCAATATTTTCAGGCTCATAGTAAATGCAGGGAGATCAGAATAAAATTACTGGTTTTCATTTACTGAAAGGCAGCACTTTTGGGAAAGAGAACAGGTAGGTGCAAGAGACAGGTGAGCAAAACCACAACACTGAATTTTGGGAAAAAAGCCATGGTTCCAGGACAGCAGTTGTGCAAGTGCTGAATTTGAGCATGGCATTACAGTAATGGCCTTTTAGGGCAGTAAGTGGCAGCAGTTAGGGTTATTTGGACATGATGTCTGTGATTCTGGAGTCAAAGGGAATCAGTGGCATTGGAGAAAAGATGCACGGCTTTGAAAATTGAACACAACATAGAAAGCAATCTAATAGTATCATGAACGATTCTGGGAGTACATAGCACTGAGTAATTCTGTATTTATGTATTTTACTAAAATTTTTACTCTGGTGATGGCCTTGACCCTGGAGATATTAGATTTTAGCACTCTCTGTGGATTTTCCAATAGTTTCACTCCTGTAAAATAATGAAGGGAATTTTTTTCATATGGCTGATTCCCATAATTTCATGAATTAAGTTCAGATATTACTTGTCTGTTCCAGCGTTATTTTTCATTTTTCATTTATGTGTGTTCTTGTACCCCTTCTGCAGCAGGTTTTAAGAGGCAGATTGCAGGTGGAGGTGACAGCGTACATTGCTGTCTTGCCATGCTGCTGGGAAGCTTGATAGAAAGGGAGCCCTTCAGAATTACCTTTTTATTTTTTTTCATGTCTGCATATAGTAATTTGCACTGACTTTGGATTTTTGGGTTTTCTAAGTCAATGAAAAATGTTGGAAATGAGAAAAGCTTTCTCTAAGTACAGCCATATTGCAGATCTCTTGAGATCTTCTGGAGACCACAGTCAACTTTAGTGGGCCTCAGTGATTCACATGAAGCCCATCCCTTGCAGCTGCACTGCTTCTCCTTAAGCTCCTCTTGTCAAGGATTTTATGAAGCGCAGACAAAACCTAAAGTCCTCTCCCGTGGCCTCCTGTCTCATTCAAAATGTTGATAAAGCCACACTTCTGTATTTCCATGCTGAATTTCTGGAGCTATCATCACTTAGCAATGCAGAGCGTGCCTTAGCTCATCTTTTCCTCTCATGTGCCTGCTGAATGCCTTCTTCTGCTGCATCCATCTTTAAAAGGCCAAGAGGGTTTGCAAACTCGGCTGGTGTTTAAAGGGGAAACTGCCGTTTGCAGATTGCGCTCTGAGGGTTCCTTTGCTGTGGAATGCACTCCTTCGTTGGTCTCACATAGCCTGAGTTTGGTTACATGGTTTTAGAATATGTAAACAGCTGTCTCTGTGCAACTTAGGATTTAATTACCTGGAAGGATGAAATTTTAAACCACCGGTATGTTGAGGTGAATTTACCCTCTAAATAAATCATCAGTTCTCTCCCTTTAAAAAGGCCTGACAAATGACTAGTGGTGTTTAGGTAGATCTTTCCACAGATGTGCCAGATAGTAAAACACAGACATGATTTAACGTCATATGATCTCTGACTGGGCCAAACTCTGCAAAATATGTTTTGCTGTAAGAAGGGGGCAAGAATTCCTTCTTTGTGCATGATATCTGGGAGTCATTGTTATTAATAATGAGCCATCTGAATTGGAAGAGCCCCATGGCTCACAGATATCAACCAGCTACCATGGTGATGGACATTGTATAAAAATCTCAGTAAAATAGAGCCCTAGGATATTCTCTCTAGTCTTTATTCTAAGTCCCAGGCAAACACTCCCTGAAATGAAAATACTCTAGGCAATGTTAAATGTAACTCAACCTTGACTTGCAGGAATTCATCTTCGGAATTGAAAAATCGTTTTTCTCTGTGTCCAATTAATTATTTGCTTTCATTTGAAACTGCCAGAGTTTGCAACCCAGTTTTGATGGGTCTTATTTATGTAGTATTAATCCCTGTCAGCTGAGAATTAGTCTCATATATTCATTGGAAAGGGATTTTTTTTATTCATCAGCAACCTGGACATTGTACACAGGAGACCTGCAAATTCAAGAATCTGTCTCACTTTATGAGTCAGAGCTAAACACTCCTTTTGAGGAGCTGTCAACCAAGCATGCCACATACAGGCAGCAGGTAAACCAATGAAACATTGATTATTAATAGAAAACAGATACATTATCATCTTCCTGACTAAAATCCCTGCTAGAAAATAGGCTTCCTTATTTATATGAGGGAAGATTTTCAATTTTTCCTGCTTGCAATGTCTCTCGATTTTTTTTTTTCAAATGAGAAACAGTAATGACTGTAATGCTTTTGATCAAACACTTAAGATGTATTGATGAGTGTTTTGAGAGTTATTGCAAGTTTCCTTTGCAGATTTTTTTTTTTTTGATGCATTCCAACATTTGGATTAGACCTGTGGTTTCTTGCTGTTGTCAATTTTGTTGTTCTGCTCCAGTACAGATTTCCCGCTCTTCATCTTTGCTTAGCACAGAGGAAGATGGGATGCCATTCCCACTCTCAGCATGTAGATATCAATCCTGCCTGGATTGTTTTGCCTTTTCCTGAACCTCTTGCTGAGCTCCCAACTCTAGTTATTTGGTCAAGCCTATACTAAACGAGAGTTCTCAGGAGCTGGAACCTCCTGTTTTGCCATGTGCTTCGGCAAGATGTTGATCTTCCCCAGCAGCCTCAGGTATTTGCTTTGACAGAGTGCCTGGGAAAGGTTATGTGTGGCCAGCTGGGAGAAACAGTGGCTGGAGCAGTTAGCGTCTCATAGAGATGTTATTGTAAACTGTGTGAGCTTCACTCCTCAAAATCCTTGTTGCACAAGGCTCAAGCTAAACAGAGTTGTGTGCGTTCCAGCTCTGGATTTGTACTGGTGCGATGTGCCAGTGTCCTCCAGGGGAAACCTCTTAACTCTATGGAAAAAATCGGGACCAAATCCATAAGAGTCCGTAGGAATCATTATTGTTAGGAATGTGTCTTGGTCATGCTTAAGGAGAGTTTTGAGTCAAAACCTCATTTTATGTTTTGGTTACGTGTACAAAATCCTCCATTTTGCCTACCTATTTAACTGCTTCCAAATAAATCTTACCGAAAAAAGTTGTAGAGTAAGAAGTGTACATCAAACAAATGTGAACTGCAGAAAAAATTATGCTGACCTTACACTCTTTCCTGAACATAATTTGTATTTCTGTATTCTCTTATTCTTTAATGTGCTTGAGAGAATGTGAACGTGGAAGAAAGAAATATAATTTAGTGTAGAGCAAATTTTAAGTTAATTTGCATAATTCTATATGTACAGGCTTCTGAAGGACAAATATGTACAAACACAGCTAGCTGCCTTTTTCTGCAAATACACAAGTGTCTGAATGTGTACAACCATATAATGTAATATATAATTTCCCCATAATGCGTGAAATACCTTAGACATATTAAATTGTAGTTTTAGTGCAAGCTAATATCAGCAATTATAGCATGAAAATAATGGAAAATTTAAAATAAAGCTCTTATAATCTACACATTACAGAAACAAACAAAAATAAAAGTTAAGAAATCAAAGCGATAAAATGAGGATATTTAATTCTAAATCGTCAGCGTAAGCTTTTACCCATAGGAGGTATGAAGTCTGCCCTGAAATCAAGGAGGTAAGTTTCCAGGAATCCCTTCATTAGAATAGGATGTAGGAATTGGAGCCCTCCTAAGGAGCCAGAGCAGGCTGTTACTAAGAAAGCAGTTGTTGCAGAGGGAATTATCTGGTAGGCAGTGCCCCTCAGGAAAGGTGTGCACTAATCCGTTTGCTCTGCTCAGCGTGGGCAGGATCTCATTCAGAGTGCCTGGGCAGAGTCAGGACACTGCACTGCAAGGCAAAGTCTGTGCAGAATGAAGGGAAGCCATAGGAAACCAGACAGAACAGAGAGCTCTAAAATCAGCCCTCTGGGGAAAGGCTTCTCGAGCTGCTTCACAGAGAGAAGATAAAGGATGGTAGATTAAAGGTACTTTCAGCGTGCAAAGGAAAAATTATGATGTGCATCTATGGATAGGGAAAAAATACACTTAAAATACAATTAAATTTATCTCGTACATTAGGGAAACTTCCTAATGGAGAGGTTAATTAAACGTTGGAACAAGGCTGAGTTTAAATGAAAACAAGCCATTCTAAATAATAAAAGCGAGCAGCAGTACAATCAAAGAAAAGCAGCAAATTAGCTGCTTTTCAGTGTCCACATCAGGAAAATTCTTTGGCTAAAAAAACAGAGGTCTTCACCTGATCTGCCCTCCTCCATCCCTTGCTTGGAGCAATGTTTTTGTGATCTTAAACAGTGAGAAGGGTGGCAGGGAGGACCCAGAGCTCCTCCCTTGGCTCCCGGCTCTGGGCTTGCAGTGCCTTGTTCCATCCAAGCTGCTGTCACAGACCAGACACTGTGGCTGAAGTCAAGAACAGACCACACATGTCCCTTCAGGCAGGCTCTTGTGGCCATATTGTTGGTGTAATCCCGATGGATTGAGTAGACTCCCACCACTGGAGAATTGGTGGTTGCGCAGATTGTACCTAGTGTGGGAGACACTAAGTTGTTTATAGAGATGCTCTCAAGTAGCTGATAAGACTTGTTTTACACAGATAGCTGTATGGGTCATTAGTGAAGAACTGGAACAGATGATTACAGAAAATAATTGATTTTCAAACTAAAGTTCTTTCTCAATTAAAATTATCCTGAGGCACTCAAAAGCTATAATTTGAAACTGTAATAGAAATACAAGCAAGTCCTTACTTGATATTTTACATACAGTGACCATTTAAGTCATATGAGCTGTAAAAAACTATCTTTTTTCTAATAATTTGTCTAATTTGATTTTTTTTAATCAGATTGAAATTGATTCTGATTTGGCTTTCAAATGTGGCCATTTTCTTATTGGGGATATACTGGATGAAAAACCCCACTGTGGTGTCATCAGCTGAAACTTTACCATTTGCTTGGATGACACCCAATCTTACCCAGTGCTCTAAACCTGAGGTTTCACCTGAGAATGAGGGAAAAACTATCAGCCCTGGCTCTCTTGAGCTTATTGTGGCCTACTAGGCTTCTCACTTTAATTTAGTTTAGTTAGAGTGCTTTGTGCAGACCTGCTTTGTCGTTAGCGCTAACTCAGTATCTCTAATGAAGAATTCTAATGCTTAAGGCATGGGGATTATCTCTGACAACAAAGCTGTTACAGTACTGTTACAGCAATGTCCACATTTCCAGTGTGCTGGGACATATTTCACCCAGGCTCTCTTACCCTCTGTAGCCCTCCTGCTTTTGATCTTTGTAGGATCATTCCAGTCCAGTTTTAAGACTCCCACTTCTGTTCACTTATCAGCCTCTTCTAACTTCACGTCTGACTTGGTGCAACATTTTGTGTAGGCATAATTTTGTGAAATAGCATTTGTAAAGGGTTGTGGTTATTTGACATGAGAACTTGCAAGAGAAAATTCATGTTTGTGACAGAAATAAATTCTTGCCCAAGATATTCCCCCCTCAGATCTTTGCCGTGGGATCTATTTGATAGAGTAACTTTAGTATACTTTATATCTCCTCAGTGCTTTGACTTGGACAGAGAATATTGATCTCTAGCATGATCTGTGCAAGGGCAACAGCATCATTAATTGCTAAGTGATCTGCAAAACAATTAGAGACCTCCTGGCTGGTGTGCAGAGAGATGAATGGAACTGCCTGCCTAATCAGATACAGTTGTATCTATCTATGGACCCAATTGTGTTGTCCCGAAACGCCATCAACATCTGTCACTTCCCCCTTCTCACAGTAACATATGCCATGCTCTGCACTGCAAGGTCCTGCTCAGAAGCCTTCGAGGAGAATTTTTTTGGGCTGGGACAGAATGGGCAGAGTTTTTAAGGAAATTTTTTATCCTCTGTTTACCCATTGAAATGTGCTTCATGAAAAAAGAGCAAAATTAAGCTTGAAGTTCTAAGCAGCGAAGAAGCTGTAATTCACATTTGCATTAACAGCATGAAGGCAGGACAAATATATTAGAAAATAACTGAGCCTGAATGCAGTGAATTTAGCACTTAATGAAATGAATAGGATTAATGGGTTTTGAGGCTGTGTTTTTCAGTACCTAACATTTCAAAAGTGAACATAAACACTGCAGGTGACGTATGGATGATGCTTGTGTGTGATACTCAGTTTAGTGTCTCAGTACTAATGTCTGATTTTATTTGCATTCTTTGTTTCCATATGCTACTATGTGAAAGCCTTTTTTTTTTGTTCATCTTCTGATGAGATTTGTTAGCACAGTTCCTGTGGCCGTCACTCTGTCATTCCAGCTTGAATTTGAACTTGGTTTTGGTTTAAATTATCTACAAGTTTTAAGAAATTTTCCTCTCTGCAGTATTGGTTTAACACAAAGCTAATGAGAAATATACCCAGTGGGTAGCTTCTAATATTTTTGTTTCTGCATGTGGCCTAAACGTACCTGTAGAATTCTGCAGACAAACTCTTAGTTCTTCCAGTACAGGCTTTGCTGTGTTCAGCACAAAGGCTAGAAGACTAGCAGGAGCAGAAAAGCTCATATTGGAGAGTGTGTAAGCTGCTGCTTTATGTGGGATTTAGTACCTGCTTCTTTTAAAGAGTGGTTAATCTTTCTAAATTAGCAGCGGACCCACTGACCATCCTTCCTATCCCTCAGAAGGAGAAGGGATGAGGGAGTCCCTGCAGTGAGTGAATGAGTGCAATCTCCATTATTGTGTCTCTGGGCAGGGCACTGGGAAAGAGCCAAGATTTATCTGATAAGATAGAAGGGTTAGAGGGGGAAAGCGATCCATTCAAAATCACCTCAAAAGCATCCTGCTTTTTGTTCCTTTAAGAAGCAGTCCTTAAAAAAAAATTTTGAGCTTTTCTGTAAAAGTAGCTGGATGCTTCTGTTCTTATTTAGTCTTTTAAGCATCAGTATTCCGCACATGGAATACAACCTATACTGTTTTTACAAAAACGTTCTCAATTTTGGTGGAATGGTTTTGTGATGCTTTCATTGACATCACATCGGGGTTAGGTAGTGTGACAGAATAATAAACTTGCTTTCCACTTGTGCAGACAGGTGTTCACTTAGACCATAAATCACGTGAAAAAATGAGTCTAGCACTCTTGTCCCTATTGCTGTGCTTTATAGCCCAAAAGGGGGAGAAAGAGCGTGAAAAATACTTAACTCTTGACAAACTCCCAATTTATTTTTCATCTAAATGTTCTGTTGCCCTCCATTTCAAACAAAAAAACCCTCACAGTTCCTAATGCTGGTCACAAAAAAGGTACCAGAAAGTCTGAGACAACAGCCTAAACAACAGCAATGAAGTTTTCTAACTTCAGTGCTGTGAGCTGCAAGGGGGAGGTGTTGCTAGCAGGGAAGATGTGGTCTTTATTTGTGCATGATTTTAGTTTCCACAGTTACGCAGAGGAGTTGGTGCTTGAGGAGACTCCCACAACTCAGCTGTGCTTTTCCTAGCACAGTTCTTGTGTTGCTGGCTGGTGGGTTTTAGAACTATAGCACCAAAAGCACCAGTATAGGGACTTAAATGTAACACAAGAATTTTTCTGGACTACAAGTTATAGGAATGGAAGGTTTATAGTCAGAATTGTGCAGGGCTGTTATAATCTACATAAAGATTGTCTGCAGGTCGGGCTCTGGATGCAGCCTGTATGTCATGGAAAGCACTGGAAAGAATCCTTCTCCAGGTGTCTATGCCAGAAGTTCAGAGCAATGTTTGCTGTAGAGGTCCCAACACAGAGGTTTGTGCAAGAGGTTTTCTGTAACACTGTATCATCACATCTTAGTGTAAAAAATCAAAACCAGGTAACTCTACATTTTCAGTGGCCTGAATGATCTTCCCATGGCATATTGTATGCAGCAGGACCCCAGAAAGTCACAGCCCTTAAGCTTTTCCTCTGGAACATCAGTGAGGTGTCTGATGCTGACCCATCAGACAGAGCTGGGTCCTGCCACCCTTAGTGATGCTCCATAAGCTTTTCCTATGGGAGTGAGTTGGGCTTGTCTGTAGGTTACAGTGGTACTTACTGAGAAGCTGGGAATTGGAAACTAAGTGGTAGATCTAAAGTTTTAGTTTAAACTGAACATGAAGCCTCTGAAGCTGCCTGGGGCTGTCTAGAGTTGTGCAGCAATGTTTAGTAAACAAAATGAATTGTAAGCTTCCTTTGTGTGTTACTAGCTATGAAAGAAGAAAGAAAAACTTCAATAAAAGCAGAATTGCTCAATTACTTCAAATAAATATTTTGCTGTGGAAAGATGGTTCTGGACTAAGGGCGCAAGAGGGGGAGAAAAAGAGTTCCAACTTTGAGCAGGAGTTTTCAGTTTAAATGTACACGGTTGTGCTCAAATGCAGAACCTCAAAAAATGCACATAATTGTAATGGTTTTTCCGCATGGGTCCTTTTAATTCGGTTGTGTTTTGCTCTGCTTGGGGGTAGATCCTGATTTGTTAAGGGGAGATGATGTTCCTCTTTTCTCTCTTTACCCTGTTTACCAGTTTCTTGCTCCAGATAAACCCTTTGATCACACATTGTCATCCTCCTCTCCATTTATATTTGCCAAACTGAATTACTAGCAGCTGGAAGTATCTTTTTCTCAAAGAAGACATTGTTAACTCTTTTACTGCTGTCACCTTAGACATTTATCTAACTAAACACACAGATTATAAGATGTTCCCTGTGTTTGAGTGCTTAATTCCCAGCTGTTCCATATCTTTCAGCTGCTAAAACAACAAGCTTTCATGCTGACGATGTTTGTAATTCCCCTGTACATTAGCAGTAAAATATCAATACACTAGATATGAGAAGTTCCAGCAATTTTGAGAGAATACTAAGATTAAATCACTTCAGAGATAAAGTAAATAATGCTAGCTATTGCAACAATTATTAATTTCCATGATAAATGCTGTAGCACCTTTGCTTGGAATGCTGAAGCTTTTCCATAGGGAGAGCATATAGCCAAGATGAAACTGTCTTTCAGGTTTGAAGCTTACTGCGGGGTGTGTGCCAGGGCAAGGGCTGCCATTCCTGCCAGGACACCCCTGGAAGTGGCTGGGGCCTTCCCAGAGTTGCCAAGTGCCTTTGGAGGGACAAGGGAGCACAGAGTACTGAGAATTGGTTTCTGCATGGTTGGTACTATTGCCCATTGGACGATATATAATATATATTATATCTTTAAATATGGAAATAAAAGATAGTACGTTCCAACATCTATTCTGATTGATGTCAAGCTTTAGCAAAAAAGTGTGTTGTTTCCAAGGCCTAGTGTAGCTGTTATAGCAGACGACTGAGTTTTGGGAACTTTAGGTTATGGATGGAAATGTTAAGTTCTTCTGCTGCTTGATCAGAAAAAATCCAGCGTGTTTCCAATGGGATTGTGCTTCATTTTTTTTATTTTTTAAAGGTGCGTGACAAAATATCTGGAACACATTTGACACTATGTAAAGGCAGATTTACGTTTAGAAATGTGAGAGTATTAAAATTTTGCACCCAGTTCTAAGTTTAAAATAGCCTCACCACAGCTAATTTGCCAAGACGAAAACAGTTTTTGGAAGTTCTGTGTCACAAAATAACACTGTCGTTTATAGACAGCATTTCCAGAAATAAAACGTTCAGCAGCATCTTCATAGGCAGGTAAGAAAAGCCTATTCTTGTTTGCAAGATCCTGGTAATGAACCATGAAGGATAGTGCTTTTAAGACATCTGTCAAGCACCTTAGTTTTTTTGGTCATTCAGAGTGATTTAATCCACCTCAGAAAAGTCAAACATGTGCTGTAATTGCTAGCCTGTGCTGAAGTGAGAGGGAGTATTTTCTTGGGACAGTAAGGGCAGGTCCCTGTGTATGGCCAGGAAGTGCAAATGGAGCCATGCCCTGTGCCACTAATGGAGTGTATGAAGAGATACAGATCAATGCTCAAAAAGAACCTAAAAGTTGACTTCTGTACTGCATTTCTGTCTCCTGCAAACCGATCTTCATGCTGTAATAATTGTAAGGCCGTTAGCAGTCATTTTCTGTAAAAGTGATTTTCACTCAGATGGATTTCATTGTGTTACAATGTTCTCCTTTCCCCTTTTCCAGCAGTAACCCCTCTGTTGTTGAGAACTGCATTCACTGAAAGCGCAGCATTCCCAAACTCGAGTGCATCACAGAGGAGTTGGTACCATATGCTACTACCATGTCATGTGTTTTCATGATCATTGTGTAGAGGTTCTCCTACTCCTTCCAGAGCTCTGGAGATGATAACTGTGACAGGAGAATTTGTCCCTGCCTGGGAGATGGAGTTAGATCTGTTGTCCCAGGAAGATTTTACTGCCAGTAAAGATGGCAGAGAAGTGTAGTGAAATGCAGAGTTTTTATCAAGGAAGCTCACTATCAGACCTGCTCAGGACTACTATCCCTGAGCCACTTTTGTTTGTGAGGTTACCAACAGAGAAAAGACACACCTCCAAATTATTCTAGCTCAGGTGAAATAATTATTCAAGGAAAACAAAAGAATCCTCATTTTTAGGAGACTTCCTTCGTGCCTAGCCAGAGTAGCACAGAGTAAGAAGACTGGTAAAATGAACCCAGTGTGGGGTAGGATTTGATGAAGATTTCTTTTGTCAGGATGAAGGATATCTTGATGGCTTTCTTTCATTTTGCAACTTCTGAGCTTCTAATTGGGATACTGCTAGAATCTATTTAGCCCTCATCTTTAAAAAAGTAGATGGTACTTAGAGACACTGCGGAAGATCAGTGTCATCAAAGAAGTGATTTCCAACTCAGTTTCCTAATTTTGTGATTAAACCTGAAAGATTTTCAAGCTTTTCCTTTATAACTACATTTATAAATTTACTGTCCTGTTGCACTATGTTTTCTAGAAGAACAGTACTTCACCTCAGGTTACTGATTAAGAGTGTTACCCTTTCTTGGGCTAATGAAAATCTTGAGTGTCTTGCTGTGTTGCAATTCCTCCAAGGAATTTCTTGCACTTAATCTGGACCGTGCCACAGTTAAAAAAGAGTGCTTGTAGTTAGCATGCATGTAGTGTAAAAGTGCAGTAAGAGAATGTGACTCTTGGGCTTTTTCCCTTAACAGATATTCGTCTTCAAAAGAAACAGTTTGGTGCTTTTTAATGTAGAACCAAGGGTAGCTTTTTATTTTGGACCAAAAAAAGAACAATTTAAACCAGCTAAACTGTCTTTGTTTCTTCCATCTGTATGCAGAAAACAGCTGAACACTTTAAAACTTAGTTGAAAAATTGTCCCTAAGACAACTTACATGCCAGGCTTGAGCCAAAAATACTTTTTGCAGCCAAATTATCAAACCCTTTGAAAGAGCATTTATAATGCAATTGCTGATCCAACCTTTATTATAGAGATATGAATAGATATAATGAAAGCTTCAGCTGATGTTCTGGCAAGCCTACTGCTAAAAATTATTCTGAATTTATCTGGCATTCAGAAAATGCTTGAAGTGGCCAAAATGTTTACACCATCATTATCATTTTGACAATATCTCTTTTATCCTAAAGGAAGTCGGTGATGAACAAATTGAAGCAGCATGTGAGACGTGCATATTTAGCATCTGTTCCTCATTCTCTTGGCAGCATTGTTTGATTTCAGACAAACAGGACCAAGGGCCCAACCACCAACTTGCAAGCAGTTGTGTTGAATCAGCCATTATTGCCCATTGTGTCATTACAGTACATTAGTGAGCAGCATTCTGCTTTTCCTAATGATTTGATTTTGGTTTGTCATCTGGAAATGTTTGCCTTGAGCAAGTGTGCGCAGTTCAGCAGGTTTTGATGTCTTTCCTCTGATTCTTTCCTACCAACTTTTTCAACACTTTTGAAACACCATTCAATCATTTATTTTTAGAGAAGTCATCCAAAGCTCTGTTAATCGTGGGCTAATTAGAGATGTAGCATTTTCCTGTCAATGTGTGACTTCAGTCTCCCTGAGCATATCTAGGTGTAGGTATCTGAGGATATAAATGGGATCTCTTTCATCACCTTTCTGTTTTCAAGTGATTAAATAGTCCACTTCCTCTGCTTTTGGTGGTTTGGCTACTTGTGGGGTTGCACTGATTAATCAAGTTTGAGTGCTGGACTGATTGTATTAAACTCTTGTTTGGGGACCTATCAAGTGAATTAAACCTGTCCTGTATTAACTTCCCTTAAACTGAGAAGGGCTCGGCATACTAAATCAATATAAACCAAATTTAAAATTATTTAAATGGGTGCACAGAAGTGTTTGCACTATATATGAAATATATATATGAATATATATGAAATAACCACTAAAACACAGTTTATACAAGTTCAGGATAATGCAACTGAGGCTTCTGGCTGTGTTTTCTAAGGTTTTCCATGCTGATGGCAGTAAGCTACGCAAAAAAGTGAAGTTTCTTGAAAGATACTTTTTTAAAAAGTGTTTTCTATCATAGAATTTTAATAGAGAAAATGCTCGCATTTCTGTTTGAACCCTTTAGAAATGTCAAAAAGAAAAAGGCGTAGCATCATCGAAGAAGGTTTTTTTAAATGAAATAAGTGTTTTTGTGACACTTTAACTTCACATGCTGGTTTGTGACAGTTGCATGTAATTCTGTGAATTTTGTGAAGTCTTCATCTCTTCCTTTTTACTTTGAAAAATATGGAAAAGGAAATTGAGACTGAACTGAAGAATTATGATTTTGATTGGAAGGCTTAAATTTGGTTTAGTTTGAGGAGTTTTGCTACGAACAGAATTTGCTGATACACTGATTTTAACCAAACTTCACTGTTTTGCAGCTGAGGCACTGTCCCAGAAGGGGGGAGTCTCTTGTTTATTTTCTACTTGTCATCAAATACAAAGCAGAAGATTGGGATATTTTTAGTAGGAAACCATTCTGAATGAGATGGAAAAATTGTTCAAGTTTATCTTGTACAATCTTGTATTGAAGAAGAAATCTTAGCACATATTCACATGTTCAGTAATTAAAGGGTCTGATATTTCAATCAGTAAAAAAAATTTCATTAATATGTTTGATAATTTTGCTCTAGAAATGAGGAATATGAGAATATCCTGGGATGAGGGAAGCTGCGGTGAAGTGAGGTTCCTCTGTTGATGTATTCTGCCTGCAAGGCCTAGTTGGCTCTGGAGTTTTCTTCAGTTGTTCAGACTGCACTTACTCAGCACCAGTTCTGAACTTTGTGACTGTTTATGAGAAAACTGAAGTTATCAAGTACGTTGGTTAACCCCTGTATCTTCTTTGGGGGCAAGCACGTCTTAGAGAGGCAATCTCTTGTACTGAATAACAGTAAAACCCCAAAACTGGCTCTTTCTGGTGGTACTTGGCACAGTTACAGTTCATTGCAAGCTTAACTGATTGTAAGTCCTTTCTCAGTGTGAGATTTCATTTTCTCCTGGGTGGCTGGCTGTGCTCGGTCTCAGCACACATAAACCAGCCTGGCAGCAGTGGGCTCCACACTGAGCTGGGGAAGCAACCACTGGGAAGGCAGCAGGAAGCCTCTTCTTAGCATCCTGTCCACTGCAGTACTGTGCAGCACCGCCACTGTGTCAAGGTTGAGCTCATACATTATGGATGTTGATCTACAGGATATCTTAGAATGTAAAGCAAAGAAGCTGAGGTACAACAGGAGAGCTGTGTTAAATACTGCCAGGTTAATAAAGTACCTGAATTATATGGGATTCATCAAAGCACCTCTGACACAATCCAGCCCACTGAATCTGCTAGAGGACCACTTTGACCTATTTGAGGGAGAACTCCTCTGCAAAAAGAGCTAAAACCAGCCACTAAGTACTTCATAGGCTTCCAGGATTCAGTCATTTTTGGGTCAGGTGTTAACCTTGTCCTGGAAGCCAAGGAAGAACTCTTCCTTTCTCAGCCACCACTAACATATGTAGGAGCTGTGGGAACGCTGATGAAGGTGTGATCCATAAACATAGCCAGGTACAATTCCATCAAACACCAGCTGGCAGCCAAATGGGATTGAGGATTTAGCAGGTGATAAATGGCAGATGAGCACACATGGTCTTTGATCAAAGATTACTGTGGCTGTCGCAGAACAGCCGCCAGTCTGACACTGGAAAGGGGAAGCAGGAGCTCAGCCGCCAGTCTGACACTGGAAAGGGGAAGCAGGAGCTCAGCTTTCCAGGGGAAACAATTCCAGCTCCTGAGACTGCAGGGCACCCTGAGGAGTAAAGCTGTTAAAAATTTGTTGGCTCAGGACATCCATGGAAAGGCTTGGGAAGGAGCAGCCAGTCCATGGAAAGGAGGCTGCTGTTTATCTCACCCTGATGCACCCAGAAGGCTCTGGAGCACTTCTTTACAAAGTCACAAAGATCCACAATTGCACTCAGTGCAAGTTAATTCCCAGCCCTGGTTACTTCACAACATTTGGGAAGGTTTCCTTTCAATCTGAAAATATATTTCAAAAATCGATTTAGAAAAGTTTCACTTTTTAACATTTGGAAATAAAACCCCACTGATTAAACAGAGCTTTGGTTGGTCAGAGAACACTTCCAAGGTTTGGGGGTTTTTTTGCTGAGCAAAAATAAAAAAGTTTTGCTTCAAGTGACCTATTATGATTCTTTTAATGGCAGAAGGTCCAGTTATTTACACAGCTCAGCCTGTCACTCAGCTGAATTGACAAAGATCACAAGTTGTGACAATTTCTAGGTCAGCTCTAGCCTTCTATCAATTTCTTAACTAATACACATTGACAGCAAGCACACTTGGATACAGTGGTAATTGGGTGTCTTGTGAATACTTAATGGCACTGTTTAATTTGAAATATGTTTCCTTTATTGGTATTCTAATCATGTCTGCATGGAGGAGGGGAAGCCTGGTTATGCTCCTAAACATGCCCTGGGAAAACAGCTCTGGCAGGAATAAAGGGGGACAGTTATAACTTGTATCTTAAAATCCAGGAGAACCATGGAATGGGGTCACCCAGGAATGCCTGTGGGACATTGACTCCCCACATAACGTATCTTGCAAGGCTCAAAACTTCCTCCAACTCTGCAGAACCAGCTAAAGATTTTTAACATGAGAATTTGTGATTGCAGAGGCATTTTCCCTTTGGACCAAAAAAAAAAGAATGTTTAAATAGTTTGTTTCTAGTATATCCATTTTGATACAATCTCATTTGAAGGAAATTTTTTCATTTGCAAAAAAGTCTTTCACAAAACTCTGTTGCACATGACTGTGTGATTTTAGTTTCATCAAACTAGCAGCACTTTTCTCCTCAAGAGTGCTTTCGCTAATTGAGTCTCTTTCAAAAATTGTAAAAATTATTGGAGTTGAATGAATTTTTCAAAAACCTGTAGCAAAATATTTCACAAGGATGATCTATCCCCCTAATGTACTTCCTATCTCATGATTCACTGTGGTGAAATTATCCCTATGTAATTTAGGGCAAAGTTGAGCCCTCAGTGAGCAGGTGGACTTAAGCCTGACTATAGAACTGATAGATGCATTCAGCAGCCATAGCTGTAGCTCATTCTATCATCTGAAATGTGTTTTAGTCACATAAAGTATTTAATTTAAATTATTCCAGCACTTGTGGTAGACACAAGCAGGGAGAATGGACTCAAATATTAACAGTTTCATTATTCTTTAAGCTGCCAGTCATTAGCCAACTTCTCCCTTGTTAATAGTAATGCTTGCATGAGTCTGTGCTGAATAATGTATTGAAGGTTTTCCCCACCAGTAGGCAGGCCAGTAGGCAATTGTAATTTAAAAAGCAGGTTAGTAAAATTATATTTGGGGAGCTATAAAAGCAGTTTAAACAGAGCTTGACCTGTCCTGAGATGCTTTATTAGGCAAAGGATGTTGACAGACAGTATAAGGACTTGGATCTCCCCTACATGCCCTAAGCTTGGAAATTGTAGACTTTTTAAAAATCATGTTTAATATCTGATTTATCTGCAGAGCTGTGGAAAGACAAAGAAATAAGAGTATGGTGCTTGTCTTTGTTTTCTTTTTATCAACATCCTTCTGTCAAAAGAAAGATTGCCAACTGAGAAATGGTATGAGACGAAGAACTAATGATGCAAAGTGGGATTGCTATGTAAATGAAGGTTGGATTTCTTTATACACACACACGGAATAGCTGCAGAGACCATCTTCTCTTTCAAGAATTCCTCACCAAAGTCATTGTCTTCCTGCCAGGGGAGAAGTGTCCCAAAAATTGATTGTAATTAGAGAGCTAAGTACAGAGCCAGTTCTCCTGACTGCTTACATGTGCCCTTTCCCCTGACCCTGATAAACACAACCCTGTGTGTTCATCCTTAAAAGGTGGAACCTCACCAGGATAATGGGCACCTGAGACTGTTTATTGGAAGAATAAGGTTTCTGGGGAATGCACTGCTTTCAGATGGAGGAAGGCAGACCGGAAAATAAGAACAGATGAAAGCTTAGGTGAATCAAAGTGGAGGAAGACCTGGCTGTGCTGTTTAACATTTGATGTTAGATGTGGCTGAGATGTCAACTGGCTTTGGTTTCTTTGCATTATCTTTCATGCAAATAGGAATGTGTCAGCCACTCTTTGAGGAGCTGGAGCTGTGCTTTGTTGAGTTTTGCCCCTTGGTGTAGTAAAAGATACAACTGAGGCCAGTCGCTTTTATTTGTTTGGGTTTTTATTTGTCGTTGTGAATTCTGCATAAACTCAGTCCTGTGGGAGCTGTTGCAGGAGGTAGTAATACTCTCCAAACATAACATATCTGTGATAACAAATACCACCTGAAACTGCTCCTGCAGAGTCCAGAGAAACATGTGGGGGGGTTTGCTGAAAAGACTGCTATCGTAACCAAGATCAGCAAGGCTCTGTGAGCCCAATAAAATGGAAGCATGGTGTAGTATTAGTACAAGTTCAATTACTAAGGCTGGTTGGCATTCTTTCTAAAACAAGTGAAGATTGATCTTAGGACACAAGCTGTGAGCTGTGTAAAATTTCCTCTGCTAAATATATGCTAATTGGCATATGAATGAGATTTTGTTAATCTTCTACTTAATAAGTAGGTAGAGAAAATCTGGGAGTGAGTCCTCAATTCTCCCTTATAAGAAAAAAGTTATCCTAATAATTTAAATTAGCAAATATAATGCAAATATGTGTTTGTAGATACAGCAGACAATTAGCAACCATTATTTGGGAACGATATACGAAAATATGTCTTCCTGCTTCACTGAAGTACTTCTGAGGATTAAAATTGGCAGAAACACACACAAATTGTATATTTAAGGTGTTAAATGCAGTTTTTTTGTTCGCCTGGTTTCTTCAACCATATGGGAGAGTCTTCCAAGAAATGTTTTTTTCAGTTAGATGGGATGTTTTGGTCTCCTAATGAGGCATAAAATCCAAGTAATGGAACAAAATTTGGAGCCAAAAGAAGGTTTTCTTCTGCTTTATTTATTGTTTCAATTCAGTAACACGTTTATTACCTGCTGTAATATGAAGAATAAATAATTTCCTTTTTTAATGGTACTTCACATTGAGGAGAATCTTTATGTCTTTAGGGTGCTGAGCACTGCAGCAGGTCACATTCCTTAAATTTCAGAAGGAACACAACAATGCAGAACTTGAAACAATTAGGACTTTAAAGCGAGTGTGTGTGGATACGAACTGTAATGAGCTGAGCCTTTGATTATTCCAGGAAACAACAGGCTGAACTCTTGGGGTGTTTGAGCCTGGATGATTTTTGTCCCTTAGGGGCACTACTTTGCACTGGCTGGTGGTGGCCAACAAACCTGTTATCCTCAGGACCCTTTCTGGACTCTGCTTGTGGACAAAGCAGTACGAGGTGTTATGAAAGGGATCATTCAGCTAGAGCCATATCTTCAATATAAGTATGACTGACCAGAGAATTGTAATTCTGTGTTACAGGGATGTTCTGGGCTTTTTTCACAGTAAATGTAACTTAGTTGCCATAATGAAGAAATAGGTAGTACTCCATACAACTTATACATTTTTTATCACGCCTAAGGCAAAGTTCATTAATTATGTGACAAATCACCTTTGTGTAGCTTTGAAGACAGCATGCATTATAAAAAATGTTTAATACATGACCATAATGCTCTGTCTTGTTAATACTGTGCTCAGTAAGAAGGAAAAAAATAGATACTAGAGTGCATATGGACAGATATATTTACATCCAGTATTATTTCTTTACGGTAGTAAGCATCAAACGCAGTCATCCCCTCATGACAAAAGCACTTTTCAGAGGAACTTCTTTTTCCTCTTAAAGCAGCCAGAGCTGAGGAATCGCTCATTAAGTGCCCAGCACGCACCATTAGGTAATGCAGGTAGTCCTTCATGCAAGCTTGGGTAATACTCACACCTCTCACCTTGGCCTTTGCTGCTGCCAAGAGGAAAAACGTTGCCAAGCACGACATTGAGCCTAAGGCAGTCAAATCTCTTTGTTTTCATGTCTTTCTAGGATATATCAAATAACATTTTCAGTTACACTCAAACAGAATTACTTTCTTTGGCTATACCACCCTGTGCCATTATCTATCTAGTAGAGAAGTTGGTGCCCTAGAGAAAAAACTTCCTTCAATAATATATATTTCCTGTCAAAAGTTTCCCTCCTGCAGGGCAGGTGAAGGGCTAAGATTCAAATCACACAAGGGATTGGCAGAGATGCTGAACCCTTCTTTGCATTCCCAGTGTGTGAAAAACAGAGCAGCACTTTTCATGACAGGATGTGCCTGGTCCATTATAGCACACAGTTCTTCTTGTTATGTAAGCTCAATCCTATGAAAAAGTGGGTATCTTTTATAAATTACCAGAATTCTTTCCTCTTCTTCCTTGTAATTTTAGTAAAGTATCTCCTATGCCTCTTAGCAGTTTGCATTAGAAACAGAATAAATTCTGGTGTCTGTGTTTTGTAATCCATGTTAAGATGTAGCTTTTAGCAGGAGAAAAATAATTTTAATTCTGTCTTACCGTAACTTACAATTTTTTAATGCTTGAAGTTAGGTCCAGTTGTAACCTGGAATACTGCAAAATGTATTTGCAGGTTCAGAGCTGGTCTCTCTAGGAGTACTGTCTGAGATTTGTGTGCATGGCACCCGCACAAAGAGCATTGGTGGCTGAAGCTTCATTGCTCAGTGACCCTTGGTATTGGTTAATCTAACAGGAGCCAGGAGCAGCTCCTTGGCAGCTGGGTGGGATTGGAGAGGAGCTAGGGCAGGGCAGTGCCATGTGGGGCCACTGGGAGGGCTGTGTGAGGGTCTTCTGTGACGGGGCTACTCAGTCCCATCTCCTGGGAGCCTCCTTGAGCACAGCCTTGGTGTGCAGGTTCTAGGCTGCCCAGCTCTCCTGCATCATGGAAGAATATATTTGAACAAGTCAACACAAATGAACTCAGGAAACAGCATAAACAGAACAGAGCAAGAGTCATTTGCAGGAAAGGGTAGTAGCTGGATATGAAGATCTGAGAAGGAGTATCACTCCCTGTGTTGTCCCAATTTTGCTTCCCAGGTTGAACTGCTACTGCCTTGAAACAGACTCTGCAAACAGCAATTACAATGTAATGGGGAGAGAAAAAAACCCTCTGGAAAATGTTCAAGAAGTCAAAGAATAAAGCTTTTGCCTAGGAAAAATAACTAATGAAATCAAATATTGGGAAACATACTTTGCAGAATATAGTAGAATATAGTTCAAAAAGATGTTTAGAAATGGCGCTTTTTTTTTTTTTTTTTTTTTTTATGTTAATAAAGCAGTTTCTAAAGAACAGTTTTCTTGGTGCCTGTTAAAATGTTCTGCAACAAATTTGGGAACTGAGGAAATAATAGAAGTAGCAAACTGTTCTGTGTTTATGTCTGAAAGAGAGTTCATTCAGCACTTGTGTCATGGGCTGTTCTTAAGAGCAACTTTGATTTAGTAAGACAATGCTTATGACAAGTCGGTTTGTTGCTCTCTTTTCAGTATGGAGTCAGAGGGTTTTAGTCTCAGTTTCCCCAAAGAAATGCACTCATAAATGGAAATGTGGAACTACACCTAAGATGCTTATATCTGCATTTTATTGCCCATCTGCTTGTGCTCTGCTCTGGTACTGGGAGAACAGCTCATGTCTGAAGGCATATCCTCCAAGCAATTAATTATCCCCCATATTTGTGTATTTGTATTGTCCTACTTGTTGTAATTGTGCTACATCTATTTGGCACTAGGCTGCTCTCTATACCTTTCACTCCCATGGGTGAGCTGTGAAACAAATTGGTGCACCTCATTTGGAGCCAGGGAAAGAAATGTGCATGGTTAATGGGATCCATGATGTATGGGCAGCCTGTGCTGGGCTGCCTCACTGAGTGCTTTGGCTGCGCAGAGCTCCTGATAAATGAGCAGCCTAGCCAAAGAATGAGGGCAGACAGGAGATGCTCAATAAGTACTAATAGGCTACACAAAGTATTATGCTCAACAATGAGGGCTTTTTTTCATAATTCCAGATAGCAAACTGTGTTAGTCATGCTAATGTGAGACAGTTTTTGTGACTGCCTTGACATTTTCCATTTAAATACTTGGGAAGCTGCTTCTTTCACATCTGCATGTCCAAGTACGTTGTGGTGGATTAACTCTAGTCAATTTAGCACTGTGTTGTCAACTGTAGTTAAAACAAATGTTATGGGATACTTCATCACTGAATGGCCTGCACTCATTATACAAAAATTGGCATTTATAAACAGCTCTTCCATGAGGTTTTCTTGAGTTTGTGAGTGACTGAGAGAAGAAACACATCCTGGCAGCTGTTGCATTCTGGATCTGCTGAGGCACTTTCAGCATCTTGTGCTCATGCAGTTCAAACAAACAAACCAACTCTACTGCATCTGGGTACAAGAAACTGCCATTTTACTTTGTGGTGACAGATCCACAAGGCTGATGTCACTTGTTTATAGGGCAAAAGCGAGATCGATAAACTCACAGGGAATTCAAAGCTCACACACTGCATTTCCTAGGGAGGATTAGCTGAAAGGAAATGTCTGACAGCTCTGTGTCAGCTTTCACATTACAAGCTGAAATATTCTTTCTTCCCCTTCACAGTCTGATGGAAATGAGAGTAAAACTGCTGTTCACTTAAATCTTGGCCAGTCATTTAGCAAGAAGTGTTGTATCAAATCAGTAATTTTGCCTGCCTGGAATATCCTAGACCTTTAGCAGTTACTTAGGAACACATCAGCCTTTCCCGACACTCAAGTCTATTCATTAGTTCTGCCAATGCCTTTCTTAAGCTGGAACCTGCTAAGGGTTCACAATGTAGATTGAATGAAACGGCCAGAAACTTCCAGAAATGTTTTGTCCCGCTTTGCAGTTTGAATCTTTTTGATGAAGATTGTCCTTATTCACTTCACTACTTTGCTAGATATTTATTGTGCAGTTTTTACTGCTCCAGTGTTTACATCTTCAGGAGAGATGTTCCAGTGAATGAAGTGAGAACTGAGGCTTTCTTAGAATGAGACAATACGCGTACTAAATTTAGCATGAGGCCTTCCTTCTTTTTTTTCAAAATTCAAAACAATGATGAAAATCTAGAACTAATAAACTGCAGATGCAAAAAAACCAGTTTTGCTTAGATTTTGTTATATCACATGGATGATTTCAAGGGTTTAAGATCTATTTCTAGGCCATAGCTGACTTTCTTCTACTCATGGAAGAACATTCCCAAGTTTCACAGTCAGTGGCCTTGATCTACCCACATGTGTTTTCCTACCAGTTGCTGGCTTGGACTACTGTGTGCTTTTGCAGAAATAGCAGCCCTCCAGTATTTGAAATGGAACAGCGAGCATGAAACTGGATGTAACTTCCTCCCACAATGGGAATGACCCTTCCTTCCTCCAGATGTGCTTTTACAAATACTGTTTTGGAGTAAATTATTCCTGTTCACTTAGAAATTCCAGTTTAAGCTGAGTCCTTCCTAGTTGAAGTAACTGGGGGAAGGCCTCATAGTAAGATGTAATCATTCTCTTTGTTTTGAAGAAGATAATACCTCTTACAGAGCTGTGGTACAAACACACCAAGATTTGCTTTTAGGCAGGAGGATTTATTTTACTCATTTTGACGTGGAAGCTGGTGGGTGGTAGGCAGCCTTGTTTTTTTCTACAAATCTCTGCTGATGCTGTTTTTAAAAACAAAATGAATACAAGTCCCTTAGGAGATGCAGAATAAGACAACAGATATTTCCCATCGTTTTGCCTTTTTTATTTAAAAATTGCTGATTTTAAAATCTGTTGCATTCTGTTTGTTTTTATGTGCAAGTTTCCAGTGCCTTACAAGTTCCTGTGCAGGTAAAGGGAGAGGTAACAGAATTTCCTCACTGCAGGCTAGGCTCAGGCTTTCTTCCTAAAGCAAAAGGCTTCTGCTTTGTGCTTGGGTCACAACAAGTCCCTGCATCTCCATCTGGCTGAAACAAAAGGGACCACTGTAATCCAAAACCAGAAATGCTAACAGGAGAATATTGCCCCACTATGAGAAGGGCATAAAAAAATACACCAAAAACTCTGATTTCAGTGGAATTCCAGTCTGCCATACGTAGGAATCATTTAAGATTGTCAGTTTAAAAACAATGACAATACTGGTACAAAGATCAAATTATTTCCGAAGAACTCCCAGGCTTTCTCTTTTTTTTTTTTTCCCTTTAACGACTTCCTTCATATTTTAGCAGTGACTAAATCTCAAATTAATTCTATAATAGATGATGGAAAAGCACTTTAGAACATGAAAGAATATTCAGCATTCATTTGCAATTCCCCTTAGAAAATCAGTTGCAGCATAATTTATCTGAAATATTAGATTATTTGCATTTTATCCAATTTTGGTGGAGATTTCCATTCATGTGTTTTCTCTGTTTATCCTGGAGATTCCATTAATCTGCCAATTTTTTTTTTTTCCGGAAATTATCCTCTTACCACTTTTTTTTTTCTCTCTGCTGTGTTTATTTCATGTCCTTCTTTCTAAACATCCCCAGACTTTCAGCCTGCTAACTTGGATATCTTTGGGCAAAGCACTTGGCCTCTTTTTCAGTGATCTCCATCTGCTGAGGGGGGACAGTGCTTCCCCATCTCCCTGGGGCTGCATTTAAATGGACTGATGTTCATAAAATCCTTTCAATGCCTCCTGCCCAAAATTCTCCAAGGAAAATCATGGCACAAAGAGCTGTTGATACTGACTACACTTTGAAAAAATTGCAGGCAGCTTCTTTTTGTCTTCCTTGTTTACTTTGTTTTTCTGAAACGTTGATGAACTGAAAAGTCAAGCCAGGAAAAACAGGAAATAAAAAAGCTTGTACTCCTATTTGACAGATTTTTGCTGTTGAATTAAAACTTCAAATAAAATTGAAATGAAAACTTAGATGCTTTAGTTGTCTGACCTTTTATCTTTGAGTTCTCCAAACCATTCCTGAAGTAGGCATTTCACACATACTTGTGACACAAACCAAGTGTCGCATGAAAGAACAGGCTGTTCCCATAACATTGGGGTAGGAAGCCTTTGCCTAAGTTAAAAGAAACACCTGAACACCCTGTGGCTGTGTTATTCTGTAATTACCTGTTCTAGACAAGTCACCCTTGCTCTGACAAATAAAAGTACGTGGGGCATACATGCTTCCCCGGAGGGGATCAAATGGAGAAAGCGTTTAGAGATCACAAATGCTTGTGGCAGAGTAGAAATCCACTATTAAAATATCCTCTGATATCAGAGCAACCTCCAACTTCTGATATCAAAGAAAGCTTATGTTAATTTGTTGGGAGCACTTGCAAAGATGGGTTGTGCACTTCTGACCTGGTTCTGACTGACAGGTTCCCATTTATACCGGAGCATAAAAAAGAGAAAATCAGTCTGCTCTTGTAGGATGAGCAAGTTGCTTCTGAATTACTGGCCTGTTCCTCTGGTTTTTGAGCTTGAACTCCTTGCACTTCGTGCTAATTTTCATCTTTAGTTTCTGTGCTTTGCCTCTGCTATTTTCAATAAGTGCTGCGTCAGTCACCACACTTTCTCTGATGTGCTCAAGTATGGAACATCTGTTCTGTGTACCTGCTGCTTGCCTTTTATTTCTGTTTCCTCTTAAACACACTTTTACAATAAACTCTCCAACAGTGATGCACTGAGAATGAGTCTGTAACGTGCATAAATATATGTATCTGTGAGTGAGTGGTTTTTTGCAAACTGCAATTCTAGTATTTAAGTTCCCTCTTTTGTAGTTATGTTTTGCTTTACCCAAAGTCAGATTTTGCTACCTTTGTTTGCACAACCCCCATGTAACATTATTAATAATGACTTTTACTATTGAAGTACAATTTTATAATTGAAGTACAATTTTTAAAATCGGCTTTTCTGCACCTTGCTGTTCACCATGTTATCAGCATTTTTCCAAAACTGTTCTCCATTTGTAGAGCACAAATCATACAAGTATATATGAATTTAAAGGAACAAGTTCAAGATAATTCCTCTTCATCAGGCTCTCTGTAATGAAGGATGTTGTTGCTCGTTCATGCTGCAGACTGTAGCTGCCACGGCTGTTCACTTTGAATGTGCGGTACTTTCCCAGAAAAAGGAAAAAAAAAATTAGCCAAAGGTTTTTAGTGCTATGTTCTTCAATGTTGTAAATCTGGGAGGGTGTGGTAAAACACATTATGTGTGGGATTTCTAATGCAGTGAAGCCAACAGATTGAATTTATCTTGCTGTTACTGTTGTATGAATAACAATAATTACCCATTTTTCCTTTCATTAACTTCATGATTTTGACAGATATGCCGCTTTTAGAAAGACACACACTAAATCTCTGAATTGTGATTCTAAAAAGTCACTCTGTCTGGGAAAAACTCTTCCAGAGGCCAAGGAAATACTTCAGCTGACAGTAACTCTTTTTTGAGTTGGTTTCCTTGTGTGCTTTTCTTAAGAAACTGGTCTCTAATGAGCAGATCTGATTTGAAGCTGCTTCACGCTTGCACAGGGAAGAGAGAAATTTCTAAGCTCTGGGTCAAAGTTTGAGGGAGTTTCTTTATGTGTACGCAGAGTCTTGTGTGCGATCATTCCCTTGCACCCTTTTGGAAGCCTGTTACAAGCTCACACAGAGTATCTAAGGGCTATAGGAATAGACTTGATAAAGATTGAGAAGCTGGATTTTTTGTCGGTCTTGCATCTAAAAATACTTTCTCTTGTTGTTTCTTTTCTGTGAAGCAGAGATTTCGAAGTGATGACAGTTTGAGGTTTTATGTGAGCTTTTCCATGGAGCTTACCTTTCCCTGCAGCTGGCTCTGAGCCCTGCATCCTCTGGAGCACAGGGATGAGGCACTAACAAGCAATGGGCAGTCCAAGTGAACTCACTGATATAATTAATTTAAGCACCAAAATATCAAACTTCTTCAATGAGATGATCATTGAATAGGCTGAGGGTTGTGAAACATCAGAAGGCTGAATAAATAGCCAGTAGATTACTGACTGAAATCGTTACTTAATTTAGGTAAAATAAAATATTTTAAAACCCAGGTGAGATCTTACTAGCATAGAGAGCATCTATGCTCTCTTACTAGCATCTTTAAAATAATCAAGTGTTTTTTCAGCAGCCCCCAGCCCCTCTGTGCTTCCTCTGGGTTCCCACATTACGTGTCCTGTGTCAGAGAGTGACACTAAATTGCTGAGCACTTGACTGGGAATGGTGCTGCTGACTTTCATTTTAGGATAAACCCAAATTTTATTGGTGCTTCTCTCATTCTTAGTTCATTTGTTGAAGTGAGCAATGTAAAGTTGTCCTTCACCACTGGTGTGAACTTTCCACTTTGTATTTGTGTGAAATGATTTTGGTGAACTCCGTTATCTAGATTATTTACAACCCCAGCAACAGAGATTCATTCGGGCAAAATAAGCTTATTTTTCTTCACTGACAAAGAATATCTTTGAAAATAAAAGTGGTATCTAGGCTGCTAAGCTTTTTCTTTTTTCTCTCTCTTTTTTTTTCTGGTTTTTTTCCTCTTCCTTTCCCCAGAAGAGACATACTGAGCTTTTAAAAAGTATATGTGTGAGCACAATAACTTGCACACTTTTATGTTTGCTAAGGAAAAAGTTTATCAGACTGTTTTGTTGATCTCTGTAGATTTGTTTTGTGGGGAAAGGCTGCCAAAATGTCAGTCAAAGCTTAAGGCTAAGCCTACAGCCATCCTGATGTATTAAAACAGGAAGAAAAAAAAGAGGATGATGAAAATCCTAATCCACTGAATTGCTATAAAGACTTTTTTTTTATATTGTTGTGGTGGATCTGGCCTGAGATTCTTACTTGGGATATCAGTGCTGAGTGAAGAGTATTTGTAAATTCTGCCTGTACCAAGGTTCATTTGGGATGTTTACCAGTGCTCACAGTGCTGACGGCTTCATGCAAGGGCATCGAAAGGAGCCCTAGTTCCGGTGGTCACAGTCCTTCCTGACATAGAGCAGAGCTGCAGGAAGAAACTCTCTCAGCTGTGGAGCTCCAGTGTCCAACACAGCCCTTTCAATAGTTGCTTCTCTTTTGGGTTTTGAGGAGTATGGTGCTCCTTTCTCCTCAAGGGTGGGAAATCACAGTGGTACAGTTAATTTTTGCTGGTGTCATGACAGCAACTACTTTCCTTTTGGAATGCCAAGTTGGGATGTGTCATTCATCTCAGGTCCTGTCTGAAATCTGTGGGCCTCCTCTGGCCCTAGAATTTATGGTGAGTTGTAGGGGAAGAAAGTGTGTGATGGATGTACTTGTTCACTCCACTGCTCTTGCAGCTTCTCTTTTTTTGTGACACGGTTCATCGAGCCCTCGTTATCTTGTGTTGCTGAGACATGCAGCCAGTCCCTTGCTTAAGATAACTTAGGCTGCCTCAGACAGCTGGGAGGGAGCAGGAATTGGAGACTGTGGCTTTTGGAGCATAATTACAAGTCAATGTCCAATTCACTTTGTCATGGTGTCCACCAGAAGGAACACCCTGGCTTCACTGTGATGCGCCTGTGATCTTTTGATTGCTGTCTTCTCCCCAAGTCACAAACAGAATCCCCTGATGTTTAGCTTGAGTTGAAGGGGTGTGAAAAATTGATGGCACCAGCAAAATCAAAGCTGTAGTAAAAATTGCTGGTTCTCAGCAAGCATTCGTTAGTGCTTCCTTTTCGCAAAGCAGAAAATTGCCCAGATAATGAGAACTGAATTTTATATCCTATGTGTTTTTCCGGGGCACATGCTAATTGTTTTCTTATCAACTCTGCAAATAATTGGCATGACAGTAGTCTCTGAATATTTGTGTAAACTAAGAGCAGACCATTGTGAGTTTATCTCCCTAGACAAACCAAGACAAAAAGAGTAATTTTCTTACTATTTAAACCAGTTTTTAAGTGGAAGAGGTTAACTTCTCATTTAGAATTGATTTCGAGGTTCAAGGGAGACCAGGTTACACGTATTAAGGCAGAGATTTTTCTGATAAAACCTGAATGAGGAATTAGGTCCCTAATTACCCAGCTGATTGCCCTGTCAATTAGCAGCCCAAGCCTGGATGGCCATTCTGTCTCTGGCCTGTCTTAGCTCCTGATGCTCCTTGCTTGCCTGCTCTTTCCTACTGCAGTTCAGGCAAAGCCAGAAATCTTTGCTCTTGCCTCTTCTCAGAGCCCTTCTTCACAGGGGACATATTTACTGATACCCAGCAGCTGTCTTCCTGCTAAAATCTTTTGACCTCATTTTAAAATTAATTTCAATTGCTGACATAAAACATCTATTTCCTCTGTATTTTTGGAAATTCCTTTTGGTCAACAAAGAAATGCCTGTCTGGTTTCTAAATCCTTCCTTTTTTCCCCTTTTTTTTCGTCTTCTTCTTTTTTTTTTTCTTCCGAAAATAAATGTGAGGTGTGTGTTTAATTGCAATAAATTACTTGAGATGAAAGGGCTTGCTTAATTTAGTAAGTTGCTCTGTGGATCATAATAAGGAGGATTGACCTGTTCCACTCATGGTCTGAATTTCTGATAGCATCAGCAATAAAAAGCACAGAGGACCTATTTTAATCATTAAAATTGCAAAGGCATATCAGAATGCTTGAGTAAAACAGGTCTTCTGAGTGGATGGCATATTTATGTAAGTGCTTTGAAAGGAAAAATGCTTCTTATGGTTGTATCATTACAAGAACAAAACATGAGGAATGCAGCAACAAGTTTTCAATCTTAATTATAAATCAGTTCGGTTACAAGTGCAATGCAACTTGTATTTCTAGTTTTCTTTCTATAAAATTAAATTATCCTTGTTGATATAAATTATAGTACACATCTATCAAGTAGATGAATTCAAAGCAATAAGAACTGCAGATTCCGATTCCTCCTTTTATTTTTTGTTATTGTAGCTACACATATCTGAACTTTTAACTACCATAGAATTTTTATTATTTTAATTCAGTTTCTCAAGCATTAACTTAGTTCCTTCAGAAACAAACTACCTAACTTTGCCATCTGGATTGTGGTCCAATTATTTATCAAGTGGTATTAACAACACGTACATGTTTGTGTAGAGGTGTCAGACATTTTGCAGTCCCAGGTCAGCAAGTGTAATCCAAGGGCTCTGTTCCTTTCCCTTCCACAGCAGGGCTCCAACACACAGCAGTGAGGAACACATCTGGAGCCACAGCTCTTCAAGCAGGCTGACACTTGGGCTACAAGGCCTTGGCTAGGAAGCAGAAAGAAAGCAAAAATTAACTGAGAGGGACAAATCTGTCAAAAACATACAATTGAGAAAAGCTCAATAGCTGAAAGAAGTATAGGTGCAAATTCCAGAGGCGAACAGAGACAGTTCTGCCTGTGAATGCCCTCTCTAGTGAAGAGCTCTTTGTGAATTTAATGTGTGCCTGCAGTGCGTTATTTGAAGTGGATCTCTGTGGTTCATACGTGAGTTTGTGATACTGGAAGCAGTGACAGAGTAGGTGTAGGAGCCTGGGAGTATAACTGCCTGGGTCTCTGGCACACACTGAACATCTGGAATAACAGGCACCTCCTTTACATGTTACAGAGCTAAAGCACTCTAACACTACCCAGTCACTGAGAGAGATTTCAGCATCGTGGTCTAAAACTTTTTCACAGCAAATACCCAAGCAAGCCAAGTTTAAACTCTGAGGTGGTATTTATTGCTATATCTAGACAATTTACAGTGCTCAGGCAGTGGGATGGTAATGCAATGGCTACCCTATGTGTAATTAGATGGGTTAGCAAACAACTGAAATGAGCAGAAAATGTCTTCCTATTCCTTCCTCCTATTTATGGAGGAAGTCCTCAGTGAATTCCAGCAATGTAGTGTTTAATCACAGAACAATGTAATTAAGGTTCCATAAGATAACTGGCTCTTTGATTCCGGCAGGGCTCTGGAATTTGCTTGGCAATATCCATGTGCCAGCAGAAGTCCACACTTGCACTTGCTCAGTGATTTTAGAAACCCAGTTAATGCCAATACTGTGGATTGAATGTACTAGAGAAGGTAACTGGTGAGCAAAGGTCTGGCTGCATGTGCAGGTGGGACCTGCAGTGTCCTCAGGGCCTGGGCAGTGGCTGCCACAGCACTGGCTCACTCTCATCATTATCTTCTGTAGTCTTGGCAAAGGGGAAGGACATTGCTTGTATATCCTGAGGTGGAGTCAGACTGTGGCCAGAGCCTGCATAAGGTCTTGGAAGAGCAAATTTTAGATATATGAGAGAAGAATAGTTCTGAAAAAGATGATACTAAGCAAAAAGGCTGTTGAGCTCTCTGCGAGGCTTCAGGGACCTGGCATCCCTATGACTTTGTGTTGCTTAAACCAGAAAGCAGGTTGAGAAAGTCACATTACAGGGTTGTGATGTTTTATTTAGATTGGTTTTCAAAGAGGAGAGAAGCTGTAATAATAGCTCTGGGTAGCAGTGGATAAAAAAATAACTGGGTTTTTAACCTGCCTCTGGTGGTCGAGTGTCTTCACTAGCCTCTCATGAACACAGTACCCAGGCATTGTCACTGTCAGAGAGTGTTGTGTTTCAGCAAATACAAAGAGAGTAATTTGTGCTTTTTCTGTGGGTGCAATCCACACAGGAGACTTCAAATGAAGGCTGGTGCTTTGCTAATGTGTAGCATTTGTAAAATTCATGTTTCTGTGGTTTTATATGTTTTTAATATGTTTTGTTGGAATTCCAAATCATGGCTCCCAAATCTAGTCAGCAGAACCACCTGAACAAAATCATCTTTGTCTGGGTACTGTGTTCTCTCATTGGTTATGCAGAGAACCAGTGCAAGAGTAACAAGTTGTGGCTATCCTTAAAATTGAATAATGCCAGGGAGCTTTTTTGAGATTTTTTTTTTTTTTTTAACGTAACTTTGTTTTCAGAAGTCCTTGGAACATCTGTGCTTTTGTGATGAAATTCTCTTACCCTGATTCATGATGCAAACCCTTCTCTCATGCATCTCCATAACCCAATTATTTGTATGGCACTGAAGAGAATTTTGCATATTAACTAAATCCATTGCTTTCCAAGGTTTAGGGAACTGTAATTATTTTCAGTTAAAACTTTTCTTGGCTTTGTAACTAAAATAAAAGGTAAAAGCTTTTTTTTTTTTTTTTAAGTTGGCAGTATTTCTTGGAATTAATCATTGCTGTATTATTTCAACAGTCCCGCCAATTGGTTTTTTTGGTAAGTTCTGTTACTGTTTTCAGAACATGGAAACCAAACTGGGATCCTCTGCAGGCACTAAGCCAGAAGAGTGGAGCAGGGGAAGGGTGAGCAGTGGATAAATAGCTAACTATAGGAATAGTTTCTTCCCATTCTCACCCATTATGCACCCTGCATTAACATACAAGGGGAGTATCAGCAGTGTATTCACTGTCCAGTGTTTCAGGAATTTTTTCCATGCAGAAATGTGGGATGCAGGTATTCCAGAGATTTTCACCAGGTTTCTACAGGACTTCAGTGGTGTTACCATTCAGAAATTGTTTGTTTTCTGTAGCAGAATGCTCTGATGGGACCTCCAGTACATCATCTCCTCAAGTGCCTTTTCCCAGTGCCCATGAGAGGTTTCTAAAGTCTGTTATCCTTCCTTTGCCATTGATCCATACCCTGAGGTGGAGAATGAGGTGATGAGCTTGGCTCTTTTGCTGCCCTTAGGATGTCAGGGGGGCATCCCATCCTGATACCTTCAGTTTGCACTAGTAATTAGAAATGCTGTAGTCCTAAAAAGCTCTGGAAATATAATTAAAATCAAACATCATACTTCTGGGGCAGAAATTGGCGGTGGTACTTTCTGTTCCATGTTAAATGTCTGGAGCAATGAAAATGAGCCCTTGTTTGTGGATAGATGGGAAGGTTCCTGTGTAGGACAGAGGAGCATGCATTACTTATTTTACCTTCATCTTACCAAGAGGGAGCAAAAAGTAAACACTGTTCCAGTGAAGGAGATGTTCAGTCTGCTTTTATCTTGTATGGAAGATGCAGTTTGTTTGTCTGAGAAATAATTGAACACCAGATAACAAAGTGATCTGATTTAATAAAAAAGCTGAGGAATAAAATTTTAGTCTGCAGCTGTGGCTAATTCTGTTCTGTTTGCAATAAAAATAATAATAACTTTCCTGTGACATGGCCATTTAAGCATCTCTATTATGAGTAATTGGCATAGCAACTTGATAGAAAAAGACAACAAGATCCTACCTGTATTGCAACCATTTTGATCAGGAGATAAAAATGACCAAGTTGTGGAAGTAGTAATATCTGGGTCATTGAATCAATCCGACACCAATTTATAACTGTGCGGGGAAATGAAAATGGAAAGCAGTCTTAAAGTCCTGTTAACAAGAGATACTCATCACTTACTCTCAGCTTTTCATTTTTAGGGATATGAATACTATAAGCACTGAACATGACTCTCAGTTCATAAATCAGTACTGAAACAACAATTTTTTTGAAGTCTACAGGAAATCTTTACAGAACTGCTGTATAAACCTGTACTACAGATGTGCGAAAAGCAGGAGGAGATTAAATGTTGTATCTATAACTTTAGACTTTGTTGAGTTTTAGGAAGGATGTCATCATTCTCATGGGCTGCCAAAGGCAGAAACACTGTGATCACTCCCTCATTTGTTCTTAAGATTTGTAAAATTAAATGCTACTAAACTTTGTCAAGGAGCTAGCCACTCTACCAAAATAATGGAACCTGCTCCTTAGAATCAGTGATGAGTATTTTATGATTCCATATGTGTGGTGGATTGCAGTTGCGGTATCCCTCTGAGTTGCAGAGGAATTCAAGCTGAGAGAAGCTCCATAGATTCTACTTATTGCCTCTCTGGTTGTTAAAGGAAAGCACATGTCAAATCAGCCAGTGATAGGATAATGTGTTGCCAGCAGCAAAATATTTTGAGTTAGCATTTAGTTATATAGAGTATAGAAATGTCACGCACAAAGCATGTGACCGCTTCCCTTATTACTTTGGGGTTTGATTGTTTACTGAGAGACTGCTGCGCAGTCCCTGTGCATAGTGTTCCTGCTGGAAAGGTAAAGCCAAAGCTTAGACCTGTTTCTTTCTACTGGCTTCAGTTTGTCTGCTCAGTGCCCTGCCTGCTGCTCTGCCTGACCAGGATCCCCCTGGCCTGGGACTGCAGCTCGAGCCACTCAGGCAGTTCCATGTTGACACTTTTAGGAGCTTTGCTCTGTGAACTGACACTGTACCAGGTGCCGACCAGCACTCAGCAGCTCCGTGCTGCTGCCGGGTTTATCTTCAAGTGTCCTCAAAATACTCGGGCATAAAGAGTTCCGCCAAACTGGGAGCTTGATTTCTGCCTACTTATGATTTCCTGGGGAACGTATAAGATATTTTCCTCACTTCCTATCTCACTTATTGAGTAAATGCCTTTAGCTCAAGCTGCTTACATTTCTATTTTGACTGTGGCAGAGGCAATTGCCGATCATGAACGGGGCAGATGTGGTAACACTGATTCATACACAGATGTTTTGCTGTCTGTCTTGAGGGGAAAAATCTGATTTCTCAGTTATTTCTATGTCAACAAATAAATCTGTCCTCCAAAACGTTAGGCATGACCAGAAGAGCAGTATCGGATGGTATAATGTAAGAGCAGCATACCAGTACATGACCTGTGGCTTCTGAGCTCGGCTGGAGGGCACTGAGTGCAGAGAGTTCCTTTTCATCCCACTTTACTTAGCATAAACAGAGTCCAGTTATTGCTTCCAGTCTGACACTGACTTGCATGTAGAGTTTTCTGGCAGCTTTGTGCATGGGATAAGAGGGATCTGCTGCCCTAAGCACCCCTTGCTGTTAGGTCAGTGGTGCTCTGATAAGGCTCCATCTCGCACATGTGTGGGGGGTGGTAGGTTCAGTTCTAGCCCTGCTTCCTGTAGGATATTCAGAAATTTGCTAAAGATAGGTGTTTTTAAACTTGCACTGGAAAAGTGTTGGGTTTACTTCTGGTGCTGGCAGATATTTTTGAAGATTGGAATAGATTTGAAGTAACCTTGCAGATAAAGTCCTTCCTTCCCTGCCACAAACAGACATGACTTTGTCCTGGTAGAGCATTTGGAAGAGAGCTGATGTGTGATCCAAAAGGGGAGCTGTGCCAGGATGGTGGCAATGAAGCAGATCTCTCAAGATTGTCCCTAGAATGAGTCACATGAGGAGAGAGAAATGCAGACTGGCTGGCCATGGTGTGTCAGAGGCACTGAGGAAGGAGTTGCTTAGGAAATGATGATAGACTTCTGACAGCACAGCAGTCTGTTGAGAGCTGAAGCCCCTGTTCGCTGTTTCAAAGGCCAGAAGGACCTTTTCAGCAGCAACTGATGAAGGAAGTGTGGGAGGTCTGTTCTGGCTGGGAGTGACATCACCTGACCATGCATGTACCACACACACTGCCAAGGAAGCCACTCCTTTCTGCTGGTTTTATGCTCTTTGGGGTCACTGAGCCTGCAGTTGTGGGTTGTTTATAAGCTGTAGAACCTGGAGGGCCTCAGGCTCAGAGATGGTAATTGCATTCCTGGGACCTCCCACACAGCTGTGAGTTTAGATGCTTGGGACTCTCCTCACAGGAGTGGGAGTAGCCAAGGTCATGCACTCTGTGGCTGCATGTTCAAGAAAGCAAGACATTTTTTAGCATGAGGTTAAAACTTGAGTACTTCCTTTCATCTCCTGCTGCTTTGGGGTTTCCATTTACAAAGCTGGAGTGTTGTCCTTGATTGCAAAGGTGATGTCTAATTCAAATGTGGAATGGAAGGAACTCATAGTGTAATGCACAATTGTTTTGGTTTCTTGACACATCTGAATTCTCCTGGTTTTGTGACTGTAAATTACAAATGTTTGAGTAACTCATCAAAAAGCAGTATCAACTATGCATATTTACAGTCAGAAAGACCAAGGTAAAATGTCCTCTTTTCCCCATTTTTCCTTCAAACTCCAATCCCCCACTTCCCAGAGATTGCTACTGTGTTCCCCGTGTGTCTGATCCCCTTTCTGCACCTCTGCCACCAGCACAGCTTAGGTGTGAATTAGCAACAAGTGCTTCTCGAGGCCCTGGTTTAGGAAGGCTGATTATCTGTGTGTGAAAGCGTCACCCAGCTCACAGTGTGTGTCTGTAACTGGCCTGTCCTAAAGCAGGTGTGCTGCTATTTTAAAGCTGAGTTCTGTGGAAGCAGGCAGTGGGTTATTTTCCAGTCCAAATGTGATGACTTGAGAATAGGGCCCTCCTGGATAACTCTCAGGTACCTCAGATCTGAATCACTGATGCCTTCCAGTACTTAAATAATCACTTAGCACATCTCAAGGGCAGGCAGGTGGGGTTTTTACTGCTCTCTGAGGATTTTACCAGAAATACTCTCTTCCTGAAGCAGTACCTAGAGGAACAATGTTAACATGTCATGGAAATGCCTTTACTGTGATGCAGCGAAGAATAATGTGCTCAAGTTATGTGCATGCAAGTTATTAGTGCTTCCTCCCCTTCACACAGCAAGCTGTTTATCTTTCAAGAGACTGAAAACTCACCGTTTTGCTTTCCAGAGATTTCCTTATGGAACAAACAGTATAAATAACATCTGCAATATGAAGCTTTGGGGATAAAAAGAGAAGCTTTAGGCCGTGATGTCTGTATTTATGTATTATGTTTGCACTCAGTCCCAAGGAGCAGAGAAGGCAGGGAAAGAGTGCGTTAGGACCACCATGAATTGTCTATTCACAGGAGGAAGAGGCAGCTGCTGCTGAGATTTCTGAACCCTCGCTCTCTGCCTATCTGGAAGCTCAGCTAAGATTACTTGTGGCTTGGTATTCTCACAAGGAATTAAATACAGGGCTTTGGAGTATCTTTCTTGCTGTTATTTATAGTGAAGCTACACATACAGCCTCAGTTGAAACTGGGGACCGTTTTTACTAAGCATTGTACAGATTTGGCAACGCAACGCCGTCTCTCAAAATACAAGTGGGAAGCAGCTCTACAGGTGGTTTTTATAATTTTCCCAAAAGCCATTGCTGAACGCCACAAATAGATCCTGCCTCATCCTTCTCAGCCGAATGCTCTCCCCACTAGAACAGGATGTATTTTGGGCATATTTTATCTTTCTAGCATCTAGTGATGCCAAAACCTGTGATTAGAACTCACATTTTATGTAATTTGTGATTGCTGCAGTATTTGACATTTTTCAAGTGTCAATTTCTGTACTCAAGCAGCTGAAAATGGAGCCCCAAAGTTCTTTAACAACAGAAGTTTTAAGCCTTTCATGGTGGCTTGAAAACAGGACTCTTATCAGTTGGTTTTGATGAGAAGAAGGTTTGTATTCCTTCTTTTCATCTATGAATATTTTTTAAATCTCTAACTACTAATCACTGAACTTACTATTGCTCAAATTTTTCAACTAATTCATGACTGTGTGGTTATCTACCATGGCTGCACTACTGAAAAAAACCCAACCTTGTAGGGAAAGCAAGCCCATATTTTTGGCGTAACTGTTGGATCAGCCTCTATTAAAAGGTAGGGCTGCTGAAGCACATTTAGTTTGCATCCCCATTGCAGTGAGACATTGCTGATGGTCCATCACAACCACCATACCATCTGCTTTTTCCATGCTATTTATTCCATCCTTGTCTAACTTCTTTCTGCTTTAAAAGCAAGCACATTTTCTCAAACCTGTTAGCACTCACTTAATTTTTTTTAAAGCATGTTCTGGAAAAATTAGTCCAGCCTCCATCTTGTCAAATATTCTGTTGCTGACCAGCTATGGCTTCTGAGGGAAGAAAATCTTATTATGGATTAAGGTTAAAGTATGATGTATCTACTCTGGAAGAGTGTCTCTTGCATTTTCGTCAGTCAGTCATCAAATTGTGCAGGCTGCTTAAGTTTCTTCCCAGTTTTGAGTATGTGAGTGACCCTCATGCTCTACTTGGTGATATCCACAAGTGAAAATTAGGTTAATCCCTGACTACATTCTTGAAGAATGAGGTGCTCCTCCTTCATCATATCCTGTAGTATTTTATGATTGTATTATTAGTAAAGGCTTTAATTGTTTTCAGAAAGAGGTGTGGATTTTGTAGCTGTAAAAACAGCCATCTTTTCAAACCTCATTGAGCCCTTGCCTTCGATGGCTGTGGTGATGGGTTCATTATGCAGCACTTTGTATCAGTTTTACATTTCTGGATTTCAAACATCCTCCTTGATCTTGTGTTTTCAGAAGGCCTATCAAAATGCAGGGCTTATCTGTGCAGTCCTTTGTAGCCTGGTATCACAGCTTCCCTTATATGTATCCTATTTAATCAGGGCAGCGCTGATCTCCTTGTCCTGCTTCTCATTACTTTTGTGGTTGGCAGTGCATTATAGTGAGCACTGCACAAGCAGAACACAGAGACCAGCCCCAGAACTTGTTAATCGTCCTTCATATGGACATGTCCTCGTTCCTTTCATCATTCAAATCGATCCTTTTAGAGTCTGCTGTCCCGTTCCCCCAAAAACTTTGTGTGTGTCTGTTACCAATGACAAGAAATGACCAAAATGTTTTGAGGAAGTGCACTGCAGATTTGTGTAACATAACTGCAGAACTGTGTTCCTACCCCATTTCTTCACCATTCTCAGAGGGCTTGAAAAGGATTTGGAATCCTGAAACATCGTGTGCTGCTACAAACCACACTGTGAGAAATTGTTTTTAGGATCTCTGTGGCACAGACACAGTAGGTTTTCATGGTTCTGTCCCTTGGTGGCATTCTCTTCCCTTTCTTGGGTGATTAATTCCTTTAAATGCACAGAAAGTGCAAAGTTGGAAGTTATGCTTATTGGTTATAGTTTACTTTGCTTTTTGTTCACAACTAATTCCATCTGCTATCATTCTTCCCTTCTGCCCTGAGCTTTCTTGGGCTTATCTGTGTCCGCCTAGACATTTTTTTTTTCTACATTTTGTAATATCACCACATTTCTGTCCGGCCTGTTTTCCAGATGGCTATTAAATATATTAAAAGCTTTTATTCTAAGGCCAGTATAAAACCTTATGACTCTCTTTAAACATACATGGTTTATGGCTTACTTACACTGTGTTTTTTCTCTTCTGGGCTGTAGCTATGCATCTTGTTCATGCTGCCAGGGATTTCTGAGTGCATTTTATCCTGATGGCTTTGACTTATTAATGCAAAGCTGTACAGTTTCTGGCAGTCCTTCTCTTTCTACTTCATGCGGTGAAAGTTACTGGAAATGGTAAATTTATTGCTCGTATTTCAATGATGCTATAAGAGTAATAGGCCCAAGTGTAAGAACCTTCATTCCTGCAGCTGATCCATCCATTCTTGTTCCAAAGGAGCCCAGTTTCCTTTACACCTGAGGACACGGTGTCTGATATTTGGGAAGGGGCTCAAGAGGTTAGGCTGTCTCTCACAAACTGTAGTGTAAACACTGTTTGAAGGAGAGATTCTTCCCACTGTCCTCAGGCTGCTGCCAGCACACCTGAAAGCTCTGGATAAGCAGTAGGATGTGCTGGGCAGGCCTTAGGGAAACTTCATGGCACTGTGGTGTTCCCAGCTGCTGAATTTGGGCTGTGGGGCTCTGCGTGTCAGAGAAAGATCCAGCAGAGTACAAACCTGTGTTTGCTTCAGAAATACCCCACAAAGAAAGCATAACCTTGCCTCAATATGTGCATGCTTGCCCTCCCTCCTCCTCCTGCTCTCTAACAGTTTTCCCTAAGATTCCTGAACAACAGAGCAGATGGAAACCTTACTTAAATTTAGAAACCATGAATACCACATGCTGAGCTCAATGGACCAATTCAAGTTGTTTTCCCTTAAATGTTTTTGGGTTTTATGGATTCCATTTAGAATTTTTAAAACAGCACAAACATGTGATACAAAGCACTTGAAGGTACCTGTATTCCTTGCCACATAATGCCTCACTTGGACACAAGTGTGAAAATGTGTCTTAAACAGACCCAACTTCACAGCTAGTCATCCTAAAAGACATTAACACTCCATTATTTATTAGAGCCATTATAAAAGAAACTCCGGCACAGTCCCTAAAGAGAGAAAATCTGTCATGGTTCCCAGGAAAGAGAAGCAAGGATTATCCTTGAAAGCAGTCAAAAGAGAGAATGGTTTTTACCCACTTGTCAGAGGAGTTGCCATGGGCACCAGCCAGGAGCTGAAGTTTAAATGTCAGATTTCCCTTCCAGTACTGTTTTTGCCTTTCTTTTGCCATATCCTTTTTTCTCCTTTTATAAGAATTTCTCTAACCATGTCCCTGTTTTCCCAACACCTAATTTTGCTTCTTTTTATGCCTGTCCTTGGACGTCATGCCAATCCCAGGTAAAAAAATGTGGTGGATTTTTTTCTTTTAAGTAAGGGAATATGTTCTTGGATACTGGTTTGAAAGTCATTAACATATCAATATTTGTCCATCAAAAATTGAAAAAGCCAATAACATTGCATTTAGAGACTGAGGCAGTTAAGGAAGAAACTCCACTGTAGAGCCAGGAGCAGCTCGTATCACTGTTACTGTGCCTGTATGTTGGGAGACATGTGGTACATGGCATTATTTGCTAAAATATTACAGAGAGAGGGATGGGGGAAGGAAAAGAGCAAAAGGAAAAAGCTCACATCTGTGGTAATGTCTCTGCAGGGGGAAAGAAGGCAGATCCTACTATTTGTGGAAGGTATTCATGTGTTGTCGGCTGGTTAAACTGCATGTCAATTGAATTAATGTATCCGTTAAATCTAGATAAAAGCTCCGAAGCAGCAGTTTAGAAAACACTTTTTTTTCTTTGCTGTTTTGGTTTTTTTTTTTTTTTTTTTTTTTTCCCCCTTTCCTTAATTCCTCTAAGCTGCCACAGGACATCTGGGTTGGTTTTGTTTTGTATGCTGGGTTTTGTTTTTTCTTGTGTGTCTTCACTTTCAAAATCCCCAAACAAACACAGCTGCCTTAAAAAAACCAACTCCATTTGTGTTTTGCTTACTCGTTAATAGCGTTAGCATGTAAATGAACACATCCAGGCTCCGAAGTGAGCAACTCGGCAGTGGGCGGGCAGTCACACCTCCTTTGGAGCTATTGTCTCAGTCTGTCTGGCTGCGGGCTCAGCAGGGCCCGAGCAGGGACAGCCTCTGGCAGAAACAAGGCAAGAGCTGCAAGAAGAAGAAAACAGCGTTTTTCTAAGAACCAGCTAACGCTGTCGTGGACTGGGTGCCTTAACCTCCTTTGGTCGCTGAGTTTGTTCTCAGGAGCAAAGATGAAATTGAAGCAGTAGCACATGTTCAGCTTTGGCTCCTGGTCTTGGCCTGAGAGGATTTTTTTTCTCCCTGTGGCTCTGGAAAATAGCTGTTTGTGGTTTTGAAAGCCATTTCTGATCTCCCTTCCATTGGTCTTACCTAGCATTTAAGGAGCTGAGCATGTTTCTATTAGAAATATTGACACAAAATTAATAGGTCAATACTGACTTGAATGCTGGGTTATTAATGGAACTAACAGGATGCAGATTTTTAGGATGTCTGTTCTTAGTGCAGACTGGAGTTCCCCCAGTGATTTTGAATTATGTGGTTTTTTAATTCCCTCTTGGGAATCACTTCTATGTACCTGGTGCACATAGCAATGGTGCTGGGTGGTAAAGATGTGCATGGTCATGGGGTTTGGATGATTGTGGTACGAAAAACAATCAGTGGTGAGAGACTGGGACAGCCTCTCTGTACAGCCAGAAGTCCCAAGCTCCGTTACCTCCAAACCATCCAGTCCTTGAAACAAATGCTTCAGGAAGCATCCTGTGCAAGAGGGAGGAAGGTGTGGAAGTTCAGTGCCTGCAGCAAATCATCAGGAAGATTAGTAGATGGTGTCAGTGATACTCATTGAAGAGCATGAAAGTTTTGCTTTGCTGAAGTCTGTGAGGTGGGAGCACTGATGTAACCAGTTACTTCATTTGGAATGGGAATATCGTGGGTGTACTTGGCTGCGGAAAAGTGCTAAATATAACCCTTCTGTCGTGGAATAGTAGGGAGGACTTGGGCCCTTTAGCCTGGGTTTCCCTGAAAATCCAGAGTTTCAGACAGCTGATGAGACGTCTGGCTTAATGAGAGCAGTAGCCTGTCTACCTTTATTTACCATCAGAAATTGTTCATGACCCTGATTCATGAAACCTCCACTCTAAAGCCTAGGAGTCGTGTTAAAAACAACTCAGAAACCGCTACTAATTTTTTGGGAAGATCTGGGTTTAAGATTTTCTGCAAGTATGCATCACCATAGTAATTTAAAAACTTACATGTAAAATTATAGCAACCCTTTCCTTGATGTCTCTGAAACCTCTCTCAGAGTAGATATTTTGGGTATGCTGGAGGTTTGGGGCTAGCTCTTTACCTATTTACTAATATTTTCTTTCTGAAAAAAAGAAATTAATTCTTCCTGCTTGGTAGGGTAACTGAATGATTGATTCTGGTGTTTTATTTGCCATCTAAATCTCAAGTAATCATCATCCCCCAGTGCAGTACAAGTAGTCTTGTCTTTTAATCCCTGTCCATTTCAAAAAGTCTCTTTTTGTGACTCACTGAATTATATCTTAATTTCATTTTCATTTTAGTATAATCTTACTCTGAAATAAAAAACATCAAAATATCAACTCAAAGAAAATACAAAGATTTTTTTTTCCTGGGCCTTCCTGTGTCTTTACACATAAATTGAAATCAAACTCTGTAAGTCACTCACATGTGCCATGCTAGTGAAATCCATGTGAAGTACATTCTGCTGGGGCATCAGCCTTGTCATGGAGAGATTCCAGCCCTTCCAAGGGAGACACAACAAGTAGGTGAGCAATTGTGACCATAATTTCCAAGATTTTGAAGTTAGAGACCTCCTTTTTTCTTGTCACTAAATGAAGGTGTACATCTTAGACTCTGTATTTATGCTAAATACTGATGGTAGTTATGCAAGTTCAGGGACAATTCTCATTTTTAGTACAAAAGTGTTGTTTTTCTCTTTGTCTTCCTGCCCCACCACTGGGATCTTGGGAGGCTTTGCTGTGTAGCAGATGGCAGTGCAGGTGTAGCCATACGTTAGTTTTGCTACCTTGGCTTTCAGCCTTGGGGGAGTGTGGAGCAGGGAGTCTGATTACCAGATGGAAACCTAAAGCTGACATATGAACACTGATTAATATTTCCAAGATGAGCCTTATTTCCCTGTTAGCACCAGACAATACCAGGGATTAATATCTTCATCCAACACTTGGACAAGTTGAGTGATGACGTCATGTGAAAACTAGGGACTTGCCCTGAAACTTCAGTGAAGGTGTATGTCCAATTCATGGGATTCATCTTAAACTTTTATTGTGCAATGCCACTTACACTAGAGAACTCGGAAAATAACTGTTAAAATCAGCTTAAAATCAGAAACTGCACCAACAGCTCATCTTTTCAGAGGTGTTAGAAAGCCAGTGGTTCCAATGGCTGCCTTCACACTGTAGTGGCCCTGGAACAGCCACTTAATATTGAGGCTCTGCAAAATGTGGTTCCTGAACAGGCAGTAAGCACAGGGGTTAAATCATGGGGGAATGACTCTCGCCTGAGGTGCTCAGCCAGGGCAGTGTCCAACTCAGCTGGTCATAAGACTGTACTTGATGCCAGGAGCAGGAACCTCCCAGTGTTCTGCTACTGTTGTGTGTTGGTCAGCACTCCAACACACAACAGTACAAGTTGTGTACAACAGTACACAACAGTACAGAACAAGGAACTCCTTGTTCATGGCTGAGGACAAGCTTCTAGAAAGCCAGGTTCCAGGAAAAAGGGAACAGGCTAAGCCACACCAACATGTTGATCAGAAGCAGAAATTGGCCTGCTTCAGGGCTCCATTCATATTGGTGCATTCCCTTTCTATTAATGGACATAAACACATGTTTTGAAAGAGTGAAACCAGGACAATTTCTTCAAATTGTTTCAGCCCTCACCTGATGCCTGCCTCCAAAACATGTTAAAATGATATGGTTTCTTTTTACTTGGTAATATTTAAGGGGTTTCCATGGACTTCTCAAGTTTCCTCTGGAGTCCCATTGAAACTTGAAGATTCCCAGTGCCTTTAATGCTCATATGAAAAAACTTCTGTTTAGTTGCAGGGCTCTTCCTTCAAAATAAGGCCATTAACTCTGAAAAATATAAAGCAAAATACAAATCTCTGTGTGAGAAAGGGAAGCCACCTGAAAATGTAGCCCCAAACTCGAATAGGATCTGTGTGTTAGCATGTAGGATCCTCAGTATTTTTAATTTGCTTCTTTGTACTGGATTGACAATTTGCCCATTAGAGAATGGTGTCATCATGCTGTAGTTGAAACCTTTTTGCACGTGCTACAGAAATTGCCAGAAAATTAACACACTACAGTTGGCAACAGCTGCCCTTGGTTATGATGCGAGTGTTAGAGAGATGAAAAGTACAGAAATGAGAGTGAAGGAAAAAAATATAAACTAATGGGGGTAGGAGAGCAAGTGGAACCACTGCAAGATTTGTCTTTCTGAAAACTGCCTGATTGCTTTTCAGATGTATCCTTTCTTTTCCCTGTTGACAAGCAAAGCTTGGGAATAATAAGTGCTGCATGAATTAAATCCATCACACTTGACTGACTGGATACCATGTACTGGATCTTCCAACCAATTTGGGTTCAATCAGTGTGCCACTATTGATTTTGGTGCTTTGACAGAAAATAGCAGAGAGAGAAAGGAAGGTGGGGTGGAAATCTTACCGAGGTTTTTTTGGGGATGCTGTAGCTGTAGGGGGTTGCTGAGATAATGCCAGATTTCCTCCACTTAAGGTACCAGAGAACATGTGAGCATGGCTTTGTACAGCTCAGTCAATCAATAATAACTATGTCTCTGTTGGTGCTGCACACTGTTCTTCTGTGGCTCTTTAGGAAAAGCTTATTGATAGCAGAGCAGGAGGGTGGTTATTCTTGTCCACCTACACCGTGTCTGTTCCAAAGCAGCGCCAGCTTTCCCTCGGCAGTACAGCTGTGCTCTGTCAGAAGTAGCAGGGATGAGAATGTCAGTCTGTTCCATTGAAATGCAGATGGGCCGAGATGTTGCACAAGTCTGTCACCAAGTGCTGTTTATTTCACTGTGTTTTGATTGCTCAAACAAGGACTAGCTTTGAGAAGTTACATACAGCATTTTATTTTCTTTCCCTCTTCTCTTTTTCTGGGTTTTGTCTGTTCCAATATAATTTGTTGAAGAAAGAGCCTGTCCTTGGCTGGGCCTAGGGGGAGAACTGGGATAAGAATTGCCCAAGAGCTGCTTGTACAAGGAATAGCAGGGACTCCTGATGGAGCGCTGTGGGGGCTACCTGTTGTATTTCTGCTGAAATATATGATATTGAATGCTGAATATTGCATGGAGTGCACTTTGGATTGTTCCTGGGAATGGAGCTGTAATAAGGCTGCTGAGGAATGGGAGATTTGAGCTGAAGTTTTCCTGTTTGCCTTGTGCCACACTCAGGGTAGGACACGATACCTTTCTGCCTTGTCATTGATCTATTCACATTGCCAGTCCTCCGGGGCAGGGCTGTTTCTCCTGTGCTTGTCTAGGACTTGGAATCAAGTTTTCATGAGGGATCTGTAGAAGCTGCTGTAATTCAAATCATCCTTGTTAAAAGGGGAGTTGTGTAGGAATGGCTGTGCCAGGCAGGTGCAGTAATGGAGTTCAGCACCTTCTGCATGCACGCAGCAGAAAGAATAGGGTTTGCACCATGCTGCCCTCTCCTCTCTGGTTTCTGGTCTTCCTTTTGATTTCTTCATTTTCATTATGATCAAGGCATAATATAGAGTTTAAGGCCTTCTCTGTGAGTAAGTGAAATCCAGTCATGTTCATCCCTGTTAGCATATTTCATATGTTATGAACATATACATATGTTATCTGTAGCATATTTCACCTGAGTGAGTATGGTCATTTTGGGTAAATTGTTTTTCAAGGGTAAATACATGTTGCTGAAGGGAAGAGATGCAGCAGTTACTGTTCCCCAGAGTAGGTGACATTTTCTACAGAGGACTTCCTTAGGGAGAACTGCTAAACCTTAAGATGTCATCTCTCCTAAGAGAAGATTCTAGGTGTCTTTTCTACTGTCCAAAGCACTACAAGTATAGAAAACAGACAACAGTAATGAATGGTTACATTTAATAATGGGCTGTAATAGTGAAGTACAGATCTGATTACTAAACCTTTCAGTATTTGAGGCAGAATTTCTTGTTACTGTAGGAGGCTGTTCCCTCATTTCTGTAGTAACAATTTACAGTAATTCCTCACAATTTCCAAGCGATGTATTTTAGGAGAAGAGCATCACACAGCTCCCCAGCAGGTACAGCCTCTTTTGGCTGTGGTGGCTGTTCAGAATGCACAGTGCTAATGGGGGGAGTTCAAGTCCCTGCCTTTTCTATGATGCAGAAAATGTGCCTTTGCCACATAAAAGGCCATTTCAGGGCTGTTACTGCAGCTCCTTTACAACATGCACATGCACATGGCATAATGACAGGTTTGGGCTCCTTGGAGACAGTTAGTTCCCCTCTTAAGAGCTGCTGACACCACAAGGCAGAAGTAGCCCTGCCAAGTACTCTTAAGGAGCAGCCTGAATTCCCAAATCCCTTCTAGGGTAGCAGCAGCATTCTTTTAGCTTCAGTGCTGTGTGGTGGCTGTTGGAGGTGGTGAGCTAATGAGACCTGGTCTGACAGGAATCATTCCTCCTCTTCAAGACCCATCCCATGCAGTCTGGTCCAGAATCAGATTCTCAGGCTGTCTAGAAGGCTTTCAGAAAGGTGGAATCTCTTTTTCAGCCCAGCACAGCAAGTCATCTTAGGTGGCTTGTGGTTAAAAGGTTAAGATTTAAAAAAGGCAATAAAAGCTATTGTAAAATATGGAAATTTTTTGGATTTTTTTTTCCAAGCAGTTTCTACTTTGAAGTTTCTATATGTTTACTTTTGGAATTTTGGGGTATGCCTCATTGAAAAAATTTTTTTTTTTTTTTTTTTTTTTTTTTTTTTTTTTTTTTTTTTTTTTTAGTTTTACACATTCTTAGAATTTAGAGCTCATTATTTCAGCCTATGTAAGAGTTGCCACTTGTTTGAGGAGTTACAGACCCCTGTGTCACCTTAGAAAACTTGATGCACACTAACTAGACATTTTAAATTTGAATCCCCTTTCATTTTAAATATTATCCTTAAAAATGGGGATTTCTTCAGCTATCTTCGGTTGTAGTTATTTACCTTCACTGAATTAAGAAAATGCCTCCACCTTCAAGGGCAAAGTTACAAAAAGAAGCTCTCAACATCTCTAGTTCCAGTAAAGAAAACATGGAAATATAAAGAGAGACATTTCCCTTTACAGAGCAACTCTTCCAGAGGCGTGATTAAAGCTGCTCAGAGTTCCAGTAATGTATATATAATATATTCCTGTATCTGCAACATATTGATAGGAAACCTTAAACAGCAGATGCTCCGTGGGACTCTTAAACTGAAGTCCAATCTATATAGAAGACAGAACTCATAATGAAACATAATGTAGCTGTGAGACAAGACTCACAGGCAATTTCCTGCAAGAAAGAGTGAGATTTAATCACTTTGGGCTACTTCTGCAGCTACTGCTAAGGCACGTTAGCTACTCTGTGGGGGGGAGATGCTTGTCAAGATTGTAAGCAAATGGAATTGCTGCCAGTCATTTAACTCACAGAAAACAGTTGATTCTCATAGACCATTTGTTTTATTTCTGTGCATTCTGTCTTGTGCTTTGCTGTCTCCGTGAAATCCATGGCCTTTTATGTTAGGACAACAGGCCATTAGCAATTATGGCTGTTACAGTGCTCCATGCATAAGGAAAGCCCCCTCTCTGCCATATCAGTCATCAAAGCTCAGTTCAGTTCTAAAAGTTTTCATTCTAGGGCCTTTGTTTACCTCAAGGAAATAACTTTACAATTTTTGATTGATGGAAGTAGTTGTTCAGGTGCTTGGAGAAGCCAGTCTTGTGTTACATTTAATGTCCTACAGGTGAGTCACTGCTGCTTCTTAGGTGCCAGGTACAGAGAAAGCTGGGGGATGAAATCCAGGTTATCTCAAGGCTTGTACTTTCTTCAGCTCACATAAAATATTAGCCCCAATTAGCATTCGTGTTGCCAGCCTCAGCTAATGCTCTGTGCAGCAGCATGAAGGAAAAGCCATACCTGGCAGATAAGGAGCCAGGTAATTACTCAGGGAGTTCCTGGGCTCTCATTCCCAGTCCAAAGGCAGGGCATGGTCTGTAACCAGCAGCTCTTGCATCATCCTGTCAAGCTCCACACTGTGCACTACTGCCACCCCTCAACAACATTTTTCCAGTTTTCCTCATCGTGTTGGGATTATTTGTAGCCAGCCATCCCATCTTGATTTCCAGGTTGATTGCACAGATTGTAACCGAGGGCAAAATTGGCAGAGGGACTGCTGGAGGTAAGGCAAGGAGAGGCAGATGGGGGAAAATGTCATTGACCCAGTTGCCTTGTCTGAACTAGATGGAAAATGGTATCCTTGTCCCATCACTCCCCACATATCAAATTTAGGATTCCTAGGTGAGTTCTGTGGCATCACTTCCACAGCCCAGGGATGAGTGTTACTGAGATGAATGCTACCCTGTGCAGTCATTTGAAGCTAGCCTCACTGTCTCTACCTTTTCTTTTCCTTCTGGCTACCCTCAGCCAAGCATCTTGCCTGGCTCAGATTTGCTGTGGGCCAGCTGCACCAGTCAAAGGCCAGCAATGGATTCCACGCTCTGCCTGCATCATCTGATGTTGATGTACTCCTTTCTCATAGGGCATAATTCAGGACACCAACTGTTGGGGGTTGGGTTGATTTCTTATAGAATTTTTTCCCAGAAGTTGCTACGAAGCTAATGGCTGGGTGCTTTTCGGTACTTATGAGTGCTCGGGAACAAACAAAGAAAGCAGCTAAGGCAGAAACATTGCTTCCACTTCGCTGGGGGCAGTTTTTCTGCTCTCGGGGGGACGGCCAGGGCTGCTCGTCTCGGCGAGGGGGAGAGCCCTCACCATTTTCCCTTCACCTCGGACTCCGCGGGACCACCGATCTCTTCGTGTGTCCCCCGGGATTTTGAGAACCCGTCTCCTCCCTGCCCTGCACCCACGGTTTCTTCAGTTCTGCTCGAGGTCTCCCCACGCTGTGTTTCTACAGCCCCTGCCAGCCGGGACACTTTTCCAACAGCTCCAGCCACTGTGAACTCTCGGAATCATCTCACCCTTCTAGAGCTGCCGCTAGCCTATTTGCTTGTGACGGTACTGAGGGGGGTGGGGGGGGGTGTTACCAGAGGAAGAACTGTGACTGACTTGTTGTTTTGAGGTTTTTTTTTTCCTCCTCTAGTTCTGTTTGTTGTCAATATTGTAATTATTGTTAATTTACCTTGTTAGACTAACTAGTAAAGAACTGTTATTCCTACCCTCCTTATCGTTGCCTAAGACCTCTCTTTCAATTTTAGAATTATAACAAACCCCAAGGGAAGTTTCCCTTTTTCTTTGGTCCCTGTCTTTCCAAACCAAGACACCAACCTAACTGGCATCTTTTTCCAGGATAAACATCACACATAGTGGTACATTCCTAAATAGTGGGTAACTGATCTAAACCACGTTTTTTAACACCCAGTTATTATCAGTAATAGGACCATATTCCAGGTGATTAGCATCCTGCAGAACATTTAGGCTTAGCTAAGAGCCATGACAGAAAGGAGGCTGAAAAGACAAAATATTTTAGGTTTCCATGGCCGTGAATCTGGAACACCATCATCAGTTTCAGTGAACATGTGGGAAGAGGAAAATATACTCCAAAAGGATTATGGCTAGAGAAAGGAGAGAGGGTGGGTGGGCTGGAGACCCCATTTGCCAGAAAACATGAGATGGCACATTTTCCTTTTAAAGCAATCATTTTCATGAGAAACTCACTTCAGCACTCAGAGATTTGTTGTCAGAAGTGTAAATGTGCATTAGGAATGTGGGGGCAGCATTCAAATGCAGAAAGCAAAGTTCTCCAAAGCAGGGGGAGATCAGTGGTGCCTTCTTGGCCAAGACATCTCTTGATTTCCAAAAGATTTCATAGGCTACTAAATTGTCAGGGTATCCATAAACCAGGGTAGGCGCTTTGTGATTGATTCTTTGTTTCATTTTTAGCAAATAAAAGGAAATACCATTACAATAATTCACACTCGGAAGAACATTTTCCCCGTTGCATCTAACATAATTTCATCAAGTTAGCAGAGTCCAGATTAAAATGTGAACACGATCTGTGTTCATAATATATCAAAAGCAAATTAAGTCTGGATTTGAAAAGGTGTCAGAGCTTTTCCTTTCATAAAATAAAATTAGTTCTAATTTGTCTCTGAAGTTTAAACTGAAATGATTTTATTGTTGAAATATAAACCGATAGCTTAATCCAAGTTTAGTACATTTAACACTGAGGAAACTTCTTAAGGAATATTTTTTTATTCTTACAAGCGGAGGGACAAATCAGCAGCATTTCTAAAATTACTAGAGCTACAATAGGTAACCCCTTTGAAGTGTATGCCCATGGAAGAAGCCAGAACAGGGAAATAAATGCACAGTTATATTTTTAGTAAAGTCACATAGATGAATTTTTACAGGTGTTTAAGGTGGGACAGGAATATTTTGAAGACATTATGTGAGGTCCAGTATTGGGTGTAAATATGGACCAGCACTGCAGTGCTGTTATACTTGAGGGTTACAAATTCTGTCTTCTGTGTTTGCATCCTTTTGCTTCTGTTCTTCATACTGTGTAATGAATGACTTTACTAAGCCTAATGTGCACACAGTTGGCAAACACCATATATAAGCATTTGTCTAAATGGCTGAGAACTAATTTTGAGTTTGGAAATGTGACTGTTTGTTCGAAGAGTAATTCACTTTTAATGGAAAACCACAATACAAGCAATCAAATGACAGAATCCAGACAGAAACCATCAGATATCTAAACAAGCAGCCTGGGTTAGAAAATATTGAAATGTGATCATCAGGTGACTGTTCACCTAATTCTGAATTTAATCCTGAATTTTAGGCATCTGTTTTTTTCAAAGGTTTGCTCTCTCAGCCTCCGTTTTTCTTCTAGTAATGGTGTAGTGATACTTTTTCTGCTTACAGAGGTGGTAACAGGATTGCTTCTCTTCACACTGCTTTGCCTATGGAAAGTCCTATTAAAGTGTTATCTGAGCATTTCAGAGAGCTCTGCTGTTATCCTATTACCCACTCACAGAGGCAAGTAGTGGATAATTGGGTTCCAGCTTGCCTTCATGGGATAAGAGATTCCTTATTTAACTCTATCAACAGCAAGATTAAGAGTCTTTGTTATTCCAGGAGAATAAAGTTGTGTAGGCCAGGAGAAGTGAATGATAGTGAGTATAAAGCCATGGTTGTAAACCAGTAGATCTATTGCAATAAAGAAGTTTCAGACAATGAAATATCCTCTCTAACTTTAATGGTCATACTTATAATTCAGTACATGGAGACATGTTACTCTGGATCACGTGAAGCAGAATAAAACAGCCCATTAATTTCATCAGAAGTTTGCAAGCTGACTTCATATATTCACATCTGTCATGGAAAGACAGGTGGTGAGACTCCTGTGAGAGCAGAGCCAGTGGAAAAGCACTTGGAGCTCATCTGCACTTCCATGACCACTCTGGGCTGACGGCACTGCTTATTGTACCTGTGCAGGATTTGGTTGGGTTTGTACAGCACTGCTGTGTTTGCTAGCTGTACACAAGACTTCCTCTATTTTAAACTTCTATTCCTATTGAACCTGCTTTTGCTTACAGCTGTTAAAAGCCTTTTTAAAAATCTGGCCAAAGAGGAAGGACAAAAATTAAGTTTCATTTTGTCAATGTGTCATGTCCAGGGAGGATGAGGTGTCCTTAACTCCTTTGGTTGTCATGGCCTCTGACACAACTGAAGGGCTTTTCCTACTGGGAACTTTGGGATGTTGCTGGCAGCAGCTCCTACACCTAACTAATAATGTTTCCTGGAGACCCAGAGATGGTTTTTTCTCTGTCTCTATCAGGCAGAATTTTGTTACAGGAGATCAGTTAGTTCTGCAATGCTCATTGCTTTCTTCGCCAGCTTTTATCCAGGAAGCACATAGCAAAACACTTAACACTTAGCCAGCTTCCACACAAGGCTGGTGTCTTTTCAACTGTGCCACCTCTGTAGAAAACTACAGCTGACTGTGTGTAGGAATGTTTTTTCCACAGCTGCACAACATTCACAACATTTCTAAGCTATTCTCTGTGTTTATCTACAGTGACCTTATAAAAATATCACCCCCTGACAACCCCCACCTCCTCCCTTTATGGCTCCAAAACTTAATTATTGTAATTCTGATTTAGTTTGACTTCCACAGGGGTCTCTGTCCTCTAGGGTAGCGTTTATCAGGACATTTATTCCTTGGAATAAACTGATCTTTACAGGATAACCAGAGTGTCTTGTAGGCTGTAACTTGCACTGTTAATTTTTAAAACCTGTAACAGAGAGGCAATATTACATTGCAAGGCCACCTTTCTGCAGCACCTCTCTAAAAGCTCTTTTTGTTTTGATACTTTACATATTTCTCAGGTTTCCACTGTCCTTTCTGTAGCAAACAGTTCCCTGTTGCTGCAGGGATGTTGAAAAAGTGATTTTCTTCTGGATGGTTCTGTCTGTTTTGCAATCACTAGAGGGAAAAATTTCAGGGCCTCTCCCCATAGTCCCAGCTGGACCTCCCTAAAGACCTGATTTTTATCTCCTCCTTTCTGGGTCTTTACTCTGCAGCCACTCCACTGTATTGTTTACCAATTTAAAAATAATCCTTGTCAGTCTCTGAAGTGCAACCAAAATATGCTTTTTTGTGGCATTGTAGCAAACCCTTAAATAACTGTGACATTGTATTGGTGATGAGAAAAGAAAGCATTTACGTAAGGAGCAGCTTGCCAAACCTTAGCAGTTTCTTCTACAGTCAAGAGGAAAATAAAGCCTCTTGATTCTCCAAGCATAGATTTAAATGCTTATTCTGTGCTATTGTTCAGTATGAACATTTTCAGGAGGATTCCAGGAAAACCATTGCTTGTAATCATCTCCTAATGGAAAAACATAGGTATGGTCAGGCACTGTCAAGAGTGGGAATGTATCAGTAGGCTGCAAAGGTTAGCTAGGTAGGAGACACAGAGTTATCATATGTGGCCTGTTTAACATCCATGCTTAGGGAAAAGCAGTCAAATTTAGGTTTTATACTGCTATTGACATGGGTGTCTGAGCCTTGCTAGGGAAGATTGAACATATTTTATCCACTAGGTACAAATGTGGACCAGTTCTTGTTTTCCAGACGATATAGAATTATAGTGCTATTTTTCAGTTGTAAACTTTTCAAATTTATGGACCAGACAATTTTAAACAACTCTGTAAAGGAAATAAATGAGATATTTTTCCAATTAAACAAAATTACTTCTTTAAGTCATTGTTTTAAGAGATCTTGTTATTCTGTGGGCAAGGATGGGTAGAGAAAGATGCTTCATCATAAATAGTGAAAAAAGCTGCATTTTGGAGAAGGGGAACAGGAACATTAATAAAATTTGTAGGTGGTACTGAGGTGACAGGTACTATAAACACTACAGGAATAGAGACATAAAAGAACAAAATAGTGCCTAGTGAGAAAAGTATATGCACTAGAAATGCAAAATGAGAATCAACCTGGAAAAAAAAAAATGCAGAGAGATCTCCCCTGGGGAAATTATTCCTGAACACACAGGCTCAATGAGCAAGAGAAAATTGGAAATGGTAGTGATTAAAGAGCCCCTAAGGTGAAGCTAGTCAGAGAATTAGACAGCAGCAACAGTATGATATGGGAACAGTATGATAGAGGGAATTTTAGGGTATGTTATGTTCCAAATACATTCCCTGGCTGGGGAGCTGGTGTAGGGTTGAGGTGTTGCAGCTAACTGATGGCAGCAGCAGGTTGATGTTGGCATTCTCTGGTGCCTGGAAATCCTTACTTTGGCTTTCTGCAGCCCTGACTTTCCTCACTCCTGCTGCGTGAGGAAAATAGAGATTAATTGCTCATGATGGGAAACACAACAGCAACTTTGCTAATCATTATTTTCAATCAAATCATTGTGATTTTCCTATGAGAAGGGGAATAATTAGGAAAAGCAGAGGCCTGAACTACATTGCTTTTAAATGTATCCAGTTAGTAGTTCAATCTGTGAGGAGAGCAATCATTTCTCTTTGTATTCTGATGGAAAGCTTCCTCCTTCCTCTCCACTTCACATTTTGTAGTAAAAAACTTTTCCTGCTATAGTACAAGTCATCTCAATAGTAAAGAATTGCAATCACCAGCATTCTCCTGTAAGACTGAGGCACACATACAATGATCCAGTAGAAAGGGCTGAATGCACAAATGCCACATCCAGCCTTTCATACAAATAAAGTCCTGGGTGGAAAAAAAGTCAGGTCACAAATTGAGCTAAAGAAGCATTCAAATGTCATCCCAACTCTTTGTTCACAACCCTTTATGTAACTGGGAAGTATGTCCTGAGCCAAAGGCTGTTAAAACGCATCAGTTCAGGGCAGGTGCTTAATGTTGGGCTCTGGGGTGGTGCATGGAGGGCTCATTCATGGAGTGGTCATCTGTATCTTCACATCCAGGTAAAAACAGACATCAGTAACCTGCCCAAATACAAACTGCCACCCCCAAACACCCAAAATGTATTTCTTATCTTCAAAGAAAAGGTTTGCTTGATATCAGCAGTCTCTTAGTGATGTAGGAAGCAGTCTAAATTTCATCCATCACTTGTGGTTTCTTAAGTTTACAAAGTGCAGAATAAATGAATATGTAAACACTTAATTTTTTGTTTGTTTGTTTGTTTCTGTACCTGGGGCTGCCACAGCTCACATTATCCCAGGGTGTCTGTTATGCTAAGCTTGGCAGTGATGTTAGTCCTCAGGAAGTTCAAGGTCAGTGCTCAGGCTTTGGAGGGCTGTGTGTTCTTATCTCTAACTTGTGCTCAGTTCTTATCCTGCAGTGAAAAAAGACCTGTCTGCATCTCCAGTGTATGCTTTTTTTGTTTGGGTTTTTTTTTTTTTATACTGGGGGAAAGAAAAGGAAACCAAACCAACTTTTGGTCCCAAGAACTTTGATCTAAATCTCTACCAAAATAAATGGAGTTGTACTGGAAGAATGTTTTTCCACTGCATTGCGCTGTTATGGATTTATGCTTCCCAGCCACTCATGTCTCTCAGCCCACCACATTTCTTGTGATGCCTGTCACTCACAGAAGAGAAAAGCAGCTCCCTGTATATCCTGACTGTGCAACATGACAGTCAGTGGATTTTTAATGAGATAATACAGTTCATCGAAGAGCTGAGCCACAGCTGATAAGTGAATGTAAAATACAGCCCTTGCTCTTTTAATCCCTCCTGCTTGCTTTACATGAGAACAGAGTCTTTGTAAGCACCATACTGGAAGCTCATTATACAAGAGGAATAAAATTCAGCTCCTTGTTTTTATGTTATTTTTGTTGGAGACATATCTCATGTAGGGATCTCAACTATAAAGAAGCCTTAACGTAAAAGAAAGAAACAACAGGATCAGTGACAAGCTTAATTGGCTTTTTCAGATGTTTAAAACATGAGGCCAGCACATTCATGTATGTGATGTACATGAGATGAATTTCTGGTAAAGAATTAAGTGAAGAATCTTAAAATGGAGTACTGAGCATGTGTTCCAGGCTTTGGTTTTTGGGCCAAGACATTAACTGAGGGTTAATAGTCCCCAGTAGTTATTAATTCTAGTAGAGCAAGGAGCGTGAAGCATCTGCAGTAGCAGTGGTGAACTTTGCTCTAGAAATCTGGCAAAAGTTTCCTTAGGTGAAAAGGAAAAACCATTTGTTACCTGGGATTCTCGGAGTCTTACTGAAAAAGGTCCCCTTGTTCTGCAGGACATGCATTTGTTTCTATGGGATGCAGGAGGTGAGGAGCCCTGTCCTGGCCCCTTCAGGGGTATTAACACACAGTTAGACCCTGCTGCTGTGGTGGTGTCAATCAGCAGAGATGGTTCTGAGCCCCATGTCTGTCCCATGTCCTGCAGGGTGTTCGTCAGCACCCCCAGTCTCTCCCTGGAGAGATGGCCTCCTCCCAGCAGAGGTGGCTGACAGTGGAATGTTGAAATGGAATAATTCCTCTGGTACCCGCTTGGTCTCTCAGCAGCTTCCACTATATCTCCCTGTCACCAGAGAATCACACTTGCATCACAACATTGTTTTTTTCTTGCTGTTGTTTTGTCTCCTGGGCACATTTCTGGAGTTTTGTTGTTCCCTGATGGCTTTGTGTGTGCTGCTTACCTTGAGGAAGGTTTGTTTACAGTTGCAGAACAGCCTCTGAATTTAAGCCACTGACAAATATTAATTTCACTTTCCAGTGTTTACTTTGAATTTTTCTTGCTTTTCTGTATCAGGTTCCCTTAGTGAAACAGCACCTGAGCAGTGGGGAGTTTGAAGTTTGCTCACAGACATGCAAAAACCCCAGTGAACTTGGGTGGATTTGGGATTTACAACTTCCATAGGAAAACATCAGAGATTCAGCAAAGGTGGTTCAAATTGTAAGCCAAGTTAGTTATTCAAACTATCCCATTATTTGTTCTCAAATGTGGTTATTATCACTACAATTTGGGTGCAGGAGCATAACATTTGTGAAAATACAGCCACGTGCCATTTGAAAATATTTTTTTGGAAGCAAACGTATCTTTTCCTTCTTTTCATCATCAGGGTAGTTTAATTAGGTTCAGGTGTACATTTTAAGAAGGTTATTTGCTGCAGAATTGGTTAACTCACCACATCTGTGAGTTTGATTGACTGGGGGGGGGGGGCAGGGGGAAGAACCTGGTTAGTGAACCCAAGCTGTGGCCTGGGTGCTTCCTGAGCAGTGCCCCAAGAGCCAAGTTGTAAAGCAGCAATACTGGGAAAGGTCAAAAACCCATTTCCAGAGCCCTGGTCTGAAAACTGTTAGAGATTCTGCTGCAATCTGCTTTTATTGCACATTAGTTTTAATAGGATATTATTGGTTTGTGAATACCCTTTTCCCAGATGCTGCTACAATATAGTTTTTATTGCATAGCAGTTTTAATGTGATTTTACTGCTTTATAAATACACTTTTCACTATTCTTGCCTTGCTACCGTGGCTGTACCAATATGTTTGCACATTACTGTTACTGCTGTCTTTAAAATCAAGGTTAAAGCAATCACAGTAGGGCTGTGCAGAATGAATGATAATTGAAAATGCACCTAGCAGGATGCTCTTGATATTCTATAAACAAACAAAGCAGAATCTTTATTCATTATTTATCACTTGTTCTTTGTGACATTTCTTTACAGGATGTATCTTTTTCCTTTCACAGAGCTGAGTCAAAACATATGTCAGGCCAGATGCATACATTTACCTCTCTGCTTTTCTCCCACACTGAATCACAATCACTTTGATTTTGCCCAAACTGTGCTTTCCTTATGAATTTACTCCATTTGCAGAGATTTCCGTACAGAAGGCTATAAATATTGGCACAAGGTTTTGGTACCTAGGTGTTCTGTCAGTGCCCTGGTATTCCAAGATTTATTAAAAAATTTAAATCAGTAAAATTTGCTGACCCAAAATTTTAGGCTTCTGTGTAGAAATAATCAAAATTTCCTGACTGAAAAGCATGCATCCCCCATGATTGTGGTTTAGCATCCTCTTTGCAACTGATAGGCTGGAAAGCACCTCTTTTCACAGGATGCAGGTGCATTGTCCTGTTTTTTCAGTTTTATGAATATTTATGGAGTGTTTCCAACTCTCTGTACCTCTGTTAACAGCTGTAGGTATTTGCCTCTGGTCATCATGGATTTGAGTCTTTATGTCTTTAGCAAGCCATATGAACTTCCTGTATTCTAACCTGTAATTTCTGATGGTGTCTATCACATTTATCCCATCCCTGGATTTACAACTAGGCTTTATTTTTTTTTTTTTTTTTGTTGCCCTTATTTCTTTACCAAATCAAAAGCTTCCCAGTGTTCTCTTCCTTTTTCAGAGGATGGCTTTGATTTTTAACAAGTTTTAACCATATTTTTCTGCATGAATTTTCTTCCCATTCCATCTCTCTCATATTTGCTTCTGGTTTGGAAAGTGAAGCCCTCAGAACTACATATGGATGTGTGTTTTGGTTGGAATGCTTTTCTCTTTTCTCAGGCTGGACCTTGCAGAGTCAAGATCCCTGTTCCTCAGGCAATAGCCTGTGCCTAGTCCAGTGATTTTTCCAACTTTCTGTATCATCCCCAAGGCACAGCTGACTTATTCCAGATTGGCTGTGCTACCTTCTAGGTTTGAAAGGCCCTTGCTGAAGTCAGTGGGAAAATGCCAGCTTCCTTGAATGAACTCTATGTTGCAAACTACTTTTTAGAACCCTAAGCTGTTTTATTTCTACCTTCCTTAAAAAAAATCTTTTAAAAAAAGATCCTTCCAAATAAAATTGGTTTTGTACTCTTTTTTCTCTTGCTTTGATTGCTTTTGATTGGGATATAGTTTTGCAATTCTATGAGGAGTAACATCTCACTGTCCTTTGCTCTTTTGTACATGCTGGTATAAATCAATGAGGTTCTGCTATGTACATATCTTCTGATCTGTGAAGAAACTAATTTAATTCCAAATTAACTGCTCTCAAAAGTACTTTTTTTTATTCTTCATTTCAACATATTGCAAAGCTACAAGTAACTGTAGACCAATTTTAATCAGAACAGTGGAAGGGGATATATGTCAGTATATGTCAGAGCATCTTAATTTCTGACTGCTTTAGTGAGCAAGGAGGGCATTACTGAGATCCTTTCCATATTCATAAATTCTGTCCAGCTTCTCACTGCTCTTAAGAAGTCCCCTGATCTTCACCTTAGCTTCCTTGACTCAGAGTCTCCAGCTTCCCTGATCCTCCTCATTCATCCCCTTCAGTTATTTTGTCCTTAATTTTGCCTGCGCTGCCTGTGAACATTAGAATGACTTCAGACAGGTTTCGTTGTCTGCCCTTGGTGTGTCTGTATTTATCTCTTCCCTCATATTTGCATTCTTCAGCAGACACAGTTGGGTTTGTTCTGTTTGTCAAGCAGTTAACAAAGTGAAGAGGTTCAATGTCAAGGGCTTACAGGCAATAATTTCGGCAATAAATATTAGGATAAAAAATGTTCAAACATTTTACACTGTGATGTTTCGTTAACTCCAACCTTGTTTCAAGCTTAAACACAAGCATTTCATCAACTTGTTACTTCTGGAAGGTTTGCTGTCATATTCAGTAGGGGTAAGACAAAACAATTAAGGCACCCAAATGCAACTTCATTTCAGTGGTCACACGTTCTGTTCTTCTGTTTCCTGCTAGGTGCCTGTGCCTTGTTCTTGCAGCCTGCAGGAGGTACATCCTACCTTAGAGGCAAGAGTGACTATTTGCATAAATCACCAGCCTTCCCCATTTATCATCATAATGAAGTTTGCAGATGTTATTCCTCTCTTTTCCCCTTTGTACATATTCAGAGCAATTTAGACAACCTCCCCACTTGTTCTTAGAGGGAAGCCATCCCAACTTTCTGTAAAGCTGGAAAGGTAAAATTCTGTGCAATAAAGAAAATATCACCATGCACGTATTTACCGTATGAAAATAAGAAATTACTTAAATTCTACACATGGCATGAAAGTACATGGACATACCAAGATGGTGTTTCCTAAAGCTTCCCATACTGAGCTTAACTCTGAGTTGTGTATCTCAGACTTAAATCTGCACTCTGTTTCATATCTTAAGTCAAGTGCACGTTCCTCTTTCTATATTAAAAATAAAAACAATAGAAATATCCATTTCTCCACCTGATTATCTCAAACTGGCTTAGAAAAAGCAGGAGTTATTTCATGTGTGATGTTTCCACAGATGTTCCCCAAAAACGATGGCAGGAAATAAATTATTTTTAAGGAGATACATAGTTTGTGAATGTGAAAAAAGACTCTCTTAAGTATTCATGGAAAAAAAAAAAAAACAACAACATTGTGATAATTTCCTTTTTTGCAGCGGACTTTGCTCTTCTTGAGCAAAAGAGAAGAAAAGAGTGATCAGCTTCAAGTTAAATATTATTTACATATTTATTTTTATGTGTTTTAGAGGTCAAGAGACAGTTAAAATACTCTTCGTTTCTTACTCTTTCCTTAAATTCTTCAAAGATAGGAGAAAATAGGATTTTGGGCTGGTTTATGTTTTTTTGGGTGTGGGGGTTTTTTTTACTGAGTGTGATTTAGTCTGATTGCTTCTACATAGAATGGATTGAAACTAAGGCAAAGCTTCATTAACATCACGACATATACTTGTGCTTAAGTTTCATAATTCTTCCAGGTCTGACAATAGAAAGGACATGCTTTTTGGTCACAGGGAGAGAAAACTAATTAAGTTTTCATTGAAAATGACAGCAAGTACCTCTGAGAAGAGAGTCATTTTTCCAGCTTTTGAATTATCTCCAATTCTGGTAGAGTCTAAAAGTTTCAGACCAGGAAGACTGAGCCAAGCAGAGCAGAACATTCTTTGTAAGAACGTCTCTTGTGCCTCAGAGATTTGTTTGTATATCTGATGGTAACACATTTTGTACTTATTCTGGTCCCAGCATCACAGCCCGCTTTTAAAGCAAAGCAGCTTGTAAAACTGAGCAGCTGCCAAGGTTGGCTTGTGCTGTCAGCTTGGCACAGCAGAGGTCCCTCCAGTCGTACCTGAGAGCAGAGAGACTGGTCGGCTGCTCACAAAGCACCAGGCTAAATTCAGGTATGAGTTAGGAACATCAGGGCTTGGGTTTCAATCACAGCAGCTATCAGCAGGGTGAAGGGCTTTGCAGCCAAAGAGCTGCAAGTTGTGTATTCCTGCACTCTGATGCACAAATAAACTGCAGGAAGCACCACAGGTAATTTGCCTCTAAAATGGCAATTACAAAAAAAGAAGAGAAAAGTTTGATGATTTTCTAGGGCACAGTCCTACAGTAACTATGGCAATATTGTCATTAAAATCACAGGGGTTTTGCCTCATTGAACAAGGTCTACAAGAGCAAGATAATAATGTAAGGAAAGGTAACGCATATATGAGGAGAATCTAATTTGTCCTCAAGGAAGTCAAGCAAGTCAAACAATTATCTCACCAGTGACTTTTGAGAATGTACAGGAGTTGAGTTTAAGGCATTTGTGACAACACTCACACAGCAGCAGCAGGTGTAGGGCGAAACCCTTTGGTGTTGTGGAATTGCTGAATGGCTGAGACTGGAAGGGCCCTCTGGGGGGGTCACCTCTTCAGCCCAGCAACATTTCCGAAAGATTTGTACAGTTCCAGGGATGGACACTCCATAGCCTATCTGGGCAATCTGTGCCAGTGCTTGGTTACCCCCACAGTGAAAAATGGGGGAACCTCCTGCCTTTCAGGGTGTGCCTATTGCCTCTGCTGCCTTGGATTCTGTTTATGTACAGGGGTGTCTCAGATGAGGTTATTTGTGTGTCAGCGAACTGGAGGAGGCAGTAAAGATTAATGTGCCCAACTGGTGTGATAGACTATGAGAGAACCATAGCAACAATTTCCATCCAGCGAGTTTTTTATCAATCTTCTTACAGCTCACAAGGCTCGTTATGGATTCCCCCACTTTAAGTTTAACCACTTCAATCCCTTCACCCAGCCTGTCCCAGCAGTACCAGCCAGTTTCACAGAACTGATCCAGTGTCACTGGATCCCTGATCTTCTGGACTTGGCTTACTCTTGTTGGTTTATGACCCTTTACATCTGTGTCCAAGGTTTGTATTTTTGAGTCTTATTGCCTTCATTTAAAAGAGGAATAGAAAACTAGAAAACTAATATATTTCTACTATTTGCAATTCCCAGAAAGGAAAACAGTTATTTATCATAGAGGTAAATGAAATTCAGCAGCAACATGGACATAGGCTGTGCTTATTCTCAAAAGAAATCTCTTCCTGGATTTGTACTACTTGAGGAGATATTGAAAATGAGCCTTTAAGACTTGAACTTCAGTCTTCTGGACTGACAGGAGTATAGGAGAGGTTTCATTATATAGGAATATTTGGATAAGGCTCAGTAGATGTTTTTCAGGCCAGGCTGTCTTTTTTTCTGTGCTCTACTTTGTATAAAAACTTTTTTAAAAAAAGAAGTCCTGGGAATATCAGGTAGGGGGAGCTCATTATTTGTCAGGAAATGTAGTGGGTGACTGCAAAGTGCAAACTTTGTGAAAAACACGATTCTGATGTTTTTATTCACTTTGATTAAGCCAAGATGCCAGTAACTCTGATGAATGTTGGAGAAGTGCACATCATGAACATTTTTGAACAAAGACACTTTATCTCAGTAACACTGCCATCTTGTAATAGGGTCAAAGAAAGGGTAATGTGGTTTTTGATAAACAAAGTGTAGAAGTCATTCATTAGAGGCTGGCTGATGAACCATGGAGATGAAATTGTTGAGGAAAAATGTTTTCCAGAAAATAGGACTGGTTTGGAAAGAGCATAATACATAACTATAAGTTAGCAATGAACACGTGCATGCAGGTTGCCATAGGGTCGGTTGTATGTGCAGTTTGTTCTTAGCTCAACAAGACTTTTTAAAGCTTTTTTGCCAGTAGTTTCAGTCTGGAAGGGACAAAGTAGTTTCAGATGCTGTGACTTCAAAAACTTGCCATTGCAAGCACAGAGGCTTTTCTGATTTGTGTTCTTTTTCTTGTGCTTTACATTTTCCATCATGTCTGCACCTGTGAAACTGTGCATACCAGCACAGCTGGAAGAGGGACGAGAATAAAGCTGGGTTCCAGTACTGACAGTGAACACTGAATGATCTCTGGACACCACTGGAGAGCCCACACAAAGTTGGAGTATACCCAGAACCTCCAGCTGATAGAGCCCTTCTCCCTCTTGCACACAATAGAGTACAAATGGCAGTTCAGAAAATGTATAATTCCAAGTAGCACAAGAGAAGAGAGAACTCCTGAAATCCTACTGCTTCTGGTCAGCTGTGGAAGAAATGAGTTTACCTAAACAGGCTCTATAATTAAATATCTATTTTGGCCACAGCTATCTGAGTGTGAGATGGCAGGAGGGTTCATGTGATTTAGCTTCTCCCAGTTCTCTAAGAATATTGCCCAAGCTGCCAATGCAGGGCAGGAATAACTGTTCAACATGGTGATGATTTCCCAGCTCCCCAGTGAGTTTTGGATTTTTCCTTTCTTGGCTTCATAAAAGAGTTTTAAACACAAAGTGCTTGGTAACAATCTGATTTCTGAACATAAACCTAATGTACTCTGTTAATGGCTAGGGTTGTAAAAACATTTCATATTCTATCTACCCTACAAAAATTAACATTGCATTATACTGACTTTTGGTTTTATTTAACAATTTGATTTGCTGGCTGTTATGTGAAGTTGGATTTCTGTTCTTCTATTCTTTGACCTGGTAGAAGGCAAATTGTAAATGGCACATCTAATTAAAATAAAAGAAAAAAGAGAGAGAGAGAAAGGAAAAGCTTACGTAGACAACAACAACAACATGTACATGCAAATGCTGCAAAATTCAATTAAGGCTGAAAGAAAAAACTTTGCACTAGGGAACGTCTATTGCAGAACAGGGGGACATTTTCTGTGCAATAGTCCTTCGAAGCGTACCAGAGTTGGCATCACTCTTGTTAGATCATGTTGGGAGTGCAGCCTTACAATTAAATGGAAAAGTATTGTTGTTTTTATTTGAAGGCTGGGAAAAGGGATGTGATTCATTGTTTTTAAAGGAAAAACCTATACAACTGTGTGTCTTAAGGGCATCATTACCCTCATAGAGCTTTTTGCTTCTAGAGCGGATATTTGAAGCTGGCTCTTGTCCACACCAGTTGGAAATCACCACCATCTGAGACCTGTGCCTATAATGCAAAAACTTCCCTAAGGTCAGTGGTAGCTTTGTACGCAGAGGGGATTAATAATAAACCTTTCTTAATTGCTGTTCAGTGGCTTTTGTGAAGTGAGAGTTCTCAGTTCAGAGCCCAATGGATGCCCGCAGCAGGGAAAGCACCCGGAAGCACCGCAGGTGGTTTTGTCTGCTATTTTAGCTGGGCTACAGGAACTGGGCAGGCACCTGATATCTGTGGCCCTGAAATCACAGACTATTGCCTCTTGCAAGTGAAGCTGTACTGAGTAAAAGAAGAACATAGATGGTAATTAAAAAACTTTACAGAGAAATTGAACTGTTGGGAAGTATTTTAATATTCTGGTCTGAGACTAAGAGGCAGGGACATTCTTCATTACTCCGCCAGTTCTAGAAGAGGAGTTCTAGAAATGCTTTTGTAAAGACTGATTTATTAAAAACTTCAGTGCAGCTTGTCTCACATGAGTGCTGTCACAGTGTTACCTTCAGAAGAAGGAGCTTGAAAATGGATTTTATTCAGTATTTACATGGGGAGAGAGTAAGATACTGTGGGAGGAGACAAATTAAATTTGAGTTCAATCAGTTCATACCAAAAGCTGAAGAAAATGGGAGGAGAATGGGAAAAATTAGCTTATTTTTTGCTAATTTACTGCTTTGTAGGTTTGAGCAATGGCTAATGTACCTGTCCAGTGACTTAAGGACAAACTGTACAAAACTGGGCATTTTCTGATAGCAGCTGAACATGTATCAACAAGACATGGGTTTTCAAACAGATTTTTCCCTAGAAGGCAGCATCAGTTCCATATAGATGCAAACCCTTGGCTTTCTGTCCAGTATGAACAAAGTTAAATTCTTGCTGTGTGTATAAATGGACAGACTTGTCTCAGAAGTGGCTATGAAGGCAGAGAGTTCAGTGCATACATTGGGATGATGGAAGGCAAGAGGGAGAGGCTTCCTTCTTTTGCTTAAATAACGTTATCAGCACCTGGCAGAAGTTGTGAAATGACACCTGTCCTAGAACACAAGAGCAGAGGCATTTGGAAGTAAGAGGCTGGAGCTGTATCTTGCAGCTATGGCAGTCTGCTAGCAAGGGAGCCTCCCTCAGTGCCAGGGCCACTCTGCTGTGAGTGGCAAATGGCACAGCGGAAAATGGCAATAGCGTGCTAAAATACATTTGCACAAGGCATGAGATTGAGCACCAGGATCTACCGATGCCTAAAGAGGCTACCTAGAATAGAGGCTAGACAGTATTAAAGGAATAAAGGAGGGATTTATTTAAAAGGCCTTCAAAGGATATACTTTAGGCAGTACAAGAGCCCAGCCATGGCTACACCCAAGATGAACAGTGTGTTACAAGTTTTCACACTTTTATAAGTTTTGGTCCATTTCCATATTTGGGTTAATTGTCCAATTACAACTGCAGGTTATGCAGTCCTATCCTTCCAGACTGCTTTCCTCCATTCACTGCTGTTTGCACTTTCTGGGCCTGAAGCTGCAGGCTTCAGGTTGCATGTCCTTGGTTCTGAGGCTGGGAAAAGATTGTTCTGTGTGCCTGAGCTGTGAGGAGTTGCTGACACTTTGTATGGCGTTCAGAGTTACATACTAATGCAGTACAGAATCTGGAAAAAATGAAAGCTAAAACTTAAGGCATCACAACAAAGATGAATTTTTCAGGAGAATGTGTCCCTGTCCAGCACAGTAATTCATCTTTATCTAATAAGATATAGAGTGCAATGAAGCACGTGTAAATCATTCCTTATTTGTTCAGTTTGCACTGGGTGTGGATGGGATTAAAGTGCTTTGGACACTGTTTATGTCAAAGAGGAGAAACATTGCAGTGTTAAGATAAAGAAGGAGAATATTCTTTTGCTACAGGCAAAACATGCGCCTCCATCAGCCTGCAGTCTGCTTCAAACAGCAAATAGTGTTTGGAAGAGCAAAATAGTAATTCTAGAAAATAATTAACTAACAATGTTGTGTACGAATTGAGAAGTTCTGATAGTGCCCCTCAGTGAAAAACACCAGCCTCAAAAGGGGACTGAGGGAGTTGCTCCTCAGCAGAAATTCCAGCTCCTTAGTTCTTTGCTGCCTGTGGTGCTCGCTCTTGGTCAACTTGGGCCTTCTCTCTGAACTCAGTGTGGCTTAGCCTTCCCAGAGCCTCCTGTGCCCAGGCCTCTTATTTCCTGTGTGTACAGTCCAGTGGCACTTGAGTCGTTGGCAGAATCAAGACTCCAAACACTATCGAGATAGTTACAGATTGTGTTGTAAGGCACAGTGAGTTGTTTCAGCATCACAGTCGTGGTGGTGTGCCAGAGAGCTTGACTGTGCTCCCCCTGCTGCACTGCAGGATGGCAGGAGCATCCCTTCCTGTTCACACATCCATATATAATCACAGACACTTCAGAAGCAGGCAGTGGGCAGGGAGCTGCATCCACATTTCATGTGAGTGCTCTGAGTTGTCCAGCTGCCTCTGTGCCATGTCCAGTGGAGTTCATGGCCCAGGAGCAGGCACAATGTGCAAGGGCTGTGGCACCCAATGGGTAAATGAAATTAAGTGATAAGGCTGACATGCCAAAGTAGCATTTTCTAGGCACAGCTCCTAGGAAACTTCACAGGGAATTGCATACAAAATTTGTGGCATTATAAAGCATTATAATTCACTGCTATTATATGACCACCAGCTGCTAGTTTAAAACTACTACCATTTCTGCTCTAGAACAACCAAGCTGAAAGGCAGAATTAAACTCCTTGCGATGGGAGTCACCTTTTTCATGTATTTGCACAATATCTAGTAGGGCAGTAATAACAATAGAAAGTTTTAGCTTTTAATTTTAATCTTCAGCCTGTCTGGGTTAGCATTTGCCTTGCATGTAATTATAGTCTCTGGATCTTTGAAAAGAACTGTTTCTCTTGAGTTTTCTGAGTGGAATAAAATACACTTATTAGCCTGTAACCTTTTTTAAACCCCTCTCCCATATGGTCTTCATGTGGCATCGCATATAACAATATAGGATAATACTGTGGATAATATGGGCTATCATGAATATTGATGAACAGGGTAATTAAGATCTCTGTGCATGGTGCATGATTAGATATGGGCAACCTATTGATGTAATTTCTTATGATTAAAATAATATATGACAAACATAAGACTTCCACTAGCTTCTAGTGGTATTTCAATCCATTTCATGTTTGGGGAGAACTGAAATATTAATAAGCAGAAAGATCTGGTATTCAAATTAATTCTAGCAGGAAAGAAAACAATTTCACCCTTTTTTTCTCTACCTGTTGACTTGTGGGACAGATGACAAGCTGATACATTTCCCTGGAGGCTAACATCTTATGTTGCAGAATACAGGCTTTCATTAAAAAATGATGATTTGTGAGGAGATGTTCATATTCATGTGAACAGGAGGCAGGTGCTCATCTTCTCTAGTGCCTACAGACAGCCTGAAAACAACCAGTGTGACAAACAAACCACCACAGCTGAAACAGCAATAGCAACTTCAGGATCAGTGATGAGGATTTATTTGTGTTCTTGTTGGGTTTGATCTCCCAGCACTATAAAAACTCTGGGGCCACTGATCAATAGATGCTCTTAAGCCATCCTGGCCAGTCCAGCACTGTGATGAACAACGTCTGATGGTCACTCAACCTCCAGCTCCAAGTTAACGACGCTTATTGCCCTCCCTGCTCGCAGAACGGGTCTACTTCACTCTGGTGATTTAAGAGCTGCTTCTAATATCCATCCTAACTTTCTGCACTAGTTTTACCCAATCATCATTATGCCAAAAATCTCCTTTTCTTAACTACTTGTGAGCTACCACTGCATATTGATGTCTCCCCCTCAAGTGCTGCAGCTATATCACCTCTCGACCTTGACTATTGTGGGATAGGCTGTGTCTTCACCTGATCATGGGAACAGCTCTTCTCTCCCACCTCTTCCTCTTGGAATCACTTTCCCTGAACTTTAACCAGCCTTCCAAGAGAGGGTCTACCTCAGTCATATGAAATAGCATCAACACTTCCATATATCCACCTCTTCTTTTCCTCTCTGAGCACTGCTTGCCGTATTTTCCAGACACGTCACTTTGGCAGCTGACAGACACTCCCTGACTTTGACTGGTCCCCACGTCCTTTCTCACCTCAGTGATTCCCAGCTGATGAGCTCTCAGTTTGGAGGAGGCAGTCATGTCTTTGATCCTGCAGCATTACCTTGCATGCTGACTAACTTCCCAGTCCCGTGCTAACTCCTTTGGTTATTGCTCTTTGTTGCCACAGGAAAGCAGGGCTGTGCTTTGGGTGCTCCATGTTCAGGAGCACAGAAGGCAGGAGGGATTTCTTAATACAGAAGAAAGGGAAGGGTGTGAGAAAGTTGAAGGCAGTGCTAAAGCATGCTGCTTTTCTCCCCAAAAACCCAGTTAAATTACTCATTTGCTCTGGATCTACTTCTGCTAAGGGAGAGGAAAGATGAAACTATGATGATTTTTCCAGCTGACTGTGAATGACATCCTGCTTTGGGAAGTGTTTGGATTATTGCTCAACTGAAGTGCTGAGTACAGCAGTTCAGTGTTTTTCCTCTTTGCAAATTACGAGACTATTTTAGAACTTTTCCTTTGTTATAGTGTGGAAAATGAATTGATTTTAGGATAATAATACAAATTCTTCTTAGCCCTGTTTTATTATATAGTCTAAACCCAATTTTTAACAGAAGTTTTAATTACACATTACTTTCTTTAAAAGGGCAAAGATGCTTCAGATTGTTGATAGAGACTTGGTTTCTTTTTAATTTTCTTCCATCCCCATTATCTCTTTCCTGTAACCAATTTCAATATTGCTAAGGAGCTTTCACTCAAACTGACATACATTCAAAACAACTCAGTAAAATTAATACATTCTGAATCAATGCTGCTATTTTTTTATATATATATATTTATAAACTAGGAACCTCTGAACCTGATATAATGGGGAGGAAGAGTCTTGTCTCTCTTTTCATAAGCAAATTTCCTAGTGAATTACAACAGAAAATGCTCAGTCTTCCTGATTAATGGATCTTTCTTATATTTCACATGGCATGACTTGAGCGGTAAAGGGCAGGTTTGCAGCTTACAACAGACACACCTAATGAGTTCCTGAGCTTCTCAAATTCCAGAGCTGCCCATTTGATCATTGTACAAAGATGACAATTGTCTCGATTCCCTGATTAACATGGAACAAAACATATTGATAACAATAGTTTATTCTAAGCCTGGAGATAAAACTGCCTTCCTGCTGCCTAGCAGTCAGCACCCATGGCATGTAATTAGCATCTTCCTTCCACTGGGTTGAAAGATATTACTACAATGTGTGAAGATAGTGGGACTTTTTAGGCTAAGGTATTGAAAATTAAATAGGAAGTTGTGAAAGGAAACAATAAATGGGTTTCCCATCTGAAAGCTAGTGGCTTTACAGAGAAAATCCGTAAGTGTGGCTGGCTTCCTCTATTGTTTGCTACAGAATAGTCATTACACACTTCACAAGTGAAGGGTATTGTAATAACAATAATGGAAAAATGTAGTTCCGTTATAAACTGGAACAGTGTTGGGGTTTTTTTATTTCTCTGAGATAGCCTCTTAGCTGATTGCATTTTTGACCACAAGTATTTCTTAAATCTTTGGCCACGTTTTTCTCCTCATTATATTGATGAAGCTTGTAAAGAAAATCTTTTCCAGTTCAACAAGTTTCTGATTAATCCAAAGAGCATTATAAATCTACAGAAAGTTTGCCTTTTGACTACTAGCATTTGTAATAGCTTTAAAAAAGTAATCATGAAATGACTAATAACAGTCAATTGCCTTGGTGTTCCTCATTTTCAAATACCTATCTCATTTAATGGCTTCCTGCAAGAAAATTCCAGCAAAAATAATAAAAATTAACATGAGTGTTTGGTTAAAAGATGTCTCTAAACTCTGAAAAAATGTCTCTATACTTTATCCAGTCCTTTTGGCAGGACTGGCTAAAGTATTTCTTTATTAATGGAAAAGTGTTGCTATTACAAGTAATGCTCCAAACAATGACCTTTCTGATGTGCACTATAATCCATCTGTCCATGGTGTGAGCAATTTGTGCTAGGAGTTGTAGTAGTAATGATCACCATACCAAAAATAACCAAATTTTTTACAGGCTTCAGCAGGACCAAGAGTTCATTTGCAGATGTAGAAGCATGTAGTGGTTAGAACTGTTTCTTGCAGTAGTTGCCTGAAAGAGGTAAGACCCTGAGACAAGGTGGGATTCACTTCCTTTGAGGAAGAGAGATTGCTGCTGATGCAGAAGGACATAGCTCAGGTGAAGACTTGAGCTGGAAGAAAAACATGAATGGGAAAGGGAGCATTCATGTGTAGCGGCCAACAGTAAGAAAGGCAGAAAGCTGAATCCTTAGTTCATGGTGGAGATTAGCAGTTGTCTAGATGTGTCTCTGTTTTGCCTGCAGTTCAGTACGTTTTCCTCCTCCCTAATTTCTTGTCTGGATCTATTAATTTTCCTATTTTTTTGTAAAGAATTGTGTGCCAGGCAGAAATCTTGGCCAGAAGCACAGTCAGCAGTGTCTTAAGATGTATTGCTCAAAGACTGGCTAAGACATTGCTCCCAGTTCAAGCGGCACTGACAGCTGAGGAGCAAAAAACCTGAAAAGTAGCACCAAGAAAGATGAAAGCTGTTAATATTCCTGCCAGAAGTGCTCCGTGCTGCAGCTGCTGACGTGCAGTGCTGCAGCCCTCAGCTGTGAGGTGTCTAGCACATCTCTCTGAGCAACCGAGTGCTTCCGAGGACAAGCACTTTCTGACACATTTCTGCCCAAAGTGGTCAGTGATAACCTAAAACCAGCTGTTCTGAGGAGGGAAACAGTGAGTCTGAACTCACAGCCCAGAATTTCAGTCACCTGTGGATGACTTCCACTGCATGCTTCCTAGCCTGTTGTAGGAAAAGCCCCTTTTAATAGAGAGTCCCCAAAACAAGACTGTATCAGGATATTCACCCAGTCAAGAAGCTTCATCTGGGTGAAAATCCCTTTCTTTAGAATACTGAGAGGACAGCAGGATCTCAGATGGACTCTATTCCAGGGATTAATAACCTTTCACATAGTAAACCCTTGTAACAAGTTCTTTTTTACTCTAAATCATGGACATTGCACTGTTTTGTAGCTTGGAAGATGGTAAAATTTGGGGTATTAAGTGTCTCATGAGAACCAAAGGGAGAAAAAGAGGAGAAAGTAAATAACAGTATTCCTGAATTATGAGCTGTAAATTCTCCTGATGTTTGGAAAAGCAGTGTTTGGGTGATTGTAGCTTTTCTCCTTTAAGTTTTTGCCTTGAGTTAGTCACAGAAAGGAAGGTTTGGACAGACAAGCGCCAGCGATGGACTTAATCCGATGTATTGAACTGTCAGCCATTAGGTGAGCTAACAATCGCTGGGCAATTGTGAGGTAAATTAGCTAGATCAAGAGGGCACTTGTAAAAATTATTAATTTTATTTCCCATTTGTGAAAGCTAATGCAGTTCAGACAGGGAATCGTAACTCCCTCACCTGCAGTAATGGAGCAGCTCCATCTCCAGAGCGAGGGATGCAAGGTATCAGTGAAAAATACAGTGGGACTAACTGTGTTTAACATAGGGTTAGAAAATTCAATAAAGAAAAGCAGCGAGGCTGCAAACACATTAACTGGCCTTCTCTCAAGATTTTAACCCTACACTGTCATGACAAAATGTAACGGACCTCACGGAATTTCCACCCTTTCGCGCTACCTTTAGAGCGGCTCAGAAATTGGCTGTACCTAACGCAGGGATTTGGCGGGAGGGTGTGAGTTCAACTTCCCCTCAGCGCGTCTGCGGCAGGGGCTTCCTAAATTGGTTTCGGAGGAGCAGGAAAAAAAAAATTAAATCATACTTTACTTCAGACAGGGATTAAGAGTCCCACAATTGAGGGAGTGGAGGCCCCCGTGTGGGAGGGGGGCGCCGCAGGTGCCGTGAGGGGCGGACCCCGCGGGTCGCTGAGGGCGGGAGCAGCCTGAGGGCCCGGGGCTGGAGCCACCACCGGCCGAGCCTCGGAGGAGGGCGGGCGACGTAGGAGGCGTCGCGGCGGAGCCCCCGCCCGCCCCTCGCCGGCGAGCGCGGCTCCTCCTCCGGGAGGGCGCGGCGAGGCTGCCGGGTGGTGCTGCACCCCCGGCGACAGCCCCGCCGCACCTCCGCGCCCGGGGCGGCTCCGCGCCCACCGGGTGCCGGTGCCTCTCCCGGAGGAGCCTCTGCGGAGGGTACAGACGGCAGCGGGGATCTGAGGCTCCGCGCGGGGACATGTCGGCGGAGCGCGCCTGGAGGTAACAACCAGGGCGAGCTGTGCCCGCGGGCCCCGCGCCGCGAAGCGGCACAACTCCGGGCTCGTCGGCCCCGTGCCCCCGGCAAAGTTGTGCCCGAGCCGCCCGCCGGCTCCCGCTCCGCTGCGGGCACCGCCCGGGCCGGCAGCGTGGCGGGCCGGGGCGGCCGCCCGGCACTGAGGCTCCCGCTGCAGAAGCAGCGTTTGCGGGGTTGTTCTTTGGTGTTTATTGGGGTTTGGGTTTGTTTTTCTTGTTTCCCGGCGCACTCAGCATCTGCCTGGCGCGGACCCGCACCAGCCTTTCAGTGGCTGGGCTTTTCCCTTTTGCTCGCCTCGCAGCGTTGTTCTGCGCGACGCTGTTGCCCTCTAGTGTTTGCGGGAATTGGTTATGACTCTTTTGAGGAACTAAATTAGTCAGCCTAGTGCGGTAATTATTCATAACTTCAGGTGCTTATAGCTGCTTGGATTCCCCAAATCCCTTCAGAAATTGATGTGTTTTGCTGCTCGGTTCAGCTGCTATGTGCAACCCTTGGGAAAATGGCAGAAAACTTTTATATTATTCAATCCACCTGATGTGCCAGATGATTGCTTCAGGTTTTGGTGTGGTGGGGTTTTCTCTTCCTAATAAAATGGTAAGTGAAAGAAATACGGTTTCTCTCACTGTCAGCATCCTCAGTCAGGTGTCTGGGAAGGAATGGTGATGAATTCTGCCTTATTAATCCTTTACACCTGGTAGCTGTGGGAGAAGAGAGAGGGGAAATAATGGTATGGGCACGGACCAGACAGTGTGCTGGACATTGATCTCAGAGACCTTGAGCATATCGTTTACTCTATAGGTAGTGACGTTTCTGCAGTTGCTGGAAAATAACAGGGTTTATCTCAGAATAATTGTGTGATGTCAAGAGGTTAAAAAAATCTTTCTGTAGAAAGTATTGTATGAAGGTAAAGAGTAATTTGAAGACTAAACCAAACTTCTGTGTTCTGTTGATATCTTCAAAGCTTTCTTTTAAACTATTTTTAAACATTTTATATTTAATCTTTGTAAATATTTTTTCTTGACAAACTGTTATGGATGAATCCCTATCCTCTAAGGGGTCTCTAGTACTGCATTAGGCAATGGAGCACGGAGCTAAGGATATCACAGATACAGTAGAAACTGGGAACTGCTTACCTCAAGGACTTGAAAAAGAATTTCTATCCACCAGAACGGCTGTGCTGCCTAAACCATTTCCTTTTCTTTTTAAGAGCTCTGAGGAAATCTAAGCCTTTCAATAATCACACATTCCAGGGTTTGTTATGTGATACTCAAGGGTCCCAAAGACTTCCCTTGACAGCTCATGTCTCATATCACCATTTTTACAAGTTGAAAATGTCTTTTTAATATGCAGTTGTAAGGTCTCATTCTCAGCCTGGATTTACTCATTTGAGCTGCTGCTGTTTGAATATTTTAGTGAGTAAAATAATGCTCTAAGTAGGGGTACTCAGTGTTTGGAGGCTACTTTGGTATTTTCATAACTAACTGATTTAAAAATTTGAGTCCTGCTGTTCACTCCAGGTTTGGTTGTGTTCAGTTGTACTTTGCTGCTGCCTGCCATGTCATTTGTATATCCAAAGATTTCCAGTTTAGTAACACTGAAATGAGTTCAGAATACTTCCTGTGAAGTCGTATTTCATAGTGATTGGGTAGAGCTGACCTTTATGTTCAAAGTAGTTAAGCAGCATTCTAATCAGTGGAGATTTAAATGTCTGTAGTAATATGCTAAACAATATGCTTCCTTTTTTTCTGCTCTTCATTTAAAACTCATCCTTCTTGTAATGTGTCACCAGCACTGTGGTAGTGTTCAGGCTGGTAAAGAACAGAATGAGAATGTAGTGATCGGGATTATTAGAAGAAAGTTATTAAAAATATGTCCCCAGACAAATGTAGTATACCTGAATAACATTGATGACTACTCAGTCTAGAACTAGCTCTGTTTTAGTAGTTCTTAATGAAAATGATTTTTTTGTTACCCTTTAAGAGTATGTTTTTTACTTATAATTATGACCCAGCTTTATTGTTTCTAATCAAGGGTTACAGTAAACACTTGCCCTTGCACAGGCCTGAGGTAAGACTAAACCAGAGTTTTCTTACTGGCCTTTGATTTGAGAACAATTTTTCACTTACTTCTGGATATTTTAGTTGAGCCCATTACTTGATCTTAACACAGCAGGAAAAGGTTTCTTGTTGTTTTAAAAATTGTGTTGATAGTCATTATTCAATTTTAATAGACATGTTTTTAAATTCTTTGCAATTTTATGTGCCTGTGCAGGTACCTAGTTTCTTACTTGAGCATCTGTTTTACTGGATTGAGAACCCCTGTGAAATATTTAAAAGGCTGCATTCCCAGCCAGTGTTGTCTCCTGGAAGAGTTTCCATGAGGGTTATCATGGTGAAATGATTTACAGAAGCGAATAATCTGGCCATTTATTCTTACCAATGAAACAACAGACTAAAGCTGGAAGTGGTAGGAACTCATGGTGTGCTTCAGGTCTTTGGAGTTCCTCACAATATTTTTTCTGACTTCAGTGCTGCTTTGTTAGTGAGTTAAAAAAACCTAAAACAGAACAAGCAGAACAAATGATAAACCCCCCAAACAAATCCAAATTGAAGATCTCTATTCAAATGCATCTATTTCGTTTTGGTTGCCTGCAGATGCCTGTAATTGTGACTGCCCAGCAGTGCTGTTCAGGATGGTAAATCTTCTGCTTAATAAGGTGATGTTTCTTTCCTGTACCAGCAAGATTTTCACAATAGCTAGTTCTGGGCTGCAGAAACCACTTCTGCAGAAGATGACAAGAACATTCAGCCTTGCTGTCTGTGTTCATAACACAATGCAAAACTTGCTTCTGTGACTCAGCTTTCTCTCAGCAAGATCTTCTTCATAGTGAGTCTGTAAGTTAAAAACCGAAATCTGAATATTCAGAGATGCTAATTTTCACCTTAAGGGAGCATTTTGATACCTCCAACTATGAGCAGCAGAGGTAAAAGGTTCTGGTCTGAATTTTAACACAGTGGCATGAAAATGCAAAATAGATCAAATGCAGGTTCTTCTCAAACAATAAAGGTCTAGATAAAAAGCAGACAGGCAAATTTTATTGCTTCAGACCATGGAAAAAATACCATACAAAGTATTTTATAGGTAGAACTTATTGCAGCATCAGCTTTACAGAACTTTGGGTTTGTATAATATCTGACACCTGTTTTCAAGTGCTTTGAGGTAAAGGTGGGACCAAATTCCTCTGTCAATGAACTCTCTGTGACTGTAGAAATCAAAAAGAGCTGAGACTGCTTATGTTGTCTGTGGGTCTTTTTCATGTTTTTTCTCTGAAACAATACTAACATGCTTGAATTCCTGTGAAGCCTTTCTAGATTTTTTCCTTTAAGCCTTTTTCTTATACTTGGATATTTTTTATTGATGTTGAAGCTATTGTGACTTCTTTCTTTGGTGAAGTATTCTTTTGTCATGAAAGTAAGACTCATCAAGTACTGTCCTCTTCTGAAATGCATCTTCTCACAGCTTATTCACTGTAGGTACATTGAGAATTACACCTTTTGTCTGGTTTTACTGTAGGAAATGATAGCAAGGAAGAACCATCTTCCCTGAAGTCACATCTGGAGGTATGATCAAGGTCACTGTCATGATCTCCATAGGTCCCACAGTGTGTGGTGTGTCCCAAGGATGTGGCTGTCAGGGGCTGCATTATGAGTTATTTTAGCATGCTGCTGTAATACAGCAGTAGAGCATCCAGCAAGTACTATTGCTGAGGGGAAAATGCTGCTGTCCCTCGAGGAAAGCAACTGTGCCTTGTCAAGGCTTTGAGACTGTTGATATTGTAAAATGCATGTTCTCTTTGAATTTTTTGTCTTTGTTCTGTGTTCTTTTGAACTCCTGCCATGCAAACCAGTCCTTAAGTGAAAATTACATAAGCCTCAAGCTGAAACAAGAGAGCGTGCATTTAAAACTTGTGCCTTGCTCTGTTCCATCCACTTCCTGACTGCCTTCAGCAGGGAGTGTGCCGAGTCTGGCTGTGTCCTGCTGCCTCGGAGAATTCCTCATTGCTCTCAGTCAACCCTCACATCTGTCTTGGCAGTTCCAGCCACTCCTCCTTACAGCTGCACTCTGTAGCCCCAGGGGGTACCGCAATTAGGAGCTGAAGATACAATGACAGGGCTTTTCCTGAAGGAAACACACAGGTTTCTGGGCTGGCTCCAGATTTTCCTCTCTATGGACTGGCATTAGGAACCGTGTCTTTGCTGCAAATGTTTGTTGGGTTAGAACGCTTCTGTAATACCCAGTTCAAACAGCTCTGTCTCATCAGCCCTTCCTTGCTATGAGCTTACGTCAGTGTCAATTCTCATTTTTTTCCATATCTAGACCAGCCAGGTCTGTGGTTATCAAAGAGAAGTAGGTGTATGTAGAGCTTTTCTACAGAATGCAGTCAGTGTTAATTTTAGGCACTAAAATTATGTGTTTCTTGGCATTCAGGCAGCTAAATTGGAAATGCAAAATGATGAGAACCCTTCGTGTGTGTAATGAAAAATCATCTGTCTGGAAACCTGTCTCTGGTGTTAACTCATTCAGGATGGAATTTCTCTTTGTCACCTTACTTGTTAACATATTAAGTATCTCTGTTATGCTATCCAGACTGGTATTCTTGAAGCTAGTGTGGCAAGGATTGGACATTTTAATGCTTGAGAATGTTGAGTTCTTCTAAAGGTACTTCCATGTTATTGTTTGGTCTTTATGCATTCTTCAGGTTTTTTTAGATAAAAACCAGGAAGCTGGGTTATGTTATTTTAGTCTAACACTGATTAGTGAGCCTGGGTGAAAGGCAGGTCTCCTGCCCAGAACCTTTGAGCAGGACTTTGTGCAGCTGCATGTAAGGTTCAAGGCTGGGTTTAAGTCTTCCCAAAAGAGAAGGGGTTGATAAACAGGCATCTGTGAGTAGAAGGTGAGGAGAGTAAAATCTATCCAGAGTAGAATCTGTCCAGACAGCAGGAATCTTGCTATGAATCTTAACTATGAATGAGACAGTTCACATACACTTGCTCTTCATGCTGAATTTTGCAGTTTTGATGAATAGAATGCCTTGGAGTTTCTTTTTCCCCTCATCTGATTTTTCTCATTTATTTTTACTTTATGCTCATCGTGGCACTGGGAAGATCTGCCTTCAGGATTTAATTAATTTTGTGGGCATGGCATAGGTACTGTTAAGTACATCACATTTTTTAGCTTTTGTGGAGTGAAAGACCAAGTTGCTTACAATGTAGGATAAAAAAAAAACTACCAAGAATGGCAGGATTAAGCTCTCAGTTGGGAAATGACCATGTTAATGCCCCACCTTATCCTAATCCCATTTCCAAATGGACCTGGGAGCAGACTACACTGAAGTTATGGTGGCATGTTCTGGATCTTCACAGACTTAATATTTTTCAAAATCTGCTTTGAACCTTTGTTTATGACTTGTGAACATTATTTTATGCTTGTCACACCATCCAGTTGTTTTACTAGGGAGTTTTGACAGCAGTTGTACAGCTGGCTTGAAAAATTACTTTTTCCTTAAGTACAAGATAGAGCATAAATATGTCCTTAGGTGAGCAGCCTGTTAGGTTTAACTTTTGATTTATTGCTTTCTCTTCTCAAATTTAAGAACTTGATTATTCTATGGGTTTTTTTAACTCAAAGAGATGCGAAGTGCTTCTAACAGTTCACAAAACTCCACAGTCCAGTGAAATGCTTTGTTTTCCTCTAATGTTGGAGGAAGGAAGTTTTGCTTTAAAACCATTCTTATAGTAAATATAATATAGAGTATATCAGTGTGTGTTTGTACAGCAGTTAAGATCTGCATGTTCTTGGTTCCTTGAAAAACAAAGAGAGAATTTGTTTAATCATGTTCCCCAGATTTTTAGGGGCACAAGGAAGAAGGCAATAAATTCTCTTCAATATTTTAGTTGTTAGCAGTTTTCTACTTGGACTTAACTTTTATCTTTAGGTAAAAAGAATTTCTAAAACACAGTAAATTCTTTGCTTTTATGTCTTGCTTTCCATTGCTTCTGCCTACTTTATTTGATCCTCTGAGTTGAGGACCCTGTGGGATTTAGAAATGTTCAAATGCACATGGCAAGTAGTGGGAGCAGGAAAAAGTACATTATTGCAATAAAGTTTTGAGCTGTTGGTCTCCAGACCTCTGGCTGGCAGTGATTTCTTTGCCCCCCATTAGTTGAAGTGGATGATATTTCACAAGATGATGCCTCACTTAAATCTCTGATTTTCCTTTCTTCTAGATTATACCTTCAGTAAAGCTCTGTGGAAGATAGATGCGTGTGCTGCAATGGTGACATAAATATTTCAGAGGACTGGAACAAGTTGTTGAGAATCTGTGTTTGTTTTTCATGCTGCTGTTGAGAGCTATCTAAGGCAAGTAAACACCATGAGTTTTATCCTGAAACTTCACAGACATTTTCAAAGAACAGTAATTTTGCTGGCCACTTTTTGTATGGTGAGCATAGTTATTTCTGCCTACTACTTGTATAATGGCTACAAACAGGAAAATGAACTTCCTGAAACTTCTTCAGAAGTGGAATGTGGTGATCCTCAACTGTTGCCATACAAGCTGATGGAGATGAAGACCATGAAGCCTATTGATCCCCTGAGGACAGACCTTGTAGTGCTGGTGTTTGTGGAAAGCCAGTACTCAACGTTAGGCCAAGATATAATAACCATTCTGGAATCTAGCAGGTTTCAGTTTCACACTGAGATTGCATCTGGGAAAGGTGACCTCCCAGTGCTTATAGACAAAAACAAAGGCAAATACGCTCTCATAGTCTATGAAAATATTCTAAAGTACATGAATATGGACTCTTGGAACAGAGGCCTTCTAGATAAGTACTGTATAGAATATGGTGTAGGTGTGATCGGCTTTCACAAAGGCAATGAGAACAGCTTGCAGAGCTTTCAGTTGAAGGGTTTTCCTTTCCATGTCCACAGCAATCTGGGTATTAAGGACTGTTGCATTAACCCACATTCCCCACTGCTCCATGTGACTAAACCTTCTAAGCTTGAGAAAGGGCCCTTGCTTGGAAATGATTGGGCCGTTTTCCAGATTAATCACACAGCTTATCAACCAGTGATATTTGCAAAAGTAAAGACACCAGAAAACCTTTCTCCACCTGCTGCTCTAAGTGCTCTCTATGCCACAGTAATTCATGACTTGGGGCTCCACGATGGGATTCAACGAGTCCTTTTCAGCAATAACTTGAATTTTTGGCTGCACAAGCTGATTTTCATAGATGCCATCTCTTTCCTCTCTGGAAAGAAGCTCACACTGTCCTTGGATAGGTACATTCTGGTTGACATAGATGATATCTTCGTTGGCAAGGATGGAACAAGGATGAACACCAACGATGTACAGGTAAAGTATGTGCACAAACTAATGATCATTACACAGCGAAGTGATTTTTTTATCTCAAAGTGACTAGTTCATAGTTGGTACTTCAGGACTCCCCCCAGGAGCTGTTCATATTTAATGCACATGTTGAGAGTCTTACAAGCAGGAGGTAAATGTGGTGAGCAACAGTAAATGTCAGCATCAGCTTTGAAGAGTGGACTATTTGAAATAGGTTTTGATGTCAGGAGCTGCTTGCAGGATTTCACCTCTCTCATCTCTGTTTTACGACATTTGCTTGCAAGGAGGCTTTATGTTAGTATTGGTTTTGAAAGCTCATTCTGTCACTAAATGGCTTGACAATTTCCATTTTAATGTGTGCAGTTGTACATTCCTGTAGGTCCTTTTGCAGTCAACTGTGCTGTTCAAGTGAGGTGATAGTTGTTGGTCAGTAGCTCTAACATCTGAACATTATTTCTTCCTGTAATTATTTCTTCCATGCTTTTTGTGACTAGGGTTGTCCCAAAGCAGGTAGTAGGTCCTCACCTCTCTCAACTTGGTCTAAAAGTGGAAGCTAAAAGTGTATTAACATACTGATTGATGCCCTGTTTGTGCTAGAAATAAGGGAAACTGTTTTCTTAGACCTTTGTTAATGGAATGAGGAACTGCAAGAAGGAAAGACAAGGACAGCACTGCATGCAGTGAGTTATTTTTGGTTTAACCAAGTTTTTGGGTGGCTGAAGTAAAGCCTGAATGAATCCATCACTCTGTTGTGCAATAGCAGTTGGAGCCAGCGTGTTTTGTATTGTTTCTCTTTGCAAGTGACACCTTAGGATTGTCATTTTAAAATAAGTTAGGATGTTTAATTGCCAGAGTTATATCCCAGAAACAGGAGACTATTGAGATAAATTTCATTACAGCAGATACAAAAGGATAAACCATATTGTTTGGGGAAAATAATTTGTAGTGTGTCAGAAAGTAATCTTCCCAAAATAAAACTGTCATATTAAATAGAAGTAATATCAAAGTGGAAATAACTTTTAAGTAGGATAATTTCATTTTTACAGAACTGTGTTCTGAAACAATGGAATCTAAAAAAAGCGTTCCCTTCTGATTCTTCATCTACTTATAGTTAAAATGTTGTATTAAACGTGTTGTTAGGGCTGTCACATGTGATGTGTCTTCATTACTATTAATATCTAAGGAGTTATTCTCTGTGGCACAATGACATGTGGAAGGAGTGAAACAAAATCAATTTGCAGTCGTGGGAAATACGTTATTGTAAAGTGTATTTGCAGATAAATGACATCTCATTAAACAGGAATTTTACTGAGTTCTGCTGCAGTGACTGTGACGGAGAATTGGGCGCTGCAAGTGTAAAAAGAGGTTCTAAATGTAGACTTCGTGTAATTTCAGTACTCAAGATTAGCTCATTTCCACTAAACTTACATTTTTAACTGCTGGCAATATAGAATTGAGGAGGTGCTCTTTTGTGATTTAATAGTGTTTGACATATCTCATTGTTAATATTTTCTGGATATACTCAGAGCTGCTAGGGCTGTGAACTGGTGAGAGTAACATGAATGTTTCTTATCAGTATTCTATTAATGCACATTCATCTGAAACTTAAGGAGTCTCCCAAGAGCCAGAAGGCCTCTAGGGTTGGCTCCGACTGCTTGGGATACGACAGAGTTCAGAAACTGGAAGGCTAATGCAGAATCAGTAGCAGAAATGAGGTGGTCATCTGTTCCAAAGCCCCTGCTCAAGCTGGGCCATGGCCTAGGTGCCTTTTGACTGTCTCCAAGAATGTCTCCTGCATGTAGGATCATGGTTTCAAAGGAATTTCTTCTTTAGAAGTCTAAATTATATTTGCAAATTGGCCAGAATAGTTAATATTTGGGGACTTAATCCATTAAGGCTTAATGTCCTTTAAAATGTGTGAATTGGAGCTAAGCACTTAGAAAAATTGCTATTACAAGGTTTAGGGGTAATTTTTAATCAATATTATATATTGACCTCAGAAGAGGTCAAATTAAAAGCATGCCCTCTAAAATGAGTGTCTTGTATACCTCTAAAGAGGAGGCAAAGTGATGGTACTTCAGCTCAAGTACCTATAGTGTCAAGAACATAAGTGTGAAGAGCCCTCCAGAAAATCTTTTACAACATTGTTTAGCAACCTAAATCCTGTTGTAAATGCTTTATTTTATTAAACAGCAGATTAAGCTTATTCAAGTTTCACTGCACGTTTTTCAATTAAAAAAAAGGGACCCCAGCAACTTGGAACAGTGGTTCAGATGTTTAGAGTAAGTACCAGTTAGAGAATTGTCTGAATACACACTGTCTCTGTGTAACATCTGGGCTGATTGAATGTAGTTCTTCGATGTGAGATACTGAGTAGCTGTCACTGTGCATCAACAATAACCATCCATCCTCATATTTATGTACTTTATCTTCCTCTGCTATAATAGAAATAATGGAAGAGAATGTTTCCATGGTCTAATTGCCTCCCACTTCGAAAATAAGCTTGGTAATAATCAACTCAGCATTCATTTTTCAATAGGTTTTTTTCCCCTCTTTGTCTGTTAGGCAGGAGAGACCATTAGGCTGTGACAATGTTATATTTTATTTTCCTTGTTTCTTTTAGAAAGACTTAGGAGCCTGTGCAGTGCAAATAATTCATTTAAATGGACATACAGAGAATAATCTATCTAGATATCCACAGAATAAGTTTATCTTAATAGACCGTGATTGTCCTGGCTGGCAGTCTACTAATTTAATATCTTTTTTTGTTACAGTTACTCTTCATGAAATTTTTATTACTATAAAGCATTGAGATTTTTCAAGGGAGAAGCAGATGATGAAAGAGGGGAAATTAAATGTGTTTTTTTTTCCTGATGACAGTTTGTTCTCATCAAAGTGCTGGTAGTCTAGGCCATCTACTTTTCCCTTCATTTCCACGATACATGCACTTTCTGGAGTTCCTTAAGAGTTAATCACATTTTTCAAATGAAAAATTAGAACACTGCCAAATTATTTTTTCCTAATAATTAGCTGTGTGAGCTCCTCTTGACTGTCTGATCCCCTGTGTGCTTTTCAAAAGAGACTGAAGTCAGAATGGCGATCTCTTCTCTTCAGGTAAGCCTGACTGTTTTCTATACCTGGAGTGATTCTTTATAATTGCCAAGGGGAAATCTTCCTATTCACCATATCAATTGTTGAGGGGAGATGTTAGATCCTTATTATCATTCTGGTATGGGAGTGCTTGGGCAGTGCATCTGTTTGAGTTTTATGTGTGTTGCAGTGGACAGTACAAGATTCAGGCTGCAGTCTTCCAGCATTAATCACTGGAGAACTGGAGAGAAGAGCTGTGCCAAATATTGTTCTGGTAATGGAGGGGTTCAGCCAAGAGGAATCAATTCATAGCCCTTCAGACTCCATACAGAGTCTCTCATCTTGCCTGGAGGTTGAGGTTTATAAGGCAGACACCTCTAATGGAGCTACTCCTCTAACTTCCCACTGTAGACATAAACATAGAAAAACAGCTCATCTTCAGGCAGGCGCTGGTTAAGTGAATAGCACCTTAAAAGTGTATGATTGTTGTTCATAAATTGTTTCCAGACTGACTAAGATCAAATATAAACATTTGTATTTGGTCAGATCAGTTCTCTTCAGTTTTCCATAGCCAGTGCTGTCATTACTTTGTTACTTTCTTAGTAACATTGGTGGCCTAACCTTTTTTTTAATATCGTTCTGTTTAATAACAGATTTCTCTACTAAGAGCTAATTGTTTACTCCCTGTATTAAATTCATCCACATTAGTCAGCACTGCTTAAATTATTGCAGTTGTTTAAAACCCATTAAGTGTCTTTTCACCCTGTGCAGCATATGTGGAAAGAAACCAGAACTTCCCAAGGCAAAGCAGACCACTTGCCTATAAATTTTAAAAATCCAGTCATGTGGCTGTTCAGTTTTTCTTGCATAGGAATGACCTAAATATTTGCCTCAGAAGAGACTCTTCCATATATATTGTGTTAAGGCAGAAAGGCTAAAAGGTGTGGAAAGCCTGAGCTGTCAAGATAAAGGATGGTCCCTGTCACAGGAGGAAGTCTAATTCTATGAGTTAATTGCTTCTTTATCCATAGGATCACGTAGAAGGTTATCAGAAAAGAAATGACAGATGTGTCATCAAATGTGTCAGCTGCAGAACCACTGAGCCATAAATCTTTCCTTCGGGGAGATTCAAAAAGTCTTTTTAATCACATCTTTAAATTACATAAGAAATTAATGATTACAAACTTTTGTTCTGCTAAATCATTTTGCATTCCCAGTCTGTTAGCTGTAATACCTATATGCCTTTGTGGAATGTGTCAGCTGTGTGTGTACATACATTCTTTCTTAATTTGACCTGAAGCTCCTAGGGTATTTCATACCAACTTGTCAGAAGTAGCAGGTAAAAAGTGCATTCAGCTCTTCAGAAGTGTCAAGGAGGAGGAAAATTACTGACTGGAGTGTCTCTGCAGCTGTCTGATGTCCTAGCAAGGCTGGTTTGCTTGAGCATGTTGTGTCAGCTGTAGTGTGGAATATTGCATACTCTGAGGCAGTAGGCAATTAGAGTTAGATTTCAGAGCTAAAAATAGATCTTTAAAACAAGTTATAAAAATTGTCTTATATATTTTATGGGCAGCTATTAGCATATAGTACACTCCACCAGTGAGTCACCATAACATCCAACTTATAAAAGCAGCTTGGTTTATGTGCTAGCCTCTGTGAATTTAAATCTACTAAGATGGATACAACTGCTGCTCAGTAGAGCCCAGCTCTTTTTGTTAAAATTGGACTGATGTTTGAAATGGAAAGCAGGATAAAAATCCTTCCCCTGCAAGGGGACTGATGTGCACTGTGATTTCAGTCATCTACATCTTTCTAGAAAATCAGAGTAATTTGTTTTGATTTCTAAATTCCCCATATTTCTTTGTGGTGGTGAATACTTAGGTATACTTAGACTTAATGTGACAGTGGTGTCTTCTGTTCTCAGTGGAGTTTTCTAATTCAAGAGCTCTTTTAAAGAAAGAATGACACTCAGCTGAGATCAGGTGGTCTAACTCTGAATACTTGGTAATGATGTTTCTGGTTTTTCCCTTGACTTAGTCTATTATGTAGAGATACCTTTACTCTTGAGCGTAAGACTCCCATCCAAAGAAATCCTCAGAAATGCTTATGTCCACCCCTTTTGCCAGCCTGCACTGAGATCATTTCTGGTTCACAGCCATGTGGTTAGCAAGCTCTATCTTCCTATGTACTTAAAAGTATGCACTTTAGGAGTGTAGGTGAGTATTTTCATGGGTATGATAAAATGCATATGATTCTGCACACTTGGAGTGTTGTCAGCATAACCTGAACTCTGCAGTGTTTGGGTTGATCCATTTGGCCACGGAAGCAAAAGCTGCTGTCCTGTCAGTCCCTCTCTTTCCTTGGATTATAAGTTCTCTTGGTCAGAGGCTCTTCTTGTTCAGCAAGCACCTTAGGAACACAAACAATAATAATGCAATACAGCGTCCTGCAGAGCTGCACAGATTCATCAGCAGCATATGAGTGGCTGCTGTAAGATTTATTCTGGACTTTTTCAGTGACAACTTAGCCATCCATTTCCTGCTGCTAACAGAACTGAATAAAACTTTTACAGCCAACAAATAAAAAACAAAGTGCAGACAGATCTAGAAATCAAAGCCATTAACTGTAAAACATGATACCAAAAGTGAGCCTTCCTCCATCCCACTCTTCAGTCACATCAAGGAGGCCCAGTCTGGGGAGAAGAGAAAAACCAGAGTGGGAGTGGAACTCCTAATTCATTCATTTCTTTCACAGTACAGCAGCATGGGAAGTGGCCTTTCTTCTGTTCAGTTTGGAATGTCAGTGCAATGACATGACTGATTGTTGGTGACCATGCTTACAAAATCAAGTAAAGGAAAAGCAGTTGGTTGCCAGTTTATGTATAGCCCCTCATGGAATAACAATTCCCTCTCTGTTTCCAATTCCAGTTTCTTTTTCTGTTCACAGACCATAAAAACCTTAGGACCAATTTTTAGAAGTAGTTACTCTTTAGGAGATTCCTTCTTTTACTTTGCAGGCCTGGAGAGGAGTTACTGTTGCTCCTTAAAATGTAACTTCATATCTGAGATAAGTAATAAATTAAATTTAAAACCCCTTTATATTGCAGAAATTATACTGCAATCCATTTGAAAATAGAAACAGTGGAGAGGACAAATAAACAGGTCTGTGACTGTGCAGAGGAATGCTCCCTACATTCATTCCAACCCAGGTCAGTAAATCCAAATGACAAAGGCCTTCCAGAGGAGACAGGTTTGGTTTGGGAGCACTGGCTGCATTTTTGTGGAACTAATAAGCCACAGCTCTTCCTCAAGCTCCCATTTACTTGCCGTCTAGTGTTAGCAATCCTGGGAATAAACCAAGTGTCTCTTCTCCATTTTAAAGTGGACTTGAACTAAAGATGTTCCAGTGTTGTCTTTAATAGAATGCTAATGGCACTCAAAAGGAAGCTAAAAATCAATTTCGCATTTCTATAAAAAATCATATTTTATGCTGCAAGTTGTTCCTGTTATCCCTTGTTCTTTTCCACAGCCATTGTTAAAGGTAATAGGAATGTTGAGAATGGTAATCCTGAGAATATCCTAAAACAAGATGAATACTAACATGTATCTGAGTTTTTTTAATGTAAACTGGTTTTAAAGTCAGACTGACTGAAAAATATTTTACATCAGTGAAGTACTTCATCTTACTGGCTGAAGAGGTTTCTAGATTGTGCTCAGTTCTGCACAACTTGATTAGACATATTTGGAGAGTGCTTAGAGACACCAGAATAGTCAGGAAATGTCTGAGCAAAAAAAGTAAAAGCTAAAGAATTCAGTAACAATGACCAAAGCAGAAAGCAATAGGTTGCAGATGACTGCAGGTTATAAACAGTGAAGATGTGATGTAAGGCACAGACATATTTAAGTGTAGGCTGAATAGCCAGTAAAATATAGCACAATAGAGGCTAATATCCAAAAGGAAGTAGAAGGATTATGTAAGTCTTTAAAAATTAGATTTGGCAAAAGAGTATGAAATATGCTATTGGAAGGAATATAATATTGGCAGGGGATTTGTATTGAGATATGTTCTCAGTCTCTTACAGTAAATCAAATGCAGAGCTCAGTTGGATTCCTGTGTGTTGGTTTGAGGCTGCAAGTGTAGACATTTCCAGCTGGGATGTTTATCTAGGCACACCTAGCTTTTGTAATCTTGTGCTTTAGAAATGCATACTCTCATGAAAACAGGTAAGGTGTGTATTAACACTTTTAAGAAAATCACCACCACCACCCTTTTTCATTGAAGTCTTGAGTTTTTCTGATCAGTTACATCCTTTAGACTCGACACTATATGGGAGCCAGTGAAACTGTCCAAGTTCTTACTGACATGAAATAAGTTTTTATGTAATTTCTGTGCTGGCTACATATAATCATGAAAGTATGGCTTGAGAAAAGAGTTGTACTTGTTATTTTGTGGGAACTTCCTCTTGGGGTTTCATTTGTAATTTCTTTGATAACAGTGATGATGTAGCTGGGGAATTTCATTCAACAACTTTAGAGTTACTCATAAAGAGAAGGAAAAAACATAAATTGTGGCCCTTGGCTGGTGAGCAAGCTGAACACTGAATTCCCAGCTGTATCTTACCTGGAGCTTTCAGACAGGGTGAGAAAATGAAAATTTTTTGGTTAAAGGTTGTTGTTTTTTTTTCTGTCAGTAAAGGTGAAACATGGAAAAAGTGGTTTTGGTTTTCCTCAGCTCACCTGAGACATAGGGACAGAGGTAGATAGCTATTTTTATTCAGATAGAGTATTAGAAGCAGAGGAATCTTTTTGGCTTGATTGGGGAAAAAAAGAACATCTAAGAACCATCTGTGAATGATTTGTGACATCGATGCATTGCCCAGCCCATGTAATAATCTTTATTTAATATGCCAGTGATGTGGTAATTTTGTTGTGCTTTGCTGAACAGGGAGAACAACCAGTTTATTTTGGTTTCTGTCTCAATTACAGGGTTTGAATTTTCATTCATTGCACTGTTTCTTCTCTAGTATGTTAAACTCAGCATTAACACAAATACTGTGCTTTAGTCTTACCTGGGGGGAAAAAGTATCAGCTGAGAGGTGAGCAAACCCCAAGGTGTTTCCTCTTTGCTTGGTGTCAGCATTTTAGACATTGCTCATAGTCTCCAATACGTCTTACAAGATAGCTAAATAGCAGCTTGTTATGCCTTAGTCTGTGGAGTTGAGTTTTTCTGTAATCAAGTAACAGATTTATATTGTATTGTGGCCACTGTTACTCTGTGGGAAAACAGTGTTGAAATTTAAATACTTTGAATTCTGTGTGCATTCAAAAAATAGATAAATTTCACTCACTCTTGAGCTTTGATCATTTAGATAATGATGTAGACCAGACTTTGAAATCTTGTTTATTTAAAATTGTGGTGAGCAGGAAGCACAACCTGTAGGTCTTTTTGGGCTAAGTGGGTCTTAATTTGTCCAGGCTTGGACTTTGAGGTCCAGAGAACATTGGCACTGAAGATAAAAGGCTGAGATTTTTTCAGAAAGCACTCTCTTTGATTTGATATATGTAACAGTGACATCACATTTTTACTTTCATTACCTAAAGAAATGGAATTTTTTTACTTTTATTTCCCAGTCTGCCTCTGTCAGTCCAGGAATTAAATTGAAAGAGGGTAGATTTATATTGGAGATCAGGAAGGAGAGTTTTTTACAGAGAGGGTGGCAAGGCACTGGCACAGGATGTCCAGAGAAGCTGTGGTGACCCCACCCCTTAAAGTGTTCAAGGCCAGGTTGGATGGGGCTTGGAGCAACCTGGTCTTGTGGAAGGTTGGAATGAGGTTACTGTTCCTTTCTTATCTGCATAGGATATGTGGGACAGGGCAGGAAGGGAAGGAGGTGCTTTGGAGACCTGACCTGGAGAGTAGGTCCTAGGCAGCAGCATGAAAGGAGCTGCAGGCTATTGCACTGTGGGAATAGCAGTTTTCGGAGTCAAATTTGTGGTAAACTGGGTTCTATGGATTGTCACCTTTTGTACATGAGCCATGGTGTATGGGTAGGCCTGAAATTGCACCTGTAAAACTTTCGTGCTTTGGGCTGAGTGACCTAGCCACGGACAAACTTCTCAGACCATGGTCTGAGATGGTGCAGTGCCCCAGCTGTGGCTGTCTGCTCATCAACTGAGCCCCCCCCCCCAGCTCTCTGCTGCTCACAGGAGGTCAAGGATTAGGCCTTGACCTTCTTACAGACTTGAGCCTTGCAGGCGTTTCCAGCCACTCACTGCCAGCAGCAGGGTGAGAGGGCCAGTCAGGGATGGGGATGCGCTGCAATCATGGACAGCCCGGCTGTGCTGCGCCCAGAGCTCATGGACAGCCCGGCTGTGCTGCAGCCCGGTTGTGCTGCTGCCTGCAGCAGGAGCTACAGCTGGAGCTGGCCTGTAAGGAAGCATTCAGTAATGAGCAAATGTGCTGCTGGTAATGAATGTGGAGCTGGGAGCTCGGATCGCAACCTCTGTCCTTTCTGAGCTGGATGACTCTCAAATACATGTCCCGTTAGACAGAACAGCCATGCGTCTGTTGTATCTGTGATAGAACACTGTGCACCCTTGCAGACAGGATGGAAAGCTGAAGAAGTCTGGGCTGGCTAGTGAGGGGTGCAGAAGTGTAAATGCCTAATGTTTCCTGGGAGCCAAACAAGTGTCAACACAAATCAATGAACAACCCTTAGAATTTATCTGCTGCTGGTGGGATGCAATGGAGACAAGCCAGACTAAGCAGGCAGAGCAGAGTGCCCCAGAAGTGACCTGGAACAGCATCTGACGGATGGCCTGTCATGCTCAGGGCTGAGGCAGCTGTGGGGCTGTGTGTGACTGCAGCTCAGCTACCCGTGGGCTTCCACTGGGGCTAACAAACCTCACATCCCCTCTGTACTTACCATCACCAGATCACAAGAACGTAATACCAAGAGATTCTAAATGCATTTTATAGCCTCTTTGCTCTTACTCTTGAGTTCTGTTATACTCTGAGAACTCAACTTCTTGATACTTGGTGTTACATAAGCAGGTCAAGTGTTAGCTATAAATGCAGACAAGCAAGGTTTTGATTGAATGCTATCTGATCAAAATCCAGGGGAAAAGAGGTAGCAGTAGAGTGTTTTATTAGTTTTGTTTCAACTGACCTGGGAATTTTTTTACTTTTAATTAAAAGAAATGCAGGATTTTATTTCTGCTAACTGCCACATAAGGAGATCATTTAGCTGTTTAGTAAGAGTAACCTCTTTCATCTAAGTACACTTCAATTAAGAGCTAATAAAGCAGAAGTTCAGCCAGAACCCTGAAAACGGAATGCTAATTACTTTGCTTTATTAAATCGTATTGGCACCAAGGATTTATAACCTTCAAGTTACCTTGCCGTAATAGCTTAACGCTCATTAGCTGGTACCTCAGCCTCTAAGAAGTGAGAAGTTAGTGAAGGAAGTTAGAAATATTTCTTAAATCTCTTGGTTGTACAAATGATTTACCTAGATGAAAGAGCCTAATTACTTGAAAATATGTAATTGCACTATCATCAAGATCATTATTGTATGTGATAAAACAAACAACTCTAAAGGAAGACCCAGTGACATTTAAAACAGTGTGTCCTGATGAAAAACTTTCAATTGAAATAATTTGAGCAACGTTTTCTTAAGTGGCTCTTTCTATTTTGAGGATCCTTCACTGGACCCATGAGTTTAGACAGCTAAGATGTGGCTCCTGAATGTTTTTTTCTGTTGGACACTGAAAAAGCGCCCCAGCCCAATACTTACTGACACTTAGAGGGAAAATGGGGTTACCTCTTCTCTGCCAGCAAAACACTTTGCAGAAAGAGCTGAAAGTTTTCTTTGCTTTTTTCTCTTGCTCTCTCTGTAGTGTCAGGTCTCCTAAGAGAGTGCACAAAGACAAATTAAGCTTTCCTGTCCTTTTGTCTGAAGGATAGATAAAATGTTTTTTTCAGGTATATCCTGATAGCTAAAGCAATTACTCTGTCTCCCACATAGATTAAATGTTTATGGGAATGTATGTCAGATTGCTAATCTTGGAAAGCCAGAACGAGTAGTCATTGTGTTTTAATGATGTTCCAAAATACATAATTTATCATGAAGGCATCATTTTTCCTCAGAAGCAAAACAGTCCAATAAAATACTGATTCCCAGATGCTTGGGCTGGACCTTCACTGAGGCTGTCTTCTATTCCTGCTTGTTGTACTGCTTCCCAACACCCGAGGTTCTGCAGGAGGAGGAAGTTGAGAGAGGCGGGTGCTGTGCAAGTACCTGAGCAGCAGCTTCTGCTGCAGCACTCCCAGAGCAAGAAAAGGCAAAGGGATGTCCCAAAAAGAGCAGAGTGAAAGGACATCACATCAGTTACAGCTCATTAAACCTCTCTACACCAAGAACTCCACTCAGAAAAATGCCTTTAGTTCTGTTTCTTCCCTCTCTTGCAGGGGTTACAGAAGAAATACAATATGGAAAAATTAAAGCTACTTCTGGATAAGAGCTCCCATAGAGCTTGCTCTGCTTAACTCAGGTGTTTTCATATTACACTTTCTATTAATTTTTCCTTCCTTTTCAGAAGGTCCTTGCCTTCATTGAAGAGCCAACACAAATGAGAAATTTTACTCAAAAGCAAAATAATTGCTAATTTAATGGCTCCTTTGATACTATTGTCAGACAACAGTTAAGTAAACCAGCATGCATTAAGAGATGAGATCTGCTTCCCAAAAAAAGGAGGAGAAAGGCTTTCTGGAAGATGATGAAGCTGCCCTTGTATTTGTTGCTGACATCAAAGCATGTACTGATGTGAAGTGTAAGATGTTAATGCTGCAGCACTGTGAGGCTCTGTCTATCTGCTTGCCAATTTAGTTGAAATGTACGTGATTACAAGTAGAATTACCAGCATATTGAACTATTTCTCTTTTCAAGTGCCCGAGTTCTTTAGCAGCTTTTCAGCAGGAAAATAGTCATAAATATATTGGTGTGACTGCACAAAGAAGGCGTCGTTCCTCTTTGGTGAACGAGAGTTTAACAAGGCAGTCTTGATTTATTCCTTTGATCAGTCAAGGCATTTGAGTCTGAATATTTGTGTTGATACTGAAGAAATTACAGCTGTCTGTTTGCTGAAGACAGGCTGACACTTGTAGCTTCTCTGTGACAGACTCTGAAGTGAAATCACATTGAAATATTTGAGGGCAGGAGGCAGGATGGCTTCCTGCTATGGGAGTGGGAAGCAGGTTTGATCATAGGAGTTTTATCCTTGGCTTTTCAGCTGATTTACTTGAACAAAAAGTTTTGATGGCCTGTGTCATCTGTCCATGCCTCTGTCCTGTGTGAGAGATGACAAAATCTGTTGTTTTGTTGCCAGATAACTTTTGTCTACCCCTTGAATTCTAACAAGGCCTTTTTGTGAAATTTTTATTCTTACTGTTAGTGAAGAAAGGAGTCTTTTATCATGTGTTGAACACTTATATTTGATTTCTGACACTAGGAATTTCTTAAACCTAGTCTGCAAGCTTAGGAAAAGTTGAAAAGAAAGAGCTCCACTGGAGCTGTGTACGTGTATGAGATTTATTTTCCTTATAGTACCAGCAGAAATATAACATGAATTAAATAATTCTTCATAAACATATAAAGACATGACTAGATGGTTTTAAAATACAATCTGCAGTACTGGTGTGTTTATGTAGCATCTCATACAGATACCCAGAGGAGCTGTTCATAAACAGTCATAAAATATCCAGAAAATACCAGTGGTTTACCTTCAGCTTATAAAACAGCATGTAGAAATGAAATTTCAGGCTTTTAGTCCCCCTACTTCTCTCTCTTTCTGTCTTTCTGATGGAAACTCACAGTAATAGGCTTTGCCATCTGCTACTATATATTTTTTATGAGTTTTAACATTTGTTTTTAGAACCTGAAAGATGAGTAAAATATCAAGTCTCCCAGAAAATAATCATAGGCACGACAACTCAAATGTTAGCTCAGCTTGTCTGTACCCTGAGTGGTTCACAGCAGGTCTGTGGCCTCCCTCTTTGCCGGCAGAGCAGTTACACCCTTGGAATTAGCTGATACATTCCCAGCACAAGGCGAGAAGGTGGGAGCCACACCGGCAAAATTAATTCGTAGGGAAGAAGGGAACTCTGTGTTGCATTGTTACAGAAATGTTTTGGGCCTCTTGCCACCTTTCTCCTTGCTCCCTTTAAAAGCCTATTTGCCATTTTTCTTTTCTGTCCTGCTGAGGCCAGACTGGAGGTGACAAGCTGGGAAGGTACTAGAAAGGTACAGGATAAAACCTTCAGCTCAAAAAATGTACACAGCTCTTAATGTGGAGGGAAAGAAGCGAGCAGCCCTTTGTGCCACCTTGCTGTCAGGCTGTGCTCAGGATCCTGTCCCCTCAACAATGTGTGTGTGCCCTTAGCACAGGGAGGGAATAGCTGGATTATTTGCCTCCTCCCTTTTTAACCATGCGGAGATGAAATTATTTCATTGAATAGGTTCTGAGCAACTCAGGGTTGGTTTTCATATAATTCCTGTGCAGATTTGCTGCCTTTCATTCGAATAAGAAGCCTCCTCAGAGATCTTTGCACTCTCAGCCTGTGCAAAAGCCCTTGTTACAGCATTGCAAGATTTTTCACTTAATATTCCACTTCATAAGTCTGGAGCTTGTTTTCAATTATCTCCATTCTGTGTTTCATTTTGCTCATTCCTTTAGAATGTCTCTTGTTCACAGGGCAGTTTTCAGGCTTTGCAGGGAAGGATGAAATCTTTACCCAGTGAGCCCTGGGAAAGACCTGAAGAGGAGCTTGTGTGCTCTAATAAGTCTGTAAAATGGGTCACATTTTAAGGAATTGTAGGTTGAGTGTACTATGCCTAATACCTAAACTGGACTGGACTTTCTAGTATTTTGTTGTCATTGGCATATAATTGTAGGTAAATCACTTATGTAATGAAAATGTCCAGAGAAACAAACTAAGATTACTGGCTCCTATTTTTCAAGGCAGTAAGTTGTCATTGCATTTCAAGAGTAGGGCACCTGTTTGACCTTTCAACCTTTGAAAATCTCCAGTCATTTTAATCTTTTTTGTGCAGTTAAATACATTCCCCATTCGTAATAGTTACTCTTCACTGACAATAGTAATGTTTTCAACCACTTTATTAAAATTATTGTGCTATACTCTTATGTTGGCGTGGAAGACTTTTTGATGACCTTTTCTCATCTGTTTTGTTCTTGTTTTGCAAAGTTTGGAAAGCTGAGCTTCTGTGTTCCACCTGAAAGACTGAATGAGAGAACAGCAGGGTGTAAGAGTCTGGGAGAGAACTCCTGAATGTAATATGTAAATCTTAGGAGTAACAAACCAAGAGGAGCATATTGAAACCAAAGAGTGAAGCTGTACCTGATGAATAATGCTTTCCCCTTCTTCCTACATGCTGTTTTTTTGTTTGTACTACTCTAGTGCAAGTACACAGATGCTGACAGTCAGTATACTCACTGTCTGAGAAATGAGTCAGAATTTGAGGGAATCTGCAATCCAGTTCTTTGATGTGGAATAGGATTGATTTAACTTTTTGCTGTCTCTCTAGATTTTTCTTTTTGTGTTGCCTGTGATTTTGAAACATGACTGAAATGCTGTGGATGTACTTGAGCTGATGGAGAGAAATGTAACTCTGACAGTTGCTCTCCACCCTTGTAAATGGAGCAGTGCTGGGGGCACAAGAGATCTGAAATTCATTCCTGACTGTGGCCCAGGTTTACTGAGTGACATGGGGAAGGTCTTTGTGTGTGTCTTTTTTTTTCCTATCTCATGATTCAGGGAATCACCCAGCATTTAATAGTTGGTCATCTTCATGAGAAAAATGATGGAGTTTTCATGCGGTCTTTAATCTTTATGTGCTAATAAAAACATCTGTACTGCTCTGTCTTATGTAAAGAGCTGTTTTTAAATAGCAAAACCAATTGACAAGGCACATAACTGTAAAAATATTTATATTGTCATCTTAAATTTCTGTGCCAGGTTATGTTTTCCACAGGTATGTTTATACGCTGATTTGTTTCTTTTTCAGGCCCTGCTTGATACTCAGAATCTTTTGAGAGCCCAGATTACAAATTTTACTTTCAACCTGGGATTTTCAGGAAAATTCTATCACACAGGTTAGAATGAAACACTAAAATTAATTTGATTTTGATGGTGCTCTGTATGGTATGAGGACAAGTAGGAATGATAGAGTGAGTATAAGAGCCTTAGAATGCTGTGTTCCTGCATTAGTTGCTGGTGTGAAACAGATTAAAGGCCTCTCCATTTTTATTAAAATTTGGCTCCTTTCAGTCTGCTTTTGAGTGGTAAATTCCACCAATCACATAAAATTTTGTATTGATTTCACTGAGGGATCTGTTGAGCTACTGCCACTCATCCTTGTGATTGTTTCATCTCTATTGTAGAAATACAGCAATATATATTATCCTTTAAAATAATTTTGTTATAAAACCACTACAGAAGTAGGAGAGAGAAAAGAGAGAGTATTAAATAGTCAAGTTGTCTTGACTGCCCCATTTTGTCACCAGTGCCTCAGCAGGAAGTATTTTAACTGGTCACTGTTTATTATGTTAATATAATTCCTACTGCTTCCAACATTTGCAAAAATACAATAAAAGTAGAAACTTTACTTCAGAAATGTTTGGGTTTTTTCAGGTTTTTTTTTCATTTCCTCTGCAGGGACTGAGGAGGAGGATGAGGGTGATGACCTGCTGCTGAGATCTGTGGATGAGTTCTGGTGGTTTCCCCACATGTGGAGCCACATGCAGCCACACCTCTTCCACAATGAGTCCTCACTGGTGGAGCAGATGATCCTCAACAAAAAATTTGCCTTAGTGAGTTATTTTTCTGTGTTTTTAAATTTAATTTAGATACTCAGAAACCATTGTTCTTTTAGATTAGAAAAAAAAGAAATCAGGTTTCTGAAAGAATAAATACTCCACTAAAAGGTATTGGATGACTTTGTGAAACCACTGGATGTTAGGGTTAGGTAAATTGCATTTTCAAAGATGCAATTCTGCAGTGATACCCAGTAGCATCTTGTATATTCCCTTTGGACCAACTTCATGTAAGCTTGTTTTGAAAAGCATTGCCTTTACTAATCGTTTATTCACAGCAAAGCTCTGAATCAAAATGTTTCAGTGAGAACATAAGAAAAAATCAAAATAGATTTTAGGTCTGAAGGTATTGGAGAAACAGATCACAGTTAATTTCATGCAACAAACCAAAACCAAAATTTCCATACATAAAATGTTATTTGTCTTGAAGCGGGGGTCTGGTGTTAAGACCTAATTGTATCAAAATATCTCAGCACACATAACTTGTTTGCTGAACTACATCTGTTGTTCCAACAGCCCAATTTTACTTCTTCCTTTTCAAAATCCACTGGTTGTTCTTTAGCTGGCAGGTGTTGGCTTGGTTCCTGGAAGGAGCAGGGGGATTTGAAATACCAGAACAACAAGAGTGCACTTAATGGTCATGTGTCAGTGAGTGTAGGATAGACCTGACTATCAGTCAGTTGAAGTTTGTATTTGAAAACTTGACTTCTAAGTGAGACACATGCTTTCTTTCAAACCAAGATTTCACCAAGTTTGCTGTAAATTGTAGTTGTACTGAGTACAGGACAGCTCTGCTTTGATGTCTCCTTTCGAGAAAGCATTGCAGTAAGTGTTAGATTCTTGAAAATTTAAAAATATTTTTTCCAGAATTGCCCTTTTAATATGATTCTGCATACTGGTGCAAGCTCCACTGGAAATAAAATGGGTCCTTGCAGTTCTGTTGTGACCTAAGCCATCCTCTGGCATTAGTGTGCAGGATGTAATCATTAAAGAGTGTTACAAGGATAATGCATTTTCAACCCTGGTTTATGTAACTTCAGCAATTGCCATTTTCTTCACTTCTTTCAGTGCTTTTAATGCGTACAGATACTTTCTATTATTTTTTTTTTCATGTTTAGACATACAGGCATGAAGCTACTCATTATGTTTCATTTGCGAAGAACATTGAAATTAAAAACAGAGAGAAGCAACCACTTTTTTGAAAGAGGCTGAAATTGCCAATGCCTCGTGTATTTTCCACTCAATGTATGTATTGTGTGGGAGATGCTCAACTGGGGAATTACAGTCAGGAAGGAATAATTAAGACACTAACTCATTGCAGATGATAGGCCCCTTATTAGAGTGAAAGATTTAGATCACATATTTATTACTGCCTATTGTGAAACTTGAGGGGAGAAGCCTTAAAAATCAGGCTTTTGTTTATAGATAAATGAAATAGATGCAGTGGGCTGTTAGAGAATGCAATTTCTTACATGGTCTCTGAAGATTTTCATTTCTCATGTTTATGCATGCTTAAGGGTAGTAGGAAAGATAAAAGGAAAAAGAATTGGTGTATCTGTGATGGAATTGAATTGTGTAAAGTGGCATAACTGATGGAGTATCCACTCTTTATCTCCTTGTGCAGTACAGCCAGGAGGGCAGGTGTTAGTCATTCCTGTTTGGCAGATTTCACATGGTGCCCTTTATGTGTGCCATGAATTCCTAAAGGGAAACAAGAATTTTACCGTCCTTCTAATGTAGAGAACTCAGGGTTCCCCACTGTGATTGAACCAGGCACCTCTGGTACACACATAAGTGGTTTTACTGTGACACCACACACCTGTTTTTCTAGAGATTTTCATGTTCCTGAGTAACTAGTTTATCCCAAGGAAGAGGTCCAGGTATCAGGCCATGCTTTGCACACACAGTATGATTAGGGAAGGTGAACATATCAATTCAAGCTGTATTAAAAACTTTTAAGAATTCAAAGGCAGTTCAAGGGCATCCTTCCTAAATCATGGCAAAATAATATCTTAGGGACTGTGCAAGAGTATCCTGAAGAAAAAGGCACTGGATGTGAAGAGAATGTAATGGCATCAAGGTGAGTGTACGTACACACAATAAACACCAGGAGTCTTCAAAAATAGGAAATGTGCTGCAGAAGGGTTTACTCTACAACATCTGCCTGTAGACTGTTATAAATGGTTATCTTTCTTCCATTTTTAACATGACACTAAAATAGTTAAGCTGTTTCTTTAAAATGGATTTGTGTTTTGAATGTACTAAAGGGGAAATGCAGTGACTCTGAAATTCAGCTCCTCATCCAGTAATTGTGAAGGAAATTGTGGTTTTGTAGTTGTAGCTGCCAAATGCTACATGTTGTGTTGAGTATGTGCCAGTGGTTTTCTCCCTGAAATCAGAGTTTGTGAGCAAATTCCGTGCAAGAACTTGAAAGAGTGCAGCTTTCTGTTTAATGTAGATTGAAGAAACCAGTGTAAAATGCATTTATATCCTTCTTCCCTGTCTACTCATAAAAATATTTTATAAAAAGGCTTTTGTCTTAAAATCCTGTGTTTCATCTTCACCATGCTGCTCTCCGTCTCCTTCCAGGCCAGCATATTTTGATAGTACTGTTACTTGCATTTCAGACCTATTCTTGGTCCTTCACAAACAAGTATTTGAGAAATGCCAAAACATCAAATTTCTTAAATTTTTGAGCCCAGCAATTGTTCTGTCATGGTTTAGGAACACGGTATTCCAACTGACTTGGGCTATGCAGTGGCTCCACACCACTCAGGAGTCTATCCAGTACACGTTCAACTTTATGATGCCTGGAAAAAGGTCTGGAACATCAGAGTTACCAGCACAGAAGAGTACCCTCATCTGAAACCTGCAAGGTATAGACGGGGCTTCATCCACAAAAACATCATGGTGAGTTTTATTGCTGATGTTCATTTTGTACTCTGCCCTTTCATGAACAATTTCCTTTTAAGTGGCAAAGCAGGGTATCCTGAAAGTTCCCATTGCAAAAAGCATGTACTTCTATGTGTAAGTAGCAAGATATATTTGACAGTGTTTTGTTAATTAAAATCAGTCCATTGCTGGTGATGTTTCTGCTGATGAAGGTGGCATCGAGGCACCCTGCTGACAGCAGTTAACAGGCTGTGAACTGTTCTAGTGCTGTGGTTAATGCTGGTTCAGAGAGCTCAAGGAAAAAGTCCGTTTTACATCATTTGGCATAGTGTGCTGGGTTACATTTCTATCAGGTTTTCAATTTGCATGGTGTCGTTAATTGCAAAAGAGTATTGCCAGGTTATGCCGCCTCAGAATCTGGATCTGGGTGGGTACATATTTTTGTCTTCCCTATGAACTGTGCATGGTTGCTCTTGTTTGGCTTCCTGCCATATACAAATGTGGGCTGGGCTTTGCAGCCTGGTTTAACCCAGAGCTGTCAGCCTGGGTGCAGGCAGAGCCTTGGGAGCTCCTGAGGGAAGGAAGACACCCCCCACACCACCTCCAGGCTACCGAAGCATTCTCAAATCCCACTGTTTTCCTGAATTACATAATTCCCAGCACTGTCACTGACAGCTCCATTTGCCAAAGCAAGGGCTTGTACACAAGTGACATGGAAAGCATTGTGCTGTTGCCATCTGGGCACTGTGGTGGAGGCTATTTCGGGTTCACATCTCATCAGTATTATCTCAGAAGGGTTTCAAAACAGCCTTTCAAAATACTTGGTGGCATGTAGCCTAGTAACTTTCTTTTGGAGTGTGTGGGAGAGCAGTGAATGGGGGCTCTGTGTTGTACCTCTGGCTGCAACAGGCACTTTTGGGAGGTCAAGAGCCTTGGCATAACACTGCCACTTAGAACAGAATTCTGGTATTGTTCTTGGGTTGCCATGGATACCACTTCCTTAAGCTAAGTAGTAGTATTTTAAAGTCTTGGTTTCTTTTTGGGTGAAGCAAATGAAAATGATCTCCAGAAATCTAGGAACAAAGCTGACACCAATATAGGGTTAAGCTACAGTTTGTTCTCAAAGCAATCATTGTGAGTGATATAATGGGTTTGTGGATGTGCTCAGGGAGCACAAGGCAAGTGAGGAAGACAGATTGACCCAGAATCTCCACAAATCCCTTCCATAAATATTTGTAAAAACATGTCATTTGTAGACACATAATGAGATTTAACACAAGGACACTGCAGCCAAAAATCTATTTCCAAATCCAGTTGTATCATACCACCTATTCAGGGAGTCTCAAGCTTTTGGTTCTCCAGGGCAAATGCACCAATATTGTACATCTGCAGGCTAATAGTGAACACACTCAGTAAGAACATGGTTGTGTAACATGTGTCAGAGCACCCCCATCCAGTTCAGCTTCATCCCCTGCCTCTGTGAAACATTGTTCTCGTATTTCCTTAATGAAATCCTAAGGTTTTTAAAAAACTTAGACAAGTTTATAGCAGATGTACAAATTCCATACATTTTCTGACAACACAGAATTTAGAATCCATGACCGCTATATTCTCTACCTCACAAAAAAAGTTGAGAAATAAAACTGCAAGAAATAGAGTATCTACAAAACCACAGCCTGTGTCAAATAAGGCATTTGTATGCTTTAGAAGTTAATCTATCATAACGATCCCAGTTAAGCATTATACGTGAACATCCATACTCGGCTGTTGATTTTTCCATAAGGAATAAACATAATTGAAATACTCTCCAGTAAATTATTTTCTGAATTCAGGAGAAAACATTTTGAGTTTCTGATGAAAAATGTAACTGCATTTAGTAGTTCTTCATATTCAGAAGATTTGTTCTTGGAATGTTTTTAAAAATAATTCTGCTTGAAATTACGTATTTCAACTGGTCTTTAGAAAAATAGCACAGTTGAATGAGAAGTAATTTTTTCTTCTAAGGTGAGCACTATTGGCAAAATTCCCCATGTGTCAGAGCAGAATTATTGGTGGTGTTGCCTAAGCAAAAAAAAAAAAAAAAAAAAAAAATTGCCTTTCCAATTACAGTTTAAATTTACAATCAAGCCATTATTCAGATAAAAGTGGAACTGATTGATACGATATAGACTGATATTATTTTACATTATCTTTCACATTATTTTGAAGTATTTGGACTTCAAATACTTGGATTTAGGATGAGGTGTTACAGACAGAATGAGTTTGAGGAGGCTCTGGAATTGTAATTTCGTGATAGAGATCAGTCTCCAGTTTCAAACAAAATGTGATGACTTTTTGGTTGTTTCCATTTTAGCGATAATAATTCATCTAGATCAGTATTGATTGCCAGCAAAGTTGAGAGGCCAAATACAGCCAGCAATTATCTGTTGTATGTTACTGCTCTGACTTTGATCATCTCAATAAAAGTACAAACTCTTGAACTTTTTATGTTTTTTTCATAAATTCAGGTGCTTCCCAGGCAAACTTGTGGCTTATTCACCCACACCATTTTCTATAAAGAGTATCCTGGAGGTCCAAAGGAATTAGATAAAAGTATTCAAGGAGGAGAGTTGTTCTTCACAGTGGTTCTCAATCCAGTAAGTACAGCGGAATTTTTAAATGCTTTAAAAAATTAACTGAAGGAAAAGTTACTGAATGTTCCAGGGCTGATCAACTGGGTCTCCCAAACTGTAATGGTTACTGACAAGTGACTTCTTTTGCTTTTTCAATTAAAGAAGATCTAATATTACTTATGTTTTGTTAGTTTGTATAAAGTAGTCTCCATTTTTTTTTTAAACTGTTTGGTTAGTAATGCACAGGAGTGCCAGCCTGTCTTGTTCTTTACTTTTTGCATGAAATAACACCCTTGAGATTTAATTTTTCAAAGATTTTGAATGTAAAGAACTGGTATGAGTATCTCAGGTAAAGTTCATTTCTCTGCTGTGCCAAAAGTTGTGATGCAAAGCATTGGCAGCACTTACTGAGGTGGGAAGGCTGCAAGCAAGGAATGTTTGGGCTCCAATCAGTTTTGAGAAATTTCAGTTGCTCTCTCATAGCAGCTTCAAAGAAGAGATCCAAGTAAAAGAACCACAGAGTTCAAAGAAAAGATCTGAGTAAATGAACCACATCTGCTTAACCTTTCATTTCTCTTTAATGGAAGATAAACGAGAAGTGAGGTGCTGAAACTACAGAACACTGACAGAAGAGAGCAGTGTAGTACTTCAAAATTGCATGGGATTAGGTCAGCTGCCACAAAACTGACCTTTTAGACAAGCTTTTAGATAAGGTTTTCATCTGGAGTCCAAAACAAACAAATAAAGTTCTGCTGTTGTATAGAAATGTAGTCACTGGCCACACCAAAGGGAACAAAACATATTTCCCTCAAATCTTTTGGAATAACAGCCTAAATATTTTGTGCCTTTTTTAATCTTCTGCAATGTAATGCAGTCTAAAGGAAAACCATTTCTGAAAGCTACTTCACCAATTTCTATGCAGGTGTATTTTTCAAGCCTGAGATTCTTTCAGGCTGTAGTTTTGGCTCTTTGAGAGCAGTTACTATGTTTTGTTCCCCTTTTTCATGTTCACATGGCAGAATTAGGAAATAAAACGTGTGCTACTTCCTTAGCACACGAGTGGTTTCCCTTCTGGAGGGTGGCAGTGGTTGCAGTCCTGGCTTTGATGATGTGTATCATTCCAGGCACAGCATAGAATCAGTCACAGAATGGTTTAGGGTGGAAGGGACTTTGAAGACAATCTGCTTCCAACTCCAGGTTACCAGAGCTGAGACCTGGAAAAGTCATTGGATGGGGAGGGTATTGGCACCATAGCAGTCCTTTAGCAATATGTGGGTTTTGACTAGAAGTTAGTAGGTGAGCAAATTGAGGAAGGCACAGAACAATATTTTCGGTCAGGACAAAATATATTCCATATTGAAATACAGCCACTGCAGCCACAAACTATTATACAGTGTAAGGAAACAGCAAAATTTATTATGAGTGCTTGAGGCATAAGTCTTTTAAATTAAAAGAATGAAGAGAATGGAGGGGAAGACAAACAGTGAAACATCCATGGTTTTTGATATTCATCATGGAGTTTTGATCATATCTGCCTGACATCCTGGAATGTGAGTACAGTAATATCTTTTTATACATTACAATTAGGTCTTTGATTCATGCATTGCTGTGTAGACTGTGTGATCTCTTACTTCTGAAAATTATGATATCCCCAATAAAATAAAGGCTAAAAGAACAGAAGTTAAATGCAGTGTTTTTCAAATAGAACTGTAAATGAACATTAGGCCAAAATCTGCCCAATACTTCTTCTAAGGAGTGCATTTGAAAAGATTATGCATCTAGTTTCTCAATTTCAGTTTAGAAAACTGTTCAGGAAAACAGTTCCAAAGTTCTAAGCACTAGCCTGGCACACAGTCAGTTTAAAGACTGAGGCTTGTATCTTTGTGAGGTTTAGGTCTTGCATATATTTATGTCATACTTTGCAAGTCAGAGTTGGGCAAAAATCTAGACATTAAAATGAAGACTAAGTAGCTTTAGGAGTCTATCTAATTATGGAGTGGCATTTTGGATTTCATAAGCTTTCTTGTGTTTTCATTGCTGGGATTTCTTTATGTGAAGTACCCAGCTCCTGAGAGGTTTCAAAAATTCCATTATGAGGCATTTTCAAAATGTTATTTTTCACTGATACAAAACTCAGAAGAGAAAACACTCCCCATGAATCATTACAATGTCAGCTAAACAATGTTCTCAATAATGAGTACATAAATAGTTAGTTTCCAAACCTGGAAAATGTGGATTAAATGTTAATCTTAACAAATTTTTTCATTATATTTAATTTGGAAGAGAATATAATTTTTGAAGTGTAAGTTACCAGGCTGAGACTTCAGGAACTCAGTACCCTACTTTGAAATAAGTGCCCCTGAGAATGAAGCCCAAAATTTCTCAGTGGTTTGGCTGTGCAGTGGTGTAAGAGAGGTGCTGCCTCCTTACAGTGTGCTTGATAAACCACAAAAACCCACAGGACTGTGGGTGCAGCTGTGAGTTTTTGCCATGAGAACCAGTGTGGTGGCCCTGTTCCCAGAGCATTGTACAAACTAAGGTGTTCTGCAGGTATGGAAAGCCTCAGGAAATCCTGCTCTGCAGGGGCTGTTTGTGTGACTGGGAATCAACAGTTGGCTTGTTGGAGAAGCAAAATCTCACGGCTGGCAGGCTGTGTTCTTGGTCTGCACTGGAGGCTGGGAAATGATCCTGGCTGCTACTCCTGTAAGGCATCCCAAGTTCTGAAGTGCCACTGAGCTGAAAAAGAGCCCAAGCAGTAAGAGAACACTCTTACCCACTCTTCAAGTAATATTCTGTGTGTCTGTCTCCTGTTAAAGATCTTGCTGACTGCAGCGGCCCTCGGGCGAGATCGTGCTATATCAGGATCTTGCACAAAATGTTTCACAGGAAAAGAAAAAGCAAGCTTCAGCAGCCTGTATTATTGGTATCCTGGCATTATTTCTCCCACATTATCAGTTGAGTAATTGATTTACAGGAATGTTGAGGGATTTGCACTGATTTAGCCAGGGAATTCTGGGGCAAAGTCACAAGGAAAAGGTGCATTGTTGAAGTGTGTAGTGATGAGTGTCTTAGCCAGTCAGACACATTTCTGGTTTATTGTCTCACATTGTTTACTGGTTTTCTTATCAGCGTACTGACTTTAAAACATTTTAGCAAGTATTTTTCCTGATAAACTTGTTAGAATCTTCAGTGATTTCAGATTCATCTCTCTCTGCAATATTCAGTGAAATTCTTGGATTAGTAAAAGAAATTTCCGTTTAGTGTTTATTAGAACGAAATGGTACCAACTTCCTAAATCTGCTCTTTGAAGGAAGTGAGCCATTAGGTTTTGAGCTAAGTGTAATGAAGAGGTCAGCATAGACACTGCTATCAACTGTACCATTGCTTCTCAGATCCTGCGAACTATAGCAGATACAGATCTGGAGCTTTTCTATCCTGCAAGATGAAGGTTTAAGGGTAACCAACAGTTCATGAAATTTTTCTATACCTTTTCTGCTCCTAAGAAAAACAAACAGAATGCAGTACATTAAGTACTGCATGTAAGTACATACATGCACTTACATGCACTTCCTTGCAAAGTACTGCATGTCTGCAGGTGGAAGGAAAAGGGAAAATGCCCTGTGGAGAGGAATATGGTGAGAGCCTTCAAATGGTTGACAGCCCAACAATGAAACTAATGTGTAGCCAGCTGTGTGCTCTTGACGTGGTTACAGCAGTGCTGATGAAGAGGAAAGACTGTTAATGCTTTAGGCACTTTGATTGATCTTAAAATAATTGTAATCTTTGTGTGCGTTCAGTTCTAAGTATTATTTTCTTCTAATTTTTACCTCTCCCCAGTTGCAGTGAGTAGAGCTGTTATTAAGCTAATTGACTTGCAGCAAGGGAGAAATTATCTCCTTTAGCACTGAAAATGAGAGGATTTGTATGAGCATCAGCAGAACCTGCTGTATCTTAGTGTGACCCTGAACTGGCACTACAGAAGAAAATCAAAATCAAAGACATTCCCACTCAGCTCTTGCTTTTCTGTCTATCTTGCTTGGCCCAACCTTGTATTTGTAACTGTACTGAATGTGAGAAGCAGGAAAGATGGTTCAGTTTGACAGGCTTGCCCCCTCTTCGTGGGTGAAACAAGCATCAGTTTCATCTCTTCCCTGTCCTCTCATGCCCATGTAACTCCAGCAATAGTTGCCATCAGTTGGGGCAGGGGGGAAATCAGTTTGGCTGAGCATTTTGGCTTACTGCAGAATAGAAGTATTCTTTGCCTTTCTATCTGTTCTTCAATACCCACCCATAAAAGCCAGAGTCTGGTATTTTGTGGGTGGAATAGGAAAATAAAACCCAAAAAACAATCCTAAATGATAAGACAGTGTGGAGAGGCTGTGAAACGGACAGGAATTGCTGTCTCTTTAGAGTTCATTCCTTGTAACAGGAAATGCATTGAAATTGTGGCAATCAGAAATCTTTACTCTTCTGTGATCCTTAAAATTTGTGAATGGAAAGCTTTGTGCCAGGGGTTTAGAGTGAAGCAAGTCTTTTGACTGAGTCACAAGGGGAATGAGCAGCAGCAGAAAATAAACTTGAGGTTCCTGGCTGTCAGATCAATACATGATTTTGTTTGAGCTCATAACGCTTCCCTGGCTCCATTATATTTATGGTGGAGACACCACTATGTAAAAAATGGAATTCCACTCCTTGGCAGTCTGAGTGAATGGGTCCGTGGCAGCTGTGAAAGCAGCAGGACATCATCGGGGCTAAAAAAAGGGAGTTGTAAGCTGGAATCTCTGTGGTGGAATTGAACACAACTTTTCTGCAAGCATACAGGTTTGAAAGGACTGTCTTTCAGCTATTAAAATTACATATTCAATATAGACTCTGATTTGATTTGTTATTCCATTACTTCAGTTGTCTAATGGAGCAAAACCTGCTGTTACTGAGTCTCTGGATACCTGAAACAAAACTGTTCGGAGTAACTTGGAAACAATAGCAGAACTGCAAACAAAGTGTGCACAGTGCCAAATTAATTGGAATATAGGTGTTCTGAGAGTTGGATGTACTCTCATGGCCTGTAAACATGTGCTCAGTAGCTAAAATACCAGCAGTACTCCAAATCGGTAATGCATCTGCTGCTAGTGCCTGGCCAAGATCACAAAATTCATTGTCTATCGTAATTTAACTTCATTTTGAAGGGTAATGGATAACTTCATTGAGTTGGGAGGCCTCAATGCTGCCTTGTAATGTTATTGCACAGATGGGAGGGTGACATAGTGCCTGTGACTAAAGGACCCTTGATGGCTGTTTTATTAGAAGGAATTTATTCAAGTTGGATTGCCTGCAATGGATCTATATATGGTAAAAACATAAGTGTCCAGTATGTAATGAGTGTTTATTACCTGTTGTTTCTTATACCAATTCTAGTTGTAGATTTGAAGTGCCAAAATAATTAAACTCATTAAGATCATCAGTGTCCTGCAAGTCTCAGACTTCCCTCCACTTCCCTTGCTGCCACAATTGGTGTCTGAAAAAAGAGTCTCCTCTCTGCTCTGGGGTCTGATCCTGGCAGCTTAAGAGAGACCCCTTGACTCCAGGGAAAGAAGCCAGGAGCCCTAGGAAGGGCTAGTCATTCTTGGGAATGGTAATAGCATTCCTTTGGGAGGCAGGCACCTCTGTTTTGTCAGGAAACAGCAGCTGTTACCAAGACTCCAGTAACTTAGTTGTAGTAGTGTCCTTGTGGTATAATTTCAATAGGTGCAACATCCTAATAATCTTGATTTTGTAGTGATTTTATTTTTTAAAATACCAAGCCAGTTAACATCTATCACTAGAAGTTGGGTAACTTGTTGCATTGTTTCATTCTGTGCAAGTTGTTGGCCAAGCATCTCTCTGTTCTTGGTACATAAATTAGCTCACACTGGTTCACCCTTTCCTTAGACATGATTTGATAGCAGCAGCTCCTTCTCAGTCTCAACTCTGTTTGTTGACCTAGAAGCTATTGCCTCTAATTGGGAAATATTGTAGTAAGGAAATACACAGCATAGAATGAGCAGTCAGAGAGAGAAAAGCTCTTTCTCCTGAGTGCTTGTTCTCATTTCTCTACGTTTCTGCAGCACCAGTTAGAATCCAAAATAAAGCCAGGACTGGCAAGAAGAGCAAACATTAATAAATCTCTGTCCTTTCTGGGGAAGGAGAAAATGCTGAGGAGAAGCTGGAAGGAGAAGACAGAGCACAGGAGAGAGCACCTTTGCAGCTCTGATCTGAAAATGTATGAGAGCAGGAAAGGAGCTTCTGCCCAGAGGCCAGATTTAGTCCCAAACCATCATTTTAAAAATTGTCTGTATTCCGTTTCAGTTCCCTTGTGAAGGATATTAAGTCCCCTGGAGAGTGTGCATTGAAGTGCAACCAAGATGATGGTTTGTTTATGAGGAACAGCTAGAAAGGGTGATCTTTCTGCACTAAAAAAAAGAAAATGCTGAGATGCCTGAAAGAAATTATTTGAAAAGAGTGCTGGAAATAGTAAAATCAAATAAGCTCTTTTTATCTGAAAGGGAGGTTAAAATGCTTGTTTAGAGTAAATATAAATCCATTCACAACTGCTGCCCTGTTGAAGGAGGAATAAAGAAATATATGAAGCTCTGTTTGTATTTTACAGCATTTCCCAGAGGTGAAAGATTATTGAACAAATAGTGGTATTTACTAAGTTTAGCCTTGGGACATGGCCACAAAGGATTCCTTTTAGAGCTTCTTGATTGGTGATTCCAGGAGAGTAAATCTTTAGAAGTATAACATGCTATTAGTTGCAGAGAAAGAACAATGATTCTTGTTAATTAGAACTTGTTTGAATTACTCAGGACGTGGTATGATAGAGAAAAATCAAAGCATCACAAACCCAGTATGGAAGGGAAAAAATAACAATTATGTTTTGTCCTGGGGTGAAACGGCACCACCTGCAGATGGAAGGGGATTGATATGTTCCCATCCTGCTGCACAGGGAAGTGGGGAGTGATCCCCCATCCCTCTCAGCTAATCTGTGATCTTTATGATGCCATCTAGAATAGTCTTTTTCTACAGTGTAAAGTCTTGTATTAGGTCATGTATATGGTTGGCTAAGTAAGGATTTCTTTATAAGACTCAGCTATATAAGTTTTCAACCAGCATTTGATCATATTTGTGTTGTAAATAATTAACCATAAAGTATTTGACTTAAAAAATATAATTAAAATGGGAGCTTAGGTCTCTGGTAATTTTTCCCCTTCACTGACACAGTTTTATATGCTGGAAATCATTCATGATGATATGTCCAGTCAATTTCTCAGCCTGTACTGACATTCTTAAAATTACAGTGATATTCTCTTCAGGGGAAGAATAATTGTATTTTCCCTGAACTAGCAATCTTTTCAACTTCTCTTGCTTTTTCTTTCATGGCAATGCAGTAGCTGTTGGCAGGTGAGGAGTTGCCAGGAGGTGAATTGACATTAAAAATGTCAGAGGTCAGCCCACATGCAGGAAAGAAAGGGGTTGTCAGGAAAGCAAGTTAACCTTTTTTTATGGAAACCTGCTGATTGTGATTTTAGTGAGAACAACTTAGTCCTATGGCTGCTCTGTTCCTGCTTTGAGAACTGAAAAAAGGAAACTTGAAAAGGTTATACATTTGGTGCCTAAAGGGAAGGGCTTTTCAATCTCAGTCCTACCCACAAAGAAAGATCATCTCCTAGTGATGTACCAGTGTGTATCTTCTGATTTGACTGTAAATACCAGCTTTTCATTCTTTCCTTTTTCTTTCTTTTCTTTCCAGCTGAGGACTGGAATTTCTTTACAAAAGATTAACTTCAGTTCCTGAACTAATTTCAGAATTATGGCCATGATAAGCTTTTCTTATTTTTAAAGTGGCTTACATCAGGTCTTACTTTAAATAGAAATTACTCACTCATGGCATTAGCAGATTTATTTATAAAAAGAGTCATGTTTCTAATTTTTTATTGGAAATTAGTGTGGAGAGTTTGTCTTGGGAGAGTTCTACTTTAAAAAGAACTTCAAGAAAAAAATCACTGGTGGAGAGGTGAGTGTTCATGCATTTCAGTGTAAGAGAAGACTGTTGCATCAGTGAAAAATTTCCTTGGAAAGGGATCACTGTAGAAAACAGAGGGTTCCTTCTGCAGCCCTTCCTCAGTCCCTGAGAGCCCATCCTTGCTGTCTGTATTCCTGCTCTACTCATCAGCTCAGTTTAGGTGTACTTTAAAATGCCCTTCCTGTGAGAAACCTTCAGGGAAGCATTGCTTCCAGTGGGAGTGCAGAAGTGCACTTGGAGCAAGGGCTGGAGCAGGAGGGTGTATCTGGGTATTGCCTCCATAGTAAGGAGAGGAAAATACCAGCAGCCTTAAAACTTCTGATGGTTTTTGTTTGGGAATATTCCATGCATAGTTATTTGAAATTACTCAGGTTTCAGATTTTTTGTGTCTGTTTTGTGTGTCAGGCCAGTGCTTGCAGAATACCTTTGTAAAAGAGATGAACTACATGCTCTATAAGATTTAGACCTGCAGCCACAGGATTAAAGTCACAGCAGTAGAGCTCAGCTGCTTCCCTAGTCTGTGGCTTCTTTGCTCTTCCATGAAAGCAGAAACTATGTTTTTAACATAGTTAAACATTGCATTTGTATTCCTCTTAAAGCAGAGGGCATTGTTTTTGCTGTATCCTTTGAAGTAAGTGCACTTCAGGTGCACTCAGTGCTGTCAGTGCTCCCCAGCCCCAGAGTAACGTTGCACATCCTGCAGCTCACAGAACTCATGGGACCTGTTCCAGCATTCTCATCATCGGTTGCATTGAGTTGACTTGAGCAAAAGGATGGAATTCAGCGAGGGGTCAGGGTAGTAAGGGCTGTGAATGGGATCCAGGGCTTGCTACTCAAATATAAATGAGATTTACATTACCTGGGGCTGCACTGCCATCTAGTGATGCAAGTACTCGAGGTATGCTCCTCATTTTGTCTCCCACAGATCAGCATCTTCATGACACACTTGTCTAATTATGGAAACGACCGCCTGGGCTTGTACACCTTTGTGAATCTGGCCAACTTCGTTCGGACCTGGACAAACCTAAAACTGCAGACGCTTCCCCCAGTCCAGCTGGCTCACAAGTATTTTGAGCTATTCCCTGAGCAGAAGGACCCTCTCTGGCAGGTGAAGGCTGAGCAAGAGATCAGAAAGAAAACTTTTCTTGGTGTTTTTGGGTTTTTTAATTCTTTGTTTCAGTTTCTGATAGAAAAAAACAGTTATATTTTTAAGTTGGTTCCATAAAACAGCCAAGTGAAGCTTCAGGATGTGATTGTGTTCCCTGTCGCTTGTAATATGCATTAAGATGTGTAATTAAAATTATCTTTAATTTGTTTTATTTGTGACTTTACTTGCCTCTAAAAATGGAGGGAAAGGCAGGCAAGTGCAGCTTGTGTTATTTCTCTCCCCCTTTTGGAACTAACAGGCATAAAGCATTTGACAGGCAGATCCATGTGCATCTTTTAGCAGTTAAAGAAATGAGCTTTTCTCCAAGAGTGTGTAAGAAGAGGGCATCCAGCAAGATAAAAGAACATTAAGACCATGGATACCCTAATTAGCCAAGTGGAAGCAGATGAGATAGACCACAAGTTATTCACAGTAGGCTGGGAGCTGCCCAAGGAAGAAGTTTTCCAAGGAGCTGTAGATACCCGGGTCCTGACAACGATAATATTAACCCAAATAAAGTCTTGTTAAGGTGGCTTCTTAGAAATAGTCTAAAGAGCAAACTTTACTAAATCAAACATAAAAATGTATTGAAGCTTGCTTACTAAAATGTTTTCCAGCCTTGGATATTGAATTGCCAACTTACAGTCTGAGATTGCAAATTTGTACTTAAATATGCATCTTGGAATTCATGCTGATTTTGAATAAAACATGGAACTAGAGGGGAACATGTCAAGGATTTTGCATAATTCTAAGAGAGAATAATTTTTAAAATTGAAATTAGCCTGTAGCCAAATTACTTGAAAAATTAGAATTTCTTAGAAAAGACGTATTTAAGCTACCGTAACTAAGGCATACTGTATGTTGCGTATTTTTTCCATAATTGATGTGATTTTGAATACAGGTGTATATTCTTAAGCCTCAGAGGGATACGTGGAGATAGTTCTCTTCATCTCAGTGCAGTATTGCCAAACTACAGTGTAAAAAATTGTTTGTGAGTAGCATTGCCAGAAAAATTTAAACTGATTCAGTTGTGGAGCAGCAAAGATTAAAGATTAATATTAGGTACTGATTTGAATTGGAAGGTCAGAATATGTATTTGTGAATAGAAAGCCTTAAATCATAATCAACTTACTCTTCTGGTTTTAAAATGCAGCATATGTAGTGTGGTAGCTGCTACAGGAATGGGGAACTATATATGTGTAGGATATATTTCTTCAACATACTTTTCCCTAAAAAAATTTCAGGCACTTAAGAGAATCAGAGTCTGACCTGGTTACATTGGAAATACCATTCTGAATCACTGGAGTAGTTCTGGAATGCATTGGTTTTCAGTCATAAGGGAAAACAATTTCTGGTAAGAGTATTTTTACATGGGCGAAACGTAGGTAATTTATATACAAGGATCATTTAAGAACCTTTTCAAATGTGATTGTCAATGAAATTCTGAGTTTTCTTCTCTGTTTTAGAACCCCTGTGATGACAAACGGCACAGAGATATCTGGTCTAAGGAAAAAACTTGTGATCGGTTACCAAAATTCTTGGTTGTAGGACCCCAGAAAACTGGTGAGATTTTCTTTCATTCCAACAAGATAGGCTGTGTGTAAGTTGAAATAAATAAAACAATTAATCACTGTTGACTCAGGCTGCTGTGTAGAGATCTTGATCATCCAACAGCTTTTTTTTATTTTCAGATACCATGAAAATATAATTTAGTGATGTAAATTACAACAGCAGTCAGTGCACACTGAGAATGCAGGGTTCTGATGTATGTCAATTTTTGGGGGGGCTTTATGTCAAAATGAGTAAACTTTGGTAAAGAGATGAACAAGACAGATAAGCTCTTGTCTTGCTCATGTCTTGTTTATAGAATCTTATTATTTCCTGGCATTTTTTTCAAGTCAAGAACTTCCTAATGGACAGTTTTAATTACAAGATTGCAGTAGTTTATAAATTGACTCAGTGGTTGTTTTTCTTCTCTGTAATCAGAAAATTGCATGCAAGCTTCCTTTCATCTTCACCAATCCCCAATAGCTACTGAATGCAAGATTTTTAAATTATTTTTGTGGCAGTCTCATATACGTAAATCATTATTTTTTAAAACATGGCTATTTTAAGTAGGAAAAACAGATTTCAACAGTGGTGCTCCAGTATCTGTGTTAACTATTGCCAGTTCTTTACATGTCCTAATTCTAAAAACTCAGAAAGCACAGGGTCTTTGGTGACATAAATCAACACCCCTTCAGTGAAATGAAATAAAATAAAGCTGATTTTGTCCTATCTGCAACTATGATCCCCGCAAAAATGTGTGTGTGTGTGTGTATTTTTATTTTAAATCTTGGACTTTTATCCTATTTGCAGGTACTACAGCCTTGTATTTGTTCCTGATCATGCATCCTTCCATCATTAGTAACTCCCCCAGCCCAAAAACCTTTGAGGAGGTACAGTTCTTTAATAGAAATAACTACCACAGGGGGATTGATTGGTAAGATGGGTTATTAGTATAAATATAAAAGTTTATATATTGTGAACAATAGAAAAATTACATTGCTGTTGGTAGTGGTAACTGTGCATATATAAAGTGAGATAAGAAATAACCTTCAGTGTCCTTCTGAAATGAAAAATAAATGCAAGAGAATAATGATCTTACTACAGAATATCTTAAATGCACTAACTTCTGTGAGGCTTTCCTGTAAATATTCAGATATGAATATGTGCAGAACAGTAACAAAATACGTGTTTCTTGTTACATGAGCCTTTGAAAGTGAGACAGTAATGGTTGTCAGTTGGATATATGGACACAAAAGTTATGTTCCTGCTGGAAATCTTATTTCTTACAAGAAAAAGAAAGATACTATCAGGAAGAGGCATTTCTTCCTTGAAATAGTATGTAGTAGTAGCAATAATGTAAATAATAAGAAATGGGGGCAGGGAAGGCCTCTCAAAATGTTCTTTAAAGATCAGGTAGTCAGGAGAACATGTCCATGTGGGTCAGTAAGTGGTGCTGAGACACAGCCTGTGTCCCTGCTGCCACATTCACTGTGGCTCCCTGTGAGTCACCAGGCACAGCTGCACCTGAAGGTCACTCCTGATTCCTCTTTTCCCAAAGTGCTGCACTGTAAAGCACTGCAGCATGAAAGCTGGTGATATGCTGTAGTGGCTGGGGAGCACTAGTGAAGGATTATTGATTTCTTGTCTTGTTTCTTTATTTTGCCCCTAGTTTAAGGGAGAATACTTTCATTGCCTTTGACTCTGTATTCATCCATAAAATTAACAGGGTGAACGCTGTTCTGTGGTCTCAGTGCAGAGACATCAGATCCAATTTGTTTGTACGCCACTCGTTTTGCCAGAGCTGTGATTGCTGCGGCACATTGTCCGCGGGAAGGGTGGTGAGTCAGCCACTTGTGCCAATGGAGTGGTGCTGGATGCATGACTGGCAGGGAGAAACTGCTGCTGAGGCCTTTGCAGTCAGTGAGGAGGACATGCAGGCGAGGCAGAGCAGCTCCATGCTGATGGAGCAGCTGAAGGACAGTGAGCCCATTCTTCCACCAAATTTTTCGTGTTGCTGGAAAACTGCTGTGCTGCTTCTCTCTCTCCTCCTGCCTTATCTGCTTCCCTAAGGTGGAGGTACAGTTTGGCTGCCACACAGGTGTCACATTACCTTCATCTTAACATAGCACTGGTGAGTAAAGCTCGCAGTGGTCAGCCTGTCCAAACCAGGCACATCCCTTTAGCAGGTTCTCACCACAGCACCCACTTTGTGCCCCACCACCCTTGCTAGGTTCCCACAGTTATGTCTCAGATCCTCAGAACTCCCTGTTGGTGTAACTGCCTAATTCTTAGATTTGCATTCTGTCTGCAGAATCTCTCAGGCCACCTAGTCTGATAGTGCATTTCAATGCCGGCTTGTAATGAGATTGTCACTTTGTAATCAGATACAAGGGCTCTCCTCATTAGTCCATTAATTGGCTGGGATTCCTGCAAGAATCACAAATGACAATCAGTTCAATTTTGTATACAGTTGTGCAGATAGGGCTTTATCCCTGAGCTGGCTCTTAGTCTTTGTCTAAGCTTGGATTTACAGTACAGAAGCAGAAGTGGGTTCTTTTAGCCCTCAGAACCTCAGTGCTGCCCTTTGAAGGCAGCGTAGGTGAAAATTTTTGGATTCCAATAGACATGGCAGAATAGTAAGATGAGAACTGATCTTGCTGTTGTTGTAATGGAGAAGTCTAAACAGACCAGTCCTGCATTTCTTTAGGTAAGCTTTGTTACAAATTTCCTGGACAAGTTTCTTTAAAGCCTTCTCAGCTTTGCCCTCACTGAATTTAATAACTGTCTCATGAATGAGGGACTGAGCAAGACTTCTGCAGTGTGTCCAGCAGAAATGCTGACTCTTAACTTTGAAACCCCTTGATATCACACCTGGTCCAATCTCTTTCCATTTTTCACTGATAGCTCATCAACCTCTACTTTTTTCAAGCTTTCCCTGTTACCTAAAGAATCAATTCCCTTTTTTTTTGTCCGAAATTCAGTGTAGTGCTATATTTGATATTAAAGGCTTGTAGTCCTCATTGCCTTATGTGTTTATCATTTTACTTCCAGGACTTCAGTAGAGCAGCATCGTAACTCCACATATGATCTAGAGCAGCTAGTTCCCTCTCAAAGCTGGCCTTCTTGTTTCCTGGTAAAGCATTCTCAGCCCACAGTCAGGCCAAGTCATTAGCTTCTAATGATTTTCTGAGTAAAAATGGGTGAAGATTCATCATCCTCATCAAATCAGCCCTCATACTTCTGGAAAATAAAAGTCCCTTGACTACAGTGGTTACAATTTCAAAGCCAACAAGAGCGCATCATTTGTATTGCAAGTAGCTCACTTGTATGAATAGAGTGAAGTCTAAGCACTGGAGGAAATCTTGGTCCTTAAGCATGGTCTTCAAAAGAGGCTGTTTAAATAACATTTATTTTCTCAATACAGGTTAACTGAAAAGAGGGCCAAAATTTCCTGTGTGTTGTTTTCCTCAGCAACAACAGGAAGTGGTCTGAGGGCCAGGGATAGAGAAGTTCCTTATACAACAAAGCAATTGCAGAAATTTAACTACAACTTCATAACGGATGAGGAAAGATCACAAAGCCCCCTAAAACAACTACAACCCAATTTTCCCCAAAAATGTGACTCTCAGAAAAATAAGTTATTTCTGTGACTGCTCAGAAACCTTTTACCTGATGAAGCTGTGGGGATTGTTTCAGTGCATCTTCCCCAGCCTCTTACTCTTCTCATTGAAAGCAATTCTGATACTAAGAAGCTTTTTCTTACAGTATTGCACTTCAATTGGTGTCAGCAAAAGGCCAGATTTGGAAAACTCATTTTCTACTTTAGACTTCAGCAGTTTGTTCTGGCTAAAAAGTGAGAATTTGCGAATTTTAAAATATATAAATACTGAAACATTTTTATCCAGTTAAAAAAAAAAAAAAAAATAGCTGCCATGTCTAGTTACATGTAATGAGAAGCAAGCTAATACCAAGTGAAATATGATCAAAGATACAACATTAACTTGGGTTTGCTTTCTTTTTTTTGCAATTAGGCTTTTATTTTAATTGAGTATTCTAGAATAAAGTATGCTTAACAGATTTATCAGCCTTAGTGTGATTTTGTGATTTTTAAGCAAGTTCTGAGGATGATGTTGCTTTCCCAGGTACATGGATTTCTTTCCCACTCCTTCTAATGTCACCACGGACTTCCTCTTTGAGAAAAGTGCCAACTATTTCCATTCTGAGGAAGCTCCCAAGAGAGCTGCTTCCCTCATCCCCAAGGCCAAGATCATCACCATCCTCATCGACCCGTCCGACCGCGCGTATTCCTGGTACCAGGTATGCACTTGGGGGAATATGGGCAAGCGCCAGGCCAGGTGTCTACCTGGAATCCTCTCTGTGTATCCTCTCAGGATATATCTGTATATATCTGTGACCATCTGTGATCACCCACAGGCTGAGATATCGGTCATATTTTAAGGGTTAAAGTACCAGTAACCATTTTTTCAAGTTATCTGTAATGCAAGCGTGTAAAAATGGTTAATCGATGTAATCAGCATATACAGAAATTAGCATATAGACAGTTACCTAGTTCATGCTCAAAATACATGATAGGGTAAGAGCAACCAGTTTTGCTTGTTCCCCAGCTTTTGTGGTCTGTAAAGTTCCAGCCATGTCACTTCTTTTACAGCATCAGCGATCCCACGAAGACCCCGCAGCTCTGAAATTCAGCTTCTATCAGGTGATCACAGCTGGCCCTCGAGCCCCCTCTGAGCTCAGAGCTCTCCAGAAGAGATGCCTGGCACCTGGCTGGTATGCTACCCACATTGAAAGATGGCTCACTTACTTCCCACCTTACCAGGTGAATAAGACTATTGACATCCTCATCCTGTCTATCTGTCTGTCTGTCTGTCTATCTATCTATCTATCTATCTATCTATCTATCTATCTATCTATCTATCTATCTATCTATCTATCTATCTAT
>CM031860.1:2633837-2706657 GCA_018697195.1 Certhia americana
TTTGTTGATAGTTTTTTCAGGTTTCTCCCCCTTTTTTCCCCTCCAGTAAGCTATTACAGCCCAGTTTTTAAACTTTTTTTGTCCTTTTTTCATTTCGCAGGAGCGCAGAAGTTGAAAGTATGGAGAAATAGTTGTTGAGGATCCTCTTCCCAAAGTGTATTTGACTGTGCTTAATAAGCTCTTCAGAGGTGAGATTTGGAGCAGGAAATAATACTGATTGGTTAACTTATGTTTAGCAATTACTGTGCTGTGACTTTGATGTCAAGGTGTGTGCGTGGTGTTTTGTTTTAAGGCATGCCTCATTTTTATGTGTTTTCGGCACAGAAAAGTATGACCAAGTGCATTAACGTGACTAGGAGGAATTGGATTTGGATGTAGAGACGTTAGAAAACATAACCCACTATTCCTAGTTTAAAAAGCACATTACTAAATGTAGTGTAAAAGCCTACCCAACTAGAAGCATCTGACTGCACAAATTTCTCAGGGATGTCGTGTTTAGTGATGATTGCTGTATCGTTTGTGTTTCCAGTAGCAATATTAAACTGCCTCAAAACTTGTTTTTACAGGGGAAAAATCTTCTTGAAAGAAGATGGGGCTAAATTCCACGTGTGTATTCTAGGAGTAGCTGTGACTAAATCTGTTAATTTTCACTTAGGGTAGGGTGGATGTGTTTAATCGTCTGGAATTGATGCCTTTTGGGAGCAGTAATATTTCTGGTTGTGAAGCAGAGCCAGCAAAAGCTAGGTCTTAACCTCGATTTTTAAACAAAGTTAAAGTTTGGAGCTTTAATGAGAGCTTCTGCAGTTCATCTAATTTTGATGAAGAGGGGCTGAAACCCAGCTTACTGTGCCTGAAATTAGCCTTGGCTGCTTCTGTACAGACAAATACAGTTAGGATCTTACTATGTGCTGCTCCTCTCTTTTGACTAAACATGTAGCTATTACAGTAGTGGTTTTGGTAGTTGAGTGGCTGTACTGCACCTTCAGGGATGGCTCCTCTGCTCTCCAAGTGTGTTAGAAAGGGTGTTGCAATGAGTGTACTTGTGCTGCAGAAGCTGCAGGTAAGTTTCTGAAATGTGGAAAATGGATGTGGAAACTACAGCCGTAATTTTGGTGTCTTGTGTGAATGTAAAGCATTTGAATGTATGAAAAAGTCAATAAAGAGAAATGACTGGCTGCAAGTGTGATTTCTTTCTTGAAAAACTTCTGGTAACTAAGGCTAGACCTACACAATGTTTGTCAGGATTGCTTACACATACCAAATGTGCCTGTTCTGGGGACACACCTTTTGGGCAGAATCTGTGGTTTCAGGTGGCTGATGAATTGTCTGGGATCCATTCCAGAAGTGGTACGGTTTGAATCAGAGGTAAGTGCTGCAGGGCAGAAATGACAACTGAAAGTAGAGTTGATTATTGCAGTTGCTGAGAGATCCGTATTTTAAAAAAATGGAAATACAGTAGATGGTGAATCATTGCATACTTGGACAAGATTTTTTACTGAAAGGTAAATATATTGTCTTAGTGAATACCAGCTATGCTGGCTCAGTCTCTTAGGGAATATCTTTCAAACAGGATTTGGGTTTTTTTTTCTTTAAATAGTTGGAAACTGAGAAGTTGGAAGGAAAGGGTTTGAAAGGACTGGGAAACCTGTGAAGCCAGAATTGAGATGATCAGCATGCAGTGTAATTGCTGCTGAGTGTTTGTTCAGCAGCTGAAGTCAGGATTCCTGCGTGAATGAATGGAGCAGAACTGGGCTCTAATTACAGTATGGACTAGATCTGAGGAAATGACTTGGGGTGGTTGTGTTTGGTGGGGAGATCAGGGAGCTATCACAGGAAGCTTTCAATTTCTTTTTTTAAGCTTATACTTTTTCTGCCCAAGCAGAAGTGTAGTTGAATGAGTTTTCTTGGATGGTGCTGTAACGTGATAACACACCTGTTTAACTGGTGGTGTGTGATTACTCTCCTCTTTTAACACCCTTATCACGCCTTACTGCTCTGCATTCCAAGGTGGTTGGCTGCCAAGCCTGATAGTCAATAATCAGGAGTGTGTACTGTGAGTTCCCTTTTCTCCAAACACAGTGGACCTCTAGTAACCTCAGCACTTCTAGAAATTACCAGATCTGTTCTACAAGGGCAGTTACATGCTTAGCTTTGATGGGTAAATGCCAGGCAGACTGGCCCTTTCGGGAAGTTGTTTAGGGTTGAAATAAGATAAACATTAAAGAGGCTTTGTGTGTCAGTTGCAGTGATGTTTCTGTTTCCTGTCTTCTCTGGCAAATAAACCTCGGGGGATTCAGAAGGGCTGCATCTAACTAAATAAATATTCACAGTGCTGGGGAACCTGGAGAGATGACTTTTCTTTAGGATGGTCATCTCATCTGGTAACAAGTGCCAAGTGTTTTCGTGGGTTGTGCCACCATCAACACAGTTATCAAAGAGCTTTAAAAGTGTAGGAACTGGTCTGAGTTGAAGCACTGGGAATGTGACGAACTTCTCACAGAAAATAGCCTTAAGTTGATACGCCTTGAGAAAGATGCTTTCAAGAGTGCCCTTTCTCAGGTAAAGCCCATGTGAGGTTTACCCAGCTCATGTTCTGCAGCAGCTGCTTGTACATCCATGGCATTAATTAACATACAGGCATTGTAGTCAGTGTGGCAGTTTTTATTGTATATATATACACCAGGCTCACTGAACAGAAATGAGAATGGCATAAGACAGAGACAATTCCATTTTATGTTAGAAACTGAAAAGGCATGCCCAGCGTGAAAACAGTGCAACATTTTAAAATCTAAGCATTCTATTAAAAGAGCAAAAATAACAAAGTACTGTACTAAGTCTAAATGTCTTCTACACTTAGTATGCAGGCTTAGTTCCCCCTCCCCCTTGAAGTATCCTGTTTCTGTGGTGCAGCTATTAAATTTCCCCTGTACAACAACATAAATTGCACTATGTAGCCTACTTCACCACAAGTCTCAATGGGTCTTGTGCAGCAAAGCTCAGGTGTTACAGATATGTTTTGACAGACTGACTTCCCCTGTAATTAAGGGCTGTATAGAAGTAAAAATGTGACAGTCTCAAAGTTTGTTAGCACAGTGTTTCTCATTGGTCTAACAGTAGGTGGTCACAGTACAGTGATTTACGATGTTTTAAAATATTTCACACTATTTCAAATAGTGTGGATTTACAGAGAACTAAAATATATTAAAGCACCTCATGTACTAGTTTAGCACCAGTTACAATAATCAGTCCTGACCCTTGGAATCTTAAATTTGAGGTCAGAGATACTAAGGGCCAAATGTTCAATCACATGGGCTTCTGCAATATCATTAGCACTTTGTAAGCAAGTGAGTTGTGTTGGATATTTGTTCTAACACCAGAGAGACACAGAACCATAGAAAAATCAATGATTACCCACTTAACAGTATGAATGCATGCACCCCACTTTTTCATGGAACACCACACAACACAGTCGCAGCCAGTTTGGGGAATAGGAAACGGAAACACTGGTAGTCACGGTTTGCACAGTCACTAAGTGGTGACACTCATCTGCCACACTTGTCGCACTGGAGTGTTTGATGGCTTGCAGTTTCAGTTGCGTTTTTATGAGCAAGGCTGTTAATGTCATGTGTAGAGCACACTTGGACTCAGCGTGGACTTTTGACAGAGATGGTTGAGCTGTCATGATTCCCTTGCCACCAAGTCACTTCCCAGGTGACTTACAGACTGCCTTTCAGAGTTGCACTAAGGTGGTGATTACCTCCTAGGTTTGGTGTGGTGGCCCTTTCTCAAAGGACAATAAGGTATCATCAGCGCATTTTTATAATAAGTTGTTAGGGATTTCATAGCATGGGGAATAGTTATTTGGAAAAGGAATTAAAATCAAGATGTGTCAGTGCTTTAGAAGTCACTGAAAACTGAGCTTTCCTGAGATCAGTCTGAACCAGTGTTACAACTAAGCAGGAAAGAGTTGACTACTACTTTATAGAAAACATAGTTTAAGACTTTATAGATATTTTCAGACAAGTTTTGGCTCAACAACTCCATTGTATGAATAACTTTGTCTGCTAGGATTGGCTGAGGTTCTTTCTACTTGAGGAAAGCCCAGCAATGAAAGATTAGGTATGTTTGTTAAGTCTGACAATGCACTGACAGCTAGTGGTAAATAGAAAAAGTGAATCCTTCCAAAATGCTATGTATACTCAAAATTGCGAATTTCGTAAGTATGACAAACACTACTTAGGTAAATAAGTGATTGCTCTTGCAGCTGTGCAGAATGTTTCTGGGGGAACTGTCAGTGTACTGCCTGTTTTACTTGGGAATGTACTTTAGGCACACTAACCTGTGTGTTACAACTAACATTTAGCAGACTAGCTGGGGATGTGATTATTGACCATTATTTTCCTTCCTGTGTTTAATACATACTCAGAATTGCTTAGCAAGAATCAGGCTACTAATGGTCTCATAAGCTACTGAAACATGAGTCAGGGGACTGAGTGTAAAATCATACACATAATAGACTAAATAAACTAGACTGAAGATTAACTGAGATCTGTAATTGTAGAGAAGCTTGGAGCATAAATAGCTTGGAGCTAGTCTTGTGGGCAGTGAGTCTCAGCAAAGTCTCCAGCTCTCCTGCTCCAGTGTTACTGTAGCTGGCTATCACTTTTCCCCTTAGATACATGGTAACTTGTTCACAAAATATTTAAACTTCTGGAACAGGGAGGACAGTAATCCCTAACTGGAAGGTTTGTGTGTACGGCTTAGATTTAATAAAAACAAAAACACAAATCAGGAAAATGTCTGTTTCCACCCACTGTGGGCACCAGCTGTGCACTGCACATGCTGTTCAAGTTGTCCTGCTTCAAAGTTTGGTTTTCATTATGGACTTTCATAGTTTGGTCACACTTTTAATCCAGGGTACAAAAGATGATACTTTTGTGTAGACACCTGGAGAATCTTTGACCCCACAGCCATAGCCCCAGGAGGTCACACCGTACACAACCCAGCTTTCCCCTGGGCGTTCACACATCAGCGGTCCACCGCTGTCTCCTTGACAGCTGTCAACACGTTTCTGTTCCTGCACGTTTCCAGCGCAGAGCATCCTTCCTGTGAATCTCCTTTCATAGCGCTCTTCACACACCCTCTTGGGAAGTAAGGGGATTGCAGCCTGTTGTAATGTTCTTGAATAAGCCCGTCCTAAAGAGGAGATCCAAAATCATTGTCTCATTACAATGGTTGATCTTGGAAACATTGATGTTTCCAACATTTAATCCAATTTTTGCTCTCAGGTCTTCACACTGCTTTGTCATTACATAAAATTTCTGGAAGCAAGACTACTGAAAAAATCCCTGCATTAAATGTAATACTAAAATACTGTAAATATTGTAAATGTAAAATGTAGATGCTTTTTTAAAAAATACAGCTTTTCTGCATGTGTTCTCTAGATCTTTCCAAGGCTGGAGTTTGGTTTATTCTGAGCACTTTGTGTCTTTTATAAAAGAACATAAGCTCTAATACCTCTATGTGGAAGCAATTTTTGGGAGCCTTGCTCAGCTGATAGTAAAGCAGTAGAAATACTTCATTTCTATGTTACCAGTTCAAATCTAGCTCAGCCTGAACAAGTGCTGCATGTTCTGGTGGCTTCCAAGTCAAGCATTCAAACAGATCTCTCTACTTTTCTTCCACAGCTTGCACCTCTTTCAGTTGGAAGCATGGGAAATGAAAGCCGGTGTTGGCTTTGCCTTTTTTTAAGTAAAATCTTATAACTTGTGAAGTAATGATGATTCATATATTAAGCGTGAAATGTCAGCTGTGGTACTGCAATGATGTCATTTCTTGCCATAAATTGAAGCCAATTACTGTAGTGGCTAATGTTTCCTGAAATAGATGTCCTATGTTAACAGTATTGCAGGACTTTCAATGAATTATGTAAAAAGGCTAGACAGAGCTAGGCAATGAATTAACAATTGTTTTTAGCAAAAACCCACCCTACACCTCTCTGTCGTTTATTGTAGTACAGTGACCCTGACACCTGTGCACACAGATTAGTGCATGTAAAGAGGGGCAGATACTTGGCCGTGCCTTGTCTTCTTGCCAGTTTGAGGGATTCACTGGAACAAAGGCTCAAGTGTGGTTGCTGTATTGCACTGTATTCAGCACCACAAAAACATAAAAGTAAAACATGGTTATTAATTTGTGAGACATTTAAAGGACAAAGACCTTTGAAAGGGGAGAATTTTGTACTAACCAAAAAAAAGCAAGTAGAAGCCTGGAATGCAGATTGCATTGAGGTTCTTGAAAATTTTGGCAAGATGTTCTGTTATTTAAATCAAAGCTGGTTGAAAATGTCAGTAGTAATAAGGAACACTAAAATGTTATTTGAAATTCTATTATGTGCATATTTTCCATCCATTTTTCTGTAGAAGTATTGTATTTTAAATAACCTTTCTAAAATTAAAATATTCATGGTCCTTACCTTTGAATCCTTAAATTTGCTAGAGCTTTTAGTTATGTACTGAGGCAGGGGGTGATAAGCTGCTGTGCACGGTGTGCCTGGCAACAAATAAGCTTTTTATTCCTTTTTGTCAGTCTTAATGAGACCACTTTACTGACGGGGTCAGTGATTTAGAGTGACATGGTTAATCACTGCTTTCCAAATACAAAAACTATATTCAGTAAACAAAATATTGTCATTCCTGGTTAAGGACCATGAGAGAAAATATTCTCCTATGTTAAGAAAGAGTAAACTGCTTTCATTTTGAGCACTTTCTTACTTTAATTATTTGAGAGGTTTTTAAAGCAGCCCCATATAACCAGATTGGTGCACAGAAATGATTTTACCTGTGTCACCCCACCCAGTGATGAAACAGTTGGGAGCCGTTTTCTGTGGTCGTTCCCTCCTCAGTGGCAAGCAGGCAGGCAGGACGTGGGTGCTGAACCTTGCACACTGCTCCTCGGGCCCCTGCAGCCTCACCAAAGCAATGTCGTAGTCACTGCTGTCTGGCCTGTACTCCTTGTGTACCACAATCTCCTGGACTCCGATTTCCTCCTCGTACTCCTCCAGCACCAGTGTGTGGTAGTCTCCAACGCGCACGACGTAGTTGCGAGTGTTGTTGCCGTATCTGAGATGGAGGTGAAAACAAAGAGGCCTGGCTCAGGCAAAGTCACATCCTGAGCATGCTAACAGAGTTCATGGCTTTCTTTGTTTGCATAACTCATGTTACCAAAAGATTTTTTTAAAGAGCAAAAATGCTTTATCAGATGTTCATACTGGTATTTCAGTGTGTCCTAAAGAATATAAAAACCTTCTTCTGAGGTTTCAGGTTGTGCCATGTTCTTTTTGAGTATTTTCACAGGCCATTTTCTTATGGCCGTTTGCTATGACTGACTGGCACTTCAAATGTACAAGATGTGCATTAAAAATTTATTTAGTAAGGGTAACACAAACTGCCTGAGTGCTGACATCATTGTGATGCTCCAAATAATTACTGGAATGAAAACAGTGCTTTGTAGGTTGGTTGAGGAACTTTGGAGGCTTAGGTAATTAAACCATCTTACACCAACTGAAGTTATAGTAAAGATGACATAGCATTTGTGCATGACAAGCACTTATTGTAAAACTGACAGGAAGCCTGTAAATCTTAGACTTGTTTTGCATCTGATACAATCCCAGTTTCTTTCACATCGTGGACTAATTGGTAAATACATTAGAGATTACTACTGGGGCTGAAATAACCATTTTCTGTGCATGCCTTTGAAGATTTTTGTGTTACAGGACACACAGCCCTTCCCAGGCAAAATGCAAACAAGGGAGTTCTGTTGGGTACATTTATTTTGAAATATGGGTAAGCTAACAAATATTTTCCCCTTTATTTCTGCCTTTCCTTAATAGCCTTCAACAGGAAATTTCTAATATGCTTGCAGAAAATACTACCCGGAGTGTCCCATCACCTTTTAACCTATGCCTGTCCTTTTTATACCATCCAGCAATGTTCTGGTCTCCCTAGCTTGCTAAAGCCTGCTTGAGGATCAGCATACAATGCAGGCACATCACAGTTTTCTGCTCAATGTATAGCTGTACCACTGAATATTTCTTCTAGTTGTGGGTTGCACTCCTGGTTGCCTGTAAAGCTTTCTTGGTCTAATCCTTCAGGTCTTCCATGAGCAAAATTTCACTTCTAGGCTTTATGGAGAGACAGCTGCAGGCTGTGAACACACATCCCTTCATCAAAAGGTGACCTTCTATATAGGATACATAAAGGGATTTTTTTTATGCCTCATCTTTCTAAATATCCAGTTATTTTTTTACTTGTATAGATCTTCCAATTTCCTTGTAGCTGTTGAAATAACTCAAGACAAAGGTAGGTTATAAAGCAAAAAAATAGCTTCAAAGATTTTATTTTAAGTTATGTATCTGCAAAAGTATTGAAACCAATAATACCACTGTAGTAGTGGTGAACAGTTCTAATCATCATGCATAAAATTTTGCTTAATTTTTATCCCCAGTACAGATGAGCCCACTTTGGTTACTTAAGCAGTGTTCCAATTTCCAGGATATGAGAAATGGTATACTGGCCTTTCTCTTGTCCATCTGCGGAAAATATGTGAAGAAGGCACTCGATCTATAGATAGCTCTTGGAAACCTATCCCTGAAAATCACTGAGATCATTTGGAAGTTCAGCCCAGCCTGTCCAAAGCCAGCTTAGAGCTAAGGACTTCCCTTATTTGCAGTGAACAGTAGTGCATCCACAGGCTGTTGGAGCTGCAGGCTTAGACCTAATTGCAGGTTAAATGTAACTTCTGGGATAAAACAATACTTTGGTCCCTGAGACCACGGATAACAGTTTCAGGATAGCCTGCGACAGCCCCTCACATGGCTGCACCAATCTGGAAGTACCACAGTGTGCTTTACTCCAGCCATGCTATTGCCCCATGCTACGGGTGCTCAGTAGAGGATCCAAGATTGGCGCTCCTTGGTACCACATTCAGTTTTCAAGCCTGTAATCAAATGCTTTCTCGAGACCCTCAGGCTGCATCCTTGGTAATCACTAGAGAGATAATGAACAGAGAAATAGGAAGCCATTGTCTATGAATTTTGATGAAAGCAGCTCAAGAGCTTTCATAGTTCTGTAGAAACACCTGTGACATCAGTTGAAATAGCAGGAAATTTTACTAACTTTGACTATTTCAGCTTGAACTACTACCAAGGAAAGTCCTTTGTGATTTCAGGAAATAAGAAAAGATGCGCATCTGGTGCTCAGCAAAGGTAATACACCCTGCATTTGAGTAAAAGTGTATCTAACTTCATTTTAGTTACTAGTGTGCACAAGGAAGGGCTCAAAATCAAAATTTGAAACACATGCAGTTCACTTGAGCAAATTCTAGCAAATACCCTCAAAATTATAGCGCTCCTTTATGCTTTTTTCCCAGGCTATTCCAAGGAAATGATTACTAATCACAAGATTATCATCCTTATTGTGCAAGTTGATGCTTTTATACTTCAGTAACCTCACCAGCAGTGAAATTCTGCAATGTGATGCAGTAAAAATGTCTATCACTGCCAAGATCTGTTGTTACCAAATTTAATATGAAATATTACAGTCCCTCTGTTTGGTGTCTGCTCAGTTGTCTTCATTGTAACCTAAAAGCCATAGGCTGCATTTTTGCTGGAACAGAAAGCTAAAATGTCAGAAGTGTTGTCTATATTTTTTCATTAAATACTGAAGTTGTGAATATAAATCACAGGAATGAAAACATCCAAATAATTTCAATGCATTAGGGTGTTTTGTTTGTTTGAGAGAAAGGAGGTTTTTGCCATGGACTTGAACTGTAATGGTTTTGCATATGCCCAGAACAACAAAACAGTTTTAAACACAGTGCACTATTTGAGAGAAACCCACCTTTTAAAGCAGTGTGCAGCAGTGAGGACCCAGCAGCTGCTGATGAGAGTGGCACCACACAGGAGTCTCCCGTCACCATGAGAGGATTTCAGCCGCAGTGCCACCTGCCAGGGCCAGCCACCCCTGCAGGAGTGACACACGGTGTTCAGTGTACAGCAGTGGGGAACTCGGGTTATTGCAATTGCATCCTGAGGGCTTTCTTTGACTGACACAGCTTACTTACAGAATGTGCTCTTTATTAAGGGTGGTGAATATTTTATATTCTGGCAACGTTCAGAATTCCATTTAACAATGGTCCACATTACAGAGAATTTGGGCATCCAGCACTCTTAAGCGCTTCCTCCCACAGTCAGCTATTTGACTTTTCTCTTCTCAGATTGCATTCATTGGGCCAAAAATACATTCTGTGGGTTCCTCGCCAAATACCATCAAAGTCAACAAACCAGAAATTTCCTTTCAGCTAGAGAAGGAATTTCTTGAAAAGCTGAACCCAGCATTCACCCCTCTCTTCGTGAGAAAGGAAGCTGGCAAAACGAGGTATAAGGCAACTGTCGAAGTCTCAGGTATAGAGGAGCACCTTTTTTCAGCCTGTGATTATCTGGTTTTTATCATACATGTGGCCATATTTGCATACCTACGAGTACAGGATGGATTCCTTTTTACTGGTTTAATAGATTAGGAGTCAGAAAAGGGAAAGGGAGGGAGACATACCTGTAAGTAACAGCAGCACTGAAGAGTGCAACAAGGTGGTCTGAGTGTTTTCTGAGTACTGTCATCTTGAATGGGTGTGCTGGACAACAAGAGCTGCCAGGGGTCATCTGGTCCAGCATCTCAGAGTTACCAGTGCCAAATGTTTTAAAGTAAGGTGGAGGAATTTACTTCCCATAAAGAATAAAACAATTTACACACTTCTCAGTTTTGGAAGATAGGACTTAATATGTTTTTCCAAAATGAGGGAATTCAGACATCTTTGGATTTGCTGGTACAAATGTAAATATCCAGTTTTTTTCAAACTTCCTGAAGTTCTTTGTCTTAATCAGAAAAGACACTGAGTTCTTTTCTAATACATACATATGCTCCCTTTCTTGATTTTGAAGCATTTCTGAATGCAGTGTTGGATTTTTCTCACCTTTTTGCTTCATCTAACATTCCTGTACTGATTTATTATGAGACCAGCTTCCTTCCCCTGACTGAATTGTGCAATACATTATTTGTCATCAATGCATTTCAGCAAGTGTCCTTAGAACACATATTCTGAGACAAGAATTCTCAGTTTCTTCCTGTGGAATGCATTATCTGTTATCTCATTTGTCTCTTTACTAAAGTCATCCGACTTTACTTTATCTGGCTGTGTTAAAATATTTCTCTGGGCTCCCTCTTGTTACTGTTCTTTGAAGCTCCCCATCACTTGGGCAGTGTTCTTTAAAATGGATTGATCAGTGCTGTGCATGTACTTTGAAACAGGTTGCACAGTGATGTGTAATGTTGCTCTTAGTGTATTTTTTACAATGCCTTTTGCAAGATTGTGTGAATATATATTAGCCACAAGTGTTAAAAAAGTAAAGTCAATGCCTCCTGTTTTTTAGGCTGTGTCATCATCAAGGCGTATTTTGTGAAGGAAAATAAGGTCTCAGGCAGTGAATCATACCCAGGCCTATTTTTTTGTTGTAGATGGCATTTAAAACCTTGTACTACATTCATACCTCTCTTTTTATAGCTCACATCTTGATATCAAGATATCTTCTGATAAAAGTAAAATAGCTATTTAGTACGTTAAAAATTTAACCCATTCAAGGACTTTGCCCACAAGCATCTACAGATTTTCAACTAATGCTGCAAGTACTTATCAATTAATACTTTTTCATTTCCTGCCAAATTTGCTTTGGTTATACTCCTGCATTATGATAAGTAAAGAAAAACAAACAAGTCTATAATAAAATTGTAGATTTGCAAACCACCTATAGTAAATACATGTCTTAGAAGTTTTATATTCAAAATTATTTGTCTTTACCAATTATTTACCGTAAAGAATTTTTCCCACCAATTATTCGCTTTTGTCGACGATGGAGTAACCTCAGCCCACAAACAGAAGCAAGAGAATCTAAACCAGAAAGGAAGATGTAGAGAGTGTTAAACTCAACATGAGAAGTAGCTAATATTCAAGGAGATTTAACTTGAAAAAAATCTAAAGCTTGAAGTTACTCTGTGTTTCATGGTCATTTTTAACAGGCAAATTTTGATTGGGGAAAATAGAAATTCTTTACAGCTGAGATATTTTGACTGGGGAAAATACACTGAATTCTTTCAAGACTTAGAAATCCTTTGTAGCTGAGTTCTTTTGACTGTGGTCAGAGTCATTTACACATTTACTTCTCACATGTGGGACTTTATAGGGCTCTTCCTTACTTCCTGTAAGTGGAACCACACACATCCACACTGTCCCTATTTGAGGATACCCTATACCTTGAAAAGCTGAAAGGAGCTGCTTAGGTTTTTGTATCATGTCCATCAAGTAGCTTAATGAACATGGCTGCTCTAAACCATGGCTACATATACCCTGTATGGATTGAGTAGTCTTGGTACTTCCTTTGTGCAGCTGCAAATAAGCTGACACAGTGTAAGCAGAGATGATTCCCACCCCTTTCATTCTGTAATTGTTTTTGATAAAACTGTTTTCTCCATGAGGTGGGATTGATAAGTCTGTCTCTTCCTGCCGTGATCTCACCTGGACCTGCTGGTCTGCCCCTCAAGACAGGGCCTCACCTTTATTGCTGTTCCCAGGAACTATCTTGCTCAGGTGGTCACAGATGACCCCCGCATCCTCACTGTGCCGGCAGTTATGCGTCCCAATGTCCTGCTTAATGCAGTCTGCCAGGGATCTCTCATTTCCTGTGCACTTCACGTTATCCACATGGATCGGGCCTTTGCCCTCACCGAAATAGGCCATTGTCCTTGCTCTAGCTGGACCTCTGCAAACAGAGCATATTTGTTTATTGTTAGTCAACATTTTGAGGCATTGTTCTACATTTTACTCACATTTCCAAGGGAGTAGTCAAAGACATTGAGGTTTCATTCCAAACCCTGTCACTGTTTCACTTGATAACAACCACCTTCTCACCACCTCTCTTATTCTGGTATGTGCAAAAACCGAAACTGTAACCAAAACTTTAATTACTGTTTAAAAACTGCTTTTGTGTATCTGGTGAGAAGGCAGTGTGCAAAGTATTTTACATTGTATCAGCATTACATTTTGCCATAAAACAAAACATGTGAAAGCTGCTTTTTCATAATCTCTTTAATCCTCGTATAAAATCTGCTTCTGTGAAAGCTAAAAATAAGTTGTTCAGGTCTGATTTCCTCAGAAAGATGAGCCAGTTAAATACAGTATGCTTGTGGTGCAGTAGGAGCTATGATGTACAGACCTATCAGTTATTAGTAGTTACTAAACTATTTTGTTATCATGTCATTTTTACAGAGCACCCCGTATTTGAGGTCTAAAAATGTCATGAGACTGGGGTTCAGTATCGGCACTCCCCTCTTCTTGGGAGGAGCTCAGTACTTGGTGCTTGTGTAGCATTTAAGCATCTCATTTTGCAACTCCTGTGATAGATTATTACTGTTGATTAGTTAAGGTAATCTTCTTAATTTATAAGTAGATGTTTTGTTGTATATGGTTTACGAGTCAGAAAGAATTATGAGTGAGAGACCACCCAACTGGTTATACAGAGAAGTGAGGCAGGAAGCCACAGACACCTCTAAGTGTGCCTAAACTTCAAGTTTACCTATTGGTTAAGAGCAATTTACTGACGTTTCACTGGGATAAAGCTATATGGAATTCCAGGTAACTAAAATACAGGCTCCCGTTTTAGAGGATATTTAGTAATTGTACATTGTAAAGTACTGCTTCTATGTGTACAGAACTGTAATTGCAGATGTGATGAAATGCTGGAGCAGAGAAAAAGAATTTGACTATGAAAATGTATCAGTCAAGAAGGTATTTCTCTCCCTTTACAGCTCTTTTTGTACCTCTAATACTTGTGGTGTTGGAAAAGTAGTTGAGAATGGCACAAAGAGTTTACATCCCTTCTTGAGCTGGGTTTAGTCTATTGGGGAGGAATCCTGAATCTTCAAACCATTTCAAAGCTTCGTCACAGTAGTGGATTTTTTAGCTTTGTCTGAAGGGTAGGTGGGCAGGATTTCCAAGTACAGAACACTGGTTAGATTGCAGAAATTGTAAAAAACCAGGAAGGAGCTCATGAAACAATAGGTGAGAGACAATACCACAAGGTCAACTGTCCTTACACATTTTCAATGTCCATGCTCAGGAGATATTTGCCAGATCATCCAAAGCCTTAACTGCCTTTGAAACCAGTATAGGACAATTTCTGCCTAATGGGTTTACTATGATTTGACTTGTCAGTCCCAAAGAGTGTGACTCTTGCTCCAAATGTTTTTCTTTTGTGAGGGATACGCTGATTACAGATGAACACAAAAAAATTAGTCCAAGTCTCTGATACTGTGGGCAGCTCATGTGTTCATGATTGCTGTTCCAACACAGTGCAGCCACTCATTGTAAATTCTGACCTGGTTTTGGTATCGCTGTCAAATAACAAAGTTTCTGCTTTAGGGCATTGTTCTAAAGTTCCTCAGATATTCAAAACTGCTTTGTTGTAAATCAACACAGTATTCTTATCCTTCCCCAGAGAAGTATTTACTGCAGTGTAGTACAGAATGGTCTCTCCAGAATCTTATCAGTTACTTAATAAGGGCACTACCTCTTTCTTCTTACCTTTGTATGAAAGCAATCTATCTCTTACTGTGCATCAGTAATCTCTGTTTGCTGATAATGGAAATGAAAGCTGTTCAACCAACCAACAGCACCACAGAAAACACAAACCAACCCCCACTGAAGAATATCTGTCAGGAAACAAATTTTAAAAAATCATGGTGTTCTTGAGTAAGGAGTGCAGCTTAATAGAGAAAAATTATTTCATATAACTGAGAGATCTCTGAACGTACAAATACTACATCTATGTGTTTGTTACATGCTGGAATGTGCTCTTACAACTGGTTTTAGTGAGTCCCTAATGAACATGTGTCCCTTAATTGCTGCTTTCCAAGCCAGCTACTCACTGATGACCCCCAGAGAAAACACCTTTTTGCCTGCTCAGATCTGTCCCTGGAGAAAAGTGGCTTCAGGTCTTTTCCTCTCAGTTCTCTCACACCAAGGGCTATACACAATAACAATGCTGAGCTTTTCAGGTGCAGTATTATCATTATTCATGATATAGTTAATGAAGAAATCCAGTGCATTAGGACTGATGGACATTTATCCTAGAATTTACAAGTTAGGTAACTTGTAAGAGTGATATCTTGGTTCGCAAGTCAAATTTTGCCATTTTGAAGCCATAGTGTAATACTTCTTTTAAACAAGCTTTTACTAAATCAATACCAGACAATTTTTAAAAGGAATATATTGTGTGTTCAGACATAATGTGATATAGTCATCAATATAGTCTATATTAATATAGCATTAATATAGTACTGATTAGTATAGATACACTAATTTCCTGTTGTATTTCACTAGTGTTCAGGATATTTTTCAAATCTTATTAGTGCTGCTATTTATATCTCTGCCCTATAGTTGTTGTATTTTTGCTGCTCTTGGGTATCCAGAAGAAAAATGCTGATGAGTGATGTAAGGCTGATTAAGTGATTTCTTTCAGAAGTGACACTTATATTACAGTGGTTTTAATTAGACGGTGGGTTCTGTCAGGTCTACTCCTGTATTAAATGAAGCTTATTCTGTCATGCAGAAATGTCAAAAATACTGTCATGCAGACTGGAGCCCTAATTCCTTGTGTAACAGTTTCATCAGATCTTCAAGCTACATCAAATCTAGCCAGATAAGTAAATGGAGGGAAAACTCCATTAAATTAGGAATTCAGTAGCTGGTGTACCTGTATCTGAATATGCAGTCATCATATCCACACCTTGTGATAGTGGACACTGACCTGTTTTTTGAAACTAATACAAGAACTAAAATTTTGTATTTAATTAATAGATTAATAATTTGGAATGTCTAACTTCTAATGAAAAATATTTAGTAACTCACATTAACTTAAATTTCTGTTGCCAGTCAGACTGACACACTTTTGAATACTAACATTCCCATTCCCAGTTATGCTAGTTAATGAATATTCCTTTTGAAGACATAGCCTTAGTACTTTTCATACAAATAGTAGGAATACATTTTTCTGAAAGAATGCCAAACTGACAAGTTTTAAAAGACATAGGTTATCTTATTAGACATGTTTGTGATATTTGGTTGCAGAAACTTAAGATTTTTAGATACAGAAAACATAACTTGAGAAACAGCTTAATGAGTTTTCTTACTTGTAGCCAAGCTGTCGGCAGACTACAGCTGCATCCTTATCAGACCATCCATCATCACAAACTGTGCCCCACTGGCCATTGATAAAAATCTCCACACGTCCTTCCTTCTTATTCTCACCATCCATCAGCCTGATGGGAGGACCTGGGAATAAATTACTGCTGTCAGCTCACAGCAACAGAAGTGAGAACTGGTACTTTTAGTTATTTTCATATTAATGTTCTGTAAATTCAGTACTGAATTTGTTCAGTACAACCAATATTTATGTTCAACAAGCCTAATATCAGTGGTTAAAGTAGTCATATTCTTCGTGGCTGGCAAAGGGAAGCAGTCTGTACTTTAATTACAAGACAAATACTAAATACTACTGTACTTTATGCTTCAGAGTTCAGCTCATTCCTTCATTCCATGCAAATATATGACAGAGTTCAGAAATTTACCAAAATTCTATACAAAAAGGTAGAAAACACCAGTGATACCTTTGGTTTGATACCATACAAGCTGGACAGGTTTTCCTTACAGAAACTTTATGGGTTTATTTACCTATATCTCAGTCCACAAACCCATTCTCAAACTGGTTACTGCTGCTCCTCCTAACCACTGTCTCGGCAAAAATAGTGCAGCATTGTGCTGGACTTCAACTATTCCTCATCACTCTGCACCTTGTTCTGCAGCGTGTTATTCTAGATTATTTCTGTATTTCATTTATGTGGATTAGTCAGACTTAGTTGATCATGGTTTCTGTAGTGCTTGGCCTGTAGTTAAGTTTTGACTTATTAGGCAAAGCACATGCTTTATTTTTACTTTAAAATTCCTCTATAGCCTGCAAGCAATGCAAATACCCTTTAAACAGTTACAAATTCCTCTGTGGCCTCTTTATAATATTCAAGGGAGAATCACCTTCTAAATCTTTTTGTATGGCATAATTTACAATCTTTAATATATTCATGAGAGTTGGTTTTTAGAATAATAGAAAAGACTCTTCCTCTTTCTTCTAATATTCTCCTAATATTTTCTAACTATGTGAGGATGAGGAATAACTTAGTTGCACTCTTAAAACTGTATTTTGAGATATCTGCATTTGATATTTAATTCAGATTAGTTTAGGGTATAAATAACTTTTGTATACCAAACATGAATCTGGTCAGTGCTAGTTAAATCTGGTCTAAGTCATTAAATGAACAGAGAAATAATTGAAGATAAAATCCAAGTCTGTTTGCTTCCAATGTAATTTAAAGTATATTGTTTGTGTTGGAGTCCATACTGTCTGGACAGTTACATGAATTAACTTCACTAATGTTCTGTTTACTACGCTGTCATGATCTTATTGAACAAATGTCAATATTGAAGTGTATCCTATCTCCTTTTTAGTGTTCCTTAATATCTGTATTTCCTAGAGTCCTATCATCTACTAATTTCCCTTTTTTTTTCCACTGAATTTATCCTTACAGGAAAAAAAATGCTTTTTCAAATGCTGGGAATTAAAAGGTAAAAACACTTTGTCCACTTTCAAATCAGCAATCATCCAGGAAATGTCAGATACACTATCTTATTTTCTTCTTGAACTGATGTATTCTGGAAAAAAATACAACTTAGGTGAGAATTATACTTCTGTTAACCAGATAGAGGCACGGAATACTAATAATATTTCATTATCTCATCTTCTTGTGGTTTAAAAAACATATATATATATTTATGAGCACAAAATTAATATAGCATTCTGGTAGTGGGGATGTGAGAATGTTACCATATGGATGTATTTAACTGAACCAGACTCCTTCAGCAGAGATATTTTATAGGAATTTGAGCAAAGTGGCACAGATGCTTTGCATCTGTAAAGACAGCAGTCATGGTTTGAATTCCTGTTACTTTTGGTTTGAGAAAATTCTTTCTAACAAATAGGATTTGATATATGCACTGCAACATAAAACATTCATTGGATGGTGAGAGGGCTATATAGAATAAGCCTGTAAAGAGGGAGAGACTGAAAAAGTACATGTGGAAGTGCTGAATGTTGTTATAACAAGTAGCAATGCTGTGCAGTAAATCCGTGTTGTAGTTTGTGGGATGAACCTTCAGTCTTTTCCAGTTTTCAGTGATTTCCAGGAAACAGGCATATGATAACAATTTCAAATTCAACTGAAATATTCTTGGGTAAGCTAAATGGCATTGGCAGCAATTTTCTAAAAGGCTACATACTGACAAGCTACACACTTGGTGTAGCAAATTGTAAAAATGAAACTTTTTCAGAATAGATGCGCAACCCATGTTTCTCTGTAGTTTCTACTGTGTATATCTCATAGCCAGAATTATTGTTTAATTATCTACATGTGGATTTAGGAGTCTTTGGAATTTATTTGTTTATATTTGATTCTAAAAATTCACTGTGTAATTCCTATTTTTCTATCATTTCTTATCAGTCTTTTTATTCTCTTTATTTTCGTACAAGTTTGTAGGCTTTTGACATTGGACCTGACTCTTCTTTCTGGGTGTGTAGTATCATTCTATCCTGGTTAGCATGTAGGGCCCATTCACCCAGACACAATATAAATGATAGGAAATAGTAACACAGAAATAATTTCATGCTTCTTACCCTTCCTTCTTGCTATGTCTGAACTTCCCATATTCTCCATATCCCTTGTTTTTGGGCTGTCTGAATGAAAAGCCATAGGAGGATTTGTATTCCTCAGTGCTCAGGTATGTCTCTAGCATTTGGCAAGAAGCTTTACTTGGAGGTTGAGAAGTGCCAAGTAAAATCAGGAACACTGTTGGAAAAACCCATCTCTACAGAGACGGAGCAACATAAGAGATGTAGAACTCAACGCCATTCTATCAGAAGCCAGTATATTTCTTGGTAGTGTAACCAATCCATTTTTCACAGTACACTATCAGGAAGTGCTGAAAAGGTCCAAAATCTGGTGGAGACTGAGAGAATGGCATCTCTGGAACGTGACTTTGTTATCTTGCAAATCCGGATTGAGCTTTAATGTTCTGGATGCTTATGTTCTAAACAAAACTTGATTACTTCCTGAGTCCAGGAGAAAAGTAAGGGGTTTTTCCCTTTCTGTTCTTTCCTTGCACCCATCTGACAAATACTAGGATTTTGAGAATCCTAAAGTATCCTGTACTTTAGTTGGATCTGTACCACAGCAATACTCATACTGTGACTTTAGCAAAGAGCTCCCATACCAAGTGAGCGCTTGTGGCTGTCGTTTTCTGGGTGGCAGATGAGTCTGACATCCTCCTGATGGTTGCAGTTGTGCTTTCCCCACTCCCTCCGGGAGCACTGCAGAAGGTTTGTCTCCTTCCCAGAGCAGATGACATCGTCCAACCAGATGGGCCCGGAGCTTCCTTCTGCATAGCTCTCTTTTTCCATAGCTGCACTTTTCCCATACCTGCACATCACAGAGGTAGGTATGTTTTGGCCCACAGTGACCAGAGCATACATGATGCTTAGGCATGAGAAAGGAAAGTTATATTCCTGAGGAAATAAAGATTTCTCAAGTATTCTCAGTAAGCAAGTTCAGTTAGCATTAAATTCAATGAGAACACCATATGCTGCCTCTTCAGTAATGTTTTTTTAAGGAATTACTGTTACATTAGTACAAACTTGAGGATGTAATACCTTTGATTAAGGCTGCTCTTCAACCAAGCATATGGCTGGCTCAATGACTCTGAGGCTTTAATACTAAGAACTAATGTTCTTAGTATTCTATAAACTTTTAAATGTCACAATCTGAGACGAAATCCTTTTTTGAATGTCAGCTGTTACAGTTTGAAGGCAAAGACAAGAGTCACCTACTGAGAGTGTATCTCTGTAGCCACAGGTCAGTAGGAAAAGTAGGGAAGAGTGAATGCATGAAACAAATGAGATTTTTCTAAAATGCCTTTCAATACAAAACTGTTCCAGGGCCAGGCTGTGGGATTTTCTGAGGTAGTGCAGAAGGACTTACACCTTGAAAATGTCTGTCATTAACAATAACTGTACAACAAGCAAAGATTTAGAAGAATCAAACCTTTATAGACAAAACAGAAATCAAAATCAGTTCTCTATAGCACATGCATTGATCTCAGCAAAGAAGAGAACTGGAAGTAACCTGGTGAATAAAGGCTGCTAAATCACATTTGTTGAAGGTTTTTCTACCTAAACTAAGGCCTGAATACCTCTGTGAGACTGAGGGAAGCAGGCTTTAAATTTGAATGTTTAATAGTTTAATGGATTTTGACTTGGTAGTTTCTTTGAAGCACTCAGGTAATATTGAAAAGCAGACTCTTAAAATAGGGTCTATGTAGGGTTTATCTAACTGTTTGTCATCATGGTCAAGTCACAAGTCAGATATCCAGTATCAAGTAGTCTTACTTAAATCCCAGCTGCCAGCAAACCACCTGTGTGTTCAGCTCCGTCCAGCCATCGTCACAGACTGTGCCCCACTGCCCTGTGTGATAGACCTCCAGGCGGCCCTCATGACTGCCCTTCCCACCCGTGAGCCGCAGTGCACCATCTGTGCCAGTCACAAGGGAGAAAAAAACAAGCATCAGTGTTTGTTAGAGCTCATTATTGTTCTAAAGCAAAATCAGTAACATTGCCTTTACTGCATGCAGTCTGCCTTCTGGGCCTCTGCAAACTTTAGAAGTTCTCTTTCCAGAGCTGTGAACTCTGCCTTTGTCCCATTTTTTCCTGTGTGATTGATGACTGAAGTACCTTTGAGAGGTGTGCAGGAAACGCCAGCATCTTCTTTGTGGCCACAGTTGTGTTCTCGCCAGGAGCTTTTTGGGCACTGTTCTATCGAGAGTTCATTTCCTGTGCACCGCACTTCATCCAGCAGCACAGGGCCAGATCCTTCTCCAAAGTAAGCCTGGCTCCACGCCTTGGCAACACCCCTGTGGAAAGGCAAGGAACACCCAGTCAGGAGGAAGCAAGCCAGAGATGTTCCTTTCCTGTGCCTTTGACTTTTAACTTTCCTAAGAGAGATTACAGATGTATAGCTTGGGTAGGAAAATTCTAATTTTAATATTCATTTAATATCTATATATAGTAAAAATAATCCAATATATGTTTCTAAAGTGACTTTCACCTGTTGTCCTCAAAGCACATTAATCAGATACCCAGATGTGCCAGATAAATATGATTGTTCCCCATTTAGTAATGTGAGAACCACAGCAAAGGGATCTTAAGTGACTTGAAAAGCATCGTATCACCCATCAGCAACAGAAATAAGAATACGAAGCAGACCAGTGACTAGCTTTGTATGGGGTATATTCTCTGTCAGCAGAAAGGATTTTGAGCACAAAAGAACTATGTTGATTGAAAACACTCCATTGTTTTAGAATTACAAAAATTATGAAGTGTTTAACCCTCTATCATCTCTCAGGACTTTCCCAATTCTATTTAAAATAACACGTCTTTCATATATAAATGTTTGCCATGGTTTGGTTTCTTTCCCCTCAATGTTTTCTCTGTTCCTATATTCACTCTAGTTTGAAATGGCAAGATTGAAATGTCTAAATTTTGGACTGTAATGATTTATCTATCTAAAGCTTTAGTTTGAATTAACTAAAAACAGCATCTTGTTTTTCCAGTGTATCTGATAAAAATGCTGGCAGAAATGTATAGAAAATATTAAGGAAAAAAAATTCTTATTCATTAAGCAGCTGGCTGAAATCAAAGAGATAACGATGGACTGCTCTGAATGCTTTCACAATTTATACCATATTTCAGTAAGAGTCTCTGGAGTTTTGCAGAGACAACACATCCCGTCATTATAACCAGGGGAATTTGTGTCAAGCAAAAAGTATTTAGGAAACCAAGTAATAAAAGAAGTTATCCTTATTTTCCACCTATTAATGGTAGATTAATGGTAGATTCATATTCTTTAGTTCTATAGGAGTGCTACAGAAAAGTTGAAGAGGTGTGGGAAGCTTTACTTTTACAGTTTCTGGCATGTTTCCAGATGGATTAACAGTATGCAAATTTAGATTATTTTTAGTAGTTCAGAACTGGTATACTGCCCCTGTTGGTAAGATTTCACTTCATATTAATTAGCATGTTTGTTGTAACATCTTACTTGAGGAATTCTGTAAATCTCTAGACATATTTCGAAAAGACTTAGCAGGTTTAGCACCACCTTAATGCAATTCATTTACTCAGAAAAACTAATCAAATTAGAAGCATCACAGAACTGCAGTTTGTGATGATTACATATAAGTAATAAAAAATTTTCGTGTCATCAGTAAGGAGGCAAGCTAAGAACATTACACTTGTCATTAGTATACAGAAATGCAAAGCAGAGCTTAGTAACTCCCCAAACCTATTAATAGCAGCCCAATTCAAAAGCAGGAAAATCCTCCAGGAAGACAGACTTTCCATTAGGTATTCCCAATTGAAAATGTGCAGGAATATCAGAATACAACATAAAATAAGCTGGAGATAAAAAAATCTGATGTCAGAGAAGTATGTTGGTTCTTATGTTGGCTCAGCAGATCTACAATATTTTTAACTAGTCCACAGTTCTCATCCTTCTGAGCTAACTGGGGTGGCACAGGCAGACCAAGGCCTCAGTTACCAAAAAAAAGTACACTCTGGGGACCAGCTGTTAATGGCACAGAACTTTGTACCTTCAATAGTGCTCCTTGCAATACATCATAGTCCCAGCAGGCTTGAACAGGCAAGTTCTGTTCCAGTCTCTTCTGCACTTACCTGCTTAGTTCTCATCCAGTCTGTTTCAGACATAATCTCCTTCTCCTGCATGGGATACATCCCAGCATCTTCTCTGCTCCTTACTCCTAGTTCTTTCCCTCTTCAACCCCACTGGCCTTCCATCCCAACTGTCCTCATCTCCTTACTCTCTGGTCCAGCAGTTTCCTCTTAGTCTCCCACCGCTGCAGCATTTTTCTGCAAATGCCAATACTTATCTTCTGCAATGTATCAGAATCCCCCTGGGCTGTTAAGAAAGTGGAGCAAGAAAATCCTGTTCTGTGACTGTAGCTGTGTTTTGGACCATGCTTAGTTCAGACAGAATCACTGACAAGCTTAACTGTCAAAACTCCAAACAGCTCTCTAGCTCATGCTATATCTATACAAACTGACAATCGTTAGAGACTTGTGATGTAAAGAAATCTAGAGATATTCTCACAGGCATGCCAAAAAACATATCCTTCCTGACAAAGCAGAGTTCTTGTGCCAAAGCCAGGAGGCTGTCTGACTCTGCAGTAAACTGGATTGCAAGGATTTGAGCAGTCAAAAAATTTCTTTTCTTCACCTACAGATAAAGTTTTGATTGAAACTTTACAGGAATTACAGTGAGTTGTCACTACCAAGTCAACATTTATTCTGAGACATTTTTTATCTGTCTGGCCAAACAGACAAAATTGGCCTGTCATATGACACTGAAAACTGGTCCCAGGGAATTGAAAGTAATGTTACTGTACCTGAATCTTCTATAAAAAACTTAGTTACTGCTCCAAAGTATCAGTATGATTTTAAAGGAGATTTTTTTTTTACAGTAACACTTCTCCTAGCTTCAGCTGTGGGTCTGATAACTCTTCTGCTTTGCTGCTGGAATAACAAACACGTAGAAGAACAAACCCAAGGCCGAGCTGCCGACAGACAACTTCAGCATCTGCATCATCCCACTGGTCATCACAGACTGTGCCCCACTGGCCACCATGGTAGACTTCCACTCTTCCTTCATGGGCATTGCTCCCACCAGCCAGCCGGATCGGAGTGAAGACAGGGCCTGGGAGCAAACACAGGTTATAGAACAGGTCATTCATGTCCTAAAAGAGCATTCTGATAGTAGTATTTCTGAAAGAAATCAGTAGTAATTCTGAAAGAAAGAGGAAGATGCTTTAATGGTTTCTCTGACATCACTCAAGAACCACATTTTCTTTTTTCTACTTAGATGGAAAACGTGAAAGTAAAGTGAGTTCCCTTACGCTCCACTCTCACTAGCTGAAATATCTCACATGCACAGGTAACCATATTGATCTTGAATTCCCTAAGTGTCAGAGCATTCATAGACACTTATTGCTGTAAGGCCAAATACTGAATCAGTCAGCAGAGCTACCTTTCTACAAGTGAAAGCAAAATTGGTAAAATCTGAAGGAAGAGGCAAAGATTATGTAATAGAGAAATAGAAATTCTTCCTTGGGTTTTCTCATTCCATTAGAAAATCCAGTCAGAGCAGTGAAAACTCTTTCACTGTGGAGTCTTACTTGAACTGAGCAAGTATTGTTCCCTTCTTGCTTCCAGTCTTTTAAAATTAGTAGCTCTCTTCTTGGAAGCATCACTGCTGAATAAATCTATAATAATGGTAACAGTTCAAAGCCATATAAAACCCCCTAACTGCTGTAACGTGAACAAGGTTATTTTAAAGTTTCACAATATCTAACATCCGAATGATTTAAATTTGAGTAATTTTTGTGTAACTTTCCAACCAATTAGTGCTACTATTTAATTTAATTCTTGGTTATAAAAAGAAAAACCAAAACAACAATATTGAGGGCATTTCTCCAATATTATCTGACAATATTAGTATGTCACTGATATGAAATATGGGGGGGATGTAAGTGTGTAAATATTTTTAATGGATAGTTGCAATAGAACCTGCAGTATGTGAAAACATTTATAGTTTGCAGTTCCTTTAGGCGAAACTCTCTTGCTTTCAGTCTTTCTCTCCTAGCTTGAAAAGATTCTCCCTTCCCTCTACTCAAGAGTTTTCAAAGACCAAAATGTTCTTTTAAAAGCCATTTATCAAAATATTGCTCATTATCAATAAAGCTTTAGACAAAAATGCATCCACCTTCTCTGGATAAAAACATAAGCAGGAGAAGAAAGGCAACACAGAATTGGCTGCAGCCACACATTTTGGTTTCAGCTGAAGGGATTGGCTTTGCCAGCTCCCCCAGCCCTCCTCAAGGCAGCACTATCTTAAATCTGATGGCATTCCTGCCCATTTAGTTAGCACATTGATTAAAATAATATCAAATATCTTAACATTAATGATACTTGCTTTCCTACTAATATAATTTTGACCTTCCAAAAAAAAAAAAAAAGTGGGGAAACAATCCTCATTTTACAGCCAAAGATTCTTGCTACTTTACTCTTTCTCACAACCTATATCTCAAAAAACCAATTTGGTTTTGATTATGGAAAGGTAAAAAGTTGTTCACCTAGGTGCTGCTTGAGGTATTTGAAGCAGTTAATGATGCAATGATTCAATCTATATAATCTGTTCCAAGAAATTTTAACACTTTTTCTAATTTAATAATGAGTAATTATTGCAACTTCTACTTAAATAAAATAAGGACTTGAGAAAACTATGTGTTTTTTTTACCCAGGGAAGAGCTGCATGTGACAGCAGCTGCCGTTTTTTGAGGACATGTCCCATCTTGCCAGGTGTCTTTTTCACATAACAATATATTTTCTTCATCGCCACGACAATGCACTTCGCTCCAGAAAACAGGAATAAGACCTAATCCAGAAAAGGGTATGTGTTTTGCTGTACCTTTTCCCCTGTAAAAATAATCAGGATAGGGCATCAGAGTTGGGAGAAAGGGAAGTGGGAACATTTTCTCATGTATAAATGTTGGAGCAGAAAAGAAAGGGCTTTTTTCAGTAGTGTAAATTCATCACATTTTCATACAGTTCAGCATTGTCTTCTGCACAAAGAAAAGTAACAGATGTGACCCAGTTCTCACCATTTTGTTATGAGATATTTTAGTACAATGACTGTGTTGCTGCACAGCCAGCTACATTCCTGCTCTCCCAGTTCTTAACTACAAAAATCAACACAGAGTGTATAGTCCATAGGTGAATCTGTAGTATCAGCTCCCTGCAGTTAACAATTCCAGGAGGGGTAATGACACCAGGTCTTTCTCCCTTATTCTGTCCTTTATTCCATGAAGACGTACTATGCTCTGCCCATAAAGGCCGTGTATTGTGGCTGTGATGATGGGGCAGTGCAACCACCTCACACTCCATTACATCAGGCCCCCATCCATTTTTCTCTATTCAGCCATTCCCATGCGCCCAGAACATTTTATAAACAGCCCTCTTTCCTTCACATGCTGAATCTACAGCAACAGTTCTAGAGCCATCTTCTCTTCCTTGCGAAGCACAACAAATTTAAAACAAAGCCCAGATTTGGTGATATCAAATGAACAGATAGATGGAGAACCTGAAAAGCACCAGTAATACTTCATGAGTTCACCTGGTAGTATGGAGATCCAAATTTCTGCCAAGCATTCAAGATAGCTCAAACTTTGAACTACTGTTTGCTTGAGGCTTTTTTGGCCTGGATTCAGCTTTGAGCCATTTCTGTTGAAAAGATGAAACCATTCACCCGTGTCACTGAACTGCTTTTGCTAACAGCAGCCTCGTTCAGCTGAAATGTTCAGGGTATGGAAAGCAGATAGGACTTACATGAAAATGAGGGAAGGAGCCACTGCACGTAGACAGCTGAAGTCATAAGCAAAATCACAGCCTCCAGATGGCTGAACTTTTATCTCATCTAATCCTCATATTTTTGTAAGTTGGCATGGTGTGTCCAGATTAGTATTGAACATTATAAACAGCTTAGATTTAGTTCTGGCTAGCAGTCTTAAAAACTGGAATAATCATTAGGAATGTCACAGTGCAAGTCTGCTATAAAAGCCTCTTACTGCTTGTTGCAAGCAGTAGCACTGCTTTGGTATGTGAGTGAAAGAAATCTTAGAAAGGCAATGAAGGCAGCCAAATTATGCTAAAGGGTGCTGTTGATTAACTCCATTCTGGCAGCAGTGGGAAGTGGTGGTCAGTGAGGACAGTGCAGGAACTTTCAGGCTATAGCTCTAAAACGTTGCCATTTGCCAAAAATGTAGGATGAGTTCCAGGTGTCATTTGGCATACGACAATGGGTGATTATTAGGATAACCCCTTGCCCCTGAGAATTAGGAATTTTCCTGTGATTAGGAGCCCATGTAGAGTGGAATCCTGGCCATATTTACATTGTTATAGATTCAATAACCTCACTGGAGCTGTTAATTGACACTTAGATATGTGAGATCAGGACCGGACCACGTAATTCTGTCCTTGTGGACATCTCCCAGATGTCCAGTAGAGCACTCTGTGATTGCCCAAAGCTTGCTGACCTATTTGTACATTTCCCTTTGAAAGCAAAACATTTGCCATCCTCTGCTCCTGTCCAGGTCCTGTCTTCAGCTTTATGAGGAAATACTGCTTTCTTCTTTGAAGTGTAATGCAGCTGAAGCAAGCAAAGTATTCTGGCAAGAACAACTTCAAAACAAACACTTTTAAATAGAAAGAGCAATCATCAAACACAAAAAGCCCTCAGGATCTAAAAAGTACATTGTCCTTTATACTGAAACATCATGAAAATGAGTTGACTGATTTTTACTTGAACTGAAACTTACCCAAGTGCAAGCTGCCGACATACAACTGTTGCATCATTATTGTCCCAGTGGCTCCCACAGATTGTTCCCCAGATTCCATTCAAATAAACCTCCACTGTACCTTCAAACTCATTCTTGCCTCCCCGGAGTCTCACAGACCCTAATTACCAAAAATTAAAAATAAAACAATTACACCTCCAAGATACTCTATTGCTCGGTTAATGCATGCCATGCAAAAGACTGAACCTCATTTTCCCTGAGTTCTTGTTTCATGGATACTGAGCTGTTTCCAAGAAACATTCTGGCACACCTAACATTCTCATACAGTGATACAGAAATTGAGAGAACCCTTTTTTTACATGAGGAAAGCATTTTGCTTCTCATATTGAAACTGCATCATATTTCTGATCCTTCTGATGCCACAACTTAGTTAAAGATTTGACAAAGAAAAAATATTTATAGACACATAATTTTTGAAATGTGGTTTCCTCTACCCACATGAGCAAAACATGTATGTATGTATGTGTGTGTGTATATATATATATATATATATATATATATAAAATATGCTATACTTTTATCTTTTTATCTTTCACAAAATTCCATTGACCTTAAGGGAATCAGAAAACCACATGGACTGCATAGCTTTTGCTCTGACCCATGTTACATTATGCATGTCATAGATGACAGCAGTTTATTTTAGCCATAGAATGCATTTGTTCATCCTTTTCTCAGACAGAAAAACGCTGTATGTAGTTCTATTAATTCATGAGAGGTCTTCACCAAATTCTCAGACAAGGCAAGCTAAAAACCATAAGGATTTGTCTAAAAGAAGTGGGGAGGGAAAAAAGTGCTTCTTAAGAGCTACAGGGCATGGAAATCCAAGGAAGTTAGCAGATTTTGCCTTTTTGTATTGTAGAAGTTTTACTTGAGATGTCAGATGCATTTATTGTTGAAGGTAGCCAAGTACCACTGGCAAAGGTGGGAAAAAGGCCATAGGGATAACTACACAGAAACAGAAAAGAAACATGACAGGGCAGTAATGCAACAAGAAACATTTCTGTTAAATTATCAAACATAATTATCAAACAAGCCCAGCTGTATGAATTCGTATTGCCTGAAATCCCAGTTAATCCATCTGCCTCTGTTCTGGGATCTACTTAGAAGCTACACCATCATCCAGTTTGCAGGGGTTTAGCAATGGGATGAAGATAGTCAATGTTTGTGCCTGCATTTCATTGTGTCTGTGTTCATCTTTGTGTAAATAATAATAGTAATAGTAATAATTATAGGTAGATCCACTTTTTCTTCTCAGCTTCTGTCCTGGATTTAGTTCAGTGTATTTTATAAAACCACAAAGCCAAACAACTGCCAAATAACTTGAGGAATTAATTAACCTCGTGTTTGGCTTGGTGTGTTCTTTTTTGTCTCCTATTTACTTTCTCAGCAGTAACTTACTGTGCAGTAAATTACCAACAACATTTATTCAACTCATGTTACAGAGTGAGCTATCATTCCTGAGAGAGGATTATTACTGAGTCAAATATAACTATACTGTAGAAATGTTGCACATCATTTATCTGTCTTTACAATTTTTCTCTTTGTGCTTTTCTGTATGTGTCACTGACAGAGTCTGGAATTCTGTTTATTTCTGGTCTTCACCAGACTTTTGTATAGACTATTATTTTCACTTGAAACATCAACTGCACTCATAGCAAAGTGATTCCTGACATACCAGAAAGCAAGTTTGAAGATGTCATCTCCAAAAATAAGTTTATTTTAGTGCATGATTGCTTACAGTGCTGCATGACATCTACTGAAATCAATACAGTGCTTCCTGAGTACACATTACACAATGTTTCTATTCAAATATTTGAATAAGGCAGTACTTGAAGAATAAAATTCTCTTCTAAGGTCTACATGGCAGAATTTGGCTCACTCCTCTTTCTGTATTTACAGATTTCCCAGTGACAGTGGTGGAAGAACTTAGTCATATACAGACAGCAAAACACACAAGAGGATTGTAAAAGGTAATTCTGTAAACAATTTTAAATATTCTTGATTTTCACCTGATAAGTTAATCTAGAAAGATATAAAAAGAAAGCCTATTTTTACATGCAGGCAATATTAAACCTGCCATTTAATAGAAGTAACTAAATATATGGTATATGCACTTTGAAGTATGTATCAACCTCTGTCATATGCCCAAGTCATATAGCAAACAAATCAAAGGGCACTAATGAGAAAATTATTTCTCTGTTGTTTACTCAAAATGTTGCAATATTCAGACACCTGGTAGTTACATTGCCAGATCAAAAGATACATTAGTTACAGTAGTGATACCTCATAAAACAGAACCTCAACATCAAGATTTTCTTTCCAGTACCTTAGTTTTTCTTTTCAGTATACAAAACTCTTTCTTCACGATGAAACCCAGCTCTCTGTTTCCTTTGTAAATTGACCCTAGGGAATTGCAGGCTAACAGCATAATCTGCCATTGTGTCTGTTTATGCTGTATTACCAACTATCAGTTTGTGTTAATATTTTGATTGCAAGATAGTCAGGATTTGCATTGTGAAATTACTAGGAAACACTTCTTCACTTCATAGGCAGCAAGAAACCTAATATTTAGTGTGATTGAAAGGATACAGGTAAATTCTTATTTTCTCTGGTTAAGTCTACTGCTAGTCCAATATAATACCTCAAGCACCCCAACACATGTCTCAGGGGCTTCCTCTGTGCTGCCCCTGGAGCTCAGCTCTGCAGAAGAGAGTCTGCATTCCCTCTTAGAAAGCATGTCTGGATTAAGTGTATGCACTGGAGGCTCTAGGTTTCTGGAGTCAGAGGTATAGTAGCATCTCACATTTTTAAGCTATAATTTTTAAGCTCTTTTAGTTGCTGGAGAAAACTAAACCTGTTGGGAGTAGAGCTAATGCAGTAGTATCTACTCTTTCTGCTCTCCACCAGTTCAATATGGTGTCAGACCTCTGCTTAAAGTGCTTATCAAACCTATCCTGACTCAATACAGAGCTCAACAGGGAACAGCAGCAGCAGGATCCTGCCCATGGCTCTGCCCTTCTCAGCACTGGTCAGGAAGAGGGAGGATGAGGAGAGGTGACCTGACCCCACAATAGCTAGAAACAAGGGCACAGGACACAAAGCAGGCCTATGAGACAGCTCTAGACACATTCTGTGGTCTTAGGACAGACTTAATTCAGCCCTTTATTAAAAAATACAGTCTGCTGTCTTGACAGAAACTCCTTCATTTACGAACACTCAGAAAGTATGTATGCATTTACTGTAACTGTGTTCCAGATGAGGTTACTGACGGTCAATTCCTGTTGTTTACATACAGTCTGGTAATTTTAGTTGTCCTGGTATCTGCCCAAGTCAGAGTCTTTCCTATCTGCTATCACCGTTGAAAGGAGATTAAGTTATACTTGCAAATGCAAGGAAGTAAGGGTATCCAGTGGGTGCTGCTGAGACTTGCTCCAGAACACCTGCCATATAGGCTGAAGATGAGACAGGAAAAGAGGGAGAGGAAAACCACCCAGCCAACTGTTAATTAACTCTGAAAAGCAGAAGAGCTTCAAAGGAATTGTGTTGTTGTGCTTGGCATCTTTTCCTATACATGCTCATGTGCAGAGATGCTGGGTAACTTCAAACCTTGATTTATTTTTCACATTTCATTGGGAATGAGCATTGTTACTGCTGAATTGCAAATAGAATGGGAAACACTTCCACATTTGTTGTATGTTAGTGCTGCAGCGTGGTGTTTATGGTGTTGGCTAAAGATGTGCCATAGTTTCTTGGTAAATACCTGTCCAAAGGTTTGCAATTTGGCTGTAAATATAGGCTGGGAAAATAGGAATCAGAAGTAGAAATAGCCTGTGCCTGTCACCCTGGTGCAGTGTGCTCTGAAATGGCAGATTTAAAGCAAAGCAAAAGAAGTCATCTCAATTTTGGAAATCTGTAAAACTAGCAAATATTTTTATTTCTGCCCTAACACCCAAGGTGTTCCAATGTGGGATAGTGCTACAGAAAGGTCCTGCACTGAACAATTCATTTCTGTTGTCTTGGAGTCAATTAGGTTAGTCCAAACTGACATCAAGTGTAAGGGTTTCCCATTGATACATGCTCCATATCCCATGGGACCACACTGTAACTTGTAGTATTTAGAATACATGGAGATGATCCATAATGCATACAAAAGAGTCTATCCCAGTTTCAGAATGAAACTAATTCACTGGTTTGTGTGAGGTACTTGGAAAAAGCTACATGTAGCACAGGTGAAAACCTAATATTTGTTCAAATCAGTGGAAACTTCCCTTCCAGGATCAGGCCTGACTAAAATCAAAGAAATGAATCCTGTTGACTTCAGCAAAATTATGCATGGTGCTCACTGTGCTCAATGAATGCTGTTTCTACCACTTTCCTGAGCACTGCTCTTAGTCTAAAATTACAGTTATTTTCCCCAGGTGTTTTAACCTTGAAAAAAGGGTGCCTCCAGCAGAGGCACTTATCAAGAACTATCTGGAGGATCACTAGCAGTACTGCATACTCAAGGATCCTTATATTAGAACTTTCATAAATATTGCATACACTGAGTGTGTAATGTGCTGTGTAGGTTCCTCTGCAGCACTGAGAATCCATCATGTCAGCAATCAATGGTTTAAGGCTCTGACAAACTAAACTGAAACTGAGCAATGTAATGGGCTCAGAAGGACTGCAGTTGTCTTATGTGGGCAGAGCTGGAGGAAGTGAGGGCTCTCACACTGTGCAGCTCTGGTAAGAATGGTTCCAGAGAAGCTGCTTCTTAGAAGGAAAATACGGATGTTCATATTTTAGTTCTAATCATAAACTATTAAAAAACCAAAATCCCAAAAGACATTCCATCAACTGCTTGGATATAGTTTAAACAGATAGGGAGAACAATCTAGTGTTTAGATTATGAGCCTGAGGCTTGAGTCTTCTCTCACAAAAGTTTAGTGAAGCTTTATTTGATTGACATTATTGGAATCACCTTTTGGTAAAAGCAATTTTAATGGAAAGGTTCTAAAGTCAGGCCTTCCTGGAGATGTGTACTTTATTTCCAGTTCTGCCACTGACCTCTGACAAAGACACTTACCTTGTTTTGTATTGGTCCCTCTTTGTAACAGAAAAGAAAATAATTAACCCACTTGATTCAAAGTGCTTTAAATTAGATGTTTAACAACATAGTATGGACAACATATGCATAAAACTGTAATAACTATGTGCCACACAAACATTGTATGGCAGCAGCTGCTCCCAGGTACTGAGCAAGGCCCCATTCTTGGAGCCCGAGTACACCACAGGTAAGTTGTTATTAGCAGCAACTAAAGTACTAAATTCTGATGGACTTACACCAGCTCTGTATAGAGAGTATGATCATATTCATTTATTGTCCTCTGCGATGTCCTTGGTTAATCATCATAATTTATATATATTTGTATTTGGTTTACTTGCTTTCAAGGCATGAATAAGTAATGTTACCTAGATATTTTTAGAAGTAAGGAAATGAAACATCAAAACCTATTATTTTAAGCTGTAAGACTGATTTTAGACTGGTACTCTACAGTAGAATTGCAGAGGTGCTTTTTAAAAAATTTTTCGTAGTTACTGTTTAAATATAAAACAGTTTAGTATATACACATGCACGAAGTTGAGCCAATTAAATTTGCAGATAAGTCACAATATTTAAGCTAGAAAACCCCATAGATTTACAGGTAAGCCTTTGAATATGCTATTGTATTTAGTTATGGCAGGTGCCTAACACTGAGTATAGGCTTCCTTAGCCCAGGTACTAAAGCAAGAGGTGACGTGAGTTTCTCCCTGAGCAGTCTATCACTCTCTAGCTGAAACCACATCATGACATTGCCTCACTGGCTTCTTTTTGTTTCCTGTAGGAAAGAACATACTTCGGGGGGAATGTTACAATAACCTTTTCTTTCTGGACAAACGGTTTGATTTGTGTCTATGTTCCACCTTAAGCATCTCAGAAAACCCTCTTAATTTTTTCATATTGCCCCCATGGGGGCTTTTGGACAGACATTGGCCCTGGTGATGCCACTGGAGTTTACCACCAAGTCCAACAGGAACAGATGATCTGATTGGCTATTGTTCAGTAGCTGTGTCTTCCCTCTTAGCAGGGGCCAGTCTTGATTTCCTTTTTCTGGGGGAACAAGGCAGCATTCTGAAAAGACTGGAGAAACACAGCTAAACCCAAATCATGCGGTATTTTTGGTGGTTTTTTTTGCTTAAATCCCCTTCATGCTGAACTTACAGGGAATTCTGAAACTTACTTTACTAATTGCAGGATTGGGTTCTTAGCAATAAACTGCTGTGTTCTTCACTATTAAATTAGACCAAGTCTTCATAAAGTATTTTGGGAACCAGACTGAAGAATTCTTAAAAAACCTATTAATATATTGGGCTAAATTAGAAAAGCAACTGTGGTACCCTTTCTGAAATTGAGACCAGTTAAAGGGCATGAAGTCTTCTGGGGTTTCTTTCATCTGTCTAGGTATCTGTTTTGTCCTCCACAGCATCAGCTGCCTGGTATTCTTTCCAAGGAAACATCTGTACCGTATAACATCATTCTCTCTTCTTGAAGGAGTACATGTGACTTGGAACACAGCTTTGGAAGCTACATTTTTTTTAATGTGTAAATGATCAATAGGGACCTTGGTGCCTCCATATCTTCTTCATGTGGTATTTTATACCAATATATATAATTATCATGTTGCTCAAATTAGCTTTTTTTTTCAGACATCTTCTATGGGTACTGTTGGAAGAGAAGGATAACAATCCTTTTCAATCATCTGAAAGTAAATTAATTAAAAAAAACCCAAAAAACCTCACAATCCAAAGTCAGCTTTCACAACAAATAAAACAGTAATATTAATGATCAACTTCCTTGCTGACTTTGTGCTATTGCAAAAGGTGTAAAAGGAAGGACAACGAAGCAGGGAATTTTAATTTCATTTCAACAATTACGCTTGATGGTGTTTAGTATAGCTGTTGATAGGACACAATTCTTATTTAGGTAGGAGACAATACCAGAGCAATGCAGGAGAAAATATGAAGTCATTCAAACCCAGACTGTATATCAATATATTTAATGCCAACACTAATGAAATGTAAAGCTGATCAAGAGCTGGGTGCTGAAATGTAAGTAGCTGTTCGGTATCTTTACACACTGAAAACTTCAACTGAAGTCAGCGGATTCAGCTGGAGTGTGTGAAGGGAGCAACAATCTCTTGGCTAGCTCACAGATGCTGTTGAGCACCAGTACTAACTTGTGATCCCCATTATCCTAAGATGGTGGGGGAGGGGGGGGGGGCGGGAAAGAAAAAGAATGTCATACTGGTGTACGCAGTTCGTCTTTGAAGCCAAGCATCCTTCTATATCTCTTTCTGCCACTTCACTTCTGTAGACCAAGTGCTTTCCCGGGTAAGTGACTCGGTTACAAAACGAACGCTCATCCAGTCCTTGGCAAACCGAGCCTACGGAACCTTACGGCACAGCTTTGAAACGCGGTTTCACCTAGGCAAGTGTTTAGAATTGAGGCGAAATAAACGCCAGGCAGACTTCCGTCTTTTCGCTGGCATCCTCCGTTGCATCGAGTTTGAAGTGCTGCGGCGCCCGGCCCGCCGTCCCCCCGCCGCGGCAGAGCGAGCGCCGCCGGTGCCCAGGGACGCTGGGCCGCGGGGAAGCCCCCGGTGGGGCAGCCGGCGGGGGGCTGTGGGGGGCGGGCGGCCGGAAGGCTGGCGGAGACCTGCCCCGGCCCGCGGGCTCCGGGGATCGCCCCTATCACCAGCGCCACCACGAAGCCGGCGAATGTCATGGTGCCAGTCCCGCCGGCTCGGGTCCATCTCCCCCTCTCATCGCGCCCGGGATGCGAGGGGGGAAGGCGGGGCCGCGGCGTCCCGCTAATCCCCCTCGCCGCACACCCCTGCCGCCCACCCCCGGCTGCCCGGCCCTCGGGGGCAGGGCGAGCGGGGCGCGGAGAGGCGCAGCCGCGGCGCCGCTGGCTCTGTACCTGCCGGAGCCTGCCCAGAGCGGCGGGGAGGGGAGCGGAGCGGAGCGGGCACGGCCCCTCGGGCAGACCCGGCGGGGTTTACAGAGGGATGCGTCCCCCGAGCCCGGCCCCGGGGCTCCCGCCCGCTCCCCCGCCAGCCTCGGGGCTGCCACCCCCCTCGCCCTCACCGGCGGCCCGGCGGGTTCTGCGCTACCCGCAGTTCCACCGCAGCTCCGCAGGCTCACCGCACCCCTCGCATTGGGGCTATCCTGGGAGCTACCTTCTCTGCCCTCGCCCCGTGCCTGTCTCTCCCCCGACCTCCGACAGCCTCACAAAGAGCAGGAGCCGGGACAGAGCCTGGCCTGGGGCGCGGACGCTTCGGGGCGAGAGGGACAAAACGCGCCCTCAGGGCGGTCTGGGGCTCACAGGGATGGCGAGATCCCCAGACGTGTTAGCGGGGAACAAAGGGGCTGGAAACAAATGCCGTGAAATGTCTTCGAGGGTTTAGCATTATCCCGGTCCCATGTGCTCTGAATAGTAATCTGCTTATTTCCGAGCGCTGCAGAGGTCTGCATGACCTGATCATCTCTGATTTCCTTGTCCCACCGGGATGGCTGTCAATTATTTCTGCTTCTTTGTCTCATATTGTTCGGTTGTTAGTTTGGTTTAGTTACTGTGTTTTGCTTTACTGCTGGGTTTATCTACGCCGTTCATTCTTGAGGCCCAGTTCTGCATCATGGAGCATGTACCCTTTATTTGGCAATTCGTCTGTAATGTGAGTCTGTTGATTCACCTCTCCATAAGATCTTTTTTCCTCTCTAATTTTTTTGTCTGGAAAGTGTTAATCTGGTTCCTGAGTAAGCACATCAGTATTTCCACTATCTTTTTTTGAGACAAAAGTCTAAAAGGAAGAGAGCGATTTCAGCTTTTTCACGCAGAATTGCCACATACACTCCCATGAACAGTGCCCTTCCTTTAGCAGCCTCCAAACTGTTTAAAAGCTGCAAAATGCAACTTTACCAGTTTAAACTTTTGTTTATAGGAACAAAAGAGCTCGCTCCAGTGCTGAGGAAGGCAGGTACGTGGTGTGCTTTTGCCTGTGTTCATCGTAGTTCTGCTTATCTGTGGTTAATTCTTTATTGCAGCATTACAGTTTGTATTTTCATCGCTCACAAAGTTCAAGCATACTCTGCTGGGATTTCTACAGCAACATGATAACTATGCTATCAGTGTCTGTTGCACTTCTTTGTGGACAGAAACAGATTGTTCCTTCTTGCTGAGATTTCTTCTGGGAATATGGATATGCATTATTTAAAAAAACATCAGGACTGGCAAGAATTTAATTTGTTTTCAAAGTATTTTGACTACTTACAAGATATTAGCCTGAAAGCAACTCATTATGTCCGTTTTTAAATTGTCTGAAATTCTGTTTCTGTCATGATAAGTTGTTTGCTTTTATCCTTTGAGAAGGACCAGTTAAAAGCATGCTCAGCCTAGCTGGTTACGGTTTCCTTCATTGCCTAGTAAACACTTTTTGGCATCAAGTAACAACAATATTTCATTTTCCCTGACCTAAGTTCTTTTTCCAACCCTCTGTAGCCTGGAAGACAAAGGGTTCTCCTGATCAGTATGGGGGGGGGGGGGGGGGGGAGGGGAGAACAAATGAGTATGATGAGTTTTGCAAAGTGCTTCAGGCTAAGCTCTGAGCCTGGCACTTATTCATGTATTCTGATTGCGTTTGCCTCCCCAAGGTGTGTGGGCTGTGCAGTGAACCTTCTTTACCTGTTTGGGTAGAGGTATTTGTGCTTGAGCTTGCAAAATGGTACTCAGCAGGAGGTGGGGGAAAAGAGGGTAGGCTACTCAGGGAAAAAGGTTTGGAAGTTACTACAATGCCAAAAAGCCTCAAGAAGAAAAAACGCAGCGTCCTAATGATTCACTCCCAAGAGAGGGTTCAGGTTCAATGGAAGGATCCACATGTACAGAGTGACTCTTGAACATTTTCATTTTTATCATGATTGTTCTTTTTTTATGTGGTCTTTTATGAGCCCTCATTTGTTTTAGTAACTATAAATGAGCTTTCTCTGTGGTATGAGGTCTGTTAGTGCTACAGGAAATAATGTTTCTGTTACAATTTACAAATTACGGACTCAGTCTGGCGGCCATTCAAGACATTGATAGTGAACTCACTGTAAAGAGGGGGGACACTGTTGCAAGGAATCCTGGGGCTGATGGAGGTTTTTTTGCAATCTGTATGCTTTGCACTTTGCTTGCAGCTTCTGTCTGGCTTGAGCATTTCCCAGTGTCTCCCCTATATGGTTTCTCTGGTGTCTGAACAGTGTGAGTACATGCACAGTTTATCCTGCGGTTCTGGCACTTACAGGTGCCATGCAGAGAATCGCTCTGATCTGCTTGGCTGCTTTTATCACACTTGTAGGAAGCTCATTATCTCTGTGACTTCTGCCTCTGTCCCATGCAGTCACAATCACTCAAAAGTTATTGGAAAGAGCAAAGACAAAGCAGGAATTACATTTATAGACTGATTTTGAGAACCTTGATGCTTTTGGACTTAAAATAGACTCTCACGTTTAAAATAACAGTAAAAAACTCTACTATGCTTAAGGGTGGACTTTACCTTCACATATTTAGAAACAAGAAACAGAGGATTATTACTCTGATATGGCTTTAGAAAGATGCAAATATGAAATGCTCTTAGTGCATTTGGCTGCCTTCAAAAGTGTTCTCTCTGCTGTACAAAACTGTTGAAAACTCATTCACAAATTGAATTGCAAATGAAAAGGAAAGAAAAGAATATGTTTTCTTAGTTAGGAAAAAGAGCAAGCAGTTCTTTGGAAACCTCAAAATTAATCTGGGTGTTACATATAACTTGGATTCTGAAATTAGCGGCATCCAGCTTTTCAGGGGAAAAAAGGAAAAAAATGCTGAAACATTAAAAGTCTTCAGAAACTGTGCTAGTTAAACTCCTGCAGCAGCACTGGTGGATTTGAAGTCAGTAATCTGCGTTTAACAAGGCCTGTATTTTTATAGGAAAGCAAAGGCTTGTTTTGGTCTTTCGGGATAAATAGGGAAAATAATCCTTTAAGATGACATTATAGTGGGTGAACTGGCTCCAGGTGAAGCCCATTCCCCCTTTTGCACAACAGTTCCAACACTTAGTATTTAGCTTGTTTTGACAGCAGTCCCATAGACCAACACTCATGACCAAAGCTGGGAAATCTGTGCTGTGCACTGGCAACTTCCATGACAGCACTTGGAAATCATCTGCCAGAATAGGTTTTACTTTCTCTACAATTCCACAGGGTTGGCTGCTTTTTCCTCCACTGATATTTGATAGTCCCAACACCAAACTGTTTATAAAACAAAGATTAATAAATATTTCATAGTTATGAATAAATCTGACCACTTCAACACCACCTGATCCCCCCATATTTCGATGCATAAATTCCTTAGGTTACCCAAGAAATGGAGATAGTCACATAATACAGAGCAGTGTGGGTTATTCATAATATGCAAAGCTTTAAGGGAAACTTACTCAATAGTTTCCTTCATCCTAATAGCTTTCTAAAAGCACTTGATAGTTCTTCCCTGTAGCTGGCTCTGATTTTGCATTGTGTGAGGACACAGGTTATTAGAGGACTAATTTTCAATGAGTGGTTCATGTGAATAGGTGAAAATATCTGATGTGTGGGTTAACTGTGCAAAAATAGTAGTCCTGCATTTCAAGACATTTTATACCCAGCATTTAAATTCAGCTGGAGAATCAGTCTAATTCTTCTGCCATTTGAATCAATAGGAAAATTCACTGATTAGCCTCTTCCTGTGTTCAGTAAAGCTGCTTACCTTTATTTTCGAGTCACTCATGCAGTGTGCTGTCAGCAGAGATTTTAGAAAAGCTGAGCACTTCCAGCTGTTGGTGGAATTCAGTTTAAATACTGGTGACAAGGAAAGGCCTGACTCAGTCCTGTCTCACTGCCACTGATAGCTCTATCCAAGGTATTCTCTCTTGCATTCCCTCCTGCCCGGGTTAGCATCAAGCAGCAGCACGGATGGGACAGCTCAGAGCAAGGGCTGACTTCAGGCAAAGAGCTATGCGAGCAATGCCCCCAGGAAAGAAGAACAAAGCAGACAAAATGTGGTCTTAACAGCCAGGCACAACAATGAAATTATTTTCACACTGTCTAGCTCATAATTTTGTACTTTCTTTTTCATATAATCAGCTACGCTGGGGCAAATGAATCAAGTGCTGGAGTAAATGGTAAAGCTTGTACACATGACTTAGTGGGCACTGGGTGAGATCAAACACCAGGCTGAAGTCAGGACTAGGAAAGGAAGCAAGGTTTCACACAAAGGAGACTTCCATGTGCAAATTGAGCTGTAGAATGGGCGCCCAAATGAGTTAACATTTTTAGGATGTAAGTCAGCGCTCTTATAAAATAATTTTATTCGTTAGTGTCATTCTTTTTAACTACATGGGCAACAGAAGTTTGAAATGCTGCCAAGTCTGACTCAAAATTAATTTGGATTTGTGCTTATGTGGAAGAGAATAGGCCTTTTGTCCATAATTCCATATAAACTCCATAGGGTGACCCTGCATTGCACAGGATGTAGCTGAACAGCCAGTAATTGATGAGGTTTCCATTTCCACATAACACAGTGTGCACAGTAATGAGATCACAGGACAAGCTTTTCTAAAGTGTTAAGTAGTTTCTTGTACAAGGAGCCGAGTTTGGAGTTTGTATTATAAAGGAATAGGAAGCCTGTTTTCCTGGAACAAGGCAATGAGAAACTTGATTGCCTGGAAGAGTTCAATACACAGGTGTATATGTGCTCAACACTGGGTTCCACAGACATGATGAAGTAACTGCAGGGTTAAATTGGAAGGTTTAATATTGGGGACCAGTTTCTGTTGCGTGTGTAAAGCAGGTTACAGGAGAATTGTGTGTAGCACTTTGGAGCACTGGAGACAGGATGTGTCCATGGTGTTGCTACTATTTCAGCAACACCCAGGAAAGTGCAACTGGCACAGCATACGGGCCTGTTCACGCACTCCCAGTGCCATGGGGTTTGAGCCTGGTTTGATATTGCTTCCCTGAGTAACCTCCAAGCACTCCTTATGCTCCTCTCACAGAAGGAGCGTTCAGCAGATCCCAAGTGTGCGGTGCCATGTGGCAGAGTGGGGAGTGAGACTGGAGTGTGAGAACAGGAGAAGCCCCAGCCTGCCTGTGGAAATACAGCAGAGGTGCTGCTTTATTTCCTGATGCTCACAATGGGGAGTAAAAGCAGCATCCCATATGTTGCAGTCTGTTAACTGGGTGAAAGGGGAGGCTGTGTAGCCAGCCTATAAATAAGTATATCTAAAGAGGCAAGAATATGCCAAGGAGGATATTTTGAAGAAAAGGTCTAGAAAATCACATTTGTTAACAAACAAACTTAATGGAGAAATGGAACTTCAGTTCCAAACCTGACTACCCTGAGTCTATGTGGGATTTGGTAAATGAGTCAGTCCTTTAAGGGATACAAAATGTGGGGAAAAAATGTGATGTTTTCTTCATCACAAAACATACATCTTAGATTCTTTTTCATATAGAAGGTGGCCCTTGCAAGTGAGTCAACATTAGGTAAGCCTGCCACAGAGCACGATTAAGCCTTATTTATACAAAACATCCTCTGTCACTGAGGACAACTGGTTCACAGAGCTGAGATATATGACCTTCTACAATTTCCTCTGACATTGATGTGTAGAGGGCTCCCTGGGGTAAACAATGCTTTATAAATGTACTTGTTTAAATAAGTTGTTCTCTCACAAACAATCCAGGTAGTTCCCTTTAATGATTTATGTCTGGAATGGTAACGTTTACCTTCTCCTTGCTCAGAGATAAATTTCTGAAAACATTTCTTAATAATTTCTTAATAATACCTGTTTCAGAATTCTGCATTTCATTGTTGTGAAGTGTAAGCGCAGTGAAAATCCCAAACCACAGAAAGTGAGGCAGGCAAGGTGGTTTGTATTTTTGTCTTATGCCTTAGTTTGCCCATAGTGGTACCGTTTTAAAAAATACAGATCCCAGTATAGTATGTTCCTAGCTTCCTTTCACTAATAAATGCAGAGCTGGAGGAACCATTTCACATGGACTGCTATATAGTGATGCACAAAGATGTACTTGGTATTTGTGCCTCCTTTCAACAATGTTACAATGAAATATTACAATGCAGACACGCATGAATAAGGTGGGGATCCTGTGTACAGTTTTGAGGAGTTTCTGTACCAGGTGGGATAAAGGAGTTATCTTTGCACTATTGAATGAGGTCTCCTGTAGTTAAAACAGCACTGGCATTGTGCAGATGTGTGACAGACATTGGCATTAAGATTCCCTTCGTTCCCACAGAATGAGGGTGGGAAGGGTAACAGATGACAAGGGGAAAAGTAGGAAAGTTCCACTGCTGGAACTGCTGGCAAAACAAAGTGCTTTTTATAATCATCATTGTTTGCTAAATCATCCCTTATTCATCTTTCCTTCTGACTTTCTTATCTCCTCAGATCCCTCTTGTCCTATCATTGTGATTTCCCCATTGCTATTTCCTTGATAATCTAATGGCTCTGTGGAATTACACATTCCAATTTACTGTTTTCATACTTAGCCATCTTGGCTGACACAATGATATGTCAAGTAAAAAGAAAAATTAAATTAATATATTAAATTAAATTAAATTTTAATTTTAATTAAATGAAATTAAACCTATTGGATTATGAAGAGCAATATATTTTTCTATAGGTACAGCTATACAAAACACAGATAGTGTCTTCTGTTTTCATATTGATCTGCTTAGCACTCCATTTATTTTTTGAATAAGCACTGTATTACATACACTACACTCTAATTTTTTTACTTTAGACTTTTAAACATTGTTATTTTACACAATATCTCCTAATGGTAAGTCATTAAATCCTACCAGACCAAATGTCCAATTGTCTGAACTAGAAGTACTGCTAACTTTATTAATTGTAAAATTTCAAACCTCTTCTTGCTTTTTTATGTTTATTACTCTATTTTGGAATCAGGTCTCTGAATGTTTCCATTAGTTTCAGAGCAGAGCCTTCATTTAGCCCTTAGAAATCAAATAAGTAACTTGTGCTGGGTCCTGTAGGAGGTGGACTTGAAATTTTAATTATAGGATCATAGAACACCACCTTGGAAAGGACCTTAACAACCATTTGATCCAAACTTTCTTGGCAAAAGCACAGCCTAGACAGGATGGTCCAGCACCGTTAAAGTGTCCAATGTTGCGAAATCCACCATTTCCCTGGGGAAACTATTCCAATGATGTGTAATCCATGTGTACACTTTTTTTTTTTTCTTTTCTTTTTTTTCTTTTTTTTTTCTTTTTTTTTTTCTTTTTTTTTCTTTTTTTTTCTTTTTTTTTTTTTTTTTTTTTTTTTTTTTTTTTTTTTTTTTTTTTTTTCTTTTTTTTTTTTTTCTGTTATGTGTGGGATTTTCTTCCTGAATTTCTCTATGAATTTCCTAGGATCCGGGAAAAGTGAGAAACAGAAAAATTTATTTCTCTAAGAATTAACTACAAGCCACATTCTGGAGTAACAAGAGGATAAAAAGTAAATTCAGGGCTGTATTTTAAAATATTTTGTAAAAATAACATGCTGATGGAAAATACCCCTTTTACTTAGCTATGGAGGTAGCCAGGAGACACTAAATAATACTGAAAACTAAAGTACTGAGTTTGTCAGGTAATATATAAGGATGATTTTTCTGGAATATGGAAATTTCAGACCCAGGAGGTTTTCAGTGTACAAAGCTGCCATGCCCTGTCACACTCTGTACAGTATCATTCAGTCTCCTTTACTGCAGTCAGTACAAACAAACCAGCTCTGAGACAGAGCATGTGCACAAGTACCTCATAGAAACATAAAAAGGAATGGGCTTGTTTTGCAAGCATGATGGGACACAGATTATGGCTGTAAGATAAAACTGGCAGTAGAATTTTAATGTATCATGTGAAAAACATAGGGAAAGCAGGAAAGTGATCCATAATATTTTCTGATCTTGGTGCTTGTAGAGTTAAGTCTGTAAGTCAGTGAACACTGAGATGTATAGAAATAGAGCTCTCTGTTATTCAAAGCATTACCAATTCACACTTGGATGCTTTGGTTTGTAACAGTAAAGCCAAGAGATGTCATGTCATAAGATCTGTACTGCCTTTGAGAGGATCAAATTTAGGTCAGTGGGAGAACAAATAATATCATTGAATGTATAATTACTGGAGATTTGCTTCTGCCTTGCTAAGGGGACAGTGTCTAAGTGAAAAGGAGTCAATACAAGGCTAGATGCAATGCAACATAGAGCTGCACTCCACCCTCTCTTCACATGCTGTATTTTAAGGCATATACACAGACATTTCTGTTGGAAAGCATTCTGTGAATGTGGTGGGAAGCTGGTATTGCCTGATCTCCAAATGAAGTGGGACTTGAGGGAAGAAATGTAAAAAGGCCAATTCTTATGTTTTGCAATACAAATTAACACATGATTTGTAGACTAAAATGAATTGGGCCATACTGTTATGTGGTCCAACTGCCTGAGTACCTCAGGGCTGACCAAAAGTTGAAGGCTGTTGTTAAGGGCATTGTCGAAACACTGACAGATTGCCTGAGGCATTGATCCCCTCTCCAGGGAGCCTGCTGGTATGACCCACCCCCTCCCATAAAGAAATGCTGCGTAACATCAAATCTGAATAGCAATAAATAGGGTATCTTAAATTAAGAATATAGACTATAATTTTGGTAGCTTGTGACATTTCTAGGAGAAAACACGTTGATCAGAGGAATTTTTAAAAGCAGAAATTATTTTTATTCCCAGCAGTTAAACAAATCCAGAGCAAGGTCTTAAAACCCTCTCTTGACCCATCCACATTTTTCAGCAAAAAAAAGTTCTGTTCAAAAAGCTTTTCTAATTCTTCTCCAGTCCTGCTGGTTTTCTTCCAGCAATGTTGGATACTGCTTGTGAGGAAGCAAGAAAAACGTTTAGTTCAGGCCATTCAAGAAACTAAGTAAGTTTCTTCCATGTAGGGGAATTAAAAATATTTTACCATTTTTTGAACTTTTGTATGCAAGTCATTTATTCTTGCTGACAAAGTAGAAAGAAATACAATGACATTCAAAAGCAAAGGAGTTACAGAATCTCTGAGAATTCCTGTCAATGGTCACTTCCAGGTATGATCAGTTGGTGCAGGGGCAGCAGCTCCAACATCAAGGTTCTATGTCCATCACAAAGGACATGTCCAAGGCTGGATCAAGTGGCAGTGCAACTTGATCTAGATGAAGTGTGAAATCACAACACATGCCGGGCAAATTATCCACGGCCTGTGGCAGGGTGTTTATGAAGGCTCTGCTTTGGCTGCATGCTTGTGTCTTACTAAGGACAGGCCCGATAGACTCTGCTGCTATTTAATTACTTCCAATAGATTTTAGAACAAAATTGGAGCTGCTGCAGTGAATTTGTACAGATTCATGGCTGTGGTGTTTTGCAATAGGCTCTTTAAGTCAGACTGGACTTCTGCTGGGGGCACAGAAAAGGGGTAGAAAAGCAAGCATGGACACGGTCACTGGGTGTTGGGGTACTGTCACTAGTTCAAAATAGGCTCCGAAATGGAGATAACAATTTATAAAGATGTTTCTGAAGAGGTAGATCTAGGTGCTCCATTGAAAGCATGGGGAAAAGGGACATGAAATAAGAAGAGTGTGATGTTAGTCCATGCTAACATCTGTTTATCTAATGTAAAATATTCTTATATTTTCTGGTTTTCTAATCATCCATTTTGAGTTGAACTTTCTCAGTTCATTTATTTGGTCCATTTGGTGCTTTTAGATTTTGAATTTATTTAGCATCTAATTGAGCACAATGTAGTTTGAGTTTTGTGATGTGAAGAGCAATTAAGAGAACAGTGCTAAATTAAGCAGTTTGGGTCAAATTCTATGTAACTTTTACAATAATTTCTACTGACACAGCATAAGTAGCATTTGTTTGAGTCTAGTATGGAGTAGTCTAGACTTGAATATGTGTCAGTGTAACACAATTCCCAAGTGGGTGTGAAATTGTGTCATTATTTGTTAGTGTTTTATAAATACTTTATAATGCCATAAATGGTTAAACAAAGTGGCAGAGAATGTCTGCTTGTTACACAACCACCTGACGTTGGAAGCAGATACAAGTAGGCTGGAGGACAAGATTTGAATTCAAAATTATCGCAACAGCAGAAATAATAAAAAAGATTGAATGCATGTCAGAAAAGAGAAGTGAAAGGTAATGTACTCCAGGATCAGCTAAGTAGAAACAGGATGAGGAAACAATTGGCTTCATAAATATGAAGGAAAAAGTCTGGATAATGGATCAGAGTTGATGGCAGTTCCCCAAACTCCTTAGTCACCATTAGATCAGCAAGAATTTGGTCTGATACTTACCTTTACAGAAAAACAGCTGGATATAAAGCTCGGAGAGCTGAAACCACAGCATGCACAGAGAAGGAGAAAGGCATGGAGCATTCTGCAAAAATACAACTTCTTTGTTTTGAAAGAGTGCATAACATCTTCATAGCCATCCATGTTTGTAAAGATCAGCTCATCTTAGCAACCAGTTCTAAAAATGGAGTGCAGGCTCCCTCAAACCTCATCAGATCACATCCAGGAGGAAGTGATTTTGTTACTGTGCAGGGACTTCTACTGTATTAATTACAGCCAACAATATCAAAGCAGAGTACAGTAGCATGAGACAGCTACTGAGCATTTCTTTTCCCATAACATTTCCATAGATAGGACAGTATAACCGGTAATGTATTCCCTAAGGAGATTAAAAATCAACTTTTGGTATTGTAGGGTTTTAATATTTCAAAAGCTCAAAAGGGTATTCTATCACTGAGAAATGTGAATAACTGGAAATATTTTCTTTTTGCATTAGTCTGCACTTCTTTCATTTCCTTCTCTTCATGCATCTTTCTCGGTTTTCAGTGTGTGTGACCTGCATAATGTCATTGTCATGTACACAATACATACCACATTCAAAAAAGGAGAATAACATCTTGTATCACTAAAATGTGTCATTATCTGACACACAGAAACCAGCAGAAGAGCAGCACGCTGTGCGTATCAGGAGCCGAGTGTCACTTCTCAGCTCTCGCTGGCCACGTCACTGTGTCTGGCAATTACGGCAAGAATTGGTCCGTGTCAGGAGAGCAAACATCAGCATTAATCATTACTGCGGGATAATTTGTAATGTTTCTTTATTTTGTTAAGTTTCCTTTTGTGAGACAGTAGGGACTGACGTTTATTGCAGGCCTTTATTTCCATCTTCATTCTTCACTGCATTCTGAATAGTTCTCAGAAAGTCAGCATGAAATATGGATTAGATACATTCCCAGACAGACAGTACAGAGGAGAGGGGAGACAGGAGGAAGCGGGAAAGACGCCAGAAATCAGATGAAAAAAGCTTCAAAGATTCTCTTCCCTAAGATCCGAAGTTTCTAAAGGATCAGAAACTGGAAGCAAAACAGGAAGGTTAACCTACAAATAACCACACAGGAATTGGATATAAAGGATTTACTTTAGAAAAACCGACCAGCTGCTTTAAATGGTCACAGCTGTGACACGGCCTGGGCCGGGTGTCGCCTCAGGGGTGGTCCGGGCACTGCAGCGCCTGAGTGAACGTGAACTTTACACTGCACTCCAGCACCGGCTGCATACCGCGGAAACGGGAGGCGGTGGCCGCGGGAGTTCCCTGCGGGAATTGCGCGGCACGGAAGTGACGCGCGGGCGGGAAGTGACGGCGGCGGCGGGCGCGGAGCCGGTGTGGGCCATGAACAGCCGCCTGCAGGAGATCCGTGAGCGGCAGAAGCTCCGCCGCCAGCTCCTGGCGCAGCAGGTACGGCCGGGAGCAGCCGGGGTGCCGCGGGGACCAGGGCCTGGGGCGGGACGGGGCCGGGACCGGGCTGGCCGCGGTGTGACTTTGTGTTTCCCGCTGTGCAGTTGGGGGCCGAGAACGCGGACAGCATCGGTGCCGTGCTCAACAGCAAGGATGAGCAGCGGGAGATCGCGGAAACCAGAGAGACCTGCAGGTCGGTATCGGAGGGCGGTGGCTGTGCAGAACTGCGGGCTCGATAGGAGTACACGCCCGGGAGGTGCGATGGGATTGCACTCGCTGAAAGAAAAACCAGTAATTACTCAAATCAGAGCCATGACTAAGGCGAGTAGGGTCTAGTTATTAGCTTCTAAGAGCAGCTTGGAAATACAATCTGACTTTTGTTTCTGGTATTAGGAGAACCGAGATCTGAATTTAGAATGGGCTGACTGCTTGGGTCCCAGAGCCTTCGTGCTTTTGTTAAGTAAATTCAGGGCAGTTCAGTTCGGAAGTTCTCATGATAACTACGGGTATGTCTAGAACAGAGCAGCTACTGCTTATCAATTCTCACATGTGTGCCAACAGGCTTCATTTTGTAGACAAACTGCTTTGGGGTAAAACAAGTGTACTTGTTAGAACAGAAAAATGAGAAATGCAAGGGCATGAGCTTAATTCCATAGATATACTGCATTAGTTAAAAGAAGCTGTACTTCTGAGAGCAGAACAATGAGAAAAGCAAAGAAATTACTCTTTTCAAGAGTTCTATTCTTATTAAGTTGTGCTGAACTCAAATATACAGAGAGAGGAATAGCTTTTCATGTATGATGTTTTGAAATAGTTTCAAATTTGTAACATGGAGTCAAGGCAGATTATTAAAGACTCCTGAGCACTTTTCTTTGGAGACAGAAACTTATGGCAATTTTTGGCTCTTCATAGGGCTGCTTATGATACTTCTGCACCCAATGCAAAACGTAAATATCCAGATGAGGGAGAAGCTGATGAGGAGGAGATTGAAGACTATAAGGTAAGAAAAAGGGAAAAGTTGCTATTCTCTGGTGTTGTGTCCTTGAGGTACTTAGAAAATGTGTGTCTGTTAAAATAAATGTGATGTGTACATATCCTTTACTCTGTGTGTGTGCCACAGTGGCCTCTCCCTCGATGCCGTTCACTGCAGAAGTGTAAGAGGGAGGACATAGATGCTCCAGGGTTCACCTCAGGTGTGACATAGGTGCACTGAACTGTACACTCACCAAACGCCAGTGTGTGGAGGCTTAATGAGTGCTGCTCCTAGGAGGAGGCAGGCCTAGGTGTAAGTCCCCACAGGGAATAGCACTGAGCTGGCTGTGGGAAGAAATGGTAAAATGTGTGTGTGCTTGGGTACACACAGGAAGAATCTTGACCAGAATTTCACTGTGTCACAAGGAAAGCCTGCAGTTAGCAACAGGCACAGGCCATGGGATGAGACAAGGGAGGTTGAGGGTGTCTTCTGACCCATCTGTGCAGTGCCAAGGAATGCACTTCTGGATGATTGGGAGAAATAAGAGATTCTAAGGGAATTGGAAGTAAGAGGCTTGGATTGGGGTGTTCTTTTAAGTGTCCAAAATACTCAAGAAGAGTTAGGTTAAAAAAACCAAACAAATACCTCCATGGTCATTGACGTGTCAAACTCTCATGCCCTTCCAATGTTACTTTTCCAGTGTTCGTCCCAAAGCTGTGTGACAGCTTTCTTGTAATGTGATGTTTTGGCCAAGATGAGTGGTAGAAAGAACATAAACAAAGGCATGGTTATGATGCAGCTGTCCTTATGATTTGCTTTGAGATCTGGTTGCAGTATATGTCCTCCTCCCTTTTTGCCATGTCCTGATAACCTTATTTCTGTGGTTAAATGGAATCAGTGTCAGCGTGTTTATGAACTAGTACGGTGTCTGCTATTCTCTTGGATGCCTGAAATAGTAATTTCTTAAATACAAAGCCTTGGTCATGTTACACTTGTGTTCAGGTTTGTAAGTCTTGCTGTAATAACGTCTATCTTTTGTCTTACTAAACCAAAATGTTAATGTATGACAGGATAGGTTTTGATGATTGATTTTGCAAGTCTCTCTGTAAAGGGACAGACATTATTTTTAACACAATAGGTGTTAGTCTGTACATCCTGTTTAGTAAAGAAGCTGTCACCATGAGGAAGAAGTGTGTTTGTGAAGCAGGGTTTTTATTCTTCCATTAGTGATCACTAAATATCAATTAATTTTACTTCTTCACCGAGCATGTGGTTAAATAAATTTTAATTACCTCTAAAGTGTAAGTAAGTGGATAAGTCACTGGGTTGGCAAAGTACATGAACCTTATCATTAAGATTTTCTTCATCATTATGGAGAAGACTTACCCTGAGGTGGGCTGTAACCACTTGCAAATGGCCAGACTTTTTCTATATTGTTGAAATGGAAGAATAATTTAATTACAGTAGCTCAGACAAAATTCGGTTGAGCAGATGAACAGATTTAAGAAACTTGAAACCCCAGAGTAGAATATCTATGTTGGAGTCATCAGCTGTTTCCTGCAGGCATTGCTAATTCCCTATTGGCAAGGAGATAAGAACAGTAAAATTCCATCTGCATTTATGTAACTTTTTCCTGAGCTCTCAGAGCCTGCTTATATTTAGTCTTGTAATATGAACTCATACAAAAATCTGGATCATTAAGGTGTCAAGCCCTGTTGTATTGTGTTTAATGCAATTTAGACAAAAAGCAATAATAGACTTAGCTAGTAGTGTTGTGGATAAGTTATGCAAGTTTACCAGTTTTGTTCAGAAAATCAGAGGTATGTCTGATGTGAAGGGACTTGTGTCTATATCCCTGAATTGCAGTGGTGGGTTTTAAGTGATGGGATCAGGTAAGACTTCTGAAATGATTTAAAATTTTTGTGCCCTGGCTTCAGATTTGGTGGAAATCAATGTAACCTGAAACATGTGTGAGAGCAGTTTTTGAGATAAAAGGTGAAGTATTTTACTTTTTTCAGCCAAGTAGGAATATCTGATGCAAAAAAAAAAGAAAAAACAAGCAATGTATTTTAATGTGGGTTTCTTTTTTTAAATTTGTGTGTCTATTTTTGTTTTTTCTGTAGAATAAGTGTGAACATATATTGGTGGCTCTTCATAAGGCTCAGGCTGATGTGAGAACAAAGGGCAGCACTGACTGCAGTCTGGCAGCTTGACTCCAGTCTTGGAGCCTGGCTCTGCCTTCCCAGACGTGGGGGGTGCATGACAGGGAAGAGATGCACTATTGGAAAAATGAATAATGGATATTTTAAAGTCAGACAGTTGAGTTGTGGTTTTGGAGAACTCCTAAAATACTCTTTTCTTGTGGAATTGTAACAGTTGTCCCAGGGTTAGCTGAGCTCTCTGGTCTGTCTTTGGGAGTGACATGTAATAGGATCAGAGTCTCTGCTGCCACTGCCAGGCTTTTCACCACCCTCTGGGAGCTGTGAATGCTGTTCCACCTGTTGCCTTCCCCAGGTGATTTGTCTCCATTGTTTAAACCTGTATGAGGGTCTGGTTTGTGGAGTTTTCACTTTGTGTGGAGTACAAAATCACTTGTGGTTCTATTTTGCTGTCTGCCAGCCTAATTTGAGGTTGCCCTGTTCTACTTGGTTTGTGCAAGCAGAGGCCTGCAGGCTTGGGATGCTTCCATGACATTGTTGTGGAGGCTGAAGAAATCTTCCTTGATTAATTCATGGATTGCATGTATCTCCAGTCATTTGAAACAAACTGCGTTTGAATTTTGTGGGGAGTTTCTGTTTCCCTAACTCAGCAACTCTATAGCAGATGCTTTGGGAAACACAGATAATTCATGTACAAAATCCTTGTCTCTTTTGTTACTGCTGGTGTCATTCTGTCTCTGCTGTGACTGTGTCCTTTCCCTTTGAAAGTTGGTGGTGTGGGCTTTTGTTTGTAGCCACAAGACTCTTTTTAAATCACTTACAAAGGCATAAAAACAATTGGGATGACTTGGGTATCTTAACTGGTACTTAGCAGCAAAGGGACAAGACTTAGAGAAAGATGGAAGAAGGTGAAACTTATGATGGCATAAGCAGAATTTAGTAAAACTCAAACTTTCAGCTTTTATTTTTTGGCCTGAATAACACTTGCTGCTGCTTGTCTGTATATTACTTTTCCTTGCAAACACTCCTGCTGTTTCTGATAGTAATCTTTTTTTTTTTTGATCTGGTTAAACAGACAAGCATAATGACTGTGTACCTCTAAGTTCATCACCTGAATAGGGAAGGGGAAGCTGTGACCTATTTATCACATCTGTCATTTCAGAAGTTGCTTCAAAGCTCACTTTAGAAATAACAGAAGCTTACTCGAAGATTTTGACATACAGAGGGATCCAAATTGGGAGGGACAACACTTAGTTTTTTATTCTGCATTCAGATAGCGTAGCATAGGGTATGCTACTACCTACCCTATTAACTACCCCTATGTAGCATAGGGTAAATAGAGCTGTAATACTATAGCAGATGATATCAATTAGTAGTTCTTTAGTTGTACTTCTGTGTTTTATAAATATATACTGGGTTGATCCAGGATCAGTGGGAAGGCAGAAGGTGATGTGAAGTGAGTCTCTCTCGAGTTTCTGTTCTGAGTTCTGTGTTGGATATTCAGGGTCCATCACTGTAACAATTTCTGAATCTCAAAAATCTGTTGAATGAACAGTTGGTTGCTCTCTACATAGTTTTAGTGTAGATTTTGGGGGTGCAGAATAGGAATGTTAAAGTTACATTTAAGGACAGTCCAGATGAAATACTGATTTGTACCATGAGTTATTTCTGCAAGGTGTGGACTTTGCAAAGGCTGGAAAATAGGAGATGATTGTGTGGACATAAATGCTGAGATGTTCTGCTGCAGAAGAACTTCAACAAAATACATACTTTCAGTCCAAAGAATGAAAGTTTTGTGGGACAAAAATGTAAACTTCTGTGCCTTGTAAAACATGGTCAGGGGGCGAAGGGGTTCTTACTTTTTTCTTCTTTCAGAGGCCCTTTCCAAGCAGCACTCTCCTCATTAGTGAGAGAGATGCAGACTGGGGAATAGGTAATGTTTTCCCTCTCCCAACACTGGAGCTGGATCTGCTGTTTGTACATGGTCCATTTCTTGTTCTTAAGAAAAGGACAGAAACAGCTCAGTCTTGTATGCACACTTGTAATACCTTCTTTATTTCCAAGGATGAAGTAGAGCTGCAGCAAGATGAAGAAAACCTGCCCTATGAAGAAGAGATTTACAAAGATTCCAGTACCTTTCTTAAGGTGAGCTGCTTTTGCAAGTGTAGTCAAAGCTGGACCAGTTGTGTTTAACATTTTCTGCAGCTGATGGGATCTGAACTGCAGCTTTAAAGGCTGAAGAGGTGGCTTGGGATGCATAGGGACAGAGGTTGCCTGTGACAGATCTGACTGTAACTGGTGTTTGCATTGTTCTGAGGCAGCTCACAATGAGCTGCAGGAATGGTGGGGCCTGGTTTGGAACCAAAAGGATTGTCTTGACCAGTGGAATTTATAATGGCATGTTGAAAAGATAATCTGCTCCTTTCTCATTTATCAGACTAACATCTACAATCTGTGTATGTGTATGTCCAGTTACCTCCTGTTGCTCTCACTGAACTTCTTCCTGTTCTTCAGGGCACTCAGAGCTTGAATCCACACAATGATTACTGCCAGCACTTTGTGGATACAGGACACAGACCCCAGAACTTCATCAGAGATGTTGGTATGTCACAGCCACTAACTATTTGAAGATGACTCATTTGATTCAATAGCACTTCCTTTTCCTTCCCCTTTCTTAATTCCTTACAGTTTCTGGGAAGTGCAGATACACAAACTCTTCCTAGTTTTTTGTCTCAGTGTGCATGCATATGTGTATGACATCTATATGAATGGTTTTATTTTCTGTTATGTAGGAGGTCATTATCACCAAGGCTGCTCTTACCCTTGGTTTTACTTGAAAGTATTTCACCAGGAAGACTTTTTTATTTCCAATCTAAGCTCTTTTGATTCCAGAAAGTAGATGAGTTTAATGAGGAGACCTTGAAACCTCTGGAAGTTTACAGCTCACCTGTGTATTGGGCTGTATTGCCTCTTAGGCATGTAAAGTATGGGAAATACTGACACTTAAGTCAGAAAGCAATATGGATAATGTTTCCCAGCTAAATTAGGTAACTGCTGACAGCTGGTAAGAAGGCCCAGGTTTAGAGGATGTTGCTTTTCAAGTTTACATGTATCCAGATGTAACTTAACTGAAATGATGCTACACTGGGCCTGAATTAAACCAGTTAAATTTTGGCATGGTTTGGTCCTGTTTTCCAGAATAGGTGCCTGAAGTTTGTTTTTTAAAAGGAGCAGACATCTCCCTCTGCAGTTTAATGCAACAGTTTTCTGTATTTTATCTAGTGTAAGACTTGCCAGGGCAAGGGGGTTGTATTTTTAGATGGCAGCCCAAAGAAATTTGGTTTGCCTCCAGACGCATTTAGTTTATTCTTCTCTATATTTTGTGAATGTTCTGTGAATATGTCTGGATGATTTTTCAGAAAAATGAGCTGTTTTGGCTCGATTGGATCTTTACCTCAGAAGCACTTGGGCTTTACAATTATGTACTGAGGCAGTTGTACACCCTTCTTGGAAATGAGTAAAGAAACAGCAGCCCCTGTTGTGTGCCGTGCCTTCTCTGCTGTGAAACGGGTGGGGAAGGGACAAGGCAGACACTTGTGCAGGTGTTGGTGTGGAGAGGAGCACGGCAGCAGCAGCTGGGCCAGAGCCTTTACAGGGCTGAGCTGGGTCAAGCTGCACATCACGGAGCACACATTTACTACACCACAATCACAGCTCTGCTGAGGTGCTACATGTTCATGGATGTGGCCCAAAGAACAACAGCTGGTTCTAGGACACCCAGCTCTATGGTTTGGATATTACTGTTGGAAAAGAGGGACAGACCTGTGGGTCTGGATTTGGTTAATTTGAGGGGTTTTGATTGAAAGTTCTTTTGTGTCTATTGCTTAGTTGCTACTGCTGCCATGGGGTATTGGACTCAAAATGGCTGGAAGCAAGCACAGTGGTGGAAATCAGAACACAGCAGTAGCTTTAAGCTGTTACATATGTAAGGAAAAGGATAAAAATAACTTGGCTGTTTTATACACAAGTAGCAAGAGAGATTAAAGGTCAGATACTGAGTGTTTCATTTTTATCATTGCATTCCTAGGATTGGGATTTAAGAAGCTTGAATTAAAATAATGAGAGAGATGAAGGGTTTGTATGTTTGAGTGAGGTTTTTTCCCCCCAATTTATTAGTACCATTCCAAGTTGTACTTTTAAATGAACATATGAAGCATTTTAAATAATTCCTATTAAAGTTGAAGCGATACTGCTTGGGAAGTAGGAATGACGCCTTGTTGGTTTATGCTGAACCTGCTGTTGGCAGTAGCAAACGCAATGTCTCTAAGGGAGAATGAAACATCCTTCAAGGAATGTTTCCCTTTTTACAGCATTTGCTGCAATAGATCTAGTGTGGGTTCTCTCCTTAGCATTCTGTACACATGAAAGTTTGGAAAATTGACGTCATAAAGCTAAAGGTAGGAGCGTGCTCAGATCTTCATGACTGCCACCACAGTGCCAAATCTCAGTGTAAGGGTTCCCTCAGGGAACCAGCCACACCCCAGGTGCCACCTTGGAAACAGTCATCAAGGATTACACAGACTATGCTGTGAATTAATGTTAATTAGATCTTAATAGAAATTTATGGATGGAGGGGGAACCAAAATAACTTCTTTCATCATCCTGGCACTTTCAGTTTAAATGAAAGGTTGTTTCTTTCTGGTAACTGGAGTTGTGAATTCCTGATCCACTGTGTAGTGCTCCAGAGAAGGTCAGAGCATAGACACTGCATCAATAACAGCCCAGATTAGCTGGGCGAGGGCAGGACGCTTTTGTCAAGTACTGAACGAAAAACTGCTTTAAAGGGTTTGCTTTGTTCTAACAAAAATAAAAATGAGGCTACGTATTAACATTTGGACCTATTCAGAATACTGGACAATGCTTAATTGGTAGAGATTTACTCTGTTAAGTAGTTGTTAACTTCGTGTTTTCTTCTTCTTAGGGTTAGCAGATAGGTTTGAAGAATATCCAAAACTTAGAGAGCTCATCAGATTGAAGGATGAGCTGATATCTAAATCTAACACTCCTCCCATGTAAGTGTTCTTGTGGAAAATGCCTTTCTTCTCCAGACCTGTTTGAAGGTAGCTGTCTTGCTTTGCAAATCTCTGTCTTCAGCACCTGCTTAGAATTTACATTTTCTCTTTTTGTTTGTATACAAATGAATCAATTGAAGCATAGAAGAATAAGATCACTCTGGTTTTGTTAGTTTAATCTAGATGTTTAATAGTGTATAAACTAGATTTTCTTTCCAGTGTGTGATTATTTATAGTCTCTAAAGCTGATTTTTTAAAACCAAATTGTCAACAGATTTGACTGCAGGCTTAATTTGGGAGCTAAAAGAATATCCTGTGGTGGTGAATCTCATGATACCATGTGCTTTATGATAACAAGAAGAGCTTTAAATACTCGGCCTCTTAATATAACCTTAGCTTTTCTTGTAGCAGCTGTTTTTTGTATAGTGTTCAGTTATTATCTCAGTATCCATCAATCATGTTGCTTTGGAGTTGAAGACAAAAATATTTAGGCTGACTGGAAGTCATTTGTCCTTATTGACCTGGAATTACCTCAGAGTTTTTGCTGAATGTCAGACACAGCCTCAGTGTGCAGCACATTGCGCCAGGGATTCAGACCTCTTTGAACTTACCACGTGAAGTAGTCTTAATGTGTACCGCAAAAATCCATCTTATTTAATGATAGTCAACCTATGAAATGATAAAATGATAGAACCCCATGAAATAGCTGTCTGAACAACTGAGTGCAAACTGCAGAACTCACTGCTCTTTTAAGCTAGGCTTTGGTCATGAAGTACAAAAGGGGGAAAGCCAGTAACAAATGCTGCCTTCTGACAGCACCAAGTACACATATGCTATCTTTTCCACCCGCTTTTTCTGAGGGGAAGGTGGTGGTCTACAGATCAGCTTTACTAAGGTTAAAGGAATTTAGGGGAGGGCAGATTAGTATTTTGGTAGTGATAGAGCAGTGAGTGGTGTGCAGGTGTGGAGGAGAGTCATGAGAGTGTGTGTGAGCATGTATTAAATAGAACCAATGTGGGGGGAATTTTGCTTGGTACAGGAATGGAGAAACATATGTATACTCTATAAAAAGTAACACTGTTTCCAGTATTTAGAATCTTTGGAAAAAATCTAAAATATGTCACTTTCCTAGTGGCCCAGTGTGTGTTTGCTTCTTAAATGTTTATGTTTCCTCCCATTATAGTCCATGGGTGTACAAAAAGTGCAGTGAGTCTGCACCAGATATTGTCATACAGTCTGTGTGGGCATCTTGTGCTGCTTGCTTAGTTAGAACCCTAAAAACTGTTTATTAAGACTACTTAAAACCCACACTGCAATAGCATCCAGCCTCGGTTAAGTGAGGATGTGTAGTGGATCTCCTCTGGATTTAGAGCATTTGAGATGTACAACCCACTCAGGAGACCCTGCTCTTAACTGGCTGGAAAGAAGTGCAGTGTGGAGTGTAGTTCTCAGGCCACTGTTGCACCTTGTCCAAACAGTTTGGCATCCTCTGTTTAAACAGGTATTTGCAAGCAGACTTGGAAGCCTTTGATATTAGGGAACTGAAGTCCAAATTTGATGTGATTCTCCTGGAGCCACCATTGGAAGAATATTACCGAGAGACTGGCATTACTGCCAATGAAAAATGCTGGACCTGGGATGATGTAAGTCCCTTTTTTGCTGTGAAGAACATTTCATATGTTTATTTAAGCAAATAATTTCATGGTTTAATTTAGTAAATACAACCTTTTATTCTCTTTGAGCCTGGCTGAAAACTTGAACTTAGTAGTAGTGGGTTTTCTCTCTGCCCTTACCTTTACTGAGCTTTCTGTTTGATTTTTGGCTCTTGAAATACCGACCGTCCATTAAAAATATTCCCTTGTTTCTTGAAATTCTTGAGATTGTGAAGGCATGCTTTTTAATATGCTGGTCCTCTAATAAAAAGTGCAGGTAAGGTTACTTTACTGAGATTCCTCCATTCTCCAAGTATTGATAGGGTAAGAAATTTTAATGGTCAAACCATTAATAATCCCTGTAAACTTAACAAAATAGATAGACCTCACTTATGGAAGTCTTTCTCTTCTATTTATTCAAAAATGGTGCCTGGCAGCGCTGCCCAGGAAGAAAACATTCCATTCTAACAGAAAAACTGGAGTGTTGGAGGCAGGACTCATCCTCCTAGTTTGGAGTTACATCCTCTTAGAATGGCTCCTACTGCATTATTTTTCCTCAGAGTGGCACTGAATGAAGCTTGATTTGATGTGTTAGCGAGTTAGAGATGAATTCTTTCAACTTGTGATGACTAACAGATGCTTTGCATCCAAAGTTATTTCATCTTGAATGTTACTCATTTGCCATTATTGAACCACTGTCCTCATAAATTCTGGTTGCTTTTCCTGAACGTGAAAATGGAGAGAATGTCTTTCCTATTAAGTGATAGGAAGTAAGCTGGGATTTTTAGAACATCTTCACAACCTTCATGTAAGTACTTAGAGGAAAAGAATCAGAGTACTGTTGCTTCTGTATTAAATATTTTTGCTGCCAGTGGAATGATAAAACAAAGCAGAGATTTGAGGAGGAGATCATGTGGGTTATATTGGTCTTTTAAATCTAGGATTTTTTATACAGGTAGAATTTCTGTTTGTGATGGTTTCATCCCAGCCAGCAGCGCAGCCCCAGGCAATTGCTCACTCAGTCCCCCACTAGTGGGATCAGGCAGAGAATTGGAAGGGTAAAAACTGGAAAGCTCATGGCTTGAGAGAAAGACTGTTTAATGGGGAAAGCAAAAGCTGTGCACACAAGCAAAGCAAAACAAGGAATTAGTTCCCTGCTTCCCTTGGGCCCCAGGTGTGCTTCCTGATGGTTTCTGTGACAATGCCTCAGGACTCAGTATTCTTCCTGATACAACTGGTGATTTGTAGTTAATTCAGAACTGCTTTTATTGCACTTATTATTACTAGATCATGAAATTGGAAATTGAAGAAATTGCAGCCCCAAGGTCATTTGTGTTTCTGTGGTGCGGCTCAGGCGAGGGTCTGGATCTCGGCCGAGTGGTAAGATGTGGTTTTAATTCAATTTATCAGGGGCAGGCTTAAGAGTTTATTTTTATCTTTGACTTTTCCCCGTATAGAATTCTCAGCCCCAACTACTGAGGGATGTTTTGTTACCGTGTTAGAGGATATGTGATTTTAAATGGCATTAACTGTTTAGATACTGTAAATGTCCAGATGAGTCATTGACTATGTGAGGGAGCATAATTCCTTGGGGTCTTGGTTTTGATGTATGTGGGTTGACAGAGGAGCAGGTTGCCAAGTTACAACTTTTTAAACAGAAGTCTCAGTAGTTTTCTGCCAGAAATATTCATGCTAGGAGAAGGGTCCTGTTTTTCATAAATTGAGATACAGTTGTCATCTTTCTGCATGCCAGGGAAACGCTGCTTGTGTTGGGGATGCTGCAGTAAGGATTCCCAATTGGCTCCTGCTGTGCCAAAACATTCTTTCTTTAGTTTGAGCAGTGCTTTCCCAGAAAACAAATCACAGACAACTGTGTAAGGGCAGCCTGTGGTTATTGATCTGTTAGCTTTTGGCTGCTGAAGTTGGCCAGATAGTTTGGGTTTGGTCATAGTGAAGTTTGTAGTATTGAATAAGAAAAGTCAGGTGCCTGAGTGTTCAGGTCAGGCCACTTGATGTTTTTGTGTATTGTGAACTGTTTTACTTGTTTCTAACATGTAGTGTCTGCGCAAATGGGGTTACAGAAGATGTGAGGACATTTGCTGGATTAAAACAAATAAGAACAACCCTGGCAAGACCAAGACTCTAGACCCTAAGGCTGTCTTCCAAAGAACCAAGGTAAAGGATTGGCTCCATTCCTTCTGTTTCTGTTCTGTCTCTCTGTGCTGATGACACACCTGGTGTGGGTGACAGGCTTGTGAGAAAGCCAACAGGAGGACTTCCAAGTTCTGTTCTGCAAAGCACATTTTATGGAACTAAACTTAGCAATAGCATTTGACTAAATTCAATGTTAAAAGAAGACTTTAAATCTGTAGATGTTAACTGAGAAACTTAGAGAAATGTAAATGGGGCTCATAAATAATTGCTTTGAGTATATGCAAGTGTAACTGGCAGTTTTACTGAGTACAGAGAGCTGGTTGGCAATTTATTCATTTCACTTGTCACTGAATCTCAGGATGCCTTCCTCATTCATTAATCATTCATTAGCATTAAACATCCTCAAGTCTGTCTGAAATTGGCCATTGTTAGGAGTACAAACTTCCCTTTAGGATATCTGGAACCTTTCTTTGACTTGCATTTACATTAATCTGAAGTTTGTTTGCAAGTGTGTTGTATTAGTTATAAATATTTATAAGTAGAAATATTGTGTGTTTGTTGCATATAGTATTGCAAATATGTGCAGTTTGCTCATGAGGGCAAGGTTGAAACTAACACAAGAGGATTTGAGGGGACTTTCTGTCTTTGTTTAGCAAAGAAAATTAGTTTCTGGTATGAGGGAATTCCTGTGTTTATCGAGCAAGAGCTGGGCTGAGGTCACGGTTTGTGATAAACACTGAAAATGGGGCGAGTTTGCTCTGACTAAACAAACACTGTTGGCAAGCTGTGTTTGCCAATGCTTAGAGCAGCAAACCTGTTCTGTTCTGTTTGGCTGAGGCATCTCTCCATGGGTGCTCGGTGCTGTTCCACCTGTCAGAGGGTCCCAGGTATTTGTGAGTGACATGCCATGGTATGGAAGTAAAATGTTTGGGATTGTTCTCCTAAGGACTACACTGAGGTGGCTTGACATGGTGGGTGATTTGCTTAGCAGCATTCTACCTTTCACTTAAGTAAATTCCAGGTCCAAACCCATGTTGCATGAGTGCAAAACCAGCTGCACAGGTTTGACAGGTCTGATGTTGTGCCTTTCATATTTACCCTCTAACTCTGCCAGCCCTTTCCAGAATTGGGGAATGATTACGTGTTCTTGTCTGCAACTGTTTCCTGAGCCATCTGGTGGCACTTAGTGAGTTAGAGTATTTCATCCTGGGGAACATCACTCATCCAAGTTTGATACTCCCAGAAACAGAGCTCTGAAATGAGTATGTAGGAGCCTCTTTTCATCCTGGAACAGTCGTGGTGATTCCTCATTCATGGGTGCCACATATCACTCCCTTAAATTGGTCTGCAGTGTTGTAGAAGGAAGGAAAGCAGTCCATGAAAGCTCCAGAACACTTTAATGCTGTTGAGCTGCCTGAGAGTGCACTGACAGTGTGATAGTGGTTGTGGGGTTTTATGCAGTAATATCTTCTAGTAAGGAACCTGAGGGGAATTCTGAGAGCTGCTTTATTAACACAGGTACAATAGGAAAAAGTCCATCTTATTTCCACTGTCTGTTTTATGACTGAAAACTTTTCAAAATTATTATATCAGTAAAGTTAGGATCAGAATGCTAAGACAGATATTAATCATAATTAATTCCTAAATATACCATGACCGTTCCTTGCTCTTGCATCATGTTTTTCTCTTTTACCTTGTCGAGACTTCTCAGCCTTTCCAGCCTAAAGTTCTGTAATTGAAGAAATCCAAATATCTGACTTCAGCCTCGATATGAGTTTTACTACCTCATAGTGTAGTTTATCAAGCGTCAGCTTAAAGTACTGCTCTAATTGTTCTCAGATGGCTCCTTTGGTAGCTCCAGCTTTTCTGTTCCAGTTCTTGCTTCAGACTTTTCTCTCCTGTAAGAGTGGGATGTACTGTGCTTAGCACTGCCTTGCTGTCCCCTTGTGCTCACCTGGCACAGCAGTGACAGGTGACAGTTCTGTGTGTCTGCAGGAACACTGCCTCATGGGCATCAAGGGCACTGTGCGTCGCAGCACCGACGGGGACTTCATCCACGCCAACGTAGACATCGACCTCATCATCACCGAGGAGCCTGAAATTGGCAACATAGAGAAACCTGTGGAGATTTTTCACATCATTGAGCATTTCTGCCTCGGGCGACGGCGGCTTCACCTCTTTGGGAGGGACAGCACAATTCGACCAGGTAACTGCTGTGTTGGTTTTGCTCAAACAGGATCCTAAAGAGATTTCCAGTCCTAGGTCACAGGTCAGACAGCACATCTCAAGGAGATATGTTTTTGGTGCATGTGAAGATCTGCCAGTTACAGAATTGTTGTTTGGAAAGTTTATGGCAACTATCATTTCTATATTTTTTCCAGAAGAGAGATTCTTGTTAACCAATTTTTTTGCTCATCCATATGTGTAAGTCATCAGCGAGCATAACAAAATCCAATTGAGATTCCTTTTCTCCCTTTCTCTCTTCTGTATGTTTACACTTCTCAGAAAAGTGATTTCTTTCTCCGACTGATTTTCAGTTCCCATAAGCTTAGAGCTGTTGCCAGTGTCTGAAGATGCACTGTCTCACAGTGGGTACTGCATCTGGCATGATGCGAAATGCAAGAAATACATGGATCAGGACACATTGCTCAGGTGTTCAGTCCTGCTGCCACTGGGTTTTGTATGTCAGTGTCTCACAGAGTCAGGTTACTCTGGTTAACTTCAGTATTTCTTGAAAACCTTGTGGTGTAAGGACAAGTAGGAAGAAAAGGTAGGGGCTTGTGAAAGCACAGCATGAATGTTGCCACTGCTATGTGTAATAAAAAATTTTTAAAAAATAAAATAAGCTCTTAGAAATACCCAACTAAAATCTTAACTTTTCAACAACTCTAGAGGTGACTTTTCATTCTGTTCAGTGCCACTAATGTGTAGGTGAGTGTCTTTCCCTGAGACTCGAGTGTTCATTTACTGGGAGAAGTTCAGCAGTGGCCTTGACGCCTGGAGTTTGTTGTTGCTTCTGCTGACTGTGGTTTTGTTCCCGAGGTTGGCTGACAGTGGGACCCACCCTTACAAACAGCAACTTCAACGCAGAAACGTATTCCTCGTATTTCACGGCTCCTAATTCCCACCTGACCGGCTGCACCGAGGAGATCGAGAGACTGCGGCCCAAGTCCCCACCGCCCAAATCCAAGTCCGACCGGGGCGGGGGTGCTCCCAGGGGAGGAGGAAGAGGAGGGACTTCGGCGGGAAGGGGAGAAAGGGGCAGGGAGAGGAACAGAACCAACTTCCGCGGTGAGCGGGGCGGCTTCAGAGGGGGCCGTGGAGGGACCCATCGAGGGGGCTTCCCCACTCGCTGAGGAGGTGATGGCTGCTTCCCCCCACCTACGCCTTGTCTGGGAATCTTTTCTGTAGTCTTGTTTTTCCTACAGTGAATTCCTCTGGGGACTCAAGCTAGATGACTTTTACAATTGTTTTTAGTGCACACCATTCCAGACAGTCGGCCTTGCAGTCTGGCACAGCCCCTCACCTGGCCATGTCCTGCACAGGCAGCACTGAACTCAGAACAAAGGGCACCCGCCCTTCACACCACGGGTAGGACGGAAATGACCCTTTGCTCTCCCCTTTAGAAGATTGTAGGATGGAGACATCTTTTTCAACTTCATTTTCTCTAAAATATGGATTCCTTCTCCGTCTTTGGAGGTTTGGGTTTGGACTGACTTGCATTAATATGGTGAATCGGACATGAAATGCAGTTCTGAAATGCATGGCCACAGCAGATTTGCTGTCCTATGGAAGAAAAAAAGTGCTGTGTCTGTATTGACACTTATTTAACTTCTCTGAAACCAAGGAGCAAAAGAAATAAATAGAATTCTATTTTTTCTTATTTGGTTTAAACTTCCCAAATTATTCCTGGGAATAGGAAAAGGTCCATTTTTAATTTGTTGTGTATATGCACTCACCTGTTGTGTAGAGTGTGGTAATTCTGTGCAGTTGTGTGTTGTCCTTGCTGGAAAGCACCAAGTTGTGCATTTATGTGCAGCCCAGAGGTTGTGCACAGGTCTGGGTTGCTCCCTGAGTGGGGATTTTCCCCAGTGTGTGTGTGTGTAACACCTTGTTCCATGGGAAGGGAGAGCAGTGTCACTGCAGAGCGGTACCAGAGACCCCACTGGAGGGTGGATTGCCCACGGGAGGTGCTGTGAGTGTGATGGCCTGGTGACGGGAGCACTGACGGAACTGAGTGCTGCCTTTGCCCGTGGCTGTTGCACACACTTGGGAATGGCTGTTGCTGATCCAGTGCAGTGTGGAAAGACAGTGACCCACTCCCCTACATGCATTGTCTAGTTTTAGCAAAACCACAGCTCTGAGTTTTTTGTGCAGCACTTGGCAGGCTGAACAAACCTGGCTTCTGATGTCTCAAGGTCTTAGGTGTGGATTTTGGAAAACTGGCGTTTAAGGTTCAATGTCTCTCTTGAAGCCCAGCTTTTACATACCTGTCCTGTAATGTAGTGGATTATTAAACATGTTTATCAAAGCTGATATTGAAATATCTTTCTTAATATTTTGTGAATTTGTTCTCCTTGATGTTTTGAAATTGCTAAGTGGATTTCTCTGTGCTGTTGTAGACAGGAACTGTTCCGTTCATTTTGAAGTATTTGATGGGCTGGGGAACTCCCTGGCTTTGGTAGTGTTTAGCAGGGAATTGCTGTAGTGCTAATGGAGACCAGCTGTTGTTTACAGCTTGTTTTTTCATTCTGTCATATTTGCACATCTGGAGAGTGACTGGATTTGGGGAAAGGGAGTTTTAAAAGTGATGTGCATCTGGTCATTGGTGAAGTCTGCCACAGGCTATATGGAACAGCACCTGAGAGAAGGTAAATGTCCTAGCTGGGACACTTCTTTGGGGGATTTTTGCCCTAATTGTGTTGTTATTCAAAAAGTAATGACATTTTACCTTAGGACCACTGCTTTTGTGCCAGGGACAAATATTCTCTTGTTTTGCAATGCATTGAAAAAAATATTTTCCATTTCCCCCTTTTAATTACATGCCCAATGCTGGTAGTTCAGTGAATGGGCTGCTCTTAACATACACTTAGGTTCAGTGGAAGAGGAGGGTTGAAAACAACTGGATTTGATGTGCTTCTGTATCAGTTTGCAGAAGCCGCAGTGCTGCTCAAGACTTCACTGACTGCAGAAAGTAGTGGCAGATGATGGAAGCTTCTTGGTTCTTTCCGTCAAAGCAGAAATCGCTCAGTTCGTGTAAGGAAAAGAAAAAAAAAAAGAATAGTGCTGTAGCAAGTGTTAGATTAGAGCTGTCTGGATGGGCCACTTTTGCCAGCAAAGTTTAATGTCCATGTTGTTAATGAGCAACTGATGGAATGTTTTAATTGAGGTTAATGGACAAGGAACTCCACCTCTGCACTTGTCCTCCATGAAGAGAAACACTGCCCCTGCTCATCTGAAGGCAGCATTCCAGCAGGGACAGACTGACAATGGCTATACAGGTAAGAGCAGTGCAGGGCTGTGGGCTCCCAAATCTTGGTCCATGTCCTTGTGAGGACAGAGGTGAGAATTAGGAAGCACTGGAGTGAGACACAGTCCCACACACCCCATTTTACAGGAAGAACATTGGGCCATTAGTCACTGAGCTTGGGACCATATAGAAATGGTGACTAGAAATGAAAAGCTTTTAATTGCATTAGTAGTTGTTGGTTAGTTTCTCACTTGTAACAATTCCAGAGGAAGGGGAGGATAAGGCTCAGAATCACTGAGCTGATGAGTATTTAATTTACCACAAGTAAATGAAGACTTAATTTGGGCATGCTCTCCTGGAAGATAAAAGGGCTGATGAGTTTCTTCCTTTCCACTTCTATTAAATGCATGATGCCTCCAGTCTGATTTGGGGTGCCTATCTAGATATTGTCACATCTTTCCATTCTGGGGGAGGTTTAGAGTTCTTGGATCATTTTGCACCCTGTGAATTCAGTGAAGGCTTCAACACCTGTGCTGACAAGGTCCCCAGGATGTCTCAGTATCAGAGGGAATTGAAGACCCTGGTCAGGTGTAGGTCATTGTGTGTAAATCAGCCAGCAGCTGGAGCATTCTGTGCACTCTCTGACAGAGTGACTTCTCACAAGAAGCTGGCTGGAATGCTGGGTGCACTGTGCAGGTTGGCTCTCAAGCAGTTTTGAAAAGAAGAACTGTCATGAAAAGCCACCCGCTCTGTGCACAAAAGGCAGATGATGCCTTCTGCAGCCAGTACAGCCCAGCAGGGCAGCTGGCAGCTGGAGCACCAGCATACCTGTGGTTCTTAGGGACACCTATCAGACATTAGAGAAGAATTTATGCATCTCAACATCATAAAAAGTCTTACAGTCTGTAGAGGGGGAAGTGAGGTTTAGCACAGGTCAGCATCCAGCATCAATACTTTTTTATACGACTTCTGTGAAGTCCATGCTGTGTAAAAGTAAATGAAAAAACATCAGTGGCCTACAGCTAGATCAGTTAGACAAATGCACTATAACAGCGGTTGCCTCTTAGCTCAGAGCAGAAAATACCTTTTCCTTATCTGTGTTGAGCAGTTTTTTGTCATCTCTGTTTTTCAGCTTCCCTGGTGCTTCTGCAGTCGGCAGAGAAGAGTGGAAGACGAACAATTTCCCAGCACGTTCTGCAGCCTGTCCCAAAGACACCACATTGGCACATTTACTACTGCAGGGTTAACAAGCCCATATTCACACACGGGGGGCTCACAGAACAGTGGGCACTTCCTGCAAGCTCCTCAGAGGGAAAGAGCCTTTCCAGGCTCAGGACCTGACAGAATAAGCCCCCAAACAAGTGGGGCCTTTGCTGTCCCTAAGCAGCAGCACACAGCTTTGCTGGCAGAGGCATTCTGACAGCACTTTCTCCTGAGGCTAAAGGAGGAGTCCCTCTCCTGGAAACTTTCCAATGGGACACAGGCATTGTGCAACAGAGGCATCAAAATACAAATACTCAGACTGGATCAAATTAACAGGAAATGCAGTTCAACAGAAGAATTCAGCTCAGGCACACTGGTGTTCCATATGTTTTTGTACATGGGTGACAGTTCCATCCCTGTAGCAGATTCCACATTAAAATCTACACTGCCACCTTGCAGACACAAATCAAGAACCACAATGTTCACAAAATGTTCCACCTTTCAAAATAAGCTGTGGCAGTCTGGGAAGACAGAATTCTCTCTGCCGTGCAGAAACACAACTGAAGTTATGTTAAAAGTCAGCACCTGACTTTAAAAATGGCTGCAATTGCACATCTGATATTTCAAGAACAGTTGCTTATGATCATCAATGCCAGTTTGTTCAGTTCATTTCAACAGGGCTTTTGCTTCCTGAAAAACTTCCCAAATACCTGTTTGTCCTGATCTGCATAAGAAATTACTGACATTGCTTTTAATAAAATGTCTATAATTTAATAAAATTTTAAAAAGTGTATTTATTAACAAAATAAATTATAAATCTCTTCATCATGGTTATTACGCTGTTGCTCCCATTCCCGCTGTGAGTGTGGGAAGGGAGCGAGCAGCTGCTGGCACAGAGCTGCCGGCTCGGGTTCAGCCACCCCGGGTCAGCTCTGGGACTCACAGAGAGACCGAGCGCTGCGTTTGGGGACTCGGAACTGAGACCGAGTCCTGCAACTCTGGGTTCAGAGCGACCCTCGGCTGTGTTTTGGGAGCTCAGAACCAGACTCGATCAGTTCTCGGGCTTTACAAAGAGAGGCTGAGTGCTGCCTTTGGAGTGCTTAAGTGAAGCCCAGACCCCGTGCTTTGGTGTTCAAAGCGGGCACATTTGGCCAGCGTCAGTCGCAGCTGCTCAGCTCTAGGGGCTGCCTTTGGCACAGCCCGGTGCCCAAGGGCTCGCCCGGCCCCACGGAGAGGGGAGCTGCCTTCGGGGCCGGCGGGGCAGCCCCAGTGCGGCGCCTTGGGGCTCAGCCCGGGGCTGTTTCAGGGCTCGGAGCAGCGCCCAGCCCCGTGTCTGGGACCACGGGCACAGCCCAGCCCCGCCTTTGGGGACACGGGCACAGCCCAGCCCCGCTCAGCCCGGGACCCCTCGGCCGGAGCGGGAGCGGTAGCGCCGGACTGGGCTCCAGCGCCCGGCCCGGGGCAGCTCCTCCTTCCTGCTCGTGGCGGTGCCGGTACCGACCCCAGCCCCAGTCTGGTCTCGGTCCGCCGGTGCCGAACCCGCGCCCCGCTCGCCGGGACCCGCAGAGAGCGCCCCCCTCGGGCCGGGGCCCGAACAGCGCAGAGCGATGGCCCCGGGACAGCAGGGCGAGATAGTGATGGGATAGGGGCGGGATAGGGAATGGAGAGGGATGGGAGAGGGATGGGATAGGGGCGGGATAGGGATGGGATAGGGGCGGGATAGGGAATGGAGAGGGACGGGAGAGAGATGGGATAGGGGCGGGATAGGGATGGGACAGGGACGGGGTAGGGATGGGATAGGGGAGGAATAGGGATGGGATAGGGATGGGACGGATAGGGATGGGACACGGGAGGGATAGGGATGGGACCGGAATGGGATAGGGGAGAGGAATGGGACAATAATGGGAGAGGGGCGGGACAAGAATGGGGCGGGATGGGAAAAGGGCGGGGCCCCAGGGGGCGGGGCCAGCGCAGGTGCTCGGGATGGGGCGGGGCCGGCTCAGGTGCGCGCGGCGGGGCGGGGCCGGGCAGGTGAGCGGGGCCCTAGGGCGGCTGCGCGGGGCGGGGCCGAGGGGATTTAAACCCCGGAAGTCGCCCTCGGCACCATTTGCTCCTGCAGAGCGCGGTGGGGTCGGCAGCGGCCGGTCCGGGCTCCCCGGCGGGGCCCAGGTGAGGTCTCCCCCTCTGTCCCTCTTTTCTCTCTCTCCTCCCCCTCAGCCCGCTTGCTCTCCGCTCCTGAACACTCCCTTCATCCTCTCCTTGCCCCCTTCCAGCCCCTGACCTCCCCACTCTACCCCTTCTTCCTCCACCTCCTGCGCCTTTCCCGCTTCCTTCTCCCTTGCTGAATCTCTCCTTCTCTCCTTTCACTGCGCCCTTCTGTCCTCTCCCTGCACACCCCGACCGTTCCCTCTGCCCTTCCTTTCTCCTCCTCCTTACCCCGCTCCCTCTCCCCTTCACAATCCCCCCTTCCTCCCTCTCCCTTCCCTCGGGCACCCAGCCCGAACCAACCCCCCCCCCCCATTCCCCTCTGCCTTCCTGCCACACCGCCCTTCCCCGCTCCCCTAACACCCGAAAAAAAGCCGCTTCTGTTACTCTTTCTCATTCTCTCTCCGGACCCTCTACCTCTGACCCGGCCTCCTGACCTTCCTCTTGCTGCCAGTGCCTGGTTTCCCTCCTCTCTTTCCCCATTCCCCTCTGTCCCGTGATTCCCGTCCCTATTTCCCCGCAGCCGCGGGGTTCGGGGCGCCGCACAAATAAGCCCAGAGGGCCGGAGGCCGGCGCCCCTGTCTGGAGTGCCAAGGGGCGGGAGCCGCAGTGCGTACACCCACACAGGTGCAACACGGCCTACACTGCCGGGGCTTCGGCTTCCTGAATCAACACTGGGGCGGCGGGGTTGGGGGGTGCGGGTGGGCCCCTCCTCAGGAGGGTTCCGGGGTGGAGGGGCTGGTGTGGGGTCCATCACCCCTTAGCTCTCCACCCTGGCCCACCCAGGGGACAAACACACCACGACACAACCCCCCCCCTCCCGACGGGCCCGGGGGGAGGGGGGTGGGTCGGGGGGTCAGGCAGGGCTGAGGGAGGGCGCGTCTGTGGAAGTTTCAATTTTACGGTTCAGAGTGACAGTGACCCCTTTCTGCTGCCCTGCCCATCACCACCCCTTCCCTCCCATACGGCTCCGGTCCGGCGGATGGGGTCCATGGGGAGGGGCCGGGCGGATCCCGTCAGGAGGGCCCAGGGTGGGATGAGCTAAGGGGGGATGGACCCCCCAGCCCTCCCTCCCAACCCCGGACCCCCACCTCGGAGGGGGACCTACCCACCCACACACCCACCCCACCCTATCCCCCCCTCCCTCCTATCCCCCCCCCCTTCCTTTACTATCCAACCCCTTCCTCACTATCCCCATCCCAGCCCCCCCCGTCCCCCTCCCGAGGAGGGCCACCCGCACCCCCAAAACCCGCAGCCCAGTGGAGGCAGGGGACGACGAAGCCAGGCAGTGTATAGGGCAGTGTTGGCACCTGTGTGGGGGACCGCACGCGGCTCCCGACACTTTGGGCACTCCAGACAGGGGCGCCGGCTCCGGCCCTCCTGGGCTTTATTGTGCTGGCGGCGCCCCGAACCCCGCGGCTGACGGGGGGGAAAAGGGAAGGGAATAACGGGACAGAGGGAAAATGGTGGGAAGGAGGGAGGGAGACAGCAAAAGGGCAGCAAGGTCAGGAGGCCGGGTCAGGAGGGGAGAGGGGTCGGGAAGAGGAGGAATGAGAAAGCGGAAAACAGAAGCGGGCTCGGGGTGGTAGGGCGAGCGGGGAAGGGGGCGGTGTGGGCAGGAACGGCAGAGGGGGATGGGGGCGGGGGCTGGGTTGGGCTGGTGCCCGGGGGACGGAGAGGGGAGGAGGGAGCGATTGGGGAGGGAGAGGGTTTTTTTTTGTTTGGTCGGGCGGGGCAGGGATGCGGAGGGAAGGGAGCAGTGAAAGGACGGAAGGAGCGATTAGGAGAGAGTAAGCTGCTAAAAGCGCAGGAAGTGAAGAAGGAAGTAGAGTGGGGAGGTCCGGGGGGGGGGTAAGGGGGCAAGGGAGAGGATGAAGGGAGTGTTCAGGAGCGGAGGAGGCGGCGGGCTCTGAGGGGGAGGAGAGAGAGAAATGAGGGGACAGAGGAGGGGCGGACCTCACCTGGGCCCCGCCGGGAGCCCGGACGGCCGCTGCCGACACCACGCGCTCTGCAGGACGCAAAATGGTGCCGAGGGCGACCTTCCGGGGTGTTTAAATCCCCTCGGCCCCGCCATGCGCAGACGCCATAGGGGCCCCGCGACTGAGCCGGCCCCGCCCCCCGGCCCGGTCCCGCGCGGGGACACTCCCGGTCAGGGCAGTGCGGGACCACTCACGGCACGGGGACACATCCCGGTTCCCGGGACAATCCTGGCTCGGGGACACTCCCGGCACCGGGGAACTCACGGCTCCAGGGATACCCCTACCCGGGGACACTTCCCTGATGATGGGGCGGGGTCGGGGCCGGGCTCTCAGATGGGCGTTGCGGCACGGGGGGCGTGGGCGAGCCGCTTGTCCCCGCGGGTCCCGGAGATCTGTCGTGTCCCGAGCGCCCGTTCCCGGCCCTCTCATGAGCCGCCAGAGCCCCGTTCCGGTTTGGTCACCCTCCCTGCCCCAGTGTCACCCTCCCTGTCATGGTGTCATCCTTCCAGTACCGGTGTCAACTTCCATCCCGGTGTCACCCTCCCGGTCCGGGGACACCCTTCCCCATCCCAGTGTCACCCTCCATCCCGGGTACCCTCCTGTCCCGGTGGCACCCCCCTGTCCTGGTGTTCATCCTTCCCGTCCCGGTGTCACCTCCTGTCCCGTGTCACCCTTCCCGCTCCAGCGCCGCGGGCAGGAGGAGCGGGTCCGGTCCCCGCTCCCGTCCCGCTCTGTCGGGCCCGGGTCGCCGAAACGGAGCCGGCGGCTCGCGCAGGCACGCAGAGAGGCTGGGAAGCCCCGGCCGGGTCCGCCCCCGCCCGTGGCCCGGGCCGCAGTGCCCGCACCGCTCCCCTGAGCACCGCCCGGGGAGCGCCGGCCCGGAGCGGCCCCGGCTCCTCAGCCCCGAAACCGCGGCGGGCGCGTGGCGAGCCCCCAGACCGCGGCCCACGCCAGCCCGACGAGCTCCCAGCTCGTCACCCTAGCACGCACCCGGCACCGGGACAGGGTACACGCAGGTGTCCAGGCTGTGCAAGAGCCTCAACGCAGCTCCGGCTCCGCTGCGAAGCCCGCCAGGGAGCGCTGGGACCGGCGCTCTCAGCCATGAACCCGCCCGTGAGACGGGGCCGAAGCCGGACAGCGCCGGGCCCGGACAGCTCCCCTGATCCAAGCGCTCGCACACAGGATTTGGGGTCTGTCCCTGCGGCCCCAAAATGCGAGATGTGGGCTCTGTGCTCGAGCTGGGAGCCTCTGCTGCACGTCCCAAAACAGGACTGCAGTCGCGGTATTTCACAGCCCTAGGCCTGGCCAGCTGGGACTGGGTCCAAGTGCCAACATTTGGGACTTGTCCGAGCCCCCACACACTTCACCCCCACCAAGAACAAACCCAAAGCACTCGACCAGAAAAAGCCCAATTTATTAGTCTCACTTCAACAGGGTATGGAATTGAACTGTGGACCTGGGACATCCCAACAAATGGGATGACGGGAAATGGACCCTCACACTTGGAATCTGTTGGCGAGAATGCTTCAGATAGCAAAAAAACCACACCGATGGGATAAAGGAGGTGGAAGCCTCCCTGAAATGGAAGCATGAAATCTAGCTATCGGCATTATCTTATCATCGAACAAGTAACATCATATTATCAAAGTTTTAAAGATTGGGTGTGGAGCTCATCTGGACCATCTTTTGCCTGTACAAGGGGTAAGAACTGTAAAATTTCTTTACAAAGATGCTAAGCTGAATAGAGGTGGAAGGAAGATGAGAAAGAAGGCTGTTCATTCCTTGATTTCCAGGCAGAGCAATGAGTGGAGTCCAAGCTGCAGCCACGGAGTCTGTTGGATCCATGTAGCAGGCACGCTACTCTGGGAGTTGCTCAGTTATACAATTACACCATTCCTTTGACTGTTAAAATTGCAGTGAAACCATAGGATAATACCCTGGAGAGTCCGCTTGAGCTTTGCTGTGGCTCAGCTGTACCAAGTTCGGATTATCAGCAGCAGTGGGAGGTATGCGGGCATGAACATTCCCTTCAGTCCATACAAAAGCCAGCCGAGAACCTGCCTTGGAGTGAGTCAGTGAAGGCTCTGAATTCTGCCTAATTGGATAGGAGCCCACTCCTGCAGGCTGCGGCGTCCAGCTGAATCCTCTTGCACTGCGGAACAGCTCCTCCGGTCAGTCCGGCGTGGCTCCCAACTATAGCAGGCGCTTGAAAACATTCCCTTATTTACATCCAGTGTTGCTGACTGGGCTGCGTTTGAGAGCGCTGTAAAGTAGGCGCTGTCCGAATGG
>CM031860.1:2710031-2730678 GCA_018697195.1 Certhia americana
AGGCCCGGAAGCTCAGGCGGTAAGAGCAATGGACTCGTATCTCAGGGTCGTGGGTTCGAGTCCCAACGGGGCGCCCGCTGACGCGGACCTCAGAGCTCCGGGAGGATGGGTGTCCGGCGCCGCGTCGAGTTCGGGGATCCGCGGCTTATCGAAATTCAGCAGGTCCGCTGGATCCCCCGCACTCGACGCCCGGCGCGGGAAATCCCGATCCTCCCCGGAGTAGCGAGCTCAGGAGATTTCGCCGCACGATGGCGCCCAAAATGGGGCTCGAACCACGACAGAGAATAAAAGGCCGTGTAGGCAAAAAAAGCGCCCAAGACCTCATGGGCCCGATAGTCAGCGGTAGAGGCCAATGGATCGTAATCTTCAGGGTCGTGGGTTCGAGCTCCACCGTTGGGCGCCCATGCGACGCGGGGACCTCAGAGCACTCGGGGGAGGATCGGGAGTTCTTAGGCACCGCGTCGAGTGCGGGGATCGCGGCACTGAAGAATTTCGATAATCCGCGGATCCGACTCGACGCGGCGCCGGGAAATCCGATCTCCCCGAGATAGCCGAGCCTCCGGAGGTCCACCTCAGCTGGCGCCAAAGGCCGACCCAAGACCCTGAGATGAAAAGCCCATGTAAGGCAAAGCTGCCAGACCTCCAGGGCCCGGAATAGTCTCAGTCGGTTAGAGAAATGGAGTCGTAATCTCAGGTCGTGGTTCCGGCACACCGTTGGTCGCCCCAGCTGACTCGGGACCTCCAGAGCTGGGGAGGGATCGGGTGTTCACGGCGCCGCGTCGAGTGCGGGATCCGCGGCTTATCGAAAGTTCAGCAGTTCGTGGATCCCGCACTCGACGCGGCGCGGGACCCAGGAAATCCGATCCTCCCCGGAGCTAGCGCGCTCCGGAGGTCCGCCTATCAGACGGCGCCCAAATAGGGGCTCGAACCACGACTGAGATTAAAGAGTCTCATGCTTACCGACGTAAGCTAGGCCGAGCTCCGGAGGTCCGCTCAGCTGGCACTCACAATGGGCTCGAACACGACCATGCGATTAAAGCCCCATGTAGGGCCAAAAGCTGCCCCAGACCTCCAGGGCCCGGATAGCTCAGTCCGGCAGAGCAAATGGATCGTCTCTCCTGGTCGTGGGTCGCGCCCCACGTGGGCGCAGATGACTCGGACCGTCCCGAGCTCGGGAGGATCGGTGTCCCGCGCGCGTCGAATGCGGGATCGCGGCTTATCGAAATTCAGCAGGTTCCGTGGATCCCCGCACTCGACGCGGCGCGGGAATCCCGATCTCCCGAGCTCGCCGAGCTCCGGGAGCGGTCGCTCAGCTGGCGCCCACAAATGGGGCTCGAACCACGACTGATATGAAAAGCCCATGTACGAAAAAGCCTGCCCCAGACCTCAGGGCCGGATAGCTCAGTCGGTAGAGCAATGGGGATCTGCGTAATTCAGGGTCGTATGGGTTCGATCCCCACGTGGGCGCCAGCTGACGCGGACCTCCAGAGCTCGGGGGAGGAATCGGTGTTCCCGAGCCGCGGTCGGGTGCGGTGGAGCGCGGAACTGCTGAATGTCGATTAGCCGGGATCCACCGCACTCGACGCGGGGCAGGGGGGCACCGGGAAAATCCTGATCCTCTCCGAGCTAGACGAGCTCCTGGAGGTCCGCTCAGCTGCGCCTCAAAAATGACGGGCTCGAATCACGGACCCTGAGATTAAAGCCCCATGTAGGGCAAAAAGCTGCCCAGACATCCAGGCCCGGTAGCTCAAGTCGGCTAGTAGAGCAATGGACTCGTAATTCAGGTCGTGGGTTCGAGCCACCCGTGGGGAGACAGCTGAACTTCGGACCTCCAGAGCTCGGGGAGGATCGGGTGTTCCCGGCGCGCGCGAGTGCGGGATCAGCGGGTTATCGAAATTCAGCAGGTTCCTTGGATCCCCGCACTCACGACGCGGCGCGGGAAATCCGATACTACCGAGCTAGCCGAGCTACGGAGGTCCGCCTCAGCTGGCGCCACAATGGGGCTCGAAACCCACGACCGTGAGATTAAAAGCCCCAGGTAGGGCAAAAGCTGCACTCAGACATCCAGGGCCCGGATAGCTCAAGTCGGTAGGCAATGGATCATAATCTCAGGGTCGTGGGTTCGAGCCCCACGTGGGCGCAGCTGAGCGGACCTCCGAGAGCTCGGGGAGGATCGGGTGTTCCCGGCGCCTGCTCGAGGGGCGGGGATCCGAGCTATCGAAATTCAGCAGTTCGTGGATCCCGCACTCGACGCGGGCCTGGGAAATCCCGATCCTCCCCGAGCCTTAGCTCTACTTGACGTGTGAGCTCCGGAGGTCCGCCTCAGCTGGCGCCCAAATGGTGGGTTGAACCCAGACCTGAGATTAAGAGTCTATGCTCTACCGACTCAGCTAGCCGAGTCTTGGAGGTCCGCCTCAGCTGGCGCCAAAATGGGGCTCGAAACCCACGACCCTGAGATTAAAAGCCCCATGTAGGGCAAAAGCTGACCCAGACTCCAGGCCCGGATAGCTCAGTCGGTAGAGCAATGGACTCGTAATTCAGGGTCGTGGGTTCGAGCCCCACCGTGGGCGCCAGCTGACTCGGACCTCCAGAGCTCGGGGAGGATCGGGTGTTTCCGGCGCCGCGTGCGAGTGCGGGAATCCGCGTGCTTTATCGAAATTAAGCAGTTCGGGATCCCGCACTCGACGCCGGCGCCGGGAAATCCCGATCCTCCCCGAGCCTAGCCGAGCTGGAAGTCCGCTCAGCGGCGCCCAAAATGGGCTCGAAACCACGACTCTGAGATTAAAGCCCCATTTAGGGCCAAAAGCTGCCCAGACTCTCCGGGCCCGGGATAGCTCAGTCTGTAGAGCAATATGACTGTAATCTCAGGGTCGTGGTCGAGCCCCACCGTGGGCGTTGGCCTAGCTGACGCGGCGGATCCTCCAGAGCTAGGGAGGATCGGGTGTTTTCCCGGCACCGCGTCGACGTGCGGGGATCCGCGCACCTGACGAATTTCGATAAAAGCCGCCGATCCCCGCACTCGACGCAGGGCGGCCTGGGAAGGAAATACCGATCCTCCACCGACTAGCTCGAGGCTCGGAGGTCCGCCTCAGCTTGGGCCCAAAATGTGGAGCTCGAATTCCATGTACCCTGATGAATTTGAACAAATTAGCCCCCAATGTCTTGAGGTGACCAAAACGCATGCATACACGCACCTCCAGGGCGGCCAATTCCTCCGGATAGCTCAGTCGGTAGAGCAATGGACTCGTAATCTCAGGGTCGTGGAGTACGAGCCCCACAGTGGGCGCCATGCTGACGGGGGACCTACCAGAGCTCGGGGAAGGGATCGCAGTTGCTTTCCCTTGCCAACGCGTCGAGTGCGGGGATCCGCGGAACCGACGAATTTAATTTCGATAAGCGGGATCCCCGCCACTAGACGCTGAGCCGGGAAATCCCGATCTCCCCGAGCTTAGCCGAGCCTCGGAGGGTCCGCGCCTCAGCTGCGCGCCCAAAATGGACTCGAACGACACGACCTGAGATGAAAAGCCCCATGGTAAGGCAAAAGCTGCCCAGACCTCCAGGGCCGATAGCTCAGTCGTAGGAGCAATGGACTCTAATCTCAGGGTCGTGGCGTTCGAGCCCCACCGTGGGCGCCTAGCTGACCGCGGGACCTCCAGAGCTCGGGGACCGAGGATCGTGTGTGTTCCCGGCGCCGCGTCGAGTTGCGGGTGATCCGCGGCTTATCGAAATTCAGCAGGTTCCGTGGACCCGCACTCGACGCGGCTGCCGCAAATTCACGTTCCTCCCGAGCTAGACGAGCTCTGGAGGTCCTGCCTCAGCTGGCCGACCAAAATGGGGGCGAACCCCGACCCTGAGGATTAAAGTAGTCTCATGCTAGTACCAGACTCAGCTAGCTGAGCTCCGGAGGTCGCCTCCGCTGGGCCCAAAATGAGGGCTCGAACTCACACCCTGAGATTAAAAGCCCCCATTAGGGAGCAAAAGGCTGCCCCAGACATCCAGGGCCGGAGCTCAGTCGTGTTGGTAGAGCAATGGACTAGTCATCTCAGGGTCCGTGGGTGCGAGCTCCCACACCGTGGGCGCCAGCTGACACGGACCTCAGAGATCGGGGAGGACGGGTTTTCCGGGCCCGCGTCAGCGTGCGGGGATCGCGGCTTATCGAATTCGCAGGTTCCGTGGATACCCGCCTCGACGCGGCGACGGGAAATCCCAGATCTCCACGAGCTAGCCGAGTAGCTCCGGAGATCTGCCGCAGCTGGCTCCCAAATGGGGCGAACCCACGACCTGAGATTAAAAGCCCCATGTAGCATGTCTTGGTTGAAAAAGGACGGGACCAAGAAAAGGAAACTTACCTTCGGGTTGTTATAATCAAAATTGAACAGAGAGCCTTAGGCAACGTTAAGGAGGTAGGAATAACAGTTCTTTAAAGTTAGGCCAAACAGGTACATTAACAATAATTACAATATTGCAACCAACAGAACTAGGAGGAGGCGGAAAAGAAAACAAAAAAAACAAAACCCCCCCCAAAAAAAAAACAAAAAAAAAAAAAAACCAAAAAAAAAAAAAACAACAAGTCAGTCACAGTTCTTCCTCTGGTAAAACCCCCCCACCCATCCGTACGTCACAAGCAAATAGGCTAGCGGCAGCTCTAGGAGGGTGAGATAATTCCGAGGGTTCACAGTGGATGGAGCTGTGAAAAGAGTGTCCCGGCTGGCAGGGGCTGTAGAAACAGCGTGGGAGACCTCGAGCAGAAACTGAAGGAAGTGGGTGCAGGGCAGGAGGAAACGGGTCCCAAAATCCCGGGGGACACCGAAGAGGACGGTGGTCGGACTGAGTACGAGTGAAGGAAAAGTGAGAGCTCTCTGCCTCGCGAGACGAGAGCCCTGGACGTCCCACAGAGCGAAAAAAAACTGCCCTGAGCGAGTGGAATCAAGGTCTCTGTGTAGCTGATTCCTTTGTTTGTTACTGAGCACCATAAGTACCGAAAAGCACCCAGCCAATAGCTCTTAGCAACTTCTGGGAAAAAAATTCTATAGAAATCAACCCAACCCTCAGACATTATCCACCGATTTTCCCCCCCAATATGTTACATCAATTTAAACTTAAAATTAGTGTACATACATGCCATACCTTACTTATATACAATATAACATCAGCTACAAAGACAGGCACAGTGTCATGAGTAGCTCACCCTAAAAAAGATCCCTTGAGGTATGCATCGAGTTCTCCATCTATCAGCATGACCCACCAGTGTGCAGCCTGGCCATGAGCAAAGGACCACTCCACGGATGGGTTGTCTGCTGGAGGCAGAGTTACCCAACCGTTTTCTAGCAAACTCTCATGTGTCCACTGGAAACTTTATCTCCATCTGTGTTCCCAAGGCTTCAGACTGGCAGGGCGCTCGGTTAGTGAACCTCGGGTGTTCACTAACCATCGTAGCGGTGCTAAATTAATGGCCAGTCTTGAAAGTCCCCCACCAAGTGCTTTAAGGGGGTTTTCAGCAGGCCATTGCACCGTTCAACTTTCCAGCTGCTGGGCCGATGGTAAGAATATGGACAACCACTCAATACCATAGTTCTTTAGCCCATGTGTTAATAAGGCTGTTTGAAATGAGTCCCATTGTCTGACTCAACCTCTCAGGAGGTACCATGCCTCCACAGACTCTTTTCCAGGCCTAGGATGTGTTTCCGGGCAGTAGCATGAGCACAGGGTAGGCTATCCAACATCCAGTGGGCCCACCATGCAGCACGTAGCGCTTGCCTTGTGGCGGGTTTGGGGCAGGGTGATGCTAATCAATCGCCAGGCTTCCCATACTTGTATGGACCAACGCCACCGTACCAGAGGGGTTCAGCCTCTTAGGCTGTTGATGGCAGCACACGTCTCCACAGTCGTGGATAACCTGTGAAAATACGTCCATGGTTAGAATCCACCCCCGTATCGTGCCCACTTATAGGTGGCATCCTACTGATGACGGGCATCATGGGCAATCGAGCTAGGAACAACTCGCCCTGGTGTTCCCAATCTAAGTCATTTTGGCCCACTGCTATCTTTGAAGCATGATCCACAGCTCATTATGTCGGTGATACTCATTGAGCCCGGCCTTGGGGACTGGGCATTTAAATGACGAGACTTAAGGGAGCTGCTCTACTCGGAGGTGGCAATATCTTTCCACTCCTCAGCGCCCAGATTGTTTTCCCTCTACGCTGCCCAAATGAGATTATCTCCACCGTCATAGCCCCCCCCACAGAGCATTGGTACCATCCATGAGTCAGGTAGAGGTAGAGCTGGGACACATCTCTCTCTCAGCAATGTCCAGCGAGTCAGTTGAACGGCTTGAGTCGGCAAATGACTGCCCCCCTTCTCCTTCAGGAGCCTCTGCTACCTGGCGTGTGGTGGCTCCACACAGCTGCTTTCACTTCGGTTCATACCTACAATACGCAGGGAAACCATCGTGAAGAGCGTAGCGTTTCTTTGCTGGGAGCTGGTTGTACGGTGGAGCTTCTCAGAACGTGGCACCTGTCCTGCTCCTCTTCATCCAAGTGAGACAATTTTTCACCCTCAGGCAGTTCGTAATTATGTTCTAAAAGCCAGGGCGTTATTTGGGTTTCAATACGGGCGCGCTGCGTGATGAGAGCGATCCATTTGCTCCATATGGCATCAGTGGGTGGTGGGTTAGAGGAACCTTTCCTTTTGAACAATCCCCCAGCACTGTAGTCGGGGTGCAGGAGGAGTTGTGTTCTGTACCAATTCACCTAGGAGACAGCTTGACTCCTTCATAGCAGCCAAGATTCCTTCTCTGTGGAGTTTAGTTGGCTCAGATCCACTGTAGTTCGGCTCCAGAATCCCAGCGGTCGGTCCAGAGTCTCTCCAGGCACTTTGCCAAAGCTCAGGACCGCCATGGCTCCGGCTGCAGTATAAAGCACATTCTCACTCGGGTCCCGTCCTGACTCGGGCCAAGGGTACTGCATGAGGATCTGTCCTGTTTGATTTGGGAGAGCTTGTGCTGTTCAGGGCCACAGTGAAATCATTCTTTTTACGGGCATAACCAGGTAGAGAGGGCTCACGATCTGACTGTAACTTGGAATGTGCATTCTCAAAAACCTATGGCGCCTAGGAAAGCTTGTGTCTGTCCTTGTTGTTGGTTGGGGAGACATCGCAGTGATCTTATTGATGACCTCAGTGGGAATTTTGACGCCGTCCAGCTTGCCACTCACCCCCAGGAACTGGGATTTCTCGAGCGGCCCTTGACTTTGCTCTCTTGATGCAAACCAGCTTTAGCAGAATCCGGATGATCTCTCACCTTTTCAAATACCTCCATTGCCGTGTTCCCCACACAATGAGTCATCAATGTATTGCAGGTGTTCTGGAGCTTCACGCTTGTTTCCAGTACAAGCCTGGTCAGTCATGGCAGTGGTGGGACTGGGTTCCACCCCTGGGGCAGTCGGTTCCAGGTGTATCTGCACTCCCCTCCCGTGAAGGCAAACTGAGGCCGCATTCTGCTGCTAAAGGAATGGAGAAAAACGCATTGGACGAATGTCAATAGTGGCATACCATCGCTGCTTGGACTCAGCTCCTACTGGAGTTCAGCATGTAGGCACAAGCAGCACTCAGTGGTGGAGTCACTTCATTCAACGCCACGATAGTCCACAGTACAATTCCATTCTCCTCAGATTTGCGCACAGGACAAATAGGGCTGTTGAAGGTGGTGTGCTTTGCTGACCACCCTTGATCCCCAGCTCACGGATCTTTTGTGGAGTGGGGATCACGGCATCTCGATTCAGTCGGTACTGCGGCGGTGCAATGTTGAAGGTGGCATATTGGACTGTTGCTCGCACCTTCTAGGAGTCTACTGCAGATTGGGTTCTCTGACAGGACAGGCAAGGTTCAACTGCTTTAATGCTCTCTGTCTCCTACAGCAGCTATTCCAAAAGCCACCTGAGTACTTTCGGGGACTTGTGTAAGACGACAGTCAGGAGGTAGTCACATGCCAGGAATAACTCGGGGCACTCTGGGCAGTCACAATGGGTGTCCTCATCGTTCCTGGTCAGGCCACTCAGCTTCCAACAAAGTAAATTCTGTGATCCCCTGTCACCCGGCAATAGAAACCGGTCTGTCCCTACATGACTCGAGGCATCAGTGTACATTGGAACAGTGTCAACCAACGCATGTATCCTGTGCTCTGATGTGCCCGGCCATGCTGGACCCACACTTCCAAAAGACCGGGTCTCCCGTGCCTCTGCGATAGCAGGCAGGGCCTATCATAACCCTGTTATTATCTCTTCCTGAGCAACACTAGTAGAGGTTCTCAAGGGGGGTCTGACAAAATCTCTCTTCTGTAATACCCGCAAAGCGGTCGGGAGGTCGAGGCTCCCTTTTATTTTGAGGAACCCTCGATTACTGTTTCCCTCATGAGTTGACGCACCCGGTGCTGTCAGGACAGAAGGAAGGTTTCCCAGCCCGACTTTCATGTCTTCCCAGGTCACGCAGAAAGAACCACAAGTCCGCTGTGGGTGTATACTCTTCTTTAGCTGGGGAATGTTGGACTTTGACTTTGGGGCCCGTGACTCGCACTTGGTGTGCGTGTTGATCTTCCTCACCTCTCCCTTATCTCCCTATCTCCTCTCAAGTTCTTTTAGCCACAGCAGAGACATGAGCATGCATGGGCATTGACATTACTTCATAATCCTAAGCTTGTGGCCACAGAACCCCGTCTCCGGTGTTATCTGCATTGATGGTGCAATGAAGGTGGTGTAGTGAGCTGGCTAGAATTTGCCAGAATCCACAACATTTGCCCTGGTGCAACGGCTTTGTAGGGTCATTACGTGCCTGTCCACCCTCCAAAGAGTACTTCATAGCACCGCCACTCTCTCAGCGTTGGATCCCTCCTCGAGGGTTCCAGAGCGCTTATGATTGGTGCTCCGATTCTCTCTCTGTGGACAAACGTTATCTTACACTCAATCAAAAGAACGCTCACAGAGGAAAGGGCCAGGCTCCCTTACAAATAACCTGATCCACACCGAGTCTTGGGTCAAAGGTCCCAAATTCCTGGCCTCAGTACCATCAGCCCTCACACCCTACAACCCATAAGGTCCCAGACCCGGAGTAACCCGGTTGTATAAGACTCATGTCCCCGTCGTACAATGTCTTCCGAGGTACGGAGACTTTCATAGGGCAGAGACTCATTTGACAATCTCTACCTCTGGCTCCCCTGCATGTTCTCCGTGAGGCCCTCCCTTCCTTATATGATTATCTTAGACTTTCTAGTTCCAACAGGTGAGAGCTGCTGGCTGTGGCATTTCCTTGTGGTTCAGTTGGGCGTGGACAGATGTAACATCTGTGGGTTCCACTGCTGCATCCACAAGAGTATCCTTTTTGAGGCAGCAGGAGCTTCTCAAGTGGGGGAGGGTGCTCCTTCAGCATCTGGCTATCTTTTTTTAGCAGAACCCCCACCCAATCCGGCTGGTTTGTTTTGAGGTGGTCTGTGGGGCAGGGTCAGGGTCTGTGCAGTATCCCTGTTCCTGGGTCAGGATCAGGGTGGTTATTCCAAGTCAATTTCCCCTTATCTCTGAATGCTAAATAGGAGCAGGCCTGTCAGCAGCACCAGCCACTGCATGACATCATTAGCATACCGAGGAAATGATGAACCCTTCGAAAATGGTGGTAGACCCAAAGAGCCAGGTGAAGGTTGGGGAGAAATTTCCCCGGTTGAATTTCTTCACAGTAGGTGGACATTACTAAAGTAACCCAAAAACATTCAGTTTAGTAGGCGATAGCTCTGGATCATGAGCCTGCCTTCCAGGAGGAAATAAATAATCCAGGAATTCCTCACATTACAACACAAAAATAAACTCGATAACAGCCACGGCGCTTTAGTTATGGGACCCATGTATAGCAAAACGGGCTACAAATGGAAGAAATATAGCTTGGCCACGTGCCATCCAAAACATGGGTACACTAGACAACATTGTGTCTACTTGATGAGTCTTAAATTACAGCACACAAAAAATTAGATTACTCGAAACTGTTATTCCTTTTTACCCTTTTCCTCTCGATGTCTTCAGGCCCCACGTTGGGCGGCCAAAATCGTCTTGGTTTGAAAAGACAGGGCCAGAAAAGGGGAAACTTACCTTGGGGTTTTTATAATTCAAAATTGAAAGAGAGGCCTTAGGCAACGATAAGGGGGTAAGGAATACCCCAACTCTTTACTAGTTAGTCCAACTAAGGGTCCATTAACAATAATTACAATATGCAACAAACAGAACTAGAGGAGGGGAAAAGAAAACAAAAAAAAACACACAAATAAAAAAAAAAAAACAAAAAAAAAAAAAAAAAAAAAAAAAACAAAACAAAAAAACAACAAGTCAGTCACAGTCTTCCTATGGTAAACACACCCCCCCCACCCCCTCGTACCGTCACAAGCAAATATGCTAGCGGACAGCTCTAGGAGGGTGAGATAATTCCGAGGGTTCCAGTGGCTGAGCTGTGGAAAAGAGTGTCCGGCTGCAGGGGCTGTAGAAACAGCGTGGGGAGGACCTCGAGAGAACTGAAGGACCGGGGGTGCAGGGCAGGAGAAACGGGTTCCCAAAATCCGGGGGACACACGAAGAGACCGGTGGTCCGACGGCAGCTCCGAGGTTGAAGGGAAAACGTGAGAGCTCTCGCCCTGCGGAACGAGCAGCCTGGCCGTCCCCAGAGCGAAAAAAAAAAAAAAAAGCCCTGAGCGTAACGTGAATCATGTCCTGTGTAGCTGACTTCCTTTGTTTTGTTCCTGAGCACCATAAGTACGGAAAAGCACCCAGCTATTAGCTTAGACTTCTGGGAAAAAATTCTATAAGATAGTCAACCCCAACCACAACAGGCAAAAGACTGCCCTCACCAGACCTCAGGGCCCGGATAGCTCAGTCGGTAAGAGCCAATGGGACTAGGTAATCTCAGGGCGTTGGTTCGCAGCCCCACCGTGGGCACCAGCTGACGCGGACCTCAAGACGCTTCGGGGAGCGGATCGGGGTTCCCGCACTCGCGTATGGGTGCGGGGATGCCGCGAGGAACCTGCTGATTTCGGATTAGCCGCGGATCCCCGCACTCGCGCGGCACCAGGAAATCCGATCCTCTCCGAGCTAGCCGAGTCTCTGAGTGGTCCGCCTCAGCGGGCGCCCAAATGGCGGCTCGAACTCACGACCTGAGATTAAAAAGCCCCATGTAGGGCAAAAGCTGACCCCAGACCTCCAGGGGCCCGGATAGTCAGTCGGTAGAGGCAATGGACTAGTAAATCGCAGGGTCGGGGTTCGCAGCCCCACCGTGGGCGCCAGCTGACGCGGACCGTCAGAGCTCGGGGAGGTCGGGTGTTCCCGCGCGCGTCGAGTGCGGGGGATTCCGCGGCTTACGAAATTCAGCAGGTTCCGTGGATCCCGAACTCGACGCGGCGCCGGGAAAGTCCGATTCCTCCCGAGCTAGCCGAGTCGGAGGTCGCGTAGATGGCGCCCCCGCGGTGGGGCTGCGAACCACGACCTGAGATTACGAGCCATTGCTCTACCGACTGGAAGCTATCCGGGCCCTGGAGGTCTGGGGCAGCTTTTGCCCTCATGGGGCTTTAATCTCAGGGTCGTGAGTTCAGCCCCATTGTGGGCGCAGCTGAGGGGAACCTCCGGAGCTCGGCTAGCCGGGAGGATCGGGATTCCGGTGCCGCGTTCTTCGAGTGCGGGATCGCGGTATAATCGAAAATTTCAGCGTTCAGCGGATCCCCGCACCGACGAGGTGGTTGGCATGGGAAACACCCGATCCTCCCCGAGCTATGGAGGTCCGCGTCAGCTGATGCCACGGTGGGCTCGAACCCGGACCCTGAGATACGAGGTCCATTGCCTACCGATGAGCTTCCGGGCCATGGATGTCTGGGGACAGCTTCTGCCTGTTGGGGGTTGCGGTTTGATTCTATAGGATTTGTTCCAGAAAGTGCTAAAGAGCTAATAGTCTGGGTGCTTTTCGGTACTATGGGTGTCAGGAACAACAAAGGAAGCAGCTACAAAGAGACATGATTCCACTGCAGCTCAGGGCAGTTTTTTTCGGCTCGGGGCAAGGAAAGGCCAGGGCTGCTCGCTCGGCGAGGCAGAGAGCTCTCACTTTTCCCGCTCACCTCGGACTCGTCGGACTCACCACGGTCACTTCCGCTGGGTCCCCCGGGATGTTTGGGAACCGTTTCCTCCATGCACCATGCACCCACGGTTCCTTCAGTTCTGCCAGAGGTCTCCCCACGCTGGTTTTCTACGCCCCTGCCAGCCTGGGACACTCTTTCCAACAGCTCGCGGGCCACTGTGAACCCTCGGAATTAATCCTCCCCTCCTAGAGCTGCGCTAGCCCTATTTGCTTGTGTGCGGTACGAGGGGGGTGGGTGGGGGAGGTGTACCGAGGAACGAACGTGTGACGACTTGTGTTTTTTTTTTTGGTTTTTTTTGTTTTTTGTTTTTGTTTTTGTTTTTTTTTTTTTTTGTTTGTTTTTTTTTGTTTTTCTTTTCCCCCCTGCTGAGTTCTGTTGTTGTCAATAATGTAATTATGTTAATGTACCTGTTGGACTAACTAGTAACAAAGAAATGTTATTCCTATTCACTTACGTTGCCTAAGGCCTCCTTTTCAATTTGGAATTATAACAAACCCCAAAGGAAGTTTCCTTTTCTTTTGGTCCCTGTCTTTTCAAACAAGACAGATTGGCGCCAACAGGTGGGCCTGAAAGACATCGAGAGAATAAAAGGGTAAAAAGGAATAACAGTTCGAGTAATCTAATTTTTCGGGTGTCTGAATTTAAGAACTTCATCAACAAGTAGAAACAATGTTGTCTAGTGTACCAGGTTTGGATGGCACGATGGCCAAGCTATATTCTTCCATTTGTAGCCCCTTATCTAGACATGGGTCCCATAACTAAAGCTACTGTGGCTGTTATCCAGTTTATTTTGTGGGTTGATAATGTGAGGAATTCCTGGATTTTTAACTTCCTCTGGAAGGCAGGCTCATTGATCCAGAGCTATCGCATACTAACTGAATGTTTTTGGAGTTTAATAATGGCACCTACTGTGAAGAAATGACACCGGGGGAAATTTTCTCCCAACCCTTCACCTGGCTCTTTGGGTCTACCCCACCAGTTTTCGAAGGGTTCACATTTTCTCGGTATGCTAATGATGTCATGCAGTGGCTGGTGTTGCTGACAGGCCTGCTCTATTTAGCATTCAGAGATAAGGGGAAATTGACTTGGATAACCACCCTGATACCTACCCCAGAGAACAGGGATACTGCCAGACAGCCTGACAGTGCCACAGAACCTGACCCTGCCCCACAGACCACCTCAGAAACAAACCAGCCGGATTGGGTGGGGGTTTTGCTGAAAAAGATAGGCCAGATGCTGAAGGAGCACACCTCCCCCACTAGTGGGAAGCCCTCCTGCTGCCTCAAAAAGGAAGACTCTTGTGGTGCAGCAGTGGAACCCACAGATGTTACATCTGTCCAGGCTCCAGCTGAACCACAAGGGAAATCACAGCCAGTAGCAGTTGCCCCTGTGGAAACTAGAAAGTCTAAGATGAAATCAGATAAGAAAGGAGGGACCTCACAACATGCAGGGGAGCCAGAGGTAGAGATTGTCACTGAGTCTCTGTCCTATGAAAGTCTCCATAACCTGCGGAAGGACATTGTACGACGGGGATGTGAGGCTTATACAACCTGGTTACTCCGGGTCTGGGACCTTATGGGTACAGGTGTGCAGCTGGATGGTACTGAGGCCAGGAATTTGGGACCTTTGACCCAAGACTCAGGTGTGGATCAGGTATTTGTAAGGGAGCCTGGGCCCCTTTCCCTCTGGGAGCGTCTTTTGATGAGTGTAAGAGAACGGTTTGTCCACAGAGAGAGAATGCAGGAGCACCATCATAAGCTGCGCTGGAAAACCCTTGAGGAAGGGATCCAACAGCTGAGAGAAGTGGCGGTGCTCTTTGGGAGGGGTGGACAGCACGATAATGACCCCGACAAAGTCAGGTGCACAGGGCAAATGTTGTGGAGTCTGGCAAATCTAGGGCCAGCTCAATACACCACCTTCATTGCAACAATCAATGCAGATAACAACCGAGAGACAGTGGGTTCTGTGGCCAACAAGCTTAGGAATTATGAAAGTATGGTCAATGACCCGATGCATGCTCATGTCTCTGCTGTGGCTAAAGAACTTAGAGAGGAGATGAGTGAGATGAGGGAGGAAATGAGGAAGATCAGCACAGCACCAGTGTGAGTCACAGGCCCCAAAGTCAGAGTCCAACATTCCCCAGCTAAAGAAAGAGGATACACCCCACGAGCTGACTTGTGGTTCTTTCTGTGTGACCATGGGGAAGACATGGGAAAGTGGGATGGGAAACCCACTTCTGTCCTGGCAGCACGGGTGCGTCAACTCAAGGAGGGAAACAGTAATCGAGGGGGTTCCACAAAAATGAAGGTAGCCTCAACCTCCCAGGACCGATCTGCCAGGTATTACAGAAGAGATGATTTGTCAGACCCCCTTGAAGAAACCTCTATTATGTATGCTCAAGAAAAAAATAATAACCAGGGTTAGAGGGGCCCTGCCTCTAGCCAGGAAGAGGCACGGGAGAACCGGGTCTTTTGGACAGTGTGGGTCAGATGGCCTGGCACATCAGAGCCACAAGAATACAGAGCGTTGGTTGACACTGGTGCACAATGTACACTGATGCCATCGAGGCATGTAGGGACAGAACCTGTTTCTATTGCCGGGGTGACAGGGGGATCACAGGAATTTACTTTGTTGGAAGCTGAGGTGAGCCTGACCAGGAAAGAGTGGCAAAAACACCCAATTGTGACTGGCCCAGAGGCCCCAAGTATCCTGGGCATGGACTACCTCCGGAATGGCTATTACAAAGACCCGAAAGGACTCAGGTGGGCTTTTGGAATAGCTGCTGTGGAGACAGAGAGCATTAAGCAGTTGAACACCTTGCCTGGTCTGTCAGAGAACCCATCTGCAGTAGGACTCCTGAAGGTGGAAAAGCAACAGGTGCCAATTGCCACCTCAACAGTGCACCGCCGGCAGTACCGGACGAATCGAGATGCCGTGATCCCCATCCACAAAATGATCCGTGAGCTGGAGAGCCAAGGGGTCGTCAGCAAAGCACACTCACCCTTCAACAGCCCTATTTGGCCTGTGCGCAAATCTGAAGGAGAATGGAGATTGACTGTAGACTATCGTGGCTTGAATGAAGTGACTCCACCACTGAGTGCTGCTGTGCCAGACATGCTGGAACTCCAGTATGAGCTGGAGTCCAAGGCAGCGAAATGGTATGCCACTATTGACATTGCTAATGCGTTTTTCTCCATTCCTTTGGCAGCAGAATGCAGGCCTCAGTTTGCCTTCACGTGGAGGGGAGTGCAGTACACCTGGAACCGACTGCCACAGGGGTGGAAACACAGTCCCACCATCTGCCATGTACTGATCCAGGCTGTACTGGAAAAGGGTGAAGCTCCAGAACACCTGCAATACATTGATGACATCATTGTGTGGGGAAACACGGCAATGGAGGTATTTGAGAAAGGCGAGAAGATCATCCGGATTCTGCTAGAAGCTGGTTTTGCCATCAAGAAGAGCAAAGTCAAAGGGCCCGCTCGAGAAATCCAGTTCCTGGGGGTGAAGTGGCAAGATGGACGGCGTCAAAATTCCCACTGAGGTCATCAATAAGATCACTGCGATGTCTCCACCAACCAACAAGAAGGAGACACAAGCTTTCCTAGGCGCCATAGGTTTTTGGAGAATGCACATTCCAGAGTACAGTCAGATCGTGAGCCCTCTCTACCTGGTTACCTGTAAAAAGAATGATTTCCACTGGGGCCCTGAACAGCAACAAGCCTTCTCCCAAATCAAGCAAGAGATCGCTCATGCAGTAGCCCTTGGCCCAGTCAGGACGGGACCAGAGGTGAGGAATGTGCTTTACTCTGCAGCCGGGAGCCATGGTCTGTCCTGGAGCCTTTGGCAGAAAGTGCCTGGAGAGACTCAAGGACAACCACTGGGATTCTGGAGCCGAAGCTACAAAGGATCTGAAGCCAACTACACTCCCACAGAGAAGGAGATCTTGGCTGCCTATGAAGGAGTCCAAGCTGCCTCAGAGGTGACTGGGACAGAAGCACAACTCCTCCTGGCACCCCGACTACCAGTGCTGGGGTGGATGTTCAAAGGAAAGGTTCCCTCTACCCACCACGCCACTGATGCCACATGGAGCAAATGGATCGCTCTCATCACGCAGCGCGCCCGTATTGGAAACCCAAATCGCCCTGGGATTTTAGAGATAATTACGAACTGGCCTGAGGGTGAAAAATTTGGTCTCACTGATGAAGAGGAGCAGGAACAGGTGCCACGTGCTGAAGAAGCTCCACCGTACAACCAGCTACCAGCAGAAGAAAAACGCTACGCTCTTTTCACTAATGGTTCCTGTCGCATTGTAGGGATGAACCGGAAGTGGAAAGCAGCTGTGTGGAGCCCCACACGACAGGTAGCAGAGGCTACTGAAGGAGAAGGGGGATCAAGTCAATTTGCCGAGCTCAAAGCCGTTCAACTGGCTCTGGACATCGCTGAGAGAGAGAGGTGGCCCAAGCTCTACCTCTACACTGACTCATGGATGGTAGCCAATGCTCTGTGGGGGTGGCTGGAACGGTGGAGAAAGGCCAGCTGGCAGCGTAGAGGGAAACCAATCTGGGCTGCTGAGGAGTGGAAAGATATTGCCACTTGAGTAGAGAAGTTCCCTGTAAGAGTTCGTCATGTAGATGCCCATGTCCCCAAGAGCCGGGCTAATGAGGAGCACTGACATAATGAGCAGGTGGATCATGCTGCAAAGATAGAAGTGGCAAAAATAGACTTAGATTGGGAACACAAGGGAGAGTTGTTCCTAGCCCGATGGGCCCATGATGCCTCAGGGCATCAGGGTAGGGATGCCACCTATAAGTGGGCACGAGACCGAGGGGTGGATCTAACCATAGACAGTATTTCACAGGTTATCCACGACTGTGAGACGTGTGCTGCCATCAAACAGGCCAAGAGGCTGAAGCCCCTCTGGTACAGTGGGCGGTGGTCCAAGAACAAGTATGGGGAAGCCTGGCAGATTGATTACATCACACTGCCCCAAACCCGCCAAGGCAAGCGCTACGTGCTGACCATGGTGGAAGCCACCACTGGATGGCTAGAGACCTACCCTGTGCCTCATGCTACTGCCCGGAACACCATCCTAGGCCTGGAAAAGCAAGTCCTGTGGAGGCATGGTACCCCTGAGAGGATTGAGTCAGACAATGGGACTCATTTCAAAAACAGCCTTATTAACACCTGAGCTAAAGAACATGGTATTGAGTGGGTGTACCATATTCCTTACCATGCACCAGCAGCTGGGAAAGTTGAACGGTGCAATGGCCTGCTGAAAACCACCTTAAAGGCACTTGGTGGGGGGACTTTCAAAAACTGGGAGATTAATTTAGCAAAGGCTACATGGTTAGTGAAGACCCGAGGTTCCACTAACCGAGCAGGCCCTGCCCAGTCTGAAGCCTTGGGAACAAGAGATGGAGATAAAGTTCCAGTGGTACACATGAGAGGTATGCTAGGAAAAACGGTTTGGGTTAATTCTGCCTCCAGCAAAGACAAGCCCATCCGTGGAGTTGTCTTTGCTCATGGACCAGGCTGCACCTGGTGGGTCATGCTGAGAGATGGAGAGACTCGATGCATACCTCAAGGAGATCTTGTTTTAGGGTAAGCTACTCATGACATTGTGCCTGTATCTGTAGCTGCATGTATATATGTATATAATTAAGGTATTGCATGTATGTACATAATTTTGAAGTTTAAATTTGATGTAACATATTGGGGTAGGAAAAAATTCGGGGTGGATAATGTTGGGGGTTGGGTTGATTTCTTATAGAATTTTTTCCCAGAAGTTGCTAAGAAGCTAATGGCTGGGTTCTTTTCGGTACTTATGGGTGCTTGGGAACAAACAAAGGAAGCAGCTACCCAGATTCCACTTTGCTTGGGGCAGTTTTCTGCTCTGGGGGGACGGCCAGGGCTGCTCGTCTCGGCGAGGTGGAGAGCTCTCACCATTCCCTTCACCTGGGACTCCGTGGGAACACCGGTCTCTTCGTGTGTCCCCCGGGATTTTGGGAACCCGTTTCCTCCCTGCCCTGCACCCACGGTTTCTTCAGTTCTGCTCGAGGTCTCCCCACGCTGTGTTTCTACAGCCCCTGCCAGCCGGGACACTTTTCCAACAGCTCCAGCCACTGTGAACCCTCGGAATCATCTCACCCTCCTAGAGCTGCCGCTAGCCTATTTGCTTGTGACGGTACCGAGGGGGGTGGGGGTGGGGTTACCAGAGGAAGAACTGTGAGTGATTTGTTGTTTTGGTTTTTTTTTTTCTCCTCTAGTTCTGTTTGTTGTCAATATTGTAATTATTGTTAATTTACCTTGTTAGACTAACTAGTAAAGAACTGTTATTCCTACCCTCCTTATCGTTGCCTAAGACCTCTCCTTCAATTTTGGAATTATAACAAACCCCAAGGGAAGTTTCCCCTTTTTTTGGTCCCTGTCTTTCCAAACCAAGACAATTAGGCATGAGTCTATGTAAACATGAAAATGCTGATATGTTTCCAAGTGCCTGCACCTACTTAATTAGGTTTTGTTTTATATTTATCTCTCAGCCTCTATGAAAGTCTCCCATGTGACAGGAACACTCCATTTCCTCCCCACGTTCAATGCCACCTCACCTTCCACAGCTCCTGTCTCCCTTAGGAGGGGAGAGGCTGCCCCAATCTGTGCCCCAACAAAGACAAAAAGGATGTGGACTGAGAACTGTCAAATAATGGCTGCGCAAGTGCTTCCAACCCAGCTCTGTCTAAATCATACCAACACCTAAACACTTCCGATAATGGGGGTTACCTAATACAGTTCAGAACTGGCCTGCGGAGAGACTGCAAATGCAGTTACACTGACAGATCCGAGAGGCTGTGGTTCCAGGGGAGGGGTGGGAACACCTGAGGATGAGGTGTGGAGCAGTAGGAAGCCTTGAACACAAGGTACAGAATCCGCAATGGCAGCCTGGCAGCAGCGGGACTGTGCTGTCCCAGACCCACATCCCAGAGAGGGGCACGGTGAATGTTACACTCGTTTTAGGGAATGGTCTCTCCTCAAAAACCCCTCCCCCAGAGACTGTAACCTGGCTTGATTTACCTGCCCCTTGACTCTGACCTATGGCTTTCGGCCAGGTAATCTGACCCCGACCCCAAAAGGGATAAAAACCCCTGTTCCTCCATGCTTCCACCCTCTTTGCCTTCTGGGATGCCTTCATTGGAAATAAAGCTTTGGAATACATCCTGAGGTAAGGGGCCTCTTTTGAGTTTCTTCTCCCTGTCTTTGAAGATTCCCTCTCCCAAAACCCCCTAAATCTGAGCTAGCAGCTTGTGGGAGGGTGGAGGGAAGGAGAAAACTTCAGGTGAACACCGCTGTGTGCTCAGCTCTGGACTGTTGAGAAAGAGTTAAGAGTTACTGTTTGTTATGTTATTGTTGCATAGTTAATGTTTTTGTTGTGTTAATAGTTAGTATGACTATTAAATAATATTAACAATCACTTATTTTGTACCCCCAACACACTCTGTATCTTTACCCTAAGTTGCTGTATCCTGTTTCGTGTTCCGGTATCCCCTCTCCCAAGTTATCTGTATCCTGTCCCTGTTTCCTGTTTCCATCGGGTGCCGCCTCCACTGCTCCTCTACATATGAGATCTAAATAGCTCCACCCAGTATGCAAACCATGTGGACTCCCATGAATCTAGGCGACTACTGGAAGTGAGACCACAGTATGCAGACCCCTGAAGCCCGAAAACTGATGCACAAATATTTCACAAAACCACACTGGAAGACTGGGCAGGACAACAGATTATTGTGGAGCTATTTTTGTCACATCGCTATAACCTTGAGAGAACCTGCTCAGAGATACCCCTTAGACCTCGAGAAGCCAAATACTGGGAAATTTTCTATATGACTCCTGTGAGGCTGGAGCCCCCACCTCTGCCTTCAGGCAAAGCTGCTTGTACCTCCTCCTCTTAATTGTCCTCAGTGAGCAGTGGTGGTGAGCGTGACCCCTCGAGCCCCCCACCCAGGCTGATCTAATAAAGGGTTAAAAAAGGGAGCAGAGGGTCTCCTGACCTTTTTATTCTTCTCAAGACCCTGTCAGCCGGTTCCCCCCGTGCCCCATGTCCCTCTCTGGGCCTCAGAACTGCAGGACACGGTGACAGCACTAACAGGTGACAACCCCATTTGGAATGGAGCAAGGCTTTGGAATCAGCTTGCTTTGTTCCAGAGCAGCTCCAGGGAGCTTTCCAGGGCACCCTCACCCGGCCTGAGGCCTAGAGTTTGTCAGAATGGAAAAGCACGGCTGGGATGGTGGAGAGAGGCAGACCTCACACGTGTGCAACAGAGCTGATAAATGCATTTCCATAATATCCAGGAATATTCTTTCCTGCCTCTGCTGTGCCAGCTCAGTGCATCCGCCCAGGGCCCTCCGTCCTCCCTCAGTTTTGGAAACCCCTTCCCACCTCCGGCCTCCAGGGCCAAGGAAACACCTCCCAGAGCCACTGAGGAACCCCTCCCCTCCCCTCCCC
>CM031860.1:2730778-2778902 GCA_018697195.1 Certhia americana
CCCCTCTCCTCCCCTCCCTACTTTCTCTCGGGAGCTCTGCACACCGCTCTGGGCTCCTGGTTCCCGCACCTGCACACACTCCTAGCCCTGGCTGTATCCCGTGGCTCTACTAACAACATCCACAATGCCTCCCCAATTCTTTCTTTGCTTTCATCTCAAGAAAATGCCACAAAGTTCAACAAGTGAAACTGGAATTCTGTAACTCAGAAATCCCAGCTCTGCTACTTCACGTTTTTCAGAGTTTTACAGACCAACAGAAAGGCATCACTCAGCTGAATACCTCTAGACATCTCTTTTAGAAAGATACGTAACACAAAGTCGAGAAATGCAGCAGCAAACGATAATAAAAATTAATATTTTTGCTATTATTCTCATTTCAACTGCATTAAAAAGCCCACAATGGTGTTCCTAACAACACTAAAACATTGGATTTCTTACCTAAAAGACGTGCAGAGTCACAAATGAGGTTCCTTCCTCCTTTTCAAAGTCCTCCTTGACACTTGGATTCTTGGACAGGTTTCCAGTTAATTTTAAATATAACTCCTTACCTGTGTTCACCTCTTTTTGCCAGCTATTAGCTGGTCCCACTGTGTATAACCTTAAATCCCAAAGGGTAAGATTTCACTCTGTGAGTATAATTTCTTTAGGGAAAAATGATCTCTCCTTTCTTCTACATTCTTGTCACGTTCTCAGAATGACACCTAAATACCAATCATTTTGGTAAGTATTATCAATTGTTAGATTATATATTATTATATAAGAATGACCTATTTTTCCAGCCTGTGATTCTCAGCCTTGCCACCAGAGATGGTGGCTCACAACCTCTGGCTCTCAGCAGGGACCACTGTTTGCAAAATAGTGACATACTAAGGGAGAGCAAGATTTTACACAATGAAACGTAATTTAACATCTTCCCTTCTCAAAATATAAATGTTATCTGGAAACGGTTTAAAGATTAACATCAGTTCTAGAAAAATAAAAGGATCTCTCGGTATTTTCAAAAGGACAATGTTATTTCTTGGTAAGGCTTGTTTTAATTGTAGTTTACACTGGCTGTTTGGTGGAGATTTAGAGCTGTGAGACAATTTGGCAATTAAAGCCTGAGACATATTCTAGTTACCTAGGATCTGAAGTTCACATTTCATGAATTACAAAAAACCCTTGCACTTAGAGGAACAGTTGTTGAGAGGATCAGATGGTGCAAGTTACCATCAGCTTCAGCCCCCTTCAAACCCTCCCACACAGAATGGGAGACATAATACTGAAACATTTTCATAAAAGCTTTTTTCCTGCTGCAAAATACTCATTGTATAGATCACACAAAAACATCAGAATTATTACCGATCAGAAAAATTCCAACAAACTTTTGAAGTTTGTGCACATTTACAACTGCTTCTTTTCCCAGTTGCTGCCCATCTACAATAAACAGCCATAAAAATAACGGAACTTTAAAAATTGTAGCACATACCCGGTCATGCTGCCACAGTCACAGCTTCAGTAGAAGCTAGAGGCAGTGGATGAGGAACTCTGGTGTGGGATGTTATTGGCACTTTGCACCTTCACCCCTTGTGTCCATCCAAAGCATTTTCATCAGTTTTCCAGTCACGTTTCCGTGACAAATGCAAATTAAACAAAATAACAAAACTACAAAGTCAGTGGGATTTCAGGAACAGTCCTTGGTCGGGGCTCCTGCCTTCCCCTTCACACACACATTGTGCGTGTTTCATGCTTGCTGATGATTCAGGCAGAAATCATTGTGTTCACATTTAATGACTTCTTCAAGGGTAGTTTTACCACTTTTCGAGCTATAAACGCAATTACACCTTTTTTTTCTCCATATTTCACGAGGAAATTTCCGCTCTGGAGCCGGGACTGTAACCTTCACCGCGGCTGACGAGGCTGTACAGGGCCATGGCGGCGATCCTGAGGCAGGGCCAGACGGCTCGCTTGCGACTTTAACAGCAGCCAAGGTTTCACAGAATCCTGGGATTCCCCCGCTCCACAGGAATGCGATTTTCCAGGGAGGCAGCCTGGGAGCAGAGCTGCCACAAGTGGATCGCATTTCCACACCGATACAGGAGGCGCTTTTGCCCTCGAGGCTGAGGCGGCTCCGACCCGGCCCGAGGGTTTGGCTCTTTCCAGCCACACCAGCTCCTACCATCTCAAAATTCAGGCTTTCAGCAACCAGCACTGAAAGATGATGGGGATTTTGAAATTTCCTCCATCGAGACTACTAAATTTTTGGTGGAAAATACATTATGGGATTATGAGCAGTGTCACAGATCCACCTCTACACCTACTGCCCTCAGTGACGTCCATCAGGCCTCAGTGCCGCACAGACCCTCAAACAGCAGAAGCAACTCTTTTTGTGTCCCTGAAATGAGTTAAAGTTAGAGCTGTCTGGATGTCCATGTGGTTAGCAAGCAAGTGACTACACACCCCATTATACAGGAAGAACATTGGGCCATTTTCTTAGTCACTGAGCTTGGGACCATATAGAAATGGTGACTAGAAATGAAAAGCTTTTAATAGCATTAGTAGTTGTTGGTTAATTTCTCACTTGTAACAATTCCAGAGGAAGGGGAGGATAAGGCTCAGAATCACTGAGCTGATGAGTGTTTAATTTACCACAAGTAAATGAAGACTTAATTTGGGCATGCTCTCCTGGAAGATAAAAAGGCTGATGAGTTTCTTCCTTTCCACTTCTATTAAATGCATGATGCCTCCAGTCTGATTTGGGGTGCCTGTCTAGATATTGTCACATCTTTCCATTCTGGGGAAGGTTTAGAGTTCTTGGATCATTTTGCACCCTGTGAATTCAGTGAAGGCTTCAATACCTGTGCTGACAAGGTCCCCAGGATGTCTCAGTATCAGAGGGAATTGAAGACCCTGGTCAGGTGTAGGTCATTGTGTGTAAATCAGCCAACAGCTGGAGAATTCTGTGCACTCTCTGACAGTGCTGGTCACAAGAAGCTGGCTGGAATGCTGGGTGCAGGTTGGCAGTCAATGCTCTCAGAGGGTTGAGGTTCTTCCCCAGCACCAGTTTGTTGTGTGTGTTCATTGGTGCTGAATGCTTTGTTCAGAAGAGTGGAATTCAGGCTCCAAACCAAGGAGCAGTTTTGAGATGATCATGGAAGTTAACTGGCATTAAATCATGAAATTAATTTTAAAATATTAAGATGGCTTTCTGTGCCCTGTTATATATTTTAATATCCAGAGAGCACTCTAAAAAAGGATACATGAACATTTCAAGCCCATTATATAGAAAAAATCTCTAAGTCCTGTGGCTTTATAAAGATACATTGAGTAATCTGAAAGTGACGGATAAATGAACCCACTCTTTCTGCATATAGTAGAAAAGGTGTTTCTTCCTTGCAAAATTACTGAAGTTGGTGGGAACTTTATTGCTTTAACAGAAATGGCAACTTGTAATGGGCTCAATGCCAACTTAATGTGGAAGAGAGCTGCACTAACCCTTTCCAGGGTCCTTCTCATGGGCTGAAAAGAAAGCAGTGACTAAGTTCTGTGAAACAGCAAATAATTTCAAGTATAGTTACTGCAGCAATGAAAAAGGAGGAAAAAAAAGGCCTAATTACTGTAACTCTGAATTAAATACTACAGCCCTGCAGTTTATGGCAAAGCCAAACACTGCATGTGTAGTATGTCTGTGTGATACTTGTCACTGTCATGACTGCTGTCATCATGTGCTGTTTTCTCCACTGTGATGTCTTACTGTAGGTAATGGTGCTCAAGCAGGCCAGAGCTCTGCTGCAGTAGCTCTGCCAGTATGAACAGCTTTGGCTTACCTGAGCTTGGTTCTGAACAGCCCCTCTTTGGGACGCTTCACTTGGATAGTGTCTTCACCATAGCCACGGGTGATGACAACAGCAGAAACACACTGAAAATGCTGAGGCCATGTAAGCTGCCTGTCTTCAGAGTCATAGTAGGAGAAGGTGACCTACAGTGTGCTCACTGCTGGATGCCATGGCCATAAAACCTTAGAGAACTTGGGATGTATGAAAGAACAAACACACACAGAGATCATATTTAATAATTGCTTATTTCTTTACACAAATGTTGCTGGTGTCATTTTACAAATGAAATGGCAACAAATACTTTTTACAGGGTAATGTCTACAGCTTAAAAGTGCTTGTCTTGGCAACTGAATTCAGGACGAGGACTCTTTTGTAATACAGCCACTTATTTCAAGAGCTCTTGGTCAATGACAAGAATAGGACTGTGTAGATAAGCTGTTGAACCAATGAACCATGCATTTCAACTGCTTATTGTGGATATTAAATAATTAATATAAGTAGCAACACTAACATGTTTAAAGGCACTTTTTTCTTTACTGAGGCTTAACGTTACTTTTGAGTGTTTTTGGCTCTCTTTGAAACACTAGTTTTTTTTAATAATACCTTTTCAAATTTGGCAAAGTTCAAACCTCATGTTCAGAGGCATTGGTCCAAAAGAAACCGAGAGACTGATGAAGTATCTGAGGTAAAAAGCTATTCCAAAGGCTCTGGCTTTCCAAATTCTACTTTCAATATTGGTATTAGCAATATTAGCAAAGTCATGTTTTTCAAAGCAGTGACCATTGATTAAATCAGTCATGAGAGGAGGTCACTGTAATAGAACTGGTATTAAACAAGAGGCTTTATAGCACCACAAATAACCTTTGGTTAATGTGTCAACTGTCTCCCAGTTGATCTTCCACAGAAATTTTGAGGGACAGGTTTTTCTGAGTTGTGTTGGGAATATTCCAGTTAGCAAATGTACTAAATAAAGCCTAATCTGTGCAATTTTGAAAATGCAATTAAATAGTATGCTAAACTAATTGCTGCCCCCAAGTGGACAGAATTGTACCATAATAGTGTGACATCATCTGCCAAATGTGGCAAAAGGATTGTTTGATTACTGTTCTTTTTGTGATCCCCTTTGTTGTTACACTTACTCAAGTCCAGTTACTAGACTGAGACATTTCTGTCTCCTGGATAACCCTGGCTGTGGAAGGGCCCCTAGAGCTCTGCTTCTGTAGACAGTAACACTTGTCCCTCCCAGGAAAAAAGGGATTTATTTTACAGAGATTTGCTTCACAGAAAGGACTTTGAAATCCTTCAAACTGAACTACATGTTTACTGCCAATCTGATTCAACTCCATGTCCTCACTTACAAAAAGAAGTGTTTTGTCTTTTTTCCTCCTCTGTAAAGATTCTGATCATCTTTCCCAGCTCTGGTACAACTTATGACTAGCAAAAGGTGTAATTGAGAGTTTTCTAAATTGTCTTTTAAGAAATCTATACCATATATGCTCTTAAGCATTGGCAGTCTGAAATCTGGCAATTCATGTACAGGAGTCAGGACTCCCAGAAGATTAATACCTGAGTGCAGAACTTCCTATTCTACAGCTTAAGTAAGCAAAATACTCAGGAAGAGGTGGGATCAAAAGAAACTGTACAAAAAGAGCATAGAAAAGGGTCAGTAAAGCACAGCAGAAGGCCTGGGTCTGATGGCGATGTGGGCCAGCCTTCAGGCACCAAACACTGTCCCTCCTGAAAAGGCAAAAAGGAACTGCACATTTTACTTGAGTTGCCTTAACTGAGCAGCTGGCTGATCTCTTTGTGAATGCACACGAGGAAATCCACATAGGAGGCTCCTCCATAAATACTCTTGTCTTCTACTAGGAACTGACGGAAAAGCATCTCTGGCTGCTCCCGTTGCTTCACTATCATCAGCTGGAAAGATAAGAGATAGAGATAGACAGTTTTAGGATGCAGTCAGACTAGATGGCACCACAGTTTTCCTGTGTCTCTTAGTGAAGGATCTTGAGGTGGAGAAAACCCCCCAAAACTAATAAAATCTCCACATTGCAGAAGCTGGAGAGACTAATATGAATTGAGGTGTGTAGAATAAAATGCAGAATTGAATTTGAGTATCTTTGAAAATCAGTTTTGATTGGGAATTAAGCATATTTGAGATGCCTCTGTCTACAAATCATGCTGGAACCCACCCACATACAGGAAGACTCCTGATACCTAAAAAACCTTTTACAGCCACTAGTAAGTTTTGGCAAAGCCTGGAGCATTCCTTTGAACAACTATGAGGAATGAGTTGAGGTAGAAAGCAGTTACCTTCATAGTGTGGGGCTTTTGGCTCTGGATTTGCTCCAAGATATGCTTCAGTTTCTTAGAAAAAGGATTGTCCAGGTCAGGCAGGCATGTCTGTCAGAAGGAAAGCAGATTGTTACAGTCCAATCACACCTCTAACCAAGACTAGCTGCTGACAGTTACATTATAAGGTACTGTGGATTTCATACTACACCAGCAAACTCCATCTCTTTCACCAAAAGGTCTCCTCTTGAGGACTCATTTTTCAGTTTAAAATAATCACTATATGAAAATGCATCATCAGGAAAACTTAACCATTGCAAAGTGCTTTGTTCTGCTTTTAGTAATACACAGTTGAAAGAACTTTAATATCTGCAACAAAGTTTTAAGAAGATTAGAAAAGTTGTGAAAGCTTCTGTCCTCTTTGTGTTCAGGGTGTCAAAGTGTTAAGATTTATGTAACATGAAGCAGTTCTGGTGTTTAAACACCTTCTGCTGGTCACCTGTTCTTGCTTTTAAGGCTGAAGGATGAAAAAAGACCTCACTTGTTTCTCTGACTAGCATGTGGTCTTGCTAAATCCTCAATTCTTAGTCTGCATCTACTCACGGCCTCGGCGTTGATGTGTGCGAAGGAGGGCACGTTGAAAAGCCCCTGGATGAGCTCTGGGGACACGCTGGATCCCAGCCACAGGAATATGCTCAGCCCATTGGCCAGCAGGAAGGCCCCTCCCTCGGAGAGGCGTTCCTCGGAGCAGCGGACAGCGGCTGGGACAGCGTCACTCTTCAGATCCAGGCTGTGCTGTGGGGCAAAAGACACAAGAGCTGTGGAATAGACTTGAAAAGTAACTACTGAAAGGCTTGGTACATCTTAGTGGTTCTTTTCCAGGTAAGAGGGGTTAGAAATTACAGTGAAAAATCCACGGCTGACTCACAATTGGCAGCAGCAGGGGGTAGAAGAAGAGCTGTGTGTCAGCCACCCCCATGGCCATGACCAGCTGGCGGTGGAAAGCTCTCTCATCTGTTGGGACTTCAGGCCTGCCAGCCAGCACACAGCTCTTTAACAGGCAGTTCATGTACACGGGAAACACCTTCATTGTGTCTGGCAGGATCAGCTGAAGAAACAACACATTTAATAAGAATCCAACAGTAATGATTTGCTCTATAAGCTCTAGTCGCTGTCTATATTCTCTAGTCGCTGTCTTGGCTGCTGTCATCTCCCTGTAACCCTGTTAATTTTTGGGGCACTCTCTGAAGAACTAAGGAGCGAAACAGTGGTCCACAATAAGTGGCTCTGGTTTTGTTTGATCTATTTGGTCATCAAATGGACCAGCAATGAACAATTCACTTCCCAGGCTTGTGGTTACTGGCAGCACCTCTGGGATGGAAAAGCCTGAGTCTTTCTTTGAGTTGAATCACTAAGATGTGATTGCATAAATTAAATGGAAACAAATCAGTCTACTTAGTCAAAAATTAGAATACTACAACTATCTATAACAACATAACAATTAAAAATGAAAGCTTTGTGAGTCAGTGTGTAATTCTGACTGGCTGGCTGAGCTGCTTTGTTTGAGTATAAGCATCAGTTTCATCAATGGCATTGCCTTTTGTTCCAGAACAACAGTTTCTGCGTGCTCTCAGTGCCACCACTGAATCCCACCTATCATTAATTGTATTTGAAAGAAAAGGACAAGTCCTGAAATTCTGCTGACTCTGCAGCTGTTGCAGGGTGGTTGTGCAGTTGTGGAAAAGCCTGGGTGGGTAGGACTGGGTATGGGTTTTACCTGGCTGACAGCTGCTGGGCTGGCACAGTTCTTCTTGTAGCAGGCCAGCATGTGAGCAGTCTGATTCATCAGGATGTCCCTGACTGACTTCAGGGGCTGGCTCAGAATGGCTTTAAAAGCTACAAGTACAGAATACAAGTGTGTGTTAAAGACACTCTCTCAAAGTATCTTTGCCGCTAGTTTCCGATTTACAGACCTGAGGGCTGAGGCTGCTTTTCAGTCTCTTCTACAGATATCTAAAAGCCCCACCAAACCCCCAACACTGTGGTAGGATGTCCATTGCCACTTACTGTGCCTGCCCACTTCTGTGCATTACCTACACAGAAGTTTTGCTTTTATGGCAGTTTGTCTAAAATAGAATTATTTGTCTTTTCAGTTTCTTCTAATACTTCAGGAATTGCTCAGGCGTGGAGCAGCAAGTTAAAAAAAACAATTTCCCACTAGGTAACCACTTCAGCCCCCTTTCCTTCCCATTCATAAAAAAGGAAACAAAACTGGTCTGTTGCAACTGTACCTGACTTAGCAAAAAAGTTGATAAGTGCATCAGTTTCACAAGCCCTGTAGACATCAGCTAACTGGGAGCTGCAATTCAACCCTATGTTGTGTATGCGGATTCGCCTCTGCCCGCTCATCGACGTGTACAGGACAGCACACTGCAACAGAGGCACAAAGTGTCACCACTGGAGCCACCCCCTCTGTGCACAAAAGGCAGATGATGCCTTCTGCAGCCAGTACAGCCCAGCAGGGCAGCTGGCAGCTGGAGCACCAGCATACCTGTGGTTCTTAGGGACACCTATCAGACATTAGAGAAGAAGTTATGCATCTTAACATCATAAAAAGTCCTACAGTTTGTAGAGGGGGAAGTGAGGTTTAGCAATAGAGAACTGCTCTTGAAGAGAGGTCAAAAGGATTGCCACAGCAATAACAATTGCCATCTAAGTAACAATGAATCCCTTACTCCACAAACTTACTTACAGTGAAATGGAAAAAATGAACAGCTGATGAGGTCTCAGTCAATGTTCAGAAAGGATCTGGGTACTTCTGAATAGCAAATGCAGCACAAAGGTAGGGGAACACACTTTTTACTAGTGGTGTTATGGCACAAGTGTCCGTGTAAGTTGTGCCTTGTTCCCATCACTCCTACGTCATCACTTCTCTGTTCTGGCTGCAGAAGGTCTTGCTCACCATTTTATGGTACACATGAATTAGGGATTTTTACCTGAATTAAGGCCCCGGTATCTTCACTGAGTTTGTCATCATGTTTAAACTCCACTGTCACTGCTTTGTCACAGTCAACTGCTGCCATCTCCACGTCTGTGGTGTTGTTCATGTAAATGGCCCCAAAGAAGTCTGTAGCCCTGAAGCCTGCAGCCAAATTGAAACAGAGCATTTAATTTAAAAATGGCAAATTAAATTGACATCACTTACTGAAGCATGAGCCATTTTTCCTCAGGGCTTTACAGCCTCAGGAGTCCCAACAACTGTCCTTGCTGATGGCATTTCTGAGAGCTGGAGAAAGGGAAAAGTTGTGACTTGGACACCCAGGGTTTCTGCACTGCTGGCTTGGCCTCTTTGGGTGTGTCCTTTTCTAATACTTGTATTTGAGCTAAGAATGAATGAAAGAAGCTGTATAGACACAGGAATGTCATTTGAGTACAGAAACGAAGGCACAGGTCAGTATCCAGCACCAACACCTTTTTTACAACTTCCTTGCAGTCCATGCTGTGTGCAGAGTGAACAGAAGCCTTTCCCAGACTTGAAAATCAGTTATTAAGGAGGCAAATACAGGAAGTACTTGTGTGTGTATATATATGTACATAAGTAACAATATATATACAGCCATAGATTTTATCAGTCTGTTCAATTAATTTTCAAGAGGTACATAATGAAATCAAACCAGCCTGATCTTACAAGTGATTTGCATGACAACACATTATTTAAAATTCATTCCCATGGGTCCTATTACCTGTACTTGTCCGAACCCTCATTGTTGCATCAAATCCCATCTTTTTTTGGATGTCCTTCCTGAGGTCACTTAAGAACTGGGGGCTGTCAGTATCGAGCTGCAAACACAAAGCAGAAGGTTCAGAGGTTCAACACCAAAGGGCAGCAGCACAGCAGTGACCCAACATTCCCTCCTATGATCCCCATCTCCTCCCAGCAAATCTGCTCACAGCTCTTGAGTCCTCTAAAAAGGATTTCAAATGTGGATTGCTGTTATCAGAATGAGGTATATGCAATTGTCTACCACTCATCACCAGACCTGAACATTAACTGGACCTTCTTGCACTTAACCTTTCAGCAAAATCTTAGGATGCCAACCAGCTTATTACTACTTCAAGATCCAAACTTGAGCCTGACCTGTCATTGTTAAGTTTCAATTTTATCCCCTGGAATTGATAACCAGGTTTTGCAGACTCCATCTGCTTTTAAGTTCAATGTCCAAGCACACATTGAAATGAGATGAAAAACAACAGCAACCCCCAGCTGTTACTATCTGTAAGGCAGGAAACCCACATCACTTACCTGGAAATTGTTGTACTTGTACAGTGTTCCACCAGTGTACATTGTGACAAGGCCCATGGAGGCTACATCCACGTACTGATTTGGGAAGAGGAACAAATTCACACAGCAGCCATTGGCCACACAATCCTTGGCTAAGGCTTCATAATTTCCCTGTGGCTGGAAGAGGGTCTGCGCAGGAGTGAAAAATATAAGTGCCATCATATTAGATATTGATCACAACTCAAAGGGCCAGAAGAAGACAAAAGGATGAAGTGGAAGTTTGAAGTGAGGCATGCTATCATCAAAAACATGCTTCCCCTGCCCATGGATACAGGGAACACCTCAGTATGTTCTTGGAGAAGCCATGATTACAGAGGCATCATATTAACCAAACACCACTGTGTAAAAGAAAATACAGGAAAGAAGATTAGTGCCCTATTAGACAACTGTAGTGTAACGGCAGTTCCCTCTTAGCTCAGAGCAGAAAATACCTTTTCCTTATCTGTGTTGAGCAGTTTTTTGTCATCTCTGTTTTTCAGCTTCCCTGGTGCTTCTGCAGTCGGCAGAGAAGAGTGGAAGACGAACAATTTCCCAGCACGTTCTGCAGCCTGTCCCAAAGACACCACATTGGCACATTTACTACTGCAGGGTTAACAAGCCCATATTCACACACGGGGGGCTCACAGAACAGTGGGCACTTCCTGCAAGCTCCTCAGAGGGAAAGAGCCTTTCCAGGCTCAGGACCTGACAGAATAAGCCCCCAAACAAGTGGGGCCTTTGCTGTCCCTAAGCAGCAGCACACAGCTTTGCTGGCAGAGGCATTCTGACAGCACTTTCTCCTGAGGCTAAAGGAGGAGTCCCTCTCCTGGAAACTTTCCAATGGGACACAGGCATTGTGCAACAGAGGCATCAAAATACAAATACTCAGACTGGATCAAATTAACAGGAAATGCAGTTCAACAGAAGAATTCAGCTCAGGCACACTGGTGTTCCATACATTTTTGTACATGGGTGACAGTTCCATCCCTGTAGCAGATTCCACATTGAAATCTACACTGCCACCTTGCAGACACAAATCAGGAATCACCATGTTCACAAAACGTTTAGAACATTGTTCTAAACACAAACCGTGTTTCAAAATAAGCTGTGGCAGTCTGGGAAGACAGAATTCTCTCTGCCATGCAGAAACACAACTGAAGTTATGTTAAATGTCAGCACCTGACTTTTAAAATGGCTGCAATTGCACCCCTGATATTTCAAGAACAGTTACTTATGATCATCAATGCCAATTTCTTCAATTCCTTTGAAGAAGCCTTCTGCTGAAGGCTGAAAAACCTTCCAAATACCTGTTTGTCCTGATATGCATGTGGAATTAGTGATATTGGTTTGACAAAATTTCTAAAATATACATATTTTAAACACAATCCATTTATTCTTTTTAGACAAGAACTGTTTCCTTGAGCAAAGGTATTTGCAGATGAATAACTGAGTGAAAATCCTTACAAATTAAAACTTAACAATAGTGAGCTAAAGAAAAAGTTTAATTAAGAGCTGCTTTTTTTTATAGCCATCATCAGAGGATATTTACAATTATGGCATTTAAATCTGTTCTGTAGAAGTCTCTTATTAGGAAAAAGCATTCAGATGTGCTTTGCACACATACCTGCTGATAGTATGAATAAATAACAAGAAAGCAGGTATTAAATCAATAGATAAAAAACAGATTTGAGAAATGTTCATTTTTGTTTCGGCAAATTTATGCAATCAAAGTTCATGCTTTATTTGTAGAAAGCTTGCAGATAAATCTACCATTTTAAAGCACCACTGGCTGTGCTCTGCCCCTACAAATCTTGTGGTGAACCAGGGTGGTGTGAATTTAACTGGCAATGCAGCATGGGAATGCCAGCACTTCAGGGGATGTCCTGGACATACAGAAAACAACTGGGCAGCATCTTGGCCTGTGGATTCCCTGCCAGCTGCACCCAAGCTGGGAAACGAAAACCCTCCAGCCATGGCCTGATTCAGTCACAGACAGAGAGGTATAAATATTCTGCTTTGCACAACAAGTTTTGCAGAAGCAAGATAATAACCAGAGCTAAGTCTGATGATGTTATTATTATTATTATTATTGTACTCACTCTCCTGCAAGGACTGGGTATCTGTGCAAACACAAGAGTACGGATTTGATCTGCTGTGGTAACTTATCATGCCTTTATTTCTCTTAAACGCTGAACTGACTCCCGCTCCTCCTCCTGAACATCCCTCCTACACAGAATAGACTCTGGGGACTTGTTTCCCTCAATAAGAACATCTGGAAACAGATGTTCTCCTTGTCAGTTCTTATTCTGACTGCAGCGGTTGGAAGGTACTGTTAGAATAATGGAACATTAGTGATGGAAACAATCAACAACCTTTATCCCCCTAATTTCCCATTGTGATGGGACTGGCTCTTATCAAACCAGATTTCAAGCTGCTTCACTGACAAGACAGGAATGTTCTAACCTTTAGTGCCTCCATGCCAGCCTGGATAACGGGAGCGAAGATGGTCTCACTCTCATTAGTGTCTGCAAACAGCTCTGGAATCTGGTCCAACAAGCTATGAAAGAGAAAGCATCAGTGTCTCAACTGGTCAGTGGAGGGTAATCCCCAAACACATTTTGTAATATACCAAGTTTTCACACAATAAAAATATTCCTTGCTCAATTTCTTAGGATCCCAGCCAGAATAAAAGAAAATTCCCTTTTTTTTTTTAATTCTATGAGATGCATTGTTCCAAAGCTTGTAACCTAAAGGAACATGCAATAAATAAAAAAATAGCTAACCATTAATTAGTTCTGATGTGCTGTAAGGACTTCAGAGTCCTAAGATCATATCCAGGTGCACATTATGTGCATCACAAGAGGGAAAACACAATGTGGCTCAGAGCCTCACCCCCCTCCCAGTTCTGAGGCAGCATAGCTGAAAAGGTGCTTTACACCTGGTTTTACAAAAGGTTTACACCTACATAAACCTTCCAGGTCAGCACCAGAAGGCTGTGGCTATTGCTTTTTCTTTGCCTTAGAGGAGGAAACACAGGGCTTGAAGCATAAGCATCTGCTGGCTTCTGAAGTATTTCAACAGATACCTGTATGCCCCAAAACCCAACTGACTAAAAGGCACAATGCACATCATAAGCATTCACATCTTACTCTCATGAAGTATAATTATACTTTACTTGATAATAACTGATCGGGATTCCTCAAAGTCAACAAGGAAACCATCCAGCAAAGGAACAAAAACTTCTGCCACATCCGTGACCACCATCATCTGAGGCTGAGCTAAGCTGCTTTTGACATTGAAGAAGTGAAGGACCTTGTTATAAGTGACAAAACCAACTCGAATTGCTGAAGATTCTTCTTGCTCTTCTCTGTAAGAAAAACAAAACCCAACTAGTTATAATTCTGAAATCCTGACCTTGCAATAAAAGCATTCCTTTGACATGCAAGGCTGCTCCCTGATCATTATCTGTACTGGGAACAACAAAGCAAACAACAACCAAGCAGATGTAATGGCCTCAATCTTTGCCTTAGGTCAAATTCAAACACCCCAATAAAATCAACTGCTCTATTGTTTTACTTTTTAAAAAAAAGTTATAAAGTTACATCAATCCTATCAATGGTGCATCCCATTCATACAGTCAAAAATCCCCAAGATAAAGAATAAATCATGTTGACATCATAACATGGGAGAGGGAGAACAGCACAATTAGTTATGGAGCTTGATGGGGACAAAGTGCTATTCAATTTCTATACATACAGCACCTTGCTACTCCAAAGAGAAGAATCCACATCATCCCAGTCCCACAAGTGTTGCATACCAGGTGTTTGAAACCTTTATTCCAGGTATTGCTCTTAGTGTCAGTCTGTACTGCCCCACTTCAACTAAGTTCTAGCACTGTTTTAAAAATTTGCTTTAAACAGCCAATTGTCTCTGTAGCTCACGCACTACTTAGTCATTTTCGCAGACTCACAAGGAGAAACCTGACCCATATGCATAGAAATATTTTTTTGGGTTTTATTTTTAATTATGTACCTAAAAATCATAATTGCGCAATGGATTACTCTGATTTTCTCAACTCATAAGCACATTTCTACAAACACATTTCTCAGTATTTCTCAAAATACAGTCAGGGAGGGGTTTCTTGTTTGGAACACAGGTTTGAAAACATCTGCTCTAAAATTTCAGCAGTTCTTTTTCTGCACAGATTTCTTTGGTACCCCAAGTCCCACCTCTCAAAGATACAAGCTCAGGGTGAATTCCCTGCAGAGGGTTTTTCTCTTGTGTGGGAACAGCAGAATATTTCCCCAGGTGTCTTTGTCCAGCAACAAAAAATGAACACACAGTGACCTCTGTCTAAGCAACATAGTAAAATTTTCAGCACAGATTTTGGTGGAATGCCTTAGGTAAGTCTTCTTTTAAATTAATATTGTTTAAAACAAATCTAAAAAAACTGAATGGCCTGGTTTTCTTTTTTTTTTAAATTGATTTTTTTCAGTGGACATGAAAACTTTGGCCCAAATTATTTCACAACAGATCTTGCACAGTGCTGGTGAAAAGGATGCATATGACTCTTTTGTGATATGGATATGCTTGCTTTCTTTCCTGCTCTGCTTGCCCTGTTAAAGTTTCTAAACTGCCAAATGCTTTTTTGTTACTCCACTCATGCCTCTTATTTTCTTCAGAGTCGTGACCAATCCTGACAGAAAACTCTGAGATATGTTCAGGATAATATCAAACACTTGTGTCTCCAGCGTAGTCTTCAGTGAAAAACTACTTTATGATGGCCTTACATGGGCAGCTGATAAACTAAACCCCCATCCTGGACTGGAATTTCTTTACAGCACAGGGATCCCAAAAGGCCATAAGAAAAAAAAGATTTTTAACATACCCCAGACTGTCCCAAGAATGTCATCTCCCACCCTTCCTCATACTGCTTTCTCCATTTCTTAAGTCTGTTCTCCCTCTGCAAGCATTGTTATTTAGAAAGCATTTTCTTTTTTGATGTTCTTTTTTAAATACACCTTTATATATAGACAAGAAACTTGTCTACTTTATTTTTCAGTCTTTCACTGCTCTCATTTCCCTACGTGTCTGTGTTATTTAAACCCTACTGAAAACTACACTAATACACCAAAAGCTACATTAAAATAGTACACTATCATTAATATTGACCAGCAGTAACACTACTGCTGTGTTTCATGCTCACAATGCACACGTGCTCTATTTCATAAAATGGTTGTTGCCTACAAGATCTGTTCTCTTAGATACAACCAAAGACAGAGAACTCTCACAGTGCAGCAAGATGCTTTATAAGTTTTGCTAATTAACAGTAAAAGCTAAAGATACAAGCCACCAGCACTTTGGCTTTAGAGAGTCTGGTGAGAGACTCCTGAGTATTCTGGTTTGGGCATTTCCCTGCTTAATTCAAAGAGAAAAGCAGGACTGCAGCAAAGTGAAGTGGAAGCTATGAGCTGTGACTGAGCTGATAACACCACTAGAGTTCACTGCAAGAAAGGAAAGGAATGCAAGCTCCACGTGCAGTAGCACGGCAGATTTTTTCTGTTCATACAGTAAGCTCAGACATCCAAGTGTAAGAATTGCCAGCAGTGTCAAAAATTAGCATTTGGTCACTATCTCTCAAAAAACTCCTGTACTGGAAATTCTGACATTTCCCATAGCTTGGGTTTGCCTTCCAACATGCAAAGCTGCACGAGAAGTGCAGAGCAGTGAGTTAAGCCAAGCACACTAATGTCTCTACCTTGGAAGTTTATCTAGCAGAGTCTTCAGTTCATCACATATGAGTTTCACTAGGCCACTCTTTATGTTTCTGTACGATACATCAATCATGAAGATAAAAGCCGGTGGATTAGGAGGCTTCTTGTCCTACACAGAGAAAAAAAAAGACCATTCACAGGGAAAATTAGACAGTGTCTGGTTATAAGGAAAAAATTTAGAGCTGGTACCATACATAGTGTTCAGTTGTTGGAACAATGCTATGAATTGTAAACAGTAACTATTGCAGAGAGCTGATACGTATTGGGTAAAGCCCAGTCCTTTTAGAACAAAACATTATCACTGGAAAACAGCATCCTAATGGAATAAAATATCTAAGGGGTAACAGTTCATTAGATAAGATGAAGCACAAATGTCTCTGCTGGAACTCAAATGGTTAAACAAATTTGCATTTTGGCTTTTTTTTGTACCCCTGCTTTCCTTTGGGAGTTTCTCTAATCCACAGTGGTGTAAGTGGCACACAAATCGTGTATACGCTACTGACACAAGTTTCTCTAAGTGAGAAAAAGTAAGTGGAAGGTTTGTGTAAAAAAAAGAAAGTACCGCCAAGAGATGTACCTAGGAAGTTAATACAAAATGAATAGAGACAGAGTAAACATCACACTCCCTAAAATGAGTTTTCTCAATTCCTATTAAATGAGTGGTAGTTGTTACTTGGTGTGAAATTCAGGACAGACTTTTCATTACTGTTTCACTTCCTTCATATTGAGTTCTGACTTCTGACTTGTTAAACTAAATCCTAGAAAAATTCCAGTTAAGAAAAAAATCATCTAACCCTTGAATTATGACTTATCCTTAGTCCCTGGCAAACTTGAAACTCAGCTGAACATTATACCCGTGATCTCACTCATTTGACTCATGCAGATCAGGATTAATTCCAGCAATCCAAAACCAGGCAGTTCTTTTCAAAGTTGTTCTGTTTACTGTACTTGGATTCTTGATTCAGAAACGGCACCAAAAACTGCTTCTAAACTCTTGTATCAGATCAGCATTTAGAAAGAATCTCTGCCTAAGTTCTGACAAATATATGGCAAAAATGAGGACTTGTGCTCTCACCACATGCGCTTAGCAGGAGTGCAATAACGCAAACCAGCTGGGATTTGTTAACATTCTTGTAGCTGTTCATCCTTGTAATTTGATAAGCACAAAAGGAAATGACTTCTCAGTTCTGATCTTGAACTGGATTTATAAAAGAAGGGAACCTCTGCAACTTGGTGCCAAATGAAATGTGAATTACAAAGTAATGCTACTTAGCATTTCCAGTGCAGAGTGTTATTTGGTAAGAGTTCTTTTTTGTAACATTGCAATAAGTCCATGGATACATCTTTGTAGCAAGCAGGCAGACAAGACTGGATGACTTGCCAAGGAAACTGCCTGATTTAAGACACCTGGCAGAAGTTAACGCTTTAGATTTTGATGGAGCTTCACTGGATATACAGTCCCACACATTTCCACAACATCTCACCATAATTCCCTCCTGCTTTGGGGTTTAACCCAGGTTTCAGTCAAATCTTATAGGTTATCTCAGAAATCTCACTGGATTTTAGAGCAGTGCTCTATTGAGCAAGCAGAACTAAACCTTTTCATTTTCTTCATACCAGTAATAATATGATGGTATGAAGAAGATAATGGTAGCTACTTCAAGATTCTGTAGGACCCAGTTGCCTTTTCTAACCTTTCATGGCCTCAGCTCCACTCATAGGAAGAAAATTCTGCCTGATTCCAGCAAGAACAGAAAAATATGTCCCTGCTGGGGTCAGATGAGTCACACTTGCAGTTCTGTAAAATGAGCTGAAGTTTGGAAGGATTAAGTAATTTATGCTTTCAGAAGTATCAAATGCAGTTCTGTAATAAAACCAACTACAAATATTTAGAGTAACATGAGTGGGTTCTGGATTGAGTTCTTCAGTGAGTTGATATTAGAAGAGAGAATTCATTCCACTGTAACTTATTGTTCAGAATACTTAGAAGACTCCTGCCACGAACAGATTACAAGGTCAAATTCTCTTGCTACAGTTTGGGGAAGGCAATTTATGCATGTGTCAGTCTTCAATTAATATTAGAAGAAGACAGTAGAAGACATACATCTGAAATGCAACAATGCACCAGAATTTCAGACACTCCCTGAACAGTGTAACATGCTGGGTAGGACCAAACACATCTCGCCTAAAGACTGGTGATCTGTGATTTTGCTGCACTACTTGTTATTCTTACTTGCTTGTATCATGTTCTGCAGCACAAAAGAACAAAATATTGTATCCTCCACCAATCCATATTTCCTAGAATGCTCCTGGAAACTGATATGCAGCTTACAAGTGCATTTACTCTGAGGAGCTTGTTTGTCCTGCCATAACTCTCTACATTGGTTTGCACACTGGCAATACTCACTCGGCAATAATCTGAAGTAGCCACGTATTCATAAGATCCCAGGGACAGCTCAGGCCTTTCATAGTGGTCTATCCGTTGGCCCATGTGATCCAGGTGTTGAAAGAAGAATGAGGGGACTACAAACCAACACAAGAACAGGAAAAAATATTTATAACTGGGGAAAGAGAGGAACAACACAACAGATTCTTTCAGCAGATGTGATATACTCCAAAGCACTAAGAAGTCAAGTGGGCTTGCACCAACAATTTGCACAGAGCCAGTCTTACAGATGGGTCCTCAATAAATACATATTCAGAATGCTTATTTTTCACATTTTCGCCTGTAAAAGTACAGGTGAGTGTGAGTGAGGGGAATATCAACCTAGTTTCTTAGCCACTTCCAGTCCTTATCAAAGACTGTTTTTTTCTAAGTGCTTTCTGACTAAGACAATGTAGTAATTCCAGCATGATTTAAAATGATACTGCAACTTAAATGCCTTTTTCAGAGCATTCCCAGTGCATCTAAATTTCCCTTTATGAGAGTTGAAATTGTTAACAAACAATGAAATTTATTAATTTCAGAAGTATCAAATGCAGTTCTGTAATAAAACCAACTACAAATATTTAGAGTAACATGAGTGGGCTATGCCAGCACAAATATTCGGTCTCCAGGCAGCAAAGCAGTTGGACCGAGTCTGACAAGGTTCACGTTTCAGAGTTGAAAAGATGACTGTATTAGGGAAAGCACCATACCCCTGTGATCCAGCTGAAGAAATCCAGCTTGATACAAATGTCTAGAAAGGCTAGTTCTGGCAAAGATTTGGGATTTCGCCAAGAGCACAAGAACAGTAATGAGTCACATGCAGCACACTTGAACAAATATGGCATGGTATCTTCTGTGAAAACCAACACTTGTGACAGTAAGATTAATTGCTTATTTAACCATTGCACCCACAATCAAGCACAGGATGAAGCTAACATGGGCCTAAATATTTGTTTCTTGCTGTAAATTTGCATTTCTTACAGAAATTAATGTTTTCCCATAGCACAAAAATTGCTTTCAATTAACAACTCAAGCAGTTCTGTATCCTATGTTATCACAAAATTTTCATCATACCAGACAGACTTCATGAGTCAACAATATTTTTTTTTTAAACTATACTGAACAAATGTTTCCCTTTACTATTCTTGGGAATTGATTTTTTTTTTTCATTTGTCAAAGGAGCCTAGTTACTCCATCTCCCTAAACTATTTTTTATTAAATCAGCAAGTCAAGAAAATAATTTTAGGGATACAGTTTCTTTATAGTCTCATGGAATTGATATGAATCACAGATTAGAGAAGCATCACTTACCATCATTTATACAGTTACAGAATGCACACTGGTACCTCCTGCCACCTTCAATGAACTGCATGAAGGGACACATGTAAGCTTTGCAGCGGTTGCAGCGGATGGGGCCGGTCTCCCCATGGTTTACAAGGTAAAGAGATGTCTGTAGAGGAAGAGGTACAGAGAGGGAGCAATGTAAACATGAAACCACGGAATGCTGCAAAGAGTTATTTCAGATTTAACTCATTAGAGACCACCTGATTAAGAGATCATTTATTGTTCAGCACTCACATGAAAACTGTTGAGTCCCAGAGATCCCCTCAGGGGCTAAAGTCACAAGTTCATGGGCTGTATTCTCATGTTTATCAGACAAAGAATAAGGATTCAGACCAAAACCCCACAACATTTTGCAAGTATTGGAAATTCAGGGCTCCAAGCTGATTTTCTCCAGCAAAGGGTAATTTTTACAGCTCACTAAGAAAAGTCTGCTGGAGTCAGGTCTCTTGGCTTCTCTGTCAGATGGAGCATTTCCTGAAGAAATCTACTGCTGCTTGTCAATTGCAGAAGAGTATTTGCTGAGAAAGCCTCTAATATTTTGTCCTAAATACTGCCTTGTTACATGCTACACTCCAGTTTAAATGATGTCAGGGTCACCAGCTCGAGGGGGAGGTTTAGGAGAAATACTAATATTTATTGAATGAAAGTACATACAGCAAACAAGTACAGTACCTCAAGCACTTGTCAGTTTAATTACACTGACCACGCTTGCTTACAGCCCCTGCCAAAATCCACAGCTAAGGGAAGACATTTTCCAGATGCCTCTTGCCATAAAAACTGCAGCAATTGAAAGATTCCTGTGATTATTCTTAAGAGTTAGAAAAGTCATACTCGAGACCACCTCATAAATGCAAATTTGCTCAATTATTTGTCAAACACTGATGTATTTTTATTTTTTGTTCTCTTACTCCCTTTATCCCCAACTAAAAGTCTCAAAAGGTAGGAATAAGAAATGTCCAGAGTTTGGACACAGCAGATCTCTACACGAACAAAAATGCTGACAATGCCTTTCAATGAGAACACATCACAATAACACATTTTTTTTTTTTTAATAATTATTTTGTCCCTTCTTAAGGAATGGGTGTATTTCATCTATTATATACTTTATTTTTTACTGCTGCATAAGGATGCATTTTGCCAAGCATTTCTCCATACAAGCAGATTTTTATTATATGGGTTTTAAGTGCTCCCTCCTGCTCCACTGATAAATTCATTTGCTTTGTGTTCTTTCCTCTATGTAAATTGAGTTTAACCCAAATTAACCAATAATGCCAGCTGGCAAATATCAGGGTCATTTTCAGACATGAAAACCTTGGCCACCAAACTTGCTCGTCAGCCACAATGGCTTAATAAGGTTTAGAAGTTCTGGGTTTTGTTCATTACTTGGCAATTTTCTGATTATCATTCCACTGTATTAGTTTAATGAGACCTGGATCTGGTTTGCAGTTAATATTATCATAATATCTGAGTTGGTAGGGGAAACAACCAAGAGTAAACCAACTCCTGATGCATTTATACACACTGATTCAGTAACCTTGTTTTGATACATTTAATATTTAATGTATCCAAGAAAAATTCCTCCCCAAAATGTTCACATTTTGATATATCAAAATTAAGACTTTTACCTAAAAGGCATAAACAAGAACAATTAAAAAATAAATGCCATGAAGTTCAGAGCCCAAGTATCTACATTCTTACACACATGTAATAAATAACCTTCTTGAAGACAAAAAAATTAGGAAAAAAAACCAAACAAAAAAACCCACAACCAAGAAAGCAACCCCAAGAATTAAGCCAACTAAAAGAGTAAATATGTACATGACAGATTTACAGACTTTGTCTAACAAAGAAAATATTTTAAAGCAGCTCTATTTGTCTCCTTACCAACTGATTAATTGGAATTTGTTAAAAATAAATAGAATTTACATCTTAGTGTTTTCTTCAACACTTCAGAATATTACATCGATAATTAAAAGATTTAATGAAAAAGCTATCTGTGTGATAACTGCAGAAGACCTCAGACCAGAAGCATCAAAAATCCACTTCTTGATGAGAACAACACAGTTGTGAAAGAAACTTCATCTCCAAAAAGCTGCAATCTTTCAGCACATTGCGCTGTAGAACCAGACATCCCACCATGCCATCAAGAGAATTTCTATTTCTGTGTGTAAAGTGCTATTGCACTTCCAAACATCAGAGTAATTTCTGTCAGGATAAAATAATTTTTTTTTAAAAATTAGACTTTTTTAGCAAAAAAATAGATTTCTGTGGGAATGTACAAAGGCAAGTAATACTGTGCATGCACAAAGTCCTGAGTTTAAATTAAGGATGCATAAAAGCAAAACAGAAAAAAAACCCAAAGAAAAAGTGATACTGAATGGGAGAGTCTTATTTGGTGTGCTCCTCTCTCTGTAGATGTCACTGTACACCAGAAGAAAAAGCAGAGATCTCTTTATGTTCCCATCAAAATCAGTGGCATACTCTTATAGCAGCAGGGGAATGGAATAGGATTTTTAATGGGGCAAATTTTGAATCTTGTTTTGTTTTTAAGCAAATGCAACAGTGCTGTTTCTTTTGCCTTTCCACTTACAAAGCATCAACATTTTCTTTCTCTCTTGTCTCAGAGAGAATCAGTTCCGCTGGGAGGCAAACATTGTAATTTTAGGTTAAAGCAAGGGAGGATTGGGTGAGAGATGGAAAATGCTGCAAGGGACCTGCACAAACTTTAATTTCTCTGGAACTTTGAGGCCCCACTGTAGTGCAAGCTCTGAGAGCTGATCTGATAAACCATAACTTAACCCCAGATATAACCACAATAAGAGGAGTTTTATTTTGGAAATATTTCAGCAAGACCATCTCTTAGGAGTCAGAAAAATATCACAAAGCAACAGATAGACATTAGTGGCACAGCTCCAAGACAAAATACATCCGTAGGAATTTCCAAAGGGACTGTAACCTGCACTTTAAAGTCTGAGAAAGCTGAATTTCTATTGATTGCTATAAAAATGAAGTCCTGACATGCTCCTGAGGGTGATGCCTGCAAACTAGCACCTTATTCATATTGCAGGATCTGGACCACAGCTGAAAATTTTAAGTGTAGGAGTAAGGATTGTGCTAAAGCTCCAGATCATCACGGCACATCTCTGGGAAAGCACTGTAAAGAGAAAAATCCTAAGAGAGATCCTCTGGAGAACAAGAGAGATATATATATCATACAGATAGTGAAGAAAATGAGCCATTTCTCAGACAACAAAACACAGGCCAGTGTCTCTATCACACCTTTACATTGTAAGCAGTGCTTCTAGAGTTGTTACTGACAACTGTTACTGATGCAAATCTAGTCATTAAAATATTCCTATGAAAGTTTCAAGACATGCTATACAACATAACTTTCTACTCAAAGGAAAAGGCTGTTTCCAAGCATGCCACTGCTGCCCCAGGAAAATGTTGTGTTAATTAGTACAGCAAAAAGATGACAAAAAACTCCACTGGATAATCAAAGAGAATTCTGAAATATAACACTGATGTTTTTGGAAAAAAACTAGGTCATGAACCAAAGTGTCTCTGTTTCCTAGCACTGTTGAAGGGGTTTGTTTTCTTTTTTTTCTATCACCATAGATTGCTTTTGAGAAAGATTAACCAGTCTACAAATAATCCCTTGGTTTTGAGTTGCTTTACTGATTCACATTAAAACGTCAAGAAAGCATTTCCCTTTGTGATGTTCCCACTGTCTTTTATCAGAAGCCAGTCCTTCTGAAGGCAGGAGGTATTTTGCCTGTTCTTGGTTTTCAGATGTTGAACATGCTCAGCTTCCTCAGCTCATGACTCAGGCTAATTTGGACTATCTCCTCTGCAAGGTTCACAGCAGGTTCAACTATTTTCCATACCACGCTTCTTTTCCATTGATTTCCTTGTTTGCTTGCAGACTGCAGTAAGGCTAAAGCATCACCCATGTGATGCAGGGTCTGTCTTCTGGCTCTAGCCTGGTTTTTACAGACCAGATAAAAATGCCAAAAGCTTGTTCCAATCTCCTTGCTCAAAGCCCCTCCAGGTCCAGGCTGCACTCAGAGCACTCTGCATAACTGCAAAACACATCATGGCATGGTAGCTGAATTTCAAGGGGACACTGCACAAGGGACATGATTCAGTGTGTAGGAAAACTAGAAAACCATTTATAAGCTTCTGTGCATCATACCTCAACCTATCCCTGAAATCCTTACTCAGGGTTCTCTTTTTAAGGGGAATATGGCAATTAAATGCAGTGTGAAGAGTAAACAGAGGCTACACTCTATTCAACATGACAAGAAGGATTCATAGAAGTTTGACAAAGGGGGGAAAATACATGTAATAATAATAAAAGGTTGATATAAAAAAATACCAAAATTAGTTACCTTAGTTTTTTAAAACTTCTGTATCATACAGGGGACAGAAGGAGAAAAAAAAAAAGCAAAAATGTTCACTGCCCATGCCAGAGAGAGGCACCCCAAGTTCTGCTGGTCATGGTCCCAGGGTGGGAGTCCCAAGTGTTAACAGGGCAGTGCTCTGCTGCACCTCTCAGCTTTGCAGTGCTGACTGCTCTTTGGATGCAGGGACAGGCTGTATCTCGAGGTAAGGCCAGCAGCCAGGACTGACTGATGATAGAAGCAGGAGCGTGATATTGGCTAATCAAGAAACAGTGCTGCACAACACACTTCCACAATGTTAGCACTTGAAACCCACCAGGTGTCAGCCAGACCTGCCTCAGCCCAGTCCACCCTCCACCCAGCAGGAGTGGGAGCTGCTGCAGAGGCACAAACCCAAGGGGAGAACAGAGGCCAGACAAAGATGCCCTAGGACAGTGCTGCTACTGCTGTTAGCACCCCTGAAGGTGATAAGCACATGTTAATCACATGCCAGGGCTGAGGTTCAGGGCTGTGCCAATCCACAGTTCCACTTCCCATCTTATCAGTATCACAGGTGGTCCAGCACTGCAGCCCTTGTCTGAGACTCTTAGGCAAGATTGTCACACTAGCTGTAAAACCACTGAAAGTAAGTCAGGCAAGTTTCAAAAAGCTTCTCTACAGAAATAAGTAGTAATTACAAGGGATTAGTTTTACTGGTCATAAGATTTTCAAATTAAAATTAAAGTTGGATTTTCAGTGATATGATCTCTGTCCGGCTTATTTTACAAAACTAAACAGAACTCTTAAAGACATCTCACCTATGTACGATTTCTGGTTTTTGGCAAATCACTGCAGGAGAGTTCTAGAGGATCTTCAAAAGGTCAGACTGAATTTGGGCACAAAATACAGATTTCTGGACAGGCCAGTTTCTTGCTGTATGGTGCTGTATGATTTATCAAGGTAAATTTATCCTCTCATAATTTTTAAGATAGCTAAATAAATGATAAATCCAACACCACAGTTTAAAACACAGACACAGCCTGCAAAATACAAAGATAATGGGTTACTTGGCACATTAATTTTGGTTTAAAAAGTCCAAGACCATTTAAAGCAAACAAAGCCATGACCATTTCTGTATCTTTAGGACAGGCAATAAAGCAACACTCCAAACAGTGCTCATGGACCATGCAGCTCTAGGTTTAGAGAACCACTATTTCAGTTTATAAATTAATCTAAGAGTGCTATAGGGGCTTCTGAAGCAACTCCTTCCAAGATGAAATTCTGTAGCAGGATATTATCAATGTGATTCACATCCTCACAGCAACAACAAAACCAAAACCCCTCACTGGATTTCAGATCCATTTTGGCCTGCTGGGCTATCAGCAACTTTAGGGACCAATTAGGTGTTGGGAATTTTTCCTTTTTATACATACACACACATGTAGGTGGATAGGCAGATGTGTGTCCATATACATAATGCATTTTATCAGCATACGAGAGAAAAGCAATTGCTGACCTGAGATCATGCAAGAAAATCTAATGAGTGGAAGGTTTCCTTCCTTCTCAAAACCAGAGCTGTTTTTCTTTTGTGAGAAGGCATTACTTTGACTTTTTAAACTGACTACTCATGTTTGCATTCCTGAGAACTTTCACAACAGGAATTGTCTGGTTCCTGCTTTTGCACAGTCAAATATATTAAAGAAAGAAACTTTAATTAGAAAAAAAAATGTTTAGGAGTATTTTAATTAGAGATGGAAAGAACAGTTCTGCAGCCTTTCCTGGACAATATTTATTAGTGAATGCACACCTTTAAGGCTAATGAATTTATTTCCACTGTAATCAGCAGGAACTGGGCATAGTTAAAGAGTCATGCTACATTCCCAAGCCAACTGGAGCTAGCCAATTGCCACAGGAGAACTTACAAAGTACAAGGAGAATTTTTGTTATGTGAACAAAAAGCAGCACTGAACAGCTTCACCTCTGTAGCAAGGACATTCAGGATGAGTTAAATGCCCTTTATAAAAAAGTCAAGTCCTTTCTAGGATGGTATTTTTGAAGGTCAACAGTAAAACTAACTGTTACTTCACAAATACAACATCAGGTCAGAATGTTCCCAACTCTGAATCTCTCTTCCATGAATACTTTTGCTACTATGATAGCTGGTATGCTTCAAGTAGACTCCAGAACCTCCAAACATTATTAATATTTGTACTGCAACCATGCTCCTCTCTTCTGCCAGCACAGCTGAGTGTCACAACTTGTGTGAACTGAGTTATGGCAATGTGCTGCTCTGGGCTGGGGTACATCTAGTTTTCCTTACAGTGCCTGGAATGGGCCTGTGCTTTGGATGTGTGCTGAACACAAGGATGTTAACACAGAGATGTTTCTGTTCTTGCTGAGCAGGCTCACCCAGGGCCAAGGCCCTTCCTGCTTTCCACACTGCCATGCTGGGAGGAGACTGAAAGGAGACAGCCAGGAAAGGGGAGCCCAGCTGATCAAATATTCCAGACCTATGGCCTCATGGTTAGTATATAAAATGGGAGGAAGAATAAGGAGCGGGGACATTTGGAATGATGGTGCTTGTCTTCCCAAAGCACCATTACTGTAATGGGGTCCTGCTCTCCTGGGGATGTTTGAACACCTGGCTGCTCATGGGAAGTGTGAACAAATACCTTGTTTTCTTTCCCTTTGTCTTTGTCTCCTGCCATGAGTTTTCCAGCTTTTACCCTTCCCATCCTCTCCCTGATCCCACTGGTGGGGGAGTGAACTGCCTGGGGTTAAACCATGACATGAGGAAAGTAATCCTGTGAAGGACACAGACCTGCTCTACTGAGATGATCTGTGCCTCTACTAAGCAAGCACACAACTTTCATGCGATAACACACTTTACATGGTGGCACCCAAAACACAGCATTGCATAATATCAATAGATAGATAAAATATGTGTAAACTCAAAATGCAACAAAAACTCCAGTTTAAAAGGGAAATACAAACCTTTCCTCTGGAACTTAGTCAACAATAGTGTGTTCTGACTCTCTGGAATTTTCAAGCGACAGATCAATAGCCCAAGCAATTTTTAACCTGAATGTCATTTTTTTTTGGCAAAACAAATTATCAGTATTATTAGCCAGCTAATTAAATGGCTATAACTATTACTTTATATTTCCCTTTTATATGTACTGCTGCTTAGTAGCATTTTTCTTTGTCATTAGAATTGTCATTACAATTTTCAAGGGCAGTCACAGACTCTGACTTACCAGAAACTACTTACAACATCCTTATAAAGGCTTTTCTCCATCTTAATTTCAAATTTGTATAAAATCAGTGAAGAGCTCTGATTACAATATAAGATTACATAAATGTCATATTTTCAAGTCACTGTCCTCATCTCCATCAGAATTACATCCTTACCATAACAGTGGTGCAGGGACCAACATACCACTGAAGTATTTTAAAGGGTACATTATAGGACTGTTTTTCAATATACACCAAAACCCAATAGACAGAAAAAAAGCAAATGAGAAAATTTGCTTCAATTAGAAGAAGCTCTGCTGCAAAAGCCACGGCTAAACCTGCCTCTAGTTGAAGAGTGCAGTTACAGGCTAATAAAAAAAACTTTCTCCTTGATGATGAAGCTTTGGGAAGAAATCCAATTCCAAATGATTTACTACCAAGTGCAGACCAGCACAGGGCATACTCCATAAAGAAAGCCTCATCTAGTGCAGGATTTATTCACCTCTAAATTAGGCATTGTGAAACCAAGCTTACAGCACTGATCTCCAGAGTGGTGTAACACTTTCTGGGTGAAGCACCTGCAGACGATTGAGAGTTCTGGGCACTTCACACCATGAATGGCAGAGCCTGGCACCTCAGAGGAGCTTAGCTAAACCCCCAGACATTAACATGCTACTGGTTAGCTGAAAAAAATTAAAATAAAACAGCTTTGACAGAGTAACAAAGATTGCCCAGCTCCAAGCAGACTTAAAACTATGAGCCCAAAGTCTCAGTTCTCTCCCAGACAAGAGCACCAACAAGGATGCATTGGAAATGGGTGTATTTTAATATCTGGAAAATGTGTGTTTAGGCTCACACCACACTACATGTATGAAGGTACATCACATATGCAGGGCTTCTACTCCCACCATGTTTTAGAACAAACACAACAACCCAAAGACACTGACAGAATCATTCCCTGCTGGATCTTGGACAACCCAGACACCAGAACACACAAAATAATCCATGCAGACAGCAGGACAGAAGTGTCAACAGCAGCTCTTCCAGAACCTTTTCTTCAAGCAATTTCCTTAAAACTATTCTCTTACAAACATTATGGACAATTTTCCTGTCTAACTCTGCTCTTGTGGAGAGATGTCACAATGTTCTGTCATGCAGCCATGCAGATAAGCATGACCTAGTCGATATAATGTAACCCTTTTAAAGTAATAACCTTGCAACAGAATCCCTTGTTAAAAGCTCTTAAATCAGCCAAGCTCTCAGGCTCTATGCCCTAAAAGCCTCCTGTGAATAAGTAACCAAATAAAAGACACAAATCAAAGTGTAAAACCCAAATGATGGCTTTTTACAGTGAGTAGGTGTTATCAGCAAGCATCCCTGTTCTTCAGAGTCAGCTTATTAACACATTCCTAATACAAAGGAGCCCTCAGCAGGATGTTTAGTAGGAATAATACATCTTGCAGACTAAGCATTCCTCACTCTCTTCAAACCAAAGTTCTGCACAAGCACATCACTGCTAATGAATGTGTGTGTCTATCCAAACACCTGCTTCAAACTACAGCCACAGCCTCTCAGGGACAGCAGAACCTGAGTGCCACAGAGCCCAGAGGAGATGGGAGGAGCATGAGGACTTCCCAAAAACAAAAGCTACACTGATAGCATTGGATCACATTTTCAGTTATCCACCTCACTGGACTTTTAGCTGCTGCCAAACTTGCAACTCCGTCTAGGAACCCATACTATCATCCCTGCAAAAAATCAGCTTTCCTAACAGCTCAGCTGCACTGGGTCTTATAAATTTCACTATTTTGAAAAGATAAAATGGCTTTTAGCTCACGAGTACCAGCATTTCTGAGAAGCAATTTTTTTCTCTTAACTAGTTAATTAATTGAGGAGAAAATGGAAGTGAAATATTATATTCCCACCAATAAATATTCCTAAAAGATAATAAATTTAAATAAATAGGAAAGAACATGGCAGAGAACAGACACAAAACTACTAGGGAGCAAAGAAGGCAGCAATTTACATATTTAAACATCTAAAGCCAGAGATAATTATTTTAAATTGTTTATATTGGATTTTACAACATGAAATACTCTTTTAACTAACTTTTGATAGCAAGTAGTATTAATGTTAAATCAAGATCACGTGGTTTATTCAGGCTCTGGAAACAGTCATCCATCTCCAAAACAAATTCATGTAGGGCTTGGTCTAGGATGATAACTGTGAGAGCTAGTTTATTTTTATAGACTGTTGCTAAAACACTGGTGGACTAAAAATAAATTCTGTCAAACAATGATACCATACTCTCAGCCTATAACCAACAAATACTTTCCACAGATTATCCAAATCAGGAGAGTGAAAAAGAATAGTTATTTTTGAGAAATAACAAATATGGACTTGGAAAGATAAGACTGTGAAATTTGTAGTGCTTTTAAGACACTGGCAGAGGAGGGAAGGCATGAAGGTTTTCACAGCCTTTGTTTCTAATGATAAATAGTGCACAGGCAATGTTCATTAGTTTATGATTTTCTAGATTGGCTGCAGGTTTTTTGTAGCAGCCTCTAAAGACTCTGTGCCCTCCATGGATTTGACCCTGCTAACTTTCAGCTTGAGGGCTTTCTGAATAAGCCCCTTTCACTTGCCCTTCTGAGTGCCTGCGTGCCAAGTGCTGCTACCTCACCTGTTCTTGGGGTATCAAACATGACTCTACACCCACCGGTCTCCATTTGTGCCTTAAATTTGCTCTCACGTCTAATTAAACATTTCTGAAGTAAAGCCTCATTTGTGACCTTTTCCTCAGTGTGACAAGTTACTATCTCAATTTTAACTATGGCTTCTCTACAAGGCTCTCATTGTGCAGCTTTACCAGGTTACATTTTTCATTTTTTTTTTTCTTTTCCACTGTAGGGGCAAACCCTGTTTGTTTGGGGATTCACTTGAAACACATTACACTTATTCAAAGACATGCATGAGATCCTTTCATTTACCATCCTTATCTACCAACATTATGATTTCACTTTCTGTTCTTATTTGCTCCTACAGAGATAATTTGTGTACTATTCTTTACTAGAAATGGAGATATCTGGTGTATACATCTTCAAAAGACACCCCTGTTCAATTTTTTGATGATTTTTTGTTCCTGACAATTTTTTCTCAGATCTTAGCTAAAATAAATTAAAAAAAAAAAAAATAAAAAAAAATCACTTTGCATGTTAATATTCCCACTTCACTTTCAGAGACAGGACACCAGTCCCCCTGTGCAGACATTCCACTTGGCCAAAAAGAACCCACAGTGACTAATGAACTTAAACCTGCCTTTCAGACTTTCTGAAATCCCAAATTACCCTTTCCTCTCTGGAAAGCTTTCCAACTGAAAGTGTAAGAAGGCTGTCAAGTCACCAGATCTAAACCTTTTAGCTGGAAACTCCCAGGATCTTGTATCTCTACCTCCTCTTGTATCCTTAGTCAAAAGGAAGCAAATCTCCAGAACTCAATTTCCAGCTGAGTTACTGTCTCCATGAAGGCAATTGACAGTTTGTTTTCTAAAATAATATCTATTACCATTTACAAGTCATCCACCCAAAGGGTGACAGTGTTCAACTAAGAAAGAGAGGAAGGTCTGTACAACTGGGCTCTCCCTTTCATAAACATACCTAATTCTGCCACTGCCAGAAGACTTAGCTCTCTCTCTTATTTCTTAACTTTCTGCTGCAGTTATTGTGTACAACATGCTGTTAATCAAGAAATCAAGACAGATTTTCACCTTGTAACTCAACAGCATGTGATGAGCATCACCTGTAGACACTGTTAAAAGGCACTATCTCTAGAATAGGGTGGATATTCTGAAACAAAGAACTTCCTGTGCCTTGCGGTCACCAGTTTCAAGCAGAACACACCATACTAGGAAGTTCAGAAACATGAATAAGCCCCTGAATGTATTTTACCTCTATAAAAAGCCCAGTTCTTTCAAATTAAGTGGCTTTTCAAAATTAAAGTAGTTATAAATCCCATATGGAAGACCATTTTTATTAGGGTATCTTAAAGTAAGATCTTATTTTGGCAGCAGCAGTAAAGACAAAGGACACAGGGAAGCCATGGAAAAACTGCCTCAGCTAAGGCTGCCCAGCTCTTCCCACTCTAATGCTATCTCCTTAGTTCTTACAATTTTACCAAGCTATAATTGTTCTGACTAAAATTTTCCACGCTGGGTTTTTGCCAATTTTGAGACATTTTTTCAGGCTCCTCCAGAAGAAAGGCTAGGGAAAAACACACTGCTCTTTACAGATTAATGAGCCCCACTGACCTTTCCAACAGCTCGAGAGCACTAACACTTTACAACGGGTGGGTCACCTAGAACGTCTTCTTGCCAACCCCAGGAAAACCCCCCTGAACTTGGCTGAGCACAAATGTTTGGACATATTGCAAATTCATGTATGCAGAAGAGATTTAGATATTAGCAACTCATTGATCACCTTGTCCAAACACAATGCAGGAGACAAGGAAGCCATGTGTGGGAAACATAAAGGACTAGAGGCAGACTCTGAGTGAAAGATGCACAAAAGAAGAACCAACATGAAAGTGGATTTTGTAAATGCCACCTGGGCACAGAAACTGGGATCAAGGGTGGTAAAGAGCAAAGGTTGGCTGATAAAGTGAAGGGGTGGAAAAGTAACACAGGAGTTTCATCTAGGAGAAAATGCAGGGGAGGCAACAAGCCAAGTGTGCACATTTCCCTCAAGAACTGGAAAGAAACCCAAAGTTGCTGTCTAGCAGACAAATGGTGAGACTTCATATCTGCAGAGCCATCAGTAATACATCCTATTTCCCTGTGGACCACAGAGAAGATAACTACAATCTACCCTGCTAAAATAATACTCTCAATTCAAACTACAGAGGTCTGCTGGATTGGAAGTTATCCGTTCTGATAAAGGGCAACATCAGCTTTTTTCTGACATATATTAAAAAAAGAAAAAAAACCACCCTAAGAATTTATAAGCAATAAAACAAAGTTAAAGAAAAAAAAATCAGACTGCAAAACCAAGCACTGAATGTCTTAGCAATTTTAATTAGGCTTTCCTGTGCAGGCAGTTTATGAGGAGTTTTTGAAGACACAATCACATACTACAACTTTGATGAAATCCTTGCTTTTTTCCCATGACACAGCACTCTGGAGGAAATCAATGTAGGACATGAAAAGCAAATGCATTCTGCAGATCCCCTAGAATTTAGAAGCAATGGAGAACACAGCAGATGAAGACCAAGCAAGATAATCCCACAGATGATGTAGCTAAATGCTGCACTTGAAAAATGGATTTATCCCTGCCACTAACAGAATTTTCTGGGGGTGCCAGGAAACCTAGTTAATTGTTTTAAAACCAGAGAACACTGCAGAAAAAATCTGCAGCAGAACTAGGGATATGTTTTGACTTTGGAGGGTCATTAGAGAGATGGTTATGTGAGAAAAGGTTAGTGCCTTTAAATGAGTGCTAAAAAATGGTTGGTTACATTTGTCTTCTTTCTATGACTCAGCTCATCTAAGTAGAAAACCCAATTATCTTCTTGGCCCACAGTGAAATTAAATTATTTTGTAAAGTTCCCAACAGAAAAAATGTGGAGTTAGATTTGAAGAAAGACATCTTAAAATTAACTTCATACAGTTTGTAGTCATCCTCTTTTAACACCTTTGCCTAAACCTACGGAGTTCCAGCAGAGTAAGCAACTGACAAAGCTGGCATTAACTAGAGCTGGGGAAACACCAGAAATCCAGGGGAGTCATCATTTCTGTACCTTTTCCAAATGAAAACTTTTGTCCTTTGAAGTTACACCATGACCCAAGCACACCTCAGTCTTCAGCTACCTCCTTACGGTCGTACCCACTCACAGTCTGAGATAAAACAAGCTCCCTCAACCCAATGCCAGAAGAACAATAATTGGGAATCAGAAGCCCAGAGGACTGATGCTCAGTGTGCCCTACCTCGTTTGGTGGAACAGCAGCAAAGGGCTGGATTACAGCTGCCAGGGGGATGCGGGCCTGCCTGGCCATGTCGGAAGTCACCGGGAAGCAGTAGCTCGTACAGCGGATATAACGGGGGCTGGCGTGGCCTGCAAAACACAGCAGAGCAGAATCAAAGGCTGCCAGAGGGAACCTGTCCACCCCAGCACAGAGCAGAAAAATCAGAACACCACAAAGCAACAAGTGCAGGTGCTACATTAAACACATGCTTGCTCTTCCTCCCATGCAGGCTTCTGTCCTTCTCTCCTCTTTATATCCCAGCCCACTGCCCCTACCTCAGGTTAAATCTTTACTTCCTGAGATTTACAAGAATAAGCCAACAATTAGTTGTAAGAAGAATCTCAGTAGAGATTACTCTGAAACATTCCCTATCTAGGATTTTAGAAGAAAAATATGGACGATATGCTACCTCTCAACACTGTACATAAAGGAATGAGGCAGATTGATCCCTACTATTTAGACTGCTCTAATGAGCTAGCTCTGATCCAGAAAACACTGAGTTTGTCTTAACATCACCATGCTCACCTATATTGCAAAATACAGGGTGCAGAAGTCACCACCACACTTGAAAGAGAACACTCAGCTCAGGTCCCTCAAAGAGAAATTGCTGAGTGCTGCAGATGAGCACTGAAAGGAGTTCAGGAATCAGCTTCCTGATGTTCCCTTTGTAACCAACAAACTGCAGCTCTGCTCAGTTTCTTAAAAGGAATTTCTTGGATCATCAAAACAGCATTATCCCATTCTCAGCTAATGCCAAAAAATACTAGTGTGTTAGTACATTTTATACAGTTTATCTCAGCATTGATAAATTACTGCTGGGCTGAATAACACCATCAGTTTAACCTGTATTAAAATACTGAGCCTGCTGTCAAGAGCAGCATGTGGAAGATTATACTTCCAGGCTCCAAGCAGAAGCAAAAGCAGATAAATTTTTCCTTTGGCCAGCACACATCAACTAGACAGCTTGCAAACTGCCCCCATCACTTGAATGGAAATTTGTATCATAGAAGGTAACAGTGCTAGTCTAGTTTTACTGCTTCTTCTAATGTCCACCTTTTAAATTTTCAGAATAATCTAAAAATTACTTTCAACTTGAAATGTAACATCTTGAAAAATTTTAAGTTAAAAAGGGAAGTCATCTCACTATTCTATTCTTTGAAAGGCCAGGAAGGGTAGAAGACATGGTAAGCCAAGGTGTCAGAATTCAACTCCCACATACCTCCTCCCCACTTTTTATCTGTTCAAAGGAAGTCTGCAATTTCATGCCAAATTTAGAGCAAATATTATCATTTTCAGAGGAGAAATTTGGCAATTTTGTTCTTTGTTTTATTTCATTATGTAAGATTTCCCCTAGAAAGACTCCCAAAGTATTAACAAGGAAGTTACCTTGATCCTGGATCATGCAGTTGGTGGTGACGAGGGGAGGAACTTGTCCTCTTGTGTTTGTGGCATAGACCTGCCCTCCCCTGGCAGCCTTATCATTCTCAATTACTTGAATCTGAATGAGTAAGAAGCAAGACCAGTATGAGGAAGATAAGTCATGCATTCAGCTACACTCATGAACAGGTTAAGATCTACACTAAGTAAGACTCTGGTTGAAGCCTAATTTGTAACAATTTACAATATAACATCATGAAATGTTCATGCAGCTGACTGCTGCTCAAATTCCTTTCCCATACACTGCTCCCCCTTACTTCTGCACAATTCCCTCCCTCAGGTTTAAGGCTGACACTTCTCAGGATATAACCAAAGTTATATAAAGCTGTATTTTGTTCCACACCAGAAATCTAATCATTGGTACCATCATTCTTCCTCTTCCCTCAGCAACCTGGTCTAGAGTGCACAGCTGTGGGAGGCAAGAAGAATGAGAGGGAATTTCTGAAACTGGCTTTGCCACTGCTGCTGGTACCTCATGGAATTGTCTATACACTGCACATGAACTTCTAATAATAACTAGGGAACTTCAGAAGCCTCTGCTGGAAAGCAAACAGAGAAGAAAAACTAAATTAGTTGCATGGAGTCTACTGATCAATATCCAAGTGGAATAGTCTGGGGCCTGTAACTTTTTTTTCATCAATAAAGTTTTTTGTACTGCAATTTAAACATACAAGACATTCCTCAGAGAGCTTGTTAGATCTTCTGCTTGATTACTTTTTCCTGCCTTCTTGGCTTGTATACTTAAAGCTAACTCTCGCATTAGAAAGAAAAAGGTTTTACTCTAAAAGGTACACTGGCTGAAGAAAGCAAATCACTCTGAGATTTAGCTCTGCAAAGGATCAATGTGCCACAGTATTGTGCAGCTAACTGACCTAAATATATCATTGTTCTTGGAAATAACTGTTGACAAAGTCCAGATGCAAGCATTCTATCAACCTCTAACATATGTAAGAGAAATATAAATCAACAATGGCTACAGATAAGAAGTAAATTTATCTGGCAACACTACTATAATTATATAATGTAAATATAACAACAGAAATACAACTGATCATACTTATTCCTCATTCTGAATTAGCTTTTTGTCCTTTACAGATATTGACCCAGATCATATTTCTTTTAAACATTTGTACTGATCCCCTCTGTAAGACTTAAACAAACCTTTTAACCTATTTTAACATAGCTGTTGTAGTCAAGTCTGTTTATGCTGTGTGCATAATTAAAACAAGCTCATGTTTTCATGCCAGACCTCCTTTTCTCCCTGCCCTTCTTTCAAAATTAGACAAGATCATTTTATCCCTCTAATGTAAAAAGCATTGCACTGAAACACTAGGAATGAATAGCTTAAGGGCATTTGTTATTCATACAGACAATTGATTCAGGGGGTTCTTTACACAACACTTTTCAGTTAAAAATTGCCTTTAACAAGGCAATTGCAGTTGTTACACTAACCCCTAAGGGATTATCAACAAGTGTTTTTTCCAAACTTAGAAGGAAGGGTGGTATGAAATTCGTCACTAGGTAAAAAAAAAAAATCTTCTCTAGAAGGACAGAAGAATACCCCAATTTAAAGAAGCAAAACAATTCCACACTAGACAGTGTGAGGCTTTTGCAAAAATGTTTTCCCTGTACAGTAAACCTGCCTCAGCAAGAAGTGTAAGATTCCTTCACCGAGACTAGCCTGCTGTGTGGTAGTGAAAACGATTTTTTTAAAGTAGAAAGTTCTAGGTTGAAGCTGCTTCAAGAATTCTGCCTCTCAGAGGGACCTTTTGACCTGTGCAGATGATCGGCAGAACCACTCTAAGTGTGAGCACAAGAACATTTTCTCCATTAGTTTAGCACACTATTGCTTTTTATTTCTATCAGCTGTTTCCAGTAAAGAAGTTAAATGCTGCCTGTGCCTGACTAGCCTTTTCTTTGCATACAAATTAGACTACTTTCTTTCAGAAAGATGGATGCAACCATAACCTTGTTTCCTCTAGCACCATCCTAAGAGACACTGTCCCACCAGGTGCATGTTCAACAGCACAGCCTCTTGAGCCTGCATGAAACTTTAGCATCAGGTATATTCCAGGCTACTGAAATCTTTACAAGGGTGCAGCAACTGGAAGGATGGCTCAGGCAAATAATTCCAGTTGCCTGAGAAACTCTTGAAATCAAAAGGCAAAGTGGCTTCTGAGTGTGTGACTTCTCAGCAGTGCCAGGACTGCACTTCCAGAGTTCTTGTACCTGTTATTGTGTAAAAATCCTACTTCTGGCATCTGTTAGTGAGTTCAAGCCTTCAACTTGTTCAGAGTGAAAAGAAACGTGATAAGCTGCAGTGAGCACAAATTGTTCTTCAGTACTGGTCACTCCTTAAGAATTCTGTCGAGAATTCCAGAATTCCTAGTGAAGTATTTCCTATAAAGTAATTGGCACATACTCATGTATGAGTTGTCCCATGTCAGACAAAGTTATAAAGCACCTTCAGAACTCAAACTAAATTCATGCACTAATTGACCCAAACCTGGCAGCACAGAGTACAAAACTACACTAATTAGAAACTGCAAGAACTAGAACATACATTGAGAACCAAGCCATGTGTAAGTGCCAATGTACGTTATGAAAAACCTCACCGGTTAAAAAACCCACAATGTTAGCACTGACATTCCTTTATTTTAAATGCAGCAGAAAGCTACATTTATGAAAAATTACAGCCACATTACTTACTGGACTTGGAATAGAGTCAGGATCAAGCTTTTTCTGGGGTGGGCCTGAGAGCTGTGCTGGACCGCCAAGAAAAGCACCAGGATAGGACAGTTGAGATGCTGCCATCTGAGGACCATAGTTTGCTGCAGAGTTACAAATGACAATTCATTTAAAGTATCTAAGTTCCATTATCAATGCTTAGCATCAACTTCGGCTATGCAATTAATTCTTACTCAGCTAAGTGGAACTCCTTCCCCTCTGTTTTCAGCAATGAACAGAAATGGATGTCTGTGGCTCAGTTTGGCTTTAGTTTGTGTTTTTAAGAAGAACACCACCAAATGTCACCATTTTGGCTCCAAAGTTGTCAGGTTTATGTCAAGCAGGACAGCTAGTAGAGATTACCACAGCTACTCATGCCAGGCCACTATCTCAATGATAATCTCTCCACTAACATCAGTCAATGCAAACTGGCATCATTAGCTGGCTTTTAAAATTAGCTTATTTCAGTTACAATCCATTATTGCTATAGTAATGCATTTTTGAAAGCTCCTTATGACAGTACTCCAAGACAGAAAGCAGCCTATACCATTAAAGAGTATAAGAAAAACCCCTTCCCAAAGTATGCTGTGCCTTCATCAATTACTAACCACTAACTCTGTTTCTGATCCAAATTAATCTCCTTTTTCTTGTTACAGTCTCAGCAGAGTGCTAAACTTGTGAGCAAAAGCAGAGCCTGTCTCAAGCGTACTGACTGACAATGCACATATTTCCTTTCTACAGAAAGGGAATTCATATTTCAGTTTTCCCAGTCAGCTGAAGATTCAGCCATGAATGTACACAGTTCCACCAGTGATTGTGCCTGCACGCTTTGTTTTCAATCACGTAACAAACATCCTTCCCTACCTTGCTGAGGATTATATCCAGGCCCTGGAGGCTGTCCCGGAAGATGTTGCAAGTTAGGATTTGGAGGGACAGGTCCGGGGATTCCACCCTGCCTGGCCATAGGAGGCAATGCTGGCTGAGCACTAAGGCCATTAACACTATTTGCTGGTGGAGGAGGCAGCTGTGGTGCAGGTGGCAAACCCATCTGCTGCTGGGTTGGGGGCAGCAGTCCTGGGCCCTGGAAAGCCACCGGATGCCCAGGAGACACGCAAGAGCTCAGAGAAGTGCCAGGACCTAAAAAAGAAACTGTCAGGTGAGTCCAAAGTGATAACATACCAAACCTGTGTCAAAGGTGCTCTGGTTCTGCTCAAGACATTTCTGTAACATATAAGCAAAATTGGATCCCATACAGACAGCTGCCTTATGGGACTCTCTGTGTCTGTTCACATGACAAATTAAGGTTTAAGTCTCAGCTGATTCAGTAATTTTATTTCTTCTGGCTCTATTTGCAATAAAACCCTGCAGCTGGAGTAGATGGGGAAAGAGTGAGAGAGGCCAGAGTTTGACAGCTCTTCACTAGAACACACATAGATCACTGCGCTTTCAAAATACTACTTCATTTCAGAATGTGAAACAACATTCTTTGTGCTCAATAATCCATTTCTCTTAAAGTGGCATGTTTTTGTTAGTCTGCTATTTGTATTTTGCCATTACAGGTTTGATGGAAAATAAATCCATCTGATACTAAAAGATGAAACAAGTGGGAACTATTTTGTACACACTGGCAAGGAATTGTTTGTTGTTTATAAGATCCAGATTCCAATTAGAATTAAGAGAACTCTGGAAAGAGAGGTTTTTTGAGACTTATAATCTGTAAACACTTATTACTTTATAAAACCTACATTTTTCAACCACATTTTCACCCTAAGACAAAATAATTTCAAAGAGAGCTAGAAGAATAACCAATATTAGGTTTGAAGCAAAAGAAGCAAAACAAGCAACATGTTCATATACAAACATTGAAATACATCACCTGTCACACATGTTAACTGAAAAAAATCTTTACATGCAAAATACAAGCCTCCCAGCTATAACATGAGAATACTGTATTTTACATAATTGTTTTAATATTGTTTATATTATATATCTTGCATAATTTAAATATAAATCAGCATTCATGGTTGGAAGTAATTTACATGGAAGTACCCCATGATCACAACTTCATGACCTAGGTTTGAGATAGTATAACATCAAAATAAATGCAGATAAATTTAGATTAAAACTCAAAAATGTTTAGACAAAAAAATAAAATAGTTTTGTAACTAGAGAAACTGTAAAAAGCTGAGAAAAATTAAACCCTGTCTGTGTATTATTGCTCATGCCTTGGCTCATTCTGACACATGCACAAAGTAATTTGAGAAATGACTGATGGGATACCTGAATTTTATGGAAGGTTTGTCAAACATCAATTCAGAATTAACCCAATCCTACTGATTTAAGGAACTGTATGAGATTAAAAAAATGCTAAAAACTTAAGCCAATGATCAAAGGTTTCATTTTCTGTTTATACAGAAGTTCAATAAGTTTCTAATGATCACAGTCCTGTGCTTTAACTGAGAAAAAGTCAATCAGATAAACCCAATTACCATAGCTATTTATCTGCATGCTGTTGAGCTGGTCAGCAAGTTGTGCTGTAGAGGAAGCAGGTGCAGTATTAGGGAAGGCTGCTTGGGATTGATGACTGTAGGGAGGATAGGAAGGTCCTGTGTTACTTGGAGGTGGAGGGCCTTGAAACCTAAAGAAAAAAATCAGTGCAGCTGTGAAAACAAATGACATCAAACAATCATAACTCTTGAAGATCTTGTACCTCCTCAAGGTGGTACTGAAACAATTAATGAGGACAAAACCAGAATGGAGTATGACCACATTCTTCTCAGAAAATAGACACTTGTATTAAAATACACATAGGACAGAGAGATTGCACAATTGTTTAATAATAAAAAGGCAGTCCATGTTGGTTTGCACACTTGTTAAAAATGAAGTAGAGTGAGTATGCCATGGCAAAATGAGAGCAGTAATAACTGTAAGCCTGAAGATTAAGAAACACAAGCTTCTGAACATATCACAGCACTCCATCCCCTTTCCAAGCTTATAAAGGAAGATTCCCTACCAGGGATGAGTGAAGAAGATTAGGAGAAAAATCTGTGAAGAGAAGAAAAGGAAGTGAGAAACTGTTGAGGAGTTCTCTGTGGTAGAGGAAAAAAGAAGATGCAGGTAGAGAAAAACTTGATGATTATCAGATATGGAAAGCATGAATGCAAGAAAAATAACTAAAGAAAAGAAAACAGTAACACACACACGGCACAAAGGTATTTTCTACCAGACTATTTCCCTCTGATTAAATAAGACCTCAGGCTACATCCCAGAGTCAATCAACATGAATTTTTCTGTGACCCCTTGTAAAACTGAGGATGGGCCCAGCTATTTCAAGAGAAGTAGAATTCACTTTACTTGAAATTTTCATCTGGAAATTTCCTGGCCTAGAACAGCAGCTCTGAGCAATTTTGGGAAAAAACCAAGATCAGATGAAGAACAGGAGATGTGCAGCTGTCAGGGCAATTAATGACTGGAAGCTATGGAACAGAATCAGTATTTTGCTAGGTCATGTCAACCTGACTCTATCCACCTTGTTTTTCCATCTTCAGGACAACCACCACTTCTCCCTATGCATGAGTACACCATCTTGAACAACTGATCACCAGTTGTTTATGGGTCCTCCTTCCCACAACGATAACAAACAGGCTTCCATATTTTAACATGAAATAACTACACAAAAACTAAGAAGCACAGAAGCAGATTAAGATTTCAACCAACTACAAGAAGAATGTTGTTAAATGGTGCCAAATTCCCTAAACCTGAAGGAGCTATAGGTACACCGACCAATTTTGCCACTCCTGGGATATGTAGAAAATAACTAATATTTGACAGAATTAAATAAGTATTGACTCACTTCACCTGCAACACAAATATTGTATAATAAAGCTTGGCTATTCCCTCATACAAGCTTTTTTCAAAGATTTCTTTCTACAGTTTTCATCTGTCCCTGGTTTCTCCCCTTCCCATTCCTTTCTCCTTCACAGAGAGTCAACAGGGGTCAAGCAGCTCAGACGTCAGGTATTGATCCTTTCCAGTCACCTGTGTGGCTGCTGTCCTGGTGTACCAGATCCATTCTGGAAACTGGTCTGGCTGAATTGCTGTGCACCAGGTGGTGGAGGCCCAATGGGAGCTGAAGATCCAAAAGGCACAGTTGATTTTGACACACCTGCAAAAGATTAAGCACGTTTGTGTAAAACCCATACATAAGAGAAAGAAAGAACAAGATAGGCAAGAAATGCAGGTGTGCAGCTCTGCTCTAGCATTAAGAATAAGAGCTTTGGGTCACTCTGCTTAAGTGGAGGGGTTGGACCAGAGGTCCCTTCCAATCTTAGTGATTCTGTTGAAAAGCACAGATTTCTGGACAGTTATAAAAGCAGACATGAAAAACTAAGAGCGGGTAAAAAGCAAACAAATAGCAGTTCATAACTTTCTAGCAAAGAACCCAAGAGGGACAGTAAGAAAAAACAATGAATAGACTGCAATTGCAAGTTTGGGGCAGTGGTAATTCCCTGTCACCCAGTTATATTTCAAGGTAGAAACAAGAGGTCCCTTTGAGTTCAGAGATCAAGATAAGAATGAAAACTTAAAACAACTTTTCAAAATAAAAACAAAAAGAACTCGCTCTCCTGTGCTGAAAGTGGTTCTTAATTCAGATCTACTATAGTTACTGTGAAGAAACTGTAATTTATGTAATGAGCAGTGCTGAATGAATAGCCATTCAAACTGCATTTCTTGAACTATTTTCCCTTTAAATTACTCTAACATAAAAAAAAATCCCCAGGCATGAAAACTAGTATTTATCCCAAGTACTGTAATAAGTCAATTACCAGAAGCATTTTTATGAGAATTCTGACTATATTCAGCATTTGATTAGAGTAATATGACTCCTGCTGTCTTTAATAAGTTTTAGAGAAACTAGGTAAAACTTTTTATCTGCTTTCTGTTGTAGTATCAGTGTATAATTTACACAAGGTAGAAAGAGATGCAAACCACCATTTTAGAAAGGTACACTCTGAAAACAAATTTTAAGCCAAAACAATACCTGGTTGAGGTGCTGAGTATGAGGAGCTAGGGTCCCCATAATGTCCATAATGAATTGAAGAATTGGGTGGTCCAAAACCTATTCCTGGCTGGGATTGGGAATACGGAGGAGCTGCAACATAACCTTGTTGACTCATGATGGCAATTTTCTCATTCCAAGTATTGTTTCCTCTTCAGGAATCTGCAAGAAGAAAAATGACACCTGCTGCTATTCATCACTCTCTATGCATTTTAAAAGGCTGTGAATTGTATTCCATCCCAAAAAAAGATAAAAGATACATCTGAAGGCAAGAACTGTCCTGAAGTCAGGGGCAATATTAGTTTTGCTTGATAGCTTAGTTTCCTCAGCATTACCACATGCTGCATTTAAACAGGATTCACCTCTCCCAAGCCCACAGAGGACTGAAAGTAATGGATGAGCAGATGGAAAAAACCTCTCAAACAAAGTCCCAAACTATTCCTTTTACTGGGAGAGCCTTGATTTCAACTGCACGTGGAAAATACACTGTGAACCCTGTTCCCCAAATACCAACCATCCCAAAGAACACAGAACACACTGAAAAATCAGGCAAGGCAGAGTGACCAGAGCAGAAATATCCCCCTAGCAAATCCTTCTCCTGTGCTAGAACACAGAGGAGAGGTGTGGAGTATGATACCAGTTTTCCACCAAACCTTTTACAAACCTTCTGCATCAACCCCACTCCAGGCCAAGTGATGGAAGATTCCTTGCTTTTACAGGATAGAGTTCCTAATTCTGGTTGTCTGCTACATTACTGGCCCAGGCCTTAGCAGCCCTTTTACTCCAGAACTCCACAGTGTGCCAAAACTGAGCACAAGATATTCCACAAGGGAGAGTTGAGGCAGTATGGCCTCAACAGCACTGTATGTTGCCCTTGCTGTCAGGGCTATCAGGCATCTTCTCCCTAAGTTTCACATCTTGATCCTGTTGTTGTTAAATAAATGAAACAAGCAAACTCCAGAATTTGATAGAAAACAATTCAGAAAGAGTTTTCTAATGATAAGAGCCTTCACAAGATATGTAATTTCTTTCTTGTAGTCAGATTTTGTTTGACAGGATAGAGTAACATTTTAGAAAACTTTCAGGAGTGTCCTGGTAACTGCCATCATTTTTAGAAGCAGAAAATCTGAAGAATCCTGCATTGCCAGACCATATGATTGTATTTCACCAGATCAGTTTTCAGATATAGTGTCCTTGCCTCCAAGGGATCTGAAAAGTTATTGAAGTTGTGCACTCTGCAGCCTTGTTAACAAGCTTCCTCTTTCCCACATGAGAACTATTTTGATAGCAGATTGAATTTAGCAATAACAGAAATTCACTTTCTTGAGGCCTAAATTAAACATTATGAGAAATGCTGAGGATGCAAACTATGAATAAGCATTTACTACTCCCGTAGAGTCCCAAGCACATAAGCCAGGCATCCCCAAATAACTACACAACATTAATTAGCATTTCAGGTGTTAAGTGTTCCTTCAAAATAGCTTTCCCACCCACCTGTACTTCACAGTCTTAAGCTCAAGTTGTGGAGTCATCTTTAAACATGGAAACTGGATGAAAATAAAACATGAATTGTGCTCCAGAAGAACAAAAAAAGGCACCTCGAAATTACAGCTCCACGAACACACAGCTAAATTTATGCTGAACTGGCACATGTCAGTAGAAAAAAGTTGTCCCTATCAGAAAGCCCATTCCTAAGCTTCCCAAATTAAACAGGTATTTCTGAAGAAAAAAAATCTCAACAGTTTTACTAGCCATCCACATCAGACAAGAAATCACTCTGAGCAGTGTACAGGGTCTGGCCCTCCCCACAGTCTTCAGTGCAGCACAAGATTTCTCAGCTGCAGTAGTTAACTGCTTCCAAGAGTTAATCCTATGGAGTTTTCTCCCATTTATTAGTTAACAGGGTAAACACAGGGAGAAGAAAGAAAAACGTTTAATCAGAGGCTTGGTGCTGCCAGCTGTACCTTCTTCCCTCCCCCACCTCCATCAGAAAAGACGTGGCAGTGAGAGCTTCAGTTGTTCCAAAGGACGCTAAATTAGCATTAAACTACCTACACACCAGCACATATATATATATATTTTTATATCTATATAAGAGATTTTCACTTAGAGGCAGCTGCAACAACCAACATCTTAAGCTGCAAGAACATCAGAGGAAATTACTTCCTCCACAGCTTACTCATACACACACACACAAAAAAAAAAATCTTGCCACGTCGAACTTCCCACAGACAGTATAAACACACAGAGGTTGTGCTGAAGTGATACAGGAGCTCTAACCACAGACAAAATAACACAAGTTTTTCAAACATAGTTCCAGATTCTATTTAGCACCAAGGATAGATATTTTATCTCTTCTCAAACTAAGTATATATACTATCACAAGTGAGTGTTTTAAGGTTACCTGATTAATTATGTGCATTTCAGAAATTATACCGTGGGGGAGGGTGAGTGGATGCACCACCACACCATGAAAAGAGTTCATACAGAAGGTCATGAAAACTTTTTTCTCCCTGTCTCAACACTAGTTTACCATAAGGTAAATATCCCCATATCCTGGGGAACAACACCAGCACTGAGGAGCAGCTGCAGAATTTAATTGACCTCTAACACAGAATAGATTAGAGGCTGTCACCTTTTTCAGGGGATCGCTGCACCTATGCAAGGCTCTGGTGTCTCCGTGAAGCTGTAAAAGTTCACCGTGTGCAAGCAGAGAAGTAGGACAACAGAAACAAAAAACCGGTTCGAGTCCTTGACTCCCTGAAGTAGAAGTATTAACTTTGTATTTCTTCGGAGACACTGCGCTCCCCAACACGTCACCCAGGCAGAGGTGCTGCTGTCCCTTCCCACAGTCTCAATCTGGCAGCCACCCTCGGGGCTGCGCCCCTTTACCTACACGGGCTCACACACGCAGAGCGCCGCACAGCTACACATACATTGCGGGAGGCTTTTTCGGTAACACGCTGCGAGCTAAGCTACGAAAGCAAAATCTCAATTTTCCCCCATTCACTGCCAAGCCCGCAAAGCTTTACTACTTTTTTTTTTTTTTTTAATGCATATAACTTTTCTATCCCCATCGCCTACGAGTTTTAAGCCGCCGTAAACTCGCAACAGGTCCGGCCCCACGCTCGGAGCTACCGCCCGCTCCGCGGCAGTACCTGTGCCTGCCCGGGGCCGCGCTCCGCCGCCGGCCGCTCGGGGCTGGGCGCAGCCCCCGGGCTCCGCGCTACTGAGGGCGGCCGCAGCCCCGCGCCCGCCCCGCCGCTGTCCCCGCGCTGTCCCCTCAGCCGGGGGCGCCCGTTGGGACCGTTACCTGCGGCCGCGCGCCCGCTCCCTCACGCGCCCGAGTGCCACGTCGGAGGCGGCCCCGCGCGGGCCGCGCCTGCGGGCATTGTGCGGGCGTCGAGCCGCGCCCGCGCCGGGCGTGCCCTTCACGTGCGGGGGCGAGGGCAGCCCGGGGCCAGCGCCTCATGCAACGCCCGCGCCAACACCGAGCAAGGCCGTGCAAAAAAGTATTACTTTTATGTTTTTTTTCTTTTTTTTTTCCGCGTTATGTGCTCGGGAAAACCCGAATCAGGAACCAATTAAGGTTTGAAAAGACCTTGAGGTCACCGAGCCTACCCACGTCAACTCACCTCTTCCTCAAGTGCCACTCCAGGCTGTTTCTGACGTCCTCCTGGTCTGTGATTCCACCGTCTCCCACCCGGCGCCCATTCGACTGCTAATTATCTAGGCTCTGCCTGAGAATTCGTCCTACTCCAACCTAAACGCTGCCCTTTAGCACTTTAAGACTGTGTCCTCTCAGTCTGCCTGGTCAAGAGTAGTCTAGTGTAAATTACCACTATATCTTACACATATCTCCCTTTTGGCCTATATCCTGTAATGCAAAATTATGCCACCCGACCGTATAATATTGTAGCAGTGAAATATGATGCGTTACGTTACCTTTGGCTACTCCCGTTTTTAAATAACTGTTCAAGTGCCCTTAAACATCTGCCGTGGTTACAGGATAGGTATCGTTTTTCGTAATTAACAAAGCAGAAACATGGGAGTACATGAAGAGATTGGAAGTAACTGAGAAATGTATTTGTACAGTTGGTACTATTTTCTTTCAATCCAACTAAACCATTAAAGTGTGTTGAAGTAAAAAAAAAAAAAAAAACAAAAAAAAGACCTGGCAAGATAGAACCCAAGCAATCACCTCACCAGCATAACTCGCTATCCTGATTGAAGTGACCCACAAGGATCATCAAAAATCCCTCTCCTGTCCCTGCCGGGAAGCACAGCCCCACGCAATCAGCACCACAGCCTTGCAGGATCACGTCATCTTGGAATCTCAGGCTCCAGAAGCTCTTTCTTATCTTTGTCCTCTATAACTTTAAACAAGCCTATTTGATGTACTAAACACATTCTTAACCTAGACCCTGACCCTCATATGTCTGTGGCTCAAAACAAACGTCCAACAAGAGCATTCCTACTGTGTCCAAAATAATTCTGACAAAAACTCCAGTGCTTTGAAACGATGCCAAAATAAGATACACCTACTGGCATCCTTACATGAGAGCTCACTAACACCTCAACAACACACAATAGCAAGACAGGCTGTGCACTGTCTTATGTCTTGCTAACCGAGCTTATTCACCACTAAATCAAAATAAGCGGTTTTTCCCACCTGTTATCAGAGCCAATACTAGTTTGATTGTCAGGGAAGTCTAAACAACCTTTCAAATCTCCTCCCAACTTGGCTAATCGCCATGGAAAAATTTTTGGTCCCCGAGGAGGTGAAAAGCGTCAGTTTAAACTGGATTTGGTTTGGCTGCAGCGGTATCAGTGACTCTTTCATACGAGTATCAAACCAATGCCTTCCATCATGGCTGTGCTGCTAGTTTTCAAACACCCCTCACCCCTACCTCTTTTCCTGTTATGACAACACATTTTGGGTAAAGTTATGCAAACTCTTCATGACAATACACGCCGCCGAGGAAAATACACCGTTAGTTGGACATCCTCCATTTTTGCCAGGGAACAGCAGCCTTTCCCCATCCATTGCTTGCTATTAACATTAAGCAGCTTTGGATACCTCCGAGCCAAGTACCGTGCACCTTGCCTTTGGCCACTGATACTACATATCAGACTTTCTCCTCCCCGAACTCAGCTTCCAGTGTACTGAAACATGATAATCAGCAGAGATAGCAACGGAGAAGCCATGGTCATTTGACTTTCTTCCATGTCAATTCAGGCCCACTCTGGGAAACGTTCAAGATGCCTTTTTTTTCGAGCCTGCTCCGTGGA
>CM031860.1:2780029-3006420 GCA_018697195.1 Certhia americana
TAACTGTCGGTTGTGCTGAAGTGATACAGGCTCTAACCACCAGACAAAATAAACACAAGTTGTTTCAACATAGTTCCAGATTATTTTAGCTAAGGATTAGATATTTTATCTCTTCTAAAACTAGGATGATCCCATGTCCACAGTGAGATGTTTTAAGGGACCTGATTTAATATGTGCATTTCAGAAATTATACCGTGGGCCGTGGCAGGGTGAGGTGGATGCACCACCACACCATGTAAAAGAGTTTCATACAGAAGGTCATGAAACTTTTGTATCCGTTTTGTCTCAACATAGTTTACATAAGGTAAAATTCCCACATATCCTTGGGGAACAACACCAGCATGAGGAGCACTGCAGAATGTAATTGAACCTCGAACACAGAATATGATTTAGAGGGCTGTACACTTTGTCAGGGGATCGCTGCACCTATTGCAAGGCTATGGTGTCTCCGTGAAGCTGTATAAAATTTCACCGTGTGCAAGCAGAGAAGAGACAACAAGAATACAAAAACCGGTTCGAGGTCTTGACTCCTGAAGTAGAAACGTATCTAAACTGTGTATTTCTTCGGAGACACTGCGCACTAACCAACACGTCACCAGCGCAGACGGTGCTGCTGTCATTCCACAGTGCTCAAGTCTGGCAGCCACCCTCGGGCTGCGCCCCTCATACCTACCACGGGCTAACCACGCAGAGCGCCGCACAGCTACACATGACATTGCGGGAGGCTTTTTCGGTAACCGCGCGAGATTAATGGGCTTTTTTTTTTTTTACGAAAGCAAAAATCCATATTTTCCCAACATTCAAGGCAAAGCCCGCAAACTTTATTACTTTTTTTTTTTTTTTTTTTAATGAATATAACTTTCTACCCCATCAGCCTAGAGTTCTTAAGGCGTAAACTCGCAACAGGTACACGGCCACGCTCGGAGCTAACGCCCCCGCTCCGCTGGAGTACCTGTGCTGCCTGGGGCCGGCGCTCCGCAGCACGCCGCTTCGGGGCTGGGCGCGGCTCCCACGGGCTCCCAGCTATGAGGGACGGCCGCAGCCCCGCGACCGCCCCGGGACCGTGTCCCAGCGCTGTCCCTCAGCCGGGGGGCACGCCTCCGTTGGGACAAGTACCGGCGCCGCTGCGCTCCGCTCCTAACCGCGCCCGGTCGGAACACGTCGGAAGGCGGCCCCGCGAGTTCCCGCCGCGCCTGCGCGGCGGGCGCGATGGGCGCGTCCCATGCGGCCGGGCCTGCTGCCTCCCGTGGAGGGGTGCGAAGGCAGCCCCTGGGCCTAGCGCCCTGAGGACGAACGTTCCCGCGCCAAACAACGAGCAGCCGGCAATTGCAAAAGGGATACGGGTTTTTTTTCAGCGTACTGTGCTCGGAAAACGAAAATCATATGAGTCCAATCGTTGGAAAAGACCTCTGAGGTCACGAGCACTACCACGTCAAACTAAAACCGTGTCCTCAAGTGACACGTCCAGGCTTTCTGAAACGCCTCCTGGGGACGGTGATTGCCACCGTCTCCCCCCCGGGCAGCCATATTCGATTGTATAATTATCCGCTCTTGTGTGAGAAATTCTGCAGCCTAACTTCCCAACCTAAACCTGAACTGGAGCAGCGTAAGACTGTTGTCCTCTCAGCGCCTTGAGTCTAAGACTGGATATATGTAATTTACACTACTTTATCGTACACAGATATTACTTGCATATTGTATGCAAAGTAGCCGACCGAATATTTGCGTGAAATATGATGAGGTGTACTCCCTGTTGCATCTACTCCGGTTTACTTACGTTCACGTGCACTTAAAAATGCTGCCCGTGGTTCAGGAAGGTATGGTTTTTCTAATTAACAAAGCAGCAACAGGGGAGTAACAGGAGAGAGATTGGAAGGACAGTGAGGAAGATGTATTTGTTAAAGTAATTTGCTGTGCCAATTCACAAAATAAAATTAAATGGGTTGAAGTAAAAAAACGAAAAAAAAAAAAAAAAAAAAAAAAAAAAGAAACTGGCAGAAGAAAAAAAGCAATCACTCACAGAATAATAGAATATCCTGAATTGGAAGGGACCCACAAGGATCATCAAAATCCATCTCCTGGCCCTGCACAGGACAGCCCCAAGCATCACACCACAGCAGTTGCATGACTCACGTGCATCTGGAATTCAGGCTCCAGAAGCTTTCTTATCTTTGTTCTATAACTTTAAAAAGCCTTTTGAATGTACTAAAACATTTTAACCTAGACCTATACCTCAGTAATGTCTGTGGCCTCAAAACAAACTGTCCAAAGCATTCACTACTGTACAAAATAATTCTGAAAAAAACTCCAGTGCCTTTGAAACAGATGTCAAAATGAAGATACACGGTGGCATCCTTTACATGAGAGACTCACTAGAAACCTCAACAAGCAACACAAAGTAGGCAAGAACAAGGCTTGACCTGTCTTATTCTTGCTAACCAGAGCTGGATTCACCACTAAATAAAATAAGCTGTTTTTCCACCTGTTATCAGAGCCAATACTGTTGGATATGTCAGGGAAAGTCTAAAACCTTTCAAATCTCTCCCAACTGTCTAATCGGAATGGAAAATTTTGTCCCCGAGGTGACAAGCGTCAGTTAAACTGGATGTGGTTTTGGCTGCAGGGTATCAGTGACTCTTTCATAAGCAGGATGCAAACCAATGCCTTCCATCATTGCTGTGCTGTAGTTTCACCCCTCACCCCTACCTCTTTTCCTGGTTATACAGACACATTAAAGTTATGCAAAACTCTTCTGAAATAACACGCCACCGAGGAAAATAACAGGTTTAAGTTTGGACATTCCCTGTTTTGCCAGGGAGACAGGCAGCCACTGTCCCACCAGTCTTGCTATTAACAGTAAGCAGCTGTGGATAACTCAGCACCAAGGAACCGTGCACTTGCTTGGCCACTGAATACTTACTATCAGATTTCTCCTCCCCGAAATCAGCTCCAGTGGAACTGAAACATGAGATCAGCAAAAGATAGCAAGGAGAAGCCATGGCATTGGCAGTTCTTCCATGAATTCAGGCCCACTCTGGAAATGGTTCAAGATGCCTTTTTTTTTCGAGGCTGCTCCTGTTGTCCTTTAGCCTGGTGCACTTAGATGAAAGGCATGCGGCATGTCACAGTCTGGATGTTTGGAAGCTACAAGTAGCGATTTGTCTTCTGTTTTCACCTACAACATTAAAAATAATTTAAGGTTTTCAATATCAGAAACGTGGAAACATTATTAAAGTGTGTTATTGGTCTGGAATGTAATTTCACAAAATGAGAACACAGGATTGTTAAACTATTGTAAGTAACTTTATTAAATCCTTTAAATTAAACCTTACTCTAAAATCTGAGAATCAGACTGGTTTGTTCTTGATCGTTGTCAGCAATGATGACCTTGTAGGTTAAATTACCTTTCTTAACAGAATCAATTAGGTTGGAAAATTTATCCTATAGTGGTACCTATGCAATGCTGCTGAAAATGAATGTGATTTCATACATTTCAATAGTATACAGGCTCTATAAAAGGCTAGCTCAGATCTTTCAGAGACCATTATTAAATCTGGAGTTTAGTAATTGTTATTTTTTTAATAATTTGAGATTGGACTGTTCCCAGAAATTACTACTGGAGGTCTGTAAAAGCTTCTGCTGAACAAATGATCTCCTGTCTCTATCTCATAGCACATCCCATTACGACAATGTGCGTGTGGTTACAGGAAACCTAAATCCTATCCTAACCTTTTCAGTTACTGGGTGTCCTTAAAACACAGTCTTGTTACAAGGTGCCAGGAAGAATCAGAAGAAACCTTTCTCTAGGGGAAGATGTGGGCAGTGTTGGGTATGTTCTTTAAAGAAAAGACTTCTTCACAAGGAATAGTTCATAAAACTCTAAGGAGGATACATTTTAAAAGGTGCTTCTTTTTTTTTGAAACTGTTTTTTTTTCTTTTATTTAATTTGTATATCCTTCAGACAAAGCTTCAGGTTTGCTTTTGCACATCAGAAGGGTTCAAGACCTATTTACATAAAAAAGATTACTTTGTTTTCTTGTCTGGCTTACATATATTCACTAAAATCTTCTTTAATGCTTTGTCTACTGTATATTTAAGGTCTGTGAAAAATAGCTTACATCTCAGTGTAAACTTCTTTTCAAGAAAAATGAAAATTATATTTAAAAAAATTATTTGATTAAAATGAAAGCAAGGATTTTGGTATAAAAAAAATCAATCAAACTGAAGGAATTACATTCTCAAAAAAAAAAAATCATCGATTAGTGTCAGGTTAGGAAATGCTATATGAAGAAAAAGAAAAGATGTAATACTTCAGGAATCAGAACACTACTGTAAGAAGAAACACATCAGTGTTGTGACTCAGCTACACTCCTAATATAAAAAGCTAAGCACAGTAGAAACCTTAGAGTACAGCAGAAGCAAATACTGATATTTTGATTAAACAGTCTCAAAGGCAATTAGAAAATATTATTGGAGTGCACCCTTTAAACCCTGCCCTATAGGGAATGAAAACAGCCAAGGGTTTTCAGAATATTAGACTGATGCAGGTGTTATTACTCAGGGAAACAATACAAGAATGTTAAAATCCTGGGCATACATTCATTGCTGTATATTTTAAGTACTCTGTGCTAATAGATACTTCCTACAGGGACTGTCCACTATCACTAATTTTAGCTCAGATATGAGGCCACAATAAAGGAAAAATAAATTCCTTACTGGTTTGTTGGGCTCTTTCTTACTAAAGTAACTCAGGATCAGAGCAGCCAGAACCACACTGGGTCCTGGCCAGTCGAGGAGGCCACTGGGAGGCCATTAGGATTGCTGAGCACGTGGATCATGCCAGTGACTCTCCCCTTTTCCTTCTGCTGAGTGCTGACCTCCCACTCCACAGCGATGGTAAAGCTGTGCTATCCCTCAGGCTGCTTCCAGCATAAACACATCCTGGCACCTCGTGCTCATTAAAGTTTCCAAGGTATTTTTAGACGAGAAGTGGTGTAAATCCAATTCCAGTTTATAAACTTGTATTCTGTTTGTCTGAACTCATCTGAAAATTCATTTAGACTGATTATACATTCATACCCGGTTGTGAACTGGGATGTTTTGTTGGTGTCTGGTAAGCTTTAGAACAGCTGCACTGTTTCACCCTAGGAATGGCTGAATTTTATTATACCCTGCAGAGGATGGGAGGACTGGGAGTGCCTCAGTCCTTCCCTACTCCAACCTTTTAACCATCACTGGCAACTGCTACGTCCACAAAGACAACCTCTGTTGTCTCCATGCTAATTCCCCCAGAGGACAAAAATCAACCACCACAGGTTGGTTGAGGGCATTCACTGCCTACTCCACAAACTGTTGGTAGAGTTTTCTGGCATATCTGCAAAGCAAAAAATTCTATTTAGGCGCGGAAAACAATATGTAAGTGAAAGAGTACTTCATGCTGTTAGTTCCTTAGGAGAGACTCTGGGTCTTGAGAACAGGGCCCTTGCTTTAAAGCCAAGGTCCTGATCTCTTGTTAAGTTGGTCCCTCTTAGTTACAACCACTTTCTTTCCCTGAAACTCAGTAAAACAGAAATTTTTATAAAATGCTTTATAGCCCACATGTGGCAAGTTCTATGCAAGCTACACGGTACAAAAGCAAATGTGCTTTAGAAAAATGACTGTGGTTGCTTTCTCCCAAGAAATACTTTCTGGCTAGCCCAAGCCTCTGGATTTCCCAGTATCTGCAAACTGTGAGACTCCTCTGCTTCCTCTGACTGAGTCTTGCTATTTTGGTTTTCTAATGAAATCAACATTCTGGCAACTCGATCTGGAACATTTACAGGAGATAGATGTGGTGTTCTGAGAAAACTGCTGTGATGTTTCAGTTGGGGAATTTAAATTATTTTTTAATTCATTTACTACTGTCTAAGATGCATGAGAGTGGAAGATTGCGCTACCCGTTCTTAACAAAATAACCTCCAAGACTTGATTATCCTGCTGTAATTACTACATAATGAACTGTAACATAAAAACAAAGATGAGGTATTAGTATAATCTGATTAATAATGTATCACTTATAAAGCACTGTGAATAAACATTAGGCCACCAGTTCTGAAAGAACAGCAGAAAGTTAAACTGTCCTTTCTGTGTTTGCTCACTAAATGTATGGAATTTCTCAAACATTGATATATTTATTTCAATTTTACATTCAAAAGCATCTGAAGCAGCTTTATTAACATTGGCTTTCCTTGTATGTCTCCTGCTTGTGTTTAAAATTTCTGATGTATTAGTGAAGTCTTGCTATAGAGCAGCACTCAAATTTACTATCAACAGAAAAGAGTAGCTGAGTTCTTCATAACAAACTTGTGATTTGATTTACTTAAGATGTAAATTCTTCAATGTGTGTTCTTACTTTGACTGTGCTTCTGCTTTTCTCCACCATTAATGCTGAAGTAAAAAATCTACCTGAGCATGGAAAAATTTATATAACAGGAAAGAATCTCTGGTTTTTGTAAAAATATCAGTCTTGATTACAAAGTATTTTTCAAAATACTGGGTTCATGCTATTTGGATACCTTTTATAAAGCAATTGATACCTACCCCATGATCAACAAAAATAAACACCAGAATTAATTTTTTAAAAGATCCATCACATTATTTTTTACACCATAGAAGCAACAGAGGGATAGGAGAAGCAGATGGCATTAAAATTAAGGGCAGGAGCAAAAATCTACACCACGCTTGTCACAGCATGCATGGCAGATTTGCACTGTGGAAGCACATAAACCACTTGTTCAGCATTTGCAGGCGTGGGCAGTTGTCTGGAAAACAGACAGATCCATGTTGAGGACAGCTACAGAGCACATGAGCACCAAAAGCAGAGGCCTGTTCCAGAGGCAGAAGGAGCTGAGAAGTCTGGAAACTGAGTCCTGGCAAGAAAATGCAGCGCAGCAGGCAAGGCTGCAGGATCAGCAGGGGTTAAACATCAAGGTGTTTTTGGAAGGCAGATTTTTTCCAATAGAATCTGCTCCACTTGGAAAGGAATTAGTTATCAAAGAGTTGGAATTCTTGTTCCTATTGCCAGGAATGAAGATAGCTGGATCGCTTTTTAATCTATTGCAGTTTTTTGGATGAGGGGTAAGATTTCATGTGGGGAGTTCCTGGTTATGTCACCTCTGCTTCTCTGGTAAAGCCTAACCAGAACCATTCAGAGGCAGAGTGAACAACGCTCTCTGCCTTTTGCAGGCATAAGGCAACTTCTTATGCCCTGTCCTTTTGCCAGATGCTGTAGTTGGAACCACCACCATCAAACCCACTGGGGCAGACACTGAGCAAATCACTTCACTGCAGTTGTGAGTGTTAGAAACTGCTTTACAAACCTTACAGCTTATTTTGTAATACACAGGAAAGAGGGAAGGAAAGGATACTCCTCGAGGACTCAAACTACCAAACTACAATCAGAGAATTTCAGAAGTTCTCATATTTCTCAAGGTTTTACTGTATAGCAGCTATTTTGCCCATTTTCCAGGCCCAGACCAATAAAAGGAGAGCTTTCAAGTGTAAAAACAGAATCCAAACTTCCCAAGCCCCATATTGCAGTATGACTCAGTTTCTGCTTCTCCTGTTCTTGTTTTCACTATGGAAAAATTCATTCTTAGGAACCTTCTGAGTAACAAACAATACCTGCTTTAAACTGCAATGCAAAAATAGTTGATTTTTATGCTGGACTGCAGCCATGCAGGTAATTGAGCTCTTTCAAAGCAACCAGTCAAGGGGAGTTAATCACCTCTACACTTGCTAACAGGAAACAAAATTTAAAAGATGAAATCTGATGCAGGTGAGTATTCACCAGACTAATTTTAAATCTTTGTGTTTAATCCTAAATTCCACATTAAACCATAATTTAGAAATTTATTAGATTACTTGTGCCTAATCCATGTTTCAGCTATGATTAAAAAGTATTTTCTGACTGAATATGATGTGGTTACTCTTGATTAATTTCACAGTTGCACATCAGGGGAGAGTATTGCAGTGTATTTCTTTAGCCCAACAAGCTGACATGAAATGTTCTTTCAATAGAAAGAGGGGAGATCATAAAATCTGACTGTTTTAGATGAACAGATGGATAAAAGGTGCCATGTTACTTAACTGCCACCTTTAAGTGACAATTCAAAGAGCAGGATGAAGCATTAGGGCAGAGGTGAGCAAAGTGGAACACCTGCTTGCATTACTTACATGCATGTTCCATTCAAGGCTCTTCCAAGCTTTGGCAAAGAAGATCAATTTTGATTCATAGGCTCTGTTGGGAAGAATGTGATGCAGCATCTCCCTGCCAAAACCAGAAAGAAAATGACATAAATAGTTTTCTTTTTAATTTAGGGGCTTTTATCAGAATTTTTCCAATTTCTGAAGCCAAAAATGTAGTCATCCCATCTCCTGGGAATCAAACTGAAAAGGAAATAGACACCTAAGAGTCTTTCCAAGTCCCAAGAGTAAATTAGTACTTGCTTGCTAAAACAAAGGGATAAGTAAAACCGGCAGTGGAATGATACCTGTAAACATGAATTCTAGCCCAAAATGTTACTTCTAGATTAACAAGAAACAGTAATTCCAGTGTCACAATTCTTTTATCATGTTCACAAACCTTGAAGTGAATGTGTTTTACTTTTTCTCACAACAAAATCTTGTAGCTATTTTGTGTGTTAATTTCCGGACACAATCTGAAATGTTTGTCTTTTCATAAAGGAAAACCTTCTCAAAAGATTTTTCTCCAAGAAGTTCAGGAAAAAAACAAAACTTCCTGAGTCAGTTTAGGAAAGTATTTCCTGTTTATCTGAGACTGGCTGTGGTAGGAACAGGTAGGACAAACACCAAAAGAAAATGAGAGGTGTCTTCCCCAATTTTTCTCTCTTTGAGTTATCCATATATTTTTATGTCTTTTATTTAATGGTGCAGGTCTTTGACTGCAGAGGGCCTGTGATATGTACATGCTTTGAGAGCTGCTCATGAATTGCATTGTAGTTACATTCTCTACACAGATTTCTATTTACTCTGGTATAATTCAGCAATACTCAATGCTAACAACATTGTTTCTGTGTTTTGGAGGAAAGTGGCTTCTTTTGCCACTTTTGAGTTTATTTGGGGTTTTTTTCACTCACAACAGATCCAAAACTCCTAATCAAGGATGACACCTAGTAACTTAAATGCTGAGAAATACTGTCCTGTACATTTCCCTGTTTCTTCCACTACACTTCATTTGCCAGTCTTGAAGCTGGGGAAAAAAAACAAAAAAAGCAGGACTTGTTCTAAAATTCCAACCCGGCATACAGTGCCTTTCCTCATAATCCACATTAGGGATTAAAATCAAAAGCTTTTCCCTTTAATGGTGAGGAACTGCTCATGCCTCCTTTGACTGTGAGCAGAGTTTTCCTCTCTAGCCTTATTGGTAGTTAAGAATTATCTATGACCTGTATATTTAATTTGTTTTTACTAAGAACTTGGTTTTACTGGTTTTGGTACCTTTGCCAATCAATGTCTGTACTTCCAGTGAGCCAACCCTCTTATCTAGCAGTGCACTGCAAGATTCCTCATGCAATCAAAACATCTGGATTTTATTAATTTGTCTTGCAGGACAAGAGAATTTTGCTGGGAAAAGATGAAGAGAATCAGCTTCAATGGATGTTAGCTGGAGCCGCGCATTTGAACCTTCCATCAATATATTTATTTCACATTGTCATTTTATACCTCTTTTGAAAATTAAATCCTTTCCATGTGTTTCTGTTCCTTAAGTTACTTCATAAGTCAGGAGAAAAAACTTAAGGGTAGCAATTAAGCAGAAATATGTTCTTCTACTTCTGTAGGGTTTGTGGAAAATGATGTTTAGGTATGCCTTCAAAATTTGCTTTTGCCTTCTATAACTACTGAATTGTAGGACCATGAAACAAAGTTATTAGACAATGATTTGGGAAAAGAACATGTGCTGAGGTGTCTGACATTGCCCAGTTTGCAGAAGCCACTTTAAAAAAAATCATTTGAAGGGTTCTATTGGAAGAGGTCATCTTCCCTTCATTTGGAAGAGACTGTGTGTCATGATTTCTTTAGTGGCATGGCTGTGATTGAACAATTTGTTTCATTGAACCAGCTATATATTTACAAGTGAGGGATTTTCTCCATGGAATTAACAAAACAAAACAAACCAAAACAAACCAAAACCAACCAAACAAAAAGGCCCCCACCAAACCAAACCAAACCAAACCAGAAGTCCACCAAGAACCCACAAAAAAAAAAAAAGCATTGGCATTTTTTTCCTTCCCCCCCCCCGCCCCACTGATTCTCCCATTTGGCTAAAATCATATGCTACAATAAATTGGATAGTTTATTAAATTGTTTACAGATGGAACAGTTAAATCTAGAAAGCTGTTAAAATAGATATTATTGGGGAACTAGCTTATGTTGATTTTAATGTGGAAAAGATATGAAAAGAAAATGAAATGCAGGAAAAGGAGGAAGTCAGACCATCTGGGTACTTACAGCAGCAAAATGCTGCCCATAAATTAGAGATCATGATATCCCCTTTCCCTCTGTCTCTTCCTCATTACTAAGGAATGGGTGGAAATATTTGCATTTTTAAAGAATGCACAGACCTAGGATACTACTGTAGGAAACTGTAGGTGAAATGAAAGCTTTGCTTTTATTGCTGGATGAAAAGACAAACGTATGTCTTCTTTCTTCTCACATTTGAAGAATGTCTTCTGAACTCAGCTGCAGGAATACTTGATTATTAGATTTTAGATAAATCCACTTGCAGTAAAACTGTTCGGTATCATAAATTATTACAGTATGAAGAAAAAATATATGGACAAGGGGCAGCAGATGAGGCAAAGAAAAGTAAGAAGTGGTCACCAAGACCACACAGAGCTTTAAAAGAATTCAAAGCTGAAATAGCTGACCATTACTGAGAGTAGAGAGTGCCATTTTTTAACCAAACTGTTCCAAGAGAGACTGAAAACAAGAAGCCTGTCAGCCTGATACCTATCCAAAACAAAGAGGTGGAAGCTGTAATATGGAACAGTGGACATCTGGATAAATTTGACTTATCTGGGAAGAGTTAAAAAGGTTTTCATAAAAGGAAGTCCTGCCTCACAAACATAAGGCAGTTCTTTGAGGGGATCAAAAAACACGTGGATAAGGGTGATCTGATTGATCTTGGATTTACAAAAGGCTTTCAACAAATTCCTTCACCAAAGGCTTTTAAGAAAACTAAGCAGCCATACCAAAACATGGCTTAGAAGTATAAGGTGATACACATTAGGGAAAAAAGCATTAATTCATGTATAAAACTATGTGCTTTGAACTAAGCAGCATCAGACAAGATTTCAAGATTTTGGAAGATAATTCCAGGAACACATTAACCCTGCAGTGTCTGAAAAAGCAAATTAGGTGTTAGCAGTGTTTGGGTTAGCAGCTAGAGAACAAAATGGATAGCATCATGTTACTGCACAAATCCCAACTTTGTCTGCTCCCTGAAGGCTGTGTGGTGTTGCAGAGCCTCATTTCAAAACAGACTTAGAACTAGAGAGGACGTAGAGAAAGAAAATGAGGAGAATGAAAGGAGTGAGATGGCTTCTCTGTAAAGGGTGACCAATTATTCTTTTCTCTGAAAAAAGGTGGCTTTGCAATTATTCTATTCTCTGAAAAAAGGTGGCTATGCAAAAGGTCTGTAAAATACGTGTCTAGGAAGTGTGCCTGGGGTTTGCTTGGTCACAGTTTCCCTTGGTCCATTAACCAGGGGACATCAAATGAATGTGTAGGATCAGATTCAAGGCAGTGAAGGTAATTTTTATGTCGTTATTTGGTTAGGGATGATTCCTGCACTAAGCTATAGACACTAGAAGGTATAGATACTTAAGTGGGCTCAAGAGGAAACAACATGAAAAAGTTCACAGAAGAGAAATTCCTGTTACAAAGTACAGAGTTGCCATATCCAGCTGAGAAAGTCTTTGAGTGGAGGCTGCCTGGGGAAGAAATGCACCATTTTCCATATTCCATTTTCCATCTATTATCAGAGACAACATTTCAGCATAGATGGTCTCACTTTGGCTATTCTCCAAGTATGGCTATTCCTACCTTATCACAGCTCACCCAGGTTATTGTGCTGGGATTTTTGACTGGCAGTCCTTGAAGGGAGATGAACAAGGGCAGGTTTGACCTGGAAATCTTTTAATACAGATCTCATCATGCAAGATCAGATAGAAGCCAAAGCTTTCCCTGTATTTGGGCACAGATAGATGTTGAGTGAGTTCTGCCCTTTGTCATTTTTCCAGTTAATGGGATTATTTGTGACCGAAAGGTTTTATCACTTGTTGCCTAAAACTGTATCTTTAGTGAAACAATGGAGATGGTGGCAGTGGTTAAATGGCTGTAGTTGCCATTAGCTTGAAATTTTTCAGTGTATTTTGAAAATAATCTCAGAATTGATGCAATTTATTTAAGATCTAGAAATTACAGAGACCAAAAAGTCATAAACACCATTATTAAACACATCCACTTTCATCCTGATGTCCAGTTTCTGACCAGCATTTAGAAATCCCAAAGGATGAAAGAGTGTACAAACGGATATGAGTTGTATTAAAAAGCAAAACATGCTGCAACATAAGCATTTAAGAAATTCATATAAAGCAACTGGGAATTGTTAAGGCCTATGGAATGTCCTTTGTGAGATTAAGACATAGAAAGCTTTGGGTCTCCCCATCATGGGAACAGTTTAGTTACAGGCTTCAAACTGTTTCCTTACTGCAGAGCAAACAAGAAATTAGTCCTCAGAGGAAAGCAGCAATTGTTTGAAATTGTTGTTATAAAAGTCCCTCAACACATTGACAAGACAAAAGTCGTTTCTCCTATTTTTTTTCCTCTTGTCAGGACCACATCTCTTGTCAGATCAAACAAGGAGTCCTATATCACTTTAAATGTACCAGGTTAAACTGTGCCCAAATCTTTGTCATACACCAAAATCAAATGGATCCTGGTGTTCTGACTAGTAATTTTTTCAGTTGAGCAATCACTAATCAAGGTTGTTCTGTTCTAATATTTTACACAGTTCCATTACATGGTCAGAAGTGACAGGAACATCTGTATCTAGCACAAATTCCCATCATATGAGACTATTCATGCAGGGGTGATTCTCTTTAATTTGATTTCCCCAATAAGGATATGAAGACGTTCAGAAACAGAGATCAGGTTTGATTATTCCTTTCTACCAAAATGGTGAGACTAATACAAGTTCAAAACACCCTAAAAGAAATTAAGCATTTCATCATAAATTTGTAACATTTAAAGGACTAATAATTATGTGATAAATTCTGCTAAAATAAATGTTTAATTTTTGTATTTAATTGAGTGTCATAGGGCATTTGTTGCAGCTGTATACTGAAGAATTTAATTGCTATAAAATTTATAAAAACTTTATAGCAAAAATAATTTACCTATATCATTAGGTAAAATGGAGAGAATTTTGACTAAAGCAAGATTCTGCCTTGGGAAATATTAAAAATCTGTCTGCTACAGCAATGTATTGACACTGCAGAAGATAAGCAGTTAGCCACCTTGAACTATTTCAAACAAGGTGTCTGCACGCAGAGGTTGTCTAGCAAAGCCCCTTTAAAGGCCATCCCCTTTCCTAGTATGGCTTCTCTGACAGTGTTTTCTGTAAGTATTTAATTTTATGGCAACCTGTGCTTGTTTTGCTTCTCTCGAGCTGTTGACTTGTAGTCAATAAAGCAGGCACTCTTCCTCCTACTAAATCCTGTTATTGAGAGAGTGACATTTTCCTCTCTTTGATTAGGGATCTTCTCTCCACCCAGGCTTTGGTTTACTTTAGTGTCTTAAAGGACTAATGAAGGACTCAAACTCATAAATGACTGTCAGCTTTCTCCAGCCTGAATATTTCAGTTTAGCAGAAGATCCTGTTTTTACCTTGATATTTTGCCTTTGAAGCATCACTCCACGGGTCATTTAATTGACAGATGCACTGGATAGGTTTTAACCCTCAATGGTTACCTGCTACTTAGATACAAAGTCATGTAATTTAAATGACGAGTGTTTCCTGTAGCCCCAACATCTCTGACAGCTTTGGAGCCACCAAGCTGAAACACTTCAGAGAGGGAGCTCAGTGAATTTATAATGTGAGAATCTGATGTTCCCTATACTGGGTCTCAATGCAAAATGTGTTTCTTTCAGAAACTCGTCCAGACATTAAAGATGGCTCACCTGCTGAACACCCTCCTTTAGAACCAGCTTAGTTCAAAATGCAATGTGATTTAAACCAGGCTACCTGACTTTGGGTTGAGGTGAGTAGGAGATACTGCTGTCAGTTGTTAACACCCAGCTAGAGGAATATTCACCCTGTGCTGAAGAGCAACCACCTCTTAAACCATCCCAATGAATTTATGATTTTTTATTTTTATTTTTTTTTTTTTTTTTTTGCTTTTAGTAAGGCTCCCCTTTAATGGCACAATGCAAACCATCCATTGATAGCATCTGTAGAGGGATCTGATACTTCATTTCACTAACACTCTTCCCCTCTCTGGTAGGAAAGGCAGCAGGCTGCATAAGAACAGTTATTATTAGGATCCAATAAATCTCAATAAATCAAATAAATCGCAGTGCATGTAAAACCATACTGAGGTCAAAGGGAACTAGAAAAAGAAGAGCAATTCCGTGACAGGGAAATTATAAAGCTTTTCTCCCTTTTTTTTTTTTTTTTTTTTCCAACATGCCTGCAGAAAGTACGTGCAGAGTAGAGAGGAAAGTCCTAAAGTCAGTTCAGTCTAAGTGTAGTTATTCAGAGGATGTACATGCTGCTTCTCCTGAGATTCTGCTTGCTTTGTTTGGAGCAAAAATGCAAGAAGTAGGTAAATTAGAGCTTAAAATGTCTGGCACCATTTACTAAAGTAAAACTATTTCCCAAATTATATGGGGAAATGGACACTTCTTTTTGCTGTTGTTTTGATTTAGCTGGCAGGAAAGTCACGTTTAAGGCCAGCCTTCTCTGCCTCACGGTTGAGTCTCTTTGTGTGCATTCCCTCAACTTGCAAGTTCACTTACTTCACTTTGAAGGTGGGCTGAGCATCGGAATCTGACGAAAGAGTGGGCTGTGCCCTCGGTGCGAGGGAGCTCTTCATTCCCCTCAATGACTGCATTTGCTCTTGCAGTACACAGCAGCAGCAACAGTGTGGTGCTCTGGGTCTCCAGCTCTGCCCGGCAGACGAATCTCCAGCTCTCTGAACATCTGCAAGAAAAAGTTTTTCATGTTCTCCCGTATGTGAATGCTGCCCAACTGCACCAGGAAAATGGGCACAGGGGATTATCTCTGCATTGCTATGAGCGGAGGGGCACCGTGGGGCTTCAGGCTGCAAGGGGGCAAGGAGCAGAGGCAGCCTTTGCAAATCGCCAAGGTAGGAGCATGACAGAAAGATGTTGTTGGAGTTTTGTGGATATGGATGACAGGACAACTTTGTTTAAATCGATCCTGCTTCCAGGGAAGTGATTGGTGTGGATCTTGTTGTGATGCTTGTTTGAATTCGCTAACGTGTTTTGCAGAGATTCTACAGGTGCTGATTCTGTTGGTTTCAATAAAAAGGGATTATTACTTTTTGGTAGCTTGAGAGTGTTGCAAAATTTTTGTTAGATGCTGAATATTTTGCTTGTGACATGAAGTGTACCTTTCAGCTCCTGTTTGCTTCGCTCTCTGGCTCTGCGTGCACTCGGCACATCACAAAACTCAATCTCATATTAGGAAATGCTGCTTCAGTCATCTATTTATGACAGTTTTTCTACTCTGGTCATAGAATAAATGCAGCTTTATCATGAGAAAATGTTCTTACTATTTTGGGAATCCTGGAAAGCATTACACTGACTTATCTCTGGTTTTGGAAAGTTATCCAGTCTTAGAAGCAGCTTTAATACATGCCAGACGTTCCCTCTTATATTTCATGAGCAACGCTGAAGATTACTGGACACTTTATAAATTATCTGCACATATAGAAGGAGGGCAAGACAGACAGTAGAAGTTGACAATAAATTAAAAATAGGAACTGGTAGCCCCAAGTTGCAGAAATAATATTTCAAAAGTAGTTTTGTTAAAAATCATTGCTCACTCCAGTGCAACAATGAAGATTTGTCACGGTTATTAAGGCTTATGTAACTGTATGGAGCTGCATTCTATTCCCTTAGACAAGAGGGACAAATTTTGTCCAGAGCTCTGAGCTCAGCAAAATACCACTGGCTGAAACAGTACAGGACTGATCATCATCCCATGAACTCTGCCTAGTTAAACTGAGGGAGAGAGTTTAAAACGTATCTTATCTCCTTCCAGTATCTTGCAGTGCACTGAGTGTGTTGGTTTTACTTTGATATAATATTTTAGATCAGTAGCTTAGTATTTAAGCTGTAACTTTCTCAGGCTGTCAATACACTTGCTTATTAGTTAACTTAAATTTACTGTATCAGTCAACTTTTTTCACAAACAGCAGAAACAATCAATCTACCTCATTTTATGGGAGAAGGTCCTTTTAGCTTGTCTGTCAAGAAAAGAACATCTTTCACTATTCTTTTCACTTATTTCCAGCCTGTCTTGTTAACCATATCCAGTAATAGAACTATGATTTATTGAGGGTCTGAATACTTTTTCTCATTCCTGTTAAACGTTTTGTTTGTTTTTCTATGTTTCGCAAAACTTGAACACATTAATTTTTTCCCCTTACCGATAGGCAACTGTTGCTGTGCAAATAAAGCCTCTGATAACAGATAGCAGTGGACTTCTGCCATCTAGTGAAAACTTGCAGCTAGAACTTAAAAAATGGTGAACAACGGTAAAAGGCAAGTGGCCTTGATTACAAAAAATCAAAAGTGAAACCCACAAGATTCTGACTAAACTTTAGTTTTCCTGATAAAAATGATCTATTCAAGGGTGGTTGTTTGGCTTTTTTTTTCATGTTCACATCCTAGACTGGAGCACTGAAATCTGGGTTCTGTTTTAGAACTAAAGGTTGTGACTTGAGACAGTTGTACCTTACTTCTAATTAATTTTCAGTAATACACAGTATTTTCTAGTGGGAAATTCCCCAGGAAAATATACTCACATTTAGAAAAATAATAACATGTATTTTTAGGAAAAAAACCTCACGGGTAAAAATTGTTTTCCTGTAAATGAAATGAGAGGCTCCAGAGGGGTTGCTTGCCTGTGTTAGAGCAGAGGGAAGGGCACTCAGGTTCTGGTCATGAGTGGAGAAGTGATTGTGATATAGATCTGAAGGGAAGAGGGATATGAAGGGAGGGAAATGAGATAATCCATTAAAATATGTCTGGACACAAAATTCCCAAATTCACACTTATCTACTCTTTGATAAAGGAAACATATTGTTTTTAAAGCTGATAGAATAAGTCACTGCAGCTCACTGCCAGAAGCAGCTTTTACCAATTTGTTTTATGCCTTTTAAAATGGTTTTATTACATTTATAAACAATATGTAAACCATTCACCCTCTGTCTAGTTCCTAAAGCATATATTCAAGTAGAATTCCCACTGAAATCCATGAAAGTTTTGCCTGGAGTATAAATTATTGTCTTCCATTACCATGAAAAGTGTTAATGGAGAGACAAACCTTTTACCAAAAAATATCTCAGTACATTTTCACAAGTACTTTTGCAGATAAAACAGGCAATTTTCACCCGCAAATAATTTTACAACCACTAAATTAGATTCAAGACCTTTCAGTAATTTGTTAGTGTGGGATTGCAACAAATGCATTTTTCTAAAGTATGAGAAAGTATCATTCTGCTTGCCTATTTTAAACTCTCATTCAACACATAAATTTGACTCATTTTCTGTAGAGGCATAAGAAATATTTAACAATTCTCGTCCTCTAAACCCTGGTTCTGGACACCAAGTTACTTTGTGAAGTCTGATAATGCTGCAAATACTTCATAAAATCTTATTTTCAGTTAAAAAGAATTTGCATATTCTATATACTGTCCCAATATAACATAAGGGCTTTAAAATAAAGTATTTTAAATGCCATGTCCAAAGACACACTAAGAACATTATCTATCAAATGGATGTTACTTAAAAAACCCAGTTTAATTATGAGTCCAAAGCTAAGGAAAACAGTGGTTGTGTGTATCCCTTCACTAAACCATGTCAGTGCTGTGTTGTAGGATGGCTTTCCCAAAGCAGGAGATGGGAAATCTCAGTGTAGCAGTAACCCTAGAAGGATACGTATTCAAGGTATATAAAAGCTAAGGAATGCACGATGTCCTTTCCATTTTACCATGAGATATATGAAAGAATATTTTAAAAATTAATATAATTGTGGGTTTTTTCCTTGAAAATTCCTTTGCGGCTTTTAATTTAAAATATATACAAAATAATGGCTGATTTTCTGAACTAGCATTTGAAAGAAAGTCCTTTTTTTATTACTACTTAACAACAGTAAAATTATATCCTTTAAGAAGCATCTCTTCTGCAACAGGTAATTTAATAGAGTCATCTTATAGATGATTTAGATTTATATTCAACTGCAATGTTACGCTATTAAATTATCTTTGCAAGAGAGGTACATTATTCTCAGCATATTTGTTACCTGCACCAAACAGGAATTTGATGAGCTCATTGCTTCTATCTGTCAAAGTCTTGGTAATTCAAGTTTGGGAACTTAACAAAATAGTTCTAATATTTAAGGGAGGCAAGTTACATGAGTCAGACCTATAAGCATTTCAAAGGAAATCCAGAAAAGTATCCTAAAAGTAAAAATTAACAGATGCTTGCAAGGAGACTTCTGCTACTGCTACCCAAATTGTAGCTTTACCTTTGGCTTAATAATGTCATATGACAACTGGCTGCCTGGTCATTTTAGACTTGTGCCCTTGTCCATCAACATGCTCAGATTTCAAGTCTCAGTTTCATCATTTTGGATTCATTGGAACCTGAAACAGAAAGTGAAACTCAAAGACTTGGGAACAACCTGAACCAACAGTGTGAAAAGTGGTGTCAGAATATGATTACTTAATACTGGATGTAAACAGAGGTGGGCTGTATTGTGGGACTTTGGCTTTTTCTCTTGCATTTGTCCAAAAAGTTGGAACACATACAGAACAACCCCAAGAGGTTTTCATCAAGTTGACCTCTACATTTGTCTAGCAGAAAAAAAATAAGGAGTGAGACATGTTAGCACAGTTATGCTTTGGATGCTGAGGTAAAGCAGAACACATTTCTGCCACATACATATGTGTAACGTATATATTAGCAAGGAGTTGGTCTAGCCACAAAAGACATCACAGCTGCTGGGTTGAAGGAAACCTTTTAAAGTTGTTGTCACACTCTTACATTGTCAACCCTGGCAAATGCTTACACTTGCAGGCAGGTAGATGAGGTTAGTGAGAGCATTTCCTCTCCACCAGTGTTTGGAACTGCAGTTCTCAGCCAGCTGGGTGAAGGCTCAGCACGGGGCTAACACAACCCTGCTGGAACTGCCTCGTTTGTATCACTTGAAATTTCAAAAAGGATTTGAACACAACTTTATGCAATAGTAATCAGCAGAACAAGCCACGTTTAAAACATGCTAGTTGAACTTTGGCTGAAAAGGAGGGGAGTTTAGAGTCAGCCTACATGATTTTAAACACAACTTGCCTTACTTGGCCTGTATTTAAAACTGTTTGTTTAAATTTACTGGCTAATACATTTCCAAACATAGTTTGTTTTGCAGCCTGGACAGACTCTTATTCTCAAATTCACCCTTCAGACCATCTGACACAGCTGGTATTTGCTGATATTCGGAAAACCCTGTATGGCATATTTACATATTCTTTCACGCAAGGAGTTATGTGCAAGATTGTGGGTTTATCTATCTTTTCTGGAGAGGATTTTGACTGTGTTACAAGCCTTGACCCAGTTTAATAATCAATACATTTTTGCATGTGTTTAGATGACATAATTCAGCTTTTATTTCAGTAAATTACAAAACTTCCATTGACAGACTGGAAGACGCTGAGCTTTCTGGAGCTTAAGTTAATTTATTTTGCAAAACAGAGGAACAAAGTAAGATTCCCCAAAACTAGCTAAAATAGACCACTGCTAAATAACTCTGTTTGGAAAAATCTGCCAGTGCTAGTTGGAAAAATAATGAAAAAAAAAAATTCATACACCTTAATCACCTAAGGTTTACATGTTCTTCTAAAGGTTAGGGCTCTGTGTTCCCTACTTCCCAGCTTTTGCATTCCAGCCATTGTGCCAGTGGAAATGTTTAGCACTGGAGTCCCATCTAGTTGTTTAAAAGCTGCAGGCTGAACTAGCACATGAGTGTGTACCCCATTTTGGATATACAGAACTATATACCAAGCTGGTTTTGGCATTCTTCCCACAGTATTTAGGCAAATACAAGCATGTTTTGGATACATGGTATTATTCATTTGTGCTTATTTCCAACTGATGCTTTTCCAACTCTCACGCTAGGCGAGTTTTCAATGGAATAGAATGAACACAATAATTCACACTGATTTAAACTAAACAAACTAAAAAAAACCCAAACAGTGTATTCCTACTAAATTAGATTAGCTGCTTTGTGGAGAGCTTTGCTTCATTTTGTAGTTTCCTTGCTGGAAACATTTAAAATACACTGCAAGACATTATTCCTTGTCATTGTTCTGTATTTTCTGCCATTGCATTCTTATTGTGAATGTGAATGTAATAGTAAGACTTCTGGCCAAGTTCACATTAAAATATCACAAGAGGAAATGTTATTTACAGAGTCCTCTAGGACTGTGTGAGATTAAGAGGACACAGCTAACAATTTATGCATATCATGTAAAGCTTTTCTTTCAAATGCAGAACTTAGTGTTCTTCCTATTTGCAACAGAAATATTTAGAGCAAAAATTACTTTAAGGGACCATATTTCATAATTTAAATGATTAGCACTCTATAAAGGGAGTAGGATTAGCAGAGATATCTTCAGCTTTAAGAGGAATAATTGTGTGCATGGAATTAGCTATGGACAGAAATGATAACATTCAGATTGCAACCAGGACTCACATGCACTCTTCATTGGCTGGAATAAAACTGACAGTAAAAAACCCCCTGGATATCAGCTTGAAGGTATTAAATTTCAAACCTAATGCACACAAGTTACACAGTGGATTTTTTTTTCCTTTTCTGTAATTTATCCCATCTGCAACATTTCATTAGAATCTGTAGGCCATAGTCAGTAGGAATTTTAGGATCAGGCTGACATACATTTAGACTGGAACACTTCAGTGTGCACCAGAATCAAAGTGCAGTGTTTTAGTTACCTGCCAATACAACCTGGTGTTGAGCATGAAGGCCAAAAATCTTCAAAACACCTCAGGACCTTGCTCTCAGTGGAGAGCTGAGAACAGTGAAAAGTGGCTGCCTTATTTGCGGCTTATGTGGAAAGTAAATTCTAACAAAAACCTGTCTCTAAGCTCGCCAGAGAAAACAGGCTGAAACCCTGAGCTCTATGATGTGCTGCAGTCCTGGGCACAGCATGGACCGTCCCTCTCTTACTGAGCAGGGAAACTGTCTGCAAGTTGTCATTTTACTTTATAGAAATATATTTTGAATGCTTTAAGTCTCTTTCTTTGTTTTACATCTCCTTCCTACATCTGGGATTGGGTACTGAATGCATGGGTAACCTTTTGCTTCAAAAGAGTTATGTCATCCTGGACTGAGTAGCTGTGGAATCATTATTTTATGAACTTGCCTTTTTGTGAGTATATTTTAGAAATATGGTCATATTTAGGAAACTGGATGCTTTGGGTTTTGAAGGCATGTTTTATATTACAATTCATTAGCAGATGAACTGGTGATGGCTCAAAATTATGAAGAAAGTAGATAAACTGTGGTGTTCTATACTTTCATTTGATACCTTCTCCATAGCATAAACAGGCTACATATGGCATAAATTGCTGTAATATTGAATTTCTAGAAAGTTTCTAACATAAAAATAATGTAAGACACCATAAGTCCATTGTGGCTCTTTACAGTAACACAAAGAAAAACAAACAGAATGACAGGGGAGCCTAATTTAATAAGACTAAATTTGCCCTTCCTAGTACTCTCTGCCTAATACAGGAATATCAGGAGCTCTTGTTGTCTGAAGGCAAAGGTGGCAAAGCTGAAACTCTGTTTTAGAAACCTAACAGATGAAATGGCATTAAAGGAAGCCTTAACAGAGGAGTTACTTTTTTTCCCATGGACTCATTGGGAGCTTTGCCATTGACTTCAAAGGGCAAGGGATTGGGCCTTAGTATGTATAATATAATGCAGTTATTTAATTAGAAGCAGATATCATGAATAAAAATCCTCACTGGGAAGAGTGTAGCGGATTTTGTTATGGCTCCATTTAGTTCAGATTTCTGTGCCTAGCAGAAGTCATTCACTTCTAAGGAACAAAAAATCACCTTAGACTTTGGGGTATTGTGATAACATGGCTATATAATGCAACTTCTATTCAAGTTATCTGGTAATTATTTGGTATATTTCTTTTCCAACCTGTCTCGGAAGTATGCGTGAGGACAAAGATACTCACTTGAGCTGAAGGCATTCCAATCTGCTTATTTGTGAGAGAAAGAAATGATTGCTAATAGTGCTGAGTAGACCAACATTACTAGAAACTAGAAGCCATTTATTAAAGGACTGATAATGTATCAGTGTAAGCTAAGGAGAAAATTCATACAGTGGACATATCCCTCAGTTGCCAATGTTTACTGGTTGAAGGCACTCCTTGAACTGCCCTCTCACTTTCTTTAGCTCTGCAAACAGACTGGCCTGTGTTGGCTGAATGGTATTTCCTAAACAATTTAGATTTCAGGGCTTTGCTAACTCACTTCATTCCGCCTGACAGCTCAGGCAACAGTCCTACGCACAGTTTATCTGTCATATTTGAAGTGTAGAAACCCCCAGGGCAGGAGAGGAAGGAAGAAAGCAAGAGGAGTGCCAGGCAGCTGGGGTGACACTTTTTCAGCTGGACAAGTCTGTAACTCCTTGAAACATCCATCTTGTAGATGTGTCTCCAGCAGTTTAACTGGCATCCCCTTGAGAAGGCTCTAAGGGTCCTGCTTGTCATCTGTAAGAAAAGCATCTCCATGGAGAACTGGGCAACAGTAATTGCAATTGTTGTCTATACCTGTGTAATAGAAGGTGTTTCCAAGATGTGCTGCTATTGAGGGGAATCACATCATGAGTTTTAACAGCTTTATTCATCCCCCTCCTACTGAATCAGTCATCTCTCTATTTACCTCTCTAAATCCTCCTCTGCCAGGAATTCTTGCTCTGCTTTCTCTCATCATTCTCACCACAGTATTTCTATTTAAATACAAAAGTACAGCTACTAACTTAAACATCAGTTTTGGTGAATTCACTGCAAATTGTGGGCAAAAATGCCTCCCACTTCAAACCTTGTTATTTAGTTAGAATAGTGCCATCACTTCCACTGAACTTCCTTTGGACTGAAAGAAATACAGGAAACTTTCTACTTTTATGAACTCTCTCAGCACAGAAATCTCTGAACTACTAGAGCTTAACAGATGTGGCTGGAATAGAGTGATCAGTATTTTGTTCCACAAATTACATTTTCCTATTTTGCAGAGATCACTTCAAAGGCCAGCTGCCATAAGCCACTGATTTAATTAGAAAGGATGCATATGGAAGTAATCTGAAAGGGATAAATAGCTTTCTATATTATCATATATTCATAACGAGCTTTCTGCATGCTGAAATAATACTTGCAGGATGGGTAGTGTAAGACTTGCTTGCACAATCCTTCAAATTAAGAAAAACTATCGTTAAGCATGGATGTTTTAAGCAAATTCCAGCATGTGATACTATTTAATGCCTAAGATCCTCATGAAGGAGCAGCTGTTAGACATCCTTCATAGAAAAAGAGACCAAAATTTCAGAATTGTTGGCTTAAAAAAAAAAAAAAGACGATACCTAGAAAATGTTTCACCTAACTTGTCATTCCGTGGAATAAGTATATTATGCTGATCAATATAGAATTAGCCATTCACAAAAGGGGAGAGTTTCATTATAGAGTACATAGTAAGATTACATAATTAGCTTTTGAAACAAACTTTTATTATTAAAGTTATCTCATGGTATTCATATTGCTAGTAAAGTCAGTCTCTAGATCTAGATGCATTGTGCATTTTTGGGGGTACATGAGGGAAGGTACCTGACATTTGTAAACCACAACTAGTGCACTGTTTCCTTTGGAGCCCTCCAGTCCCTTTGGAGAGTGAATCTGCAATGTGCCTTTATGTCCACTTTAAATAATCACCTTTTCATGATACTGACATTATTGATTATCACTAGATGGTGCTCTTCACAATCCCCAAAGTCATAGGTAAGTGAGTTCTATCTTGGAGAAGTTTTGTTTGAAAAGTTTAATGTTTTCTTACTGAAGCTGAAAGTATCATTCAGCTCAGTTCCCTTCAGACCACGTAATTTTAAAATGCAGAATTGATGCCCTCAGAAAAACATATATAAACCAAGTCAGGAATCACAGAATATCAATCAAAATCATAACAGCAAATTAGTAATTCCAAATCTTCCTTTCACATCTACTTATTATTTCCTGCACACAAAATGTAATCCCCTTAAGGAGGGCTCCATAAATTTGCATTAAGGTTTGTCTTGTGGTTTCATAACACTACAGTTAGGACAAATTTTGATCTTAAATAAACCTGACTAAAAAATATTTCAGTAGTATTTCAAAAGAAAGAAGCAGTTGCAACCCTTTAAAAAGAAAATGAAAGTATTATTTCTGCACCTGACACCATATTATGAACATTAAATAGTAATATTACACATAACCACTGATTACATGCAGTGAAATAATAATTAAGAATAGTATAAAAAATATTATCTCTAACCTCAGTTTCTTGCAGCCCAATATGATGACAGCCTGAGCAGACAGGGCTGGGAGCCCTGGAGGTGCAAGAACTCCCCTAGGTCTTGTATCCAATTTAAATCAAAATTTGAACTATATCACAATGGTGTTTTCAATAAATTCCCTCATTATCCTTTCTCTGCCCTCACTTTTAGTCATGACTTCAGTCTGTAACACTGGACCTTCATTTTATTAATTTGATGAAGAATAGACCAACAAGAAGTACACCAAATCCAAGACTGCATCATTGAGCAGCCATGGCATTGGAAATCTACCTGAGTTTTGCAGTTTAAGTCCATTTTTATTCAAATAGTTTAAAATTAACTAATCAGTAGTTTAGGTGTGATGTAAGTACATTTTTCATGGTTGAATCTTCATTTCAAGGACCCTGATGCAGCTCCTAAATGTGTTATGTTTTTAAGTCATTTTCCAGATCCCCAGGATAATGTTACCAAAGCATTTCTGATTTTATGGCACAATTTGTGACTACAGAAGGGGTTTGACTTTAAAACCTCTTGTCATTCTGTTTCAGTTTTCTTCCTCTATATTTACAGGAACAGTGAGAAACAATCCAATGAATCTTAGTGTAGTGAGAGGCCTATGAATGCCTCTTTTTGTACACTGGCAAGAACAGTACAAAGGCTACAATAATGAAGCCTGAGGAGGTAGTTATGGTTGTGGTTTGTAATTTTTTTTCAGAGTTACACTATGAACAAACAGAGCATTGAAATGCATGGCCTGAGAACAATAGTGCCCAGCCCCGTACCAGCCTTCTGGGTCACCCGCTGGTTGTTTGCTTCCAGGCCTGATTTGCATAACAGGAAAAGTTGCAGAGGCTTGGAATTAGCACAAATTGATATGGGGTGCTAATTGACTCAGGCGAAAACTAAAGATGCACTGACCTGTTCAAAGCAGACTTGCATTCAGGCCTCTGGATTCCTGCATCGTCCAATGTGGAAGAATTAAAACCTGGCATGGTTCATCAGCTGCTGGGCTCTGGGATAAAAATAGACATGCAGAAATGGGATCATGTTTTAGCATAATCAGCTGAAACTGAAAAGGCTGGGAAGGAGCCCTTCTTCTTATGGAAAATGCTTTCTTTTCGGGTGTTTTGGGTGTTGCTGTGGGCAGTGGCATGGCAATTGAGCTCACCTGAAATGAGAGCCAAACCAAATCTTTCCCCAAAACCTTTTACTGCTCTAGACCTAAATTTTAAAGGTTGAAAATACTCATTGTTCCATGTTTGTGGGCAGGCGTGTTCCATCAAGAGCAAGGAACATTATTTATTTCAGTGATTGGATCAAATGTGCCAGAAGCAGACCCAGTGATTCACAGCTGTAGGAGTCAACTATTGCCTCAGCTCTATGCAGTGCTTCTCTTGCCTGATAAACAACTAAAAAACTTCTTCCAATAGCTTTCCATCAGACCATTATGAGAAGAAAGGATAAGATACAAAGTCCACTCTGTTTTTAGAGGTCTGTAGTACTACAGAAAGCAGTGCTCACCCATGGGATTCACATAATCTCATGTTATACCTGTACATCCCTTAAAGCAAAAAATTACACTTAAGCCCAAGCGAGTTTAGTTTAATTTAAGAGTTTTTATGAACTTTTGTGGATTTCTTCAGTTTTACGTTGGCAAGAAGCTCTCAAGCCAGATGATATTTTCATGTGCTTGAGTTTCCTTTTGGCCATTTAACTTGGTTCACACAGGCCTTGTGTAACTCTAGTTTCTCCATTATTTTAACACAGTCACACCCTAAACCAGTATCTCAAATACAGATATTGACACAACTGCACTTGGCTGCTTTTGACTTGTTTCTGCCATGCTAAAGGAATGTACAATCCTCTCTGACACACTGACATTAAGCTGCTTTCACTGTGTTTTTTCAATTAATTGTATAACTTAATAAGGAAAAGGTAAGTTTCAGGGCAAAATAATAAAGAGGAAAGGAAACTGGACACTGATTCTAATATTGAATTTAATTTATGGAGGTGCTGCCCTGTGACATCTTTTTAAAGACTATGTAATCCTTAAAAAGTGTTCTTCCCAGAGAAACTTGAGGAGATACTAGCACTTCATATAATAGGATCTTTCACTCAAAATTATATTAGTAAGAGGTATCAGCAAAGTCTTCTGAGGCAATCTGAGTCAGTGTATAAACTTTTAGGTGAAAAAAAGCACTGTACATGTTTTTACATTCCTATTCTGTGGCTTAATAGGTCACTCCTGGTCTTCAGTTAGCTTTTAAATGGCTCCTTACATCACCAGCACGCTGAAAACTGTGTCTGACTATAAGGGTTTCTTTAAAAGCTAAAATCAGTGCCATGAGATAAGCAGTGACACAACCTATCAATTGCTAATATACATAGTAATTTGAATCGTTGGGAAGCAGTTGCTCAGGAAACAAATACAAAATAATGGAACCAATTCACATAAATGTCTTTTCAGTTTATACTTGCCTTCACAAGTTCCTCCTGGCCTCTACTCTTTTTGTTTGGTGCTTGTCATTTGGAAAAATGCCGCAGATCAGGGCTGATTTTGACATTACCAGGGGCTTCCTTACACTCTTTGGAAATATCACCCATGAATACCATGCTGTCATATTTCCAGATGTTCCTTCAGACTGCTTTTTCTTTCACAAATAAGTTCTGAAAGCAACACAGTGCATATGAGAGGAGAAGGCAGTGATGTCCATTTCCTCTTCTGCTTTTGTGTCCTGTTTCCAAGTTAGTGTTTGACCTTTGTTGGGAATTGATGCACTTTCCATAGGGAAATGTCACATGGAGGATTTTGGATTTGTAGCTGCCAGAGTCTTCATTTCAAAAGTACTTACAAAAGGTGCCTCTTAATTTGGAACAAGATGCAGTTATTTGTTTCTTTCCTAAAAATAAAGCAGTTTTCAGTCTAAAAATCAAGTCACGAGGGTCTGGCATGGTTTAGGATTTAAATATACTATAAGGTCACTTGGAGGTTTCACAGCAATGCAGCCAAGTCAGATGCATCATTTAATAGTTGAAAAATATGCAGGACATCTTGGAGAAAAGTTGGAGCAACAGTAGTCACACAAAATGAAAAGGGATGCTGCTATCCTAGAGTAATACATCTAGGGCTATCTGAAATCTTTCTATGACTATTCTCTCTGAAATGTCTTTTTCCATCTGAAGTATTTCTATTTCATGTTGGGGTGAAATCTGATGGCAAGCAAGCATTTTATGGCCACGTGTTAATCTTCTTGAGCAGGATGAGTTATTAAATTAAATCCTCAAAATGAGTAGCTCTTTCATGTGGACTTATATTTTCCAGATGTTTGATACGGTCAAGATTATCCTGTTCATTTGCATGTGCTTGTTTCTTTTGTTGTTATTTTTAGAGAATTCTTTAAAATTATTATTATTATAACATCTGAGTAAGGTTTGAAAACATTTTTTATTTTAGTCTCACAGCATTTTCCCCTGATCTTTCTTAATCCTTATTTCTATTTACTTAAAGTTTTGGAAGAGACCAGGATTCAATTTAAACTAATTAGGCAAGTAGGAATTTTGTCCTAGGTTTCACTCATTTGAGGGATTCAGCAATGTCAGTGATATTTATCTGTCATATTTAGCAGTATGGTTTTATAAAAATTACACCCATGCCATTACATTTTTTTTTAAAATTTAAAAATAAAAGCTGTGTCCCAAGATAAATATATAAAACTTCATTTCAAATGGTGATGTTTTTCAAGGCCCTTCCTCCTTGAGAGAACCAGTGTCGCAGAAACTCAACGCTGTGTGTTCAGCACATGGCCATTCCCTGCTGAGTCCATCCTTCTGTGATCCTGGCAAGAAATATGCACCTGGATGTTCTGACCCTCTGCAGGAATTTCACTTCTAAAAAAGATTTTAAACTAAACTTCCAACTCCTGCCTATGATCTAATGGTACGAGTTACCTTGCATCCCTTTCTTCTGTGAAAGGTTTCTTAGGAAAACATTACTTCAGCTCCCAGAAGGAGCACATTGGGCTCCTCTTGCTGTAGGATCGATGCATTTCATGAGTGTGTGGGCTGCAGCCTTCTTCTGTCTATGGAACTGCATCCTTGACTTAGCAAATGTCTTAAAGCTGGTGCAGATCATGGACAAAGATCATGAAAGTACTTCAGGATCTATCTGGGATGAGAGATGCCATATTATGTTTGTGTTAATACATGAAAATAGTAATTCAGAGGAAGAAAAAAAAAAAAAAAAAAAAAAAATGCCAAAGGTCTGCTTGAAACAGTACTCCAGCTTCTTATGTTAAGAATTGTCAAAAATGGCAGCATTAAATACAACCCCAACTGGCTCCTTCCCAAGCTCCATGCCTTTTGGATTTCCTTAAAAATTCAATCTTTACAGTTTCTGAATAATGCAACCATTGTAATTCAAGGACGCTCCCCTGCTGGTTTTGATTAATTTATTTTAACAACACAGAAAAAGTCTGCTGTAGCTCCTCTGGTAATATAAATCCCTGTTACAAAGGATTCTGTTGTCTCCACCTCTCTAATAAACTATAGTGTCAGGGGTTCAGAGCTAAATGAATGGCAATACAACTTTAACACTTCATCTCTGCTTATGTGTCTGAATTAATATCAGTTTTTTTTCCCCATCAACCTTTAACTAATTTATAACTCTATTCTTACCTTTCTATATAAGTAACAGATCCAGTGAAATATTTTAATTAGCATGCAATCACACATTTCTATAATTTAAAAATTAATATCTTGAAAAGAATGTCAAATATCCTAAAAAACTCCCTGTAAAATTACTGTGGCTATCTGCCCAACTTTTTAAAACTTACTGTGTGTCTCATGATAAATGTAACTTTCTGTGCAGTACCAGTCACCAGAATTTGGTTCTTACCTGATTTACAGCTTTCGTTAAAATTAGAATATATTTCTGGATGTCCTGGATTGCAAAGTGATCCCACCCCCAAGGGAGAATAACCCCCAAGTAATCCCAAGTTTTTAACCTTTTAATCTTTTTTCATGTGGTACTGGAGAAACTGGTACTTGCTGGTTGCAGGGCTAATGGAATAAGCTTGGCAGGCCCACAGTCTGAGATCAAAATGCCCAGTGAGGACACTAAAATACCTGCTACAGTTTCTGTGGACAGAAATTGGGTAGCACAACAAAGCTGCTATTATTTTTAGTGGCTTTCAGAGGTTGCAGAGATTGTCACAGCAATTATGGCATGCAGATATTTTCCCAAATCCTAAGAGCATGTGAATTCTCTAACATTCAGGCAGCATGATTCCTTTTGGGAATCATACAGCACTTTAAAAGAAATTGCTGTTATCTTACTTATACAATTAAATACTCTTGAACTGTTTTCATTTCACATAAATATTAAATATTCCTTTGTTTAAACTAATTGATTTAAAAAATATTAAATAAAAGGAAATCAAACAATTTTCAAGCTGTTTCTTACAGATGTCTGGTAAATTTGCTGCTCATTTGACATGTTGCATGTGTCGTTTCAACAATGCCCCTATGGGTGAGTGTATATACAGATGCTTTAGGCTAACATTAAACAATGTTCTATAGCTAGGACTGTTTTTGTAGTCCAAATAAAGTAGGTAATGTTTTTATAGCTATCAATTCTTGGGTTATGGAGAATGTCTTCAAATAGAAATAGAAAGAGGTTTATCTTTACAAACAGGTCTCATTGCCTTAAAAGGAAGTTGTTTCTTTTTTCTTCTGCTTCTTTGGAGAACTAACTACAAACTGGGAATGGTTATTGTATGACTCATTTGGGAAGAATAGCTACAGAGTAAAAAGTTCAGATGGGATTTTAATAAAAACCAAACCAAATTATCTTCTGTTTTGGGCATGATAAGGATAGTCTTAAAGAGCAAAATATGAAGTTTTTCAGAATGCTATAAGTCAACCTAATACTGTAGTATTTTGAAAGGAAGGGGGCGGGGGGGGGAAATGTCAGGAAAGAATAAAATGTTTTCCCCTAGTTTCAGTTCCATAGATAAGACAGAAATCCCCTTTCTTAAGGAAATTTTCATTTACTTCATTCTGGTCTGGTCTAGTCTGGCAGTGAGTCCCTGCATGCACCAGGCAAATCACTGACTGCCAAGACCAGACATGGGGCTTGGGAATGACCCCTTCCTGAGCTATGCACAGATAATGGGACTTTCCTACTGCAGCCCATGTACTTCATGTACTTGGAAATTCCCCTAAACCCCAACACTGTCTGTTAAACTGTTAAAAATTATAACGCTATTCCAATAAAACAACAATAATGCTGTGCACAGTAGAGACTGCAAATGTTACAAGTAAATATTGTTGTATTATTCCCTGCATTGCCTTCCCTGCAGTGCCATAAAGGACACAATAGTAAAGTTAGGACAGAAAACTTCTGTTAATGTTTATGATTCAGCATCCTTTCCTTACAGCCTTCATCTTAGTTTTTACAGTTTCATAAATGAAATCATGTCTTCAGCATGCCACTTACAGTTCTGCTTCTCTTTTGCTGCAGCACTTGAGTATCCTGCCTTTCAGGGGGAGAAACTGGGGTTATGTCTCATAAAGCAAAGTTTTAACAGGGTTTGTGATTTGTTCATCTTAGGAACACACATTGAAAAAGTGCAGGCTAGTTCATGCAGTAGCTGGGTGAGGGATGCTGAGTGTTTAGCAAGTGCTCCAAGCAAAATATGGAAAAATGCAATTTTTTTTTTCAAGTTCAGCACTAGTTGTTTGCATATTGCTAATCTAGCAAGAGAATTTTATAAGGTTTTTATTTTCTTTTTCCTTAGCATATATACAGTGTAAAGGAATTTGCTGCATTTGTCCCTTGTAGTCAAGGCACATTCCCTTAAATTTCTGACTTTTATGTGGTTTTCTGTTTGAAAGTTCATGTCCAAGGTTGTCCATTTATAAAAAGTTTCCCAAAGTGCTAGTAGGAATTTTTTTAAATTATTTTCTCATGTTTGGAACACTATGAAACTTTTCCCTGAGTGTTTCTCCTAAGATTGGTCCAACTGAGTCTGAAGTTAATAGAAAGTGACCAAGTGATTTAAAAGGGAGTTTCACATTTGGAAAGCAAAATCGTGACTGTATTTTGGCAAGACTGTTGATGTATCTGAACTCCCATTCCTAGGAATTTTACAGGAAAGTGCTGAACGTTTCAAACTGCCATGAGGCTAAGTGCATTTGAATCTTCTGAATATATCTAGAATATCCTGTAGTCTTCAAGCTAAGTTTTAAAAGAAAAATGCTTCAAAACTTTTTTCACTTCCAGCTTCCTCATGTTGGACCATTTGGGAATGTCTTGGCCAAAAAAAGTTCATGGATGTGTCACAAGCACTCAGTTCTTTCTGTAAACCCAGAAATAATGACTCTGTGCTTTACAGTCTAGCCCAGGTTTTACAGCAGAGCTCAGACATGCACTGATGATGCTTTATGAGGTACCTTTGATGATGGGAGATTACAGGTTCAGCCATAAATTACCACTAAGGTAGATTGTGGATAGACAGAGTACAGAATTTCAGTATTTTAATAGATTTTTAAATGTATATGTTTTGTAGATTTTAAAAAAGGTGTGGGTGAAACTGTTGTTGCTGCTGCTACTGTTTCCAAGTGCTGTTCATTGTGGAGACCTGGAAGGTTGCTGTTTAGGAAGGGTCCTGCTGCTGGAAATGGGAGGCCAGCTGGAACAGGAAGCTCCTCCTTGACAATAGTCTGGCTAGTGCTCTGCCTGATAATGAGGGGAGTGATATTTCAACAGATTGCAAAAGAGAGTCTGTGCCTCTTCTAAAGACCTACCCTGGACCTGGTTGCCAAGGAGCTGTGGGAGGGCGAAGGCTGGCAGCAGACAGGGAAATAATTCAGCTGAATTCAATTAGAGTGCATCAGTAGAACTAAGTGAACTATTAAAATAAACAGTTTCCCTAAATCAGAAAGGGTTATGAGCACAGGAATTGGAGTCTTTACAGATTTCTTTATACCATATTGAGCTATTAATGCTTTCTAACATGAGCCACTGCATTGCACAGTTGCAAATGTGCTGAGGACATGACTGTGTTTAGGCTTGCACACGTGACAGGGACTCACCTTGGCCCCTCTGATATGGGTCATTTTTCAGGACTCACAGCAGGGCACTGCCTTCCCCACAGGGACTGAGAAGCTGCTGCCTTGGTCTGCAGATCAAAGGGAACCAGAAGTAACAGCATGAGAGAACAGGACTGTGAGCAAACCCTTCCTTCCCCTTTCTGCTGAGGACTCCTGCTGAACACCTGCAGAGAGGGCAATTGATCCTCTGGTAGAATGGCTCCAGATTTTCCAAACATCCTGATCAAACCACTGGCCAGGATATAACCCTAATCGAGTAGAAACAACCCAACACTTTGCTAATGCCTTCGGATATCCTGAATCAATTTTCCTCTAAGTGCTACCTAATTGATTTAATGAGAGAGATTTTCTTGATTTAAAAGGAAGTATCCTGAGTATTTCCTGGACTGTAGATTTAATTTGCTTGGCACTGGTATAGGTATTCATCAGCAAGCACACACCTAGTTTTAATTTATAGCAGCCAGTGCAGTTCATACTAAAGCCAGAGATTTAGGAAGAAACTGGGTGTGAAAAAGTGCTTGCTTGTAATTGAGACAAGTGGATTCTTAGAGCAATATAGGAGTGCATTTCCCTACTGTTTAGACTTCCTTGATGGTAGCTTTTGCAGATACTTATGTCTAAGTGAAAAATTAAAGTGTAAAAGCACAGTAATACTTAGCAATAGCTAAGAGAAGAGCATATACTGCAAGAGATTGCTAGGTCATATATTCAGGGGAATAATATGATGTCCAGCAGGGACAACAGAAATACTTACAAGTGTTGAATAAAGAAGTACCTTGGCTTTCATGTGGTACTCTCAAATTATGATTTCCTGCCTAAAAGAAAAAAAGGATAATGAAGATAAACATGAGTTTAAGGACAAGAAATAAAAGAAACAATCTTATCAAAAATATTAGGGCAGGAAGCGGCATACATTTGGTATACCAAAAAAAAGATTCCAAAGAAAGTGTAGTGATAGTCCATAAAAATGTTACCTCAAGCTGCTGTGGAATTTGCAGCTGAGCTCCCATTTCCTTCAAAGGTTGAAAATGACAAGTTCCTGTAAAGCAGCCTTCTCAAAGTTTGCAAAGGCCAATGGTTTAGTTTATATTTTTCCTACTGCAAAGTAAATGACTGACAGAGGTCAAGCATACAATTTGAAAGTTAAGTCCTTTCCCCAAGTCCCTTTCCTGTTGCTGCCTCCCATTAGTGTTCCACACCCTTGGTTTACGAGTTCTCCTATGCATTAGTTGGCAGCCTCAGCTTGTAGCAACTCAAAATTACACACAGCACCACCAGAATTCCAACTTGGTGTATTTTGAAAGCCTAAATTTAAACCAACCTTGCAGAACTACTTTTCCTGGAGGAAAATTTCCATGCTTACAATATAAAATATCTTTTGTCTGCTTTTTTGCACTCAGAAGGAGAAATCTAAATTGTTTGAAAGATTTTTTTGGTTTTCTCCAAGTAATACCTTTTTTGGTTATGGACTAGTGGTGCTGACAAATATCCAGCTCTTGCCAGGAGCTAAACTACTAAATGTCAATCTAGTCCATTTTTGACAGTACACATGCAAGATACGGCCACAGCTGTAAACCAACATTTTTAGCATGCTCCTTAGGATATCTAAAATCAAAACTGCAAGAGAAAGCACAGTCAGTTTCAAACCATGTTGTATAACTGCAATAATTGCTTCAGAAAGAAAATAGCCTGATGAACAGAATGAGGGAATGAGGGTGACAACAGGTTCTATTAATCAAAGTGTACTCTAATGGAGCTAAAGACAGAGTACAAACCAAAAAGTCAGAAATATTACTCAAACTTCCTAGCTTGACCCATTTTAAACTCCTGGAATGTGGGTGAGAAATCTGTAATATTTTGTGCTTATATATTTTGAGGCATTTGGAGGCCAGGACCTAATTCTTAGCTTGGGCCCAAGACTGCTCCTGCAAACTCATTTTAGAAACAAACAGTTTAGTTTTCATACTGATGTGATCAGCAGAAATGATTAATAGCAATGCAACATGTTGAAGGGCTCCATTGGAAGAGCTGGTTCCAGCAATTATTGCTGTTACAGAGCTGATGAGGGGCAGGGATGAGTTATGAATCCACACAGAATAGTCCCACATTACAGGCCAGGGCCTAAACCTATGAGTCAGATACAGCTTCCTGTGGAAATAGCTAGGACTTGGGTTCCCAAGTATTGCTCTTACCTGCAAACCTGCCTTTATCACATTGGAGTTGTTAAGTGGATCAGTTCTGAACACATTTTGCAGTCAGAGCCTGATCTAATGTCTCACTGTCCCTCATTCTTCCACGGGCTCTGACACCCGTAGTGTGCTGCTCTGTTTTCCTTTTGCACAGAGATATATGCACACAATTTTTATCCGTGAAATTATCCACTTCTAAATTACCTTGGTCTAAAATGCTGTCTTCAAACACCTGGTATTGCTTAGTCTAACCTAACTCCTAAACTGGGCCCTATTTTCTTCTGCTCTCTCCTTGGTTTTCTGGTCCGTTTCCTTTATATCCTTCCGCATAGATCAACTATATCAATTCTAACATCAGCTGGGGTGTTTGGGTCATCTTTTTGGTCATTTCTTCCAGGGGAAACAGTTCCACTATGCTTTCTCCTGTTTAATGGCATACACACATCTTTCCTGACGTTTTCCATTCCTTCATCTGTCAAGCATTTTAAGGAAGGGAATTCAGGATGCACGTTTGAAAGAAACCATTCCAGGTAAAGGTACTGGGAAGCCCTGGTACAGGAAGAATTCAACAGTCCAGTCTGGGATTGTGAGGGTTATCAAACAAGAAAGAACAGTAACTTAAATATATTAACTGCTTCACTACAAACACTGTGTGCACAAGAAGATGTAAATGATGATGACAGTAGATTAAACTTGGTTCACAAGCCTTCAAACATACTCAGTATGACATTCTTTTTCATTTATGCAGCTGAGCAAATTTACTTCAGCCAGCAGGTGGGGGGGTCTAAGAAAACTGTTTGGACTATAGAATAAGAAGACATCTGTATATCTGAGAAAGCTTTGAAGATATACCAATTTATTTGGGGTGTTTTGTCTTTCAATAAGGTTAAGGTTCTTCTAGAAAAATCCTAGTATTACTTCTATTCCTCTCATACACACAAAAAACAAACAAACAAAACAAACAACCCCCCAAAAAAAACCCAAATGAAAATAGCATCAAGGACAACCACGAAAGAACTTACATGGCCCTATAGGTAGGGTGTCACAAAACAGAATATACAAATGAAATATTGAAAAGTTTACATGCCATGCATTCAAACAACCCTCAGCCAAACATATCTTTCAAAGTGTTGATATGAAATACAGAAGTTGCCAATTCCCAGCAAAAATCACCTATAGATGTTTGCAAATAGCAACATCCTACTACAGGATGCTATTACTATTATGCTTCAGTATTTAAGCAGGCATGGCAGGCAGAAGGAAAATAAAAAAAAATACTCACATTCTGGCAATCTGCTGCATGCTGAATTTTAGAGCATTGGGCCATGTAACCATCTTGTCCTATTTAGGAAATTTTTTTGTCTAGATTTCTTTGTTTGGGTTCGATAATGTAATGGCAAGCTGATCCAAAATGACAATAAACTTCATTCCAAGTGCAGAAGGAGACGCAGACACAGATGCTGCTTCACTGCTTGTCCATAAGAAGGATTGAAAAGGATCTGTTAGGCTTCTAAAGGAAGAAATCTGTTGCTAACACTTTTCAGGCAGAATTTGCTAATATTACTGGTTTGCTTGATTTGTACACAAAATAGTAAGGTACGTAAATTTCAAGACAGTGTTATCAAATTTTCACACAATATAAATGTTCTAAGCATGAAGCTTGGAAAGACTGTATTGTATTCAAAGTTTGGGGGAAAAAAAAAAGTAGCAGTTCCTCTTGTGCAGCTAAATTTGGAAAACAAGAGACCTCAGGTGTGCTCTGCAGTACTTTATGGGCTTCTTTAAGAACATTATGTTACTCAGCACAAGTCAGGCCCATGCTATCCCATTCCTCAACAGCAGGCATTATAGCTCCCTTGCTTAATAGGTGGAAACACTGGGAAGGTGTTTTCTATTTTCCTTCTATTTTCTCTGTCCCCTGCATTACAAAATCTAAATTTTCAATTTAAGATTACTAGAGACTCAAATACAAATGAATCTAAACGTGCAACTGTCTTTTAGCCAAATCTAGACAATTGCTTTGCCTTGCCCTTTTATGACAATCCTTCATCATTAAATTTTTTGTGTCAAAAAAGGTAATTGGGAATTTTCGGCTTCCAGTTCTCTGTTCAAATTTGCTTTTGAATCTTTGAAGGATTCAAGGGGTAAAGCACACTGGAATTTCTTTATGAAGCTCTACTGGCAGCTGTGCTATTAGATCTCCTGTGGCCACTGTGGGGGAGATGGCTCCAGTCCCTGTGGAGACATCCAACAATCCTCTTTCCTGAGTAACTGGACACAGCATCACACAGAGGGCTGTCATATGTTATTGCAGTCTTATCTTGGAGCTTTTTCTCCTCGGATGAGTTCATTTTTTCAATCCTAACATGAATTTGTCATGATTTTTGGCCAAAAAACAAGGCTTGTTCTGTGCCAGAAAAGCCCAGGATTAATGTGCCAGAACCTATTTTCATCTGCTTATTTAAGTCTTCCAGAACAACATTTAAGCCCTCCTCCTCACCCAGAACTATGCCTACCTTGAATGTCTTGTTTATTTGTACTCAGGATAGCTAGGCAACAAGGGAACAAGTACCCATGACCTGGTAAAACTGCATTGTATTAAGCTGTGTCCTACTCTTTTTTAATGTCAAGAGATTAAATCAAATGCAAAACCTAGACCAAAACCATGTTATCTTCATCTCTTTTCAAAAAATTAGTACTGCTACCACCCAGCATCAGTGACAGAAACAACTGTAGCTTTAACTTCTGATCCAAATCCTGCAGATTCTTGGAGCACTAATCTCACCTTTGCTTTTGCACCATCAGCTGAAGATGCAGTTTTGATTAATCTTTATGTCCTCCCTACTAGAGTGCATAGAAAGCAATGCATCATGACCTCTGAGGCACCCAGAAGGAGCTCTTGCCAGAGGAAGTGTGTGGTACCTGATGAGCTGTGGCTCTGCAAAGAGCTCTGGCATCTGACAGAGCCAGGCACAGTGTGAAGTAGGTTCAGCTACCCCTGTATCCCAGTCTGGGAACTGGGAGTACTGGTGAGCACCATGGAGGGGCACAGGAGCAGCTTGGAGGCGTTCATTCAGGTGGAGCCAGATTTATGGGCCCAAGCTCACTGCTGTTACTGCAGCCAACAGAGGCAAGGAGGATGCTGCAGACAGCTGTGGGAGCAGGGTGAAGTGGATATATTAGGGAGCAAATCTGGCCAGTTTTTTCAATTGCGGCTAGGCCTCAGAACTGCTCGTAATCATTACTGTATAATGTATTAGATGTGCCTGAACAAGTTAAATTTCTCGTTTTCTTGGACAATGAAACAATATTCCTTCTTTTCTGTAAAATAAATTACTGTAAAATACAAATTGAGATATCCTGTTGATATGTGGGTTTTCTTTCTGGTTTTGTTTGGTTTGGTTGTTATGCCTGGTTTCTAACAAAGCATAACTTTCAGTGCACATTCATGTCAGCAATGGCCTTATTTGAAACAGCAGTTCTTCTCAAGGTGCCTCGCAGGGTGATGACCCTTAATTCCAGGCATCCCAGCTTTGATTAAAACCACATGAAACAAGTTCATCTTTGTAACCCTGCACTAGTGGATCGCCTGCTTTCCTCAAGTGCACAAAAAGCCTGTACTAAGACTACCCTAACTCATCTTTATGTTGATCACATAAACCTTGTCTGTCTCTCACAGTCCGAGCTCTGAACAGTTATTACAATCACAAGCATTCCTCCTGAATGAGAAGAGTCATTTTCATTTTATACCCAAGAACAAAACCATCTTTTCCTATAAGACAAGATTTCCTGTTCTCTCCTTGTGCAGAAGTAAACTGCCTATTATCTTCCCTAGGGTTAAAAGAAGATGAAATCATGTACTTCAAGTCAGTGGGTATTCCTGTCCCTCCCAAAAGTAGCTGGCTAGAATGGAGAGGAGAAAGAAAAGAAAGGAACATAGAATGCCTGAGCAAAACCACAAAACCCTTTGGAGAATTGAAAATTTTTAAAAAGGGAAAAAAGGAGACAACACAGAACTGCTACCACCAGTACCTGCAAAATTCTGAAAGAGAAGCTGTGAGGAACTGCTATGGTTTTAGTATCCATTTTAAGACAAGATCAACAAACATGATATAAGACTTTTCAACACAAACCAAATTATGGCCATATTCACATTATCACAGTGACACAGGGCACCTAAATCCAACAAAGACCAGCCTTTCTGATTCTCTTTCCCTCTGAGCAATCACTACCTTCACTACTGCTGCTTTCTTTTTTGTTTAGAGGTCAAAAATCCTTGTTGGTTTGATCCCCGTCTTTCCCTCTCGGACTTTCACAGAGGGTTTACGAAAAGTTGGCATGATCTTTCATGATCATAGTTTTGTGATTCCCATTTGAATTCCCACACCCTTTTATTTCCATCTAAAGCAGCTGCTCTGATCATAGCAGGCCTTGTATCAATTCAAGTTTTTAAAACTGCACTGGAGATGGCTCAATCCAATCAGAAACTTGTGGCAATCGATTAATAATGACAGTTTTACTGCTTCTATCCACATAAACATCTTTTTATCCATCTTTCCTCTTCCTGGGGAAAAAATGTCTCACCTAGCACTTTAACAGATAAATAAATGAAGTATTTTTAAAGTGTCAGCAGATCCCCAACTCCATCATCACTGTTCAACATTTTCAAGAGGAATCTAGAGTAAGTGTGAGAGATATGAAATACTTACTGTGTGAGTGGTCCTCTAATATGATAGCATCTGATTTCTAAAATCTACTTGTTTCTGGCTTCTGGTTAGCAAACTAATGCTGATTGGTTTGTTTTTTTTTTTTTTTTTACAGCACCATACAGTGTTATGTGCTTTTCTGATTCTCACAGTGTCTTCATTGCAATAACAAACCATTTCTAAACCAGTGTAGACTAATTACAGCACACAGATTAAAATTTCATGTTCTGAATATATTAAGCACGTCCCCAGAAATTATCTTAAGCACCTGCTCATGAAAAGTTCTAACTCTTCTCCTCAAATAAGGAAATGCAGACAGAAGATTTAATTGATAAAACACCAAAACAGAGACTTTCTGATCTAACCTCTGTCCATAGGTGTGTTGATGTTTTCTCAAGATTTTGAAGTACTAATTATCCCCAAGGCTAAAAGCAAATTCCTCGTATAATAAATCCTAAGCATAAAGCAGTCACTACAGTTGAAATACTTAGTAAAAAAATCAGTTGATCCTCTTACAGTTCAAATTCTGGCTGCAGAAATATTTCTGATCATTGAATTGAGACAGGAACCCTTTATGAGCCCCAGAAAGTAATTCAGCCTTATTAATTTTCCATCAGAGCTTGTAATCTTGCCTAAACATTAAGTTCCAGATTAAAAAAAAATTAAAAAGAACTTTTTAAAACAGAAAAGTAATTGAATACTGTTTTTAAAATTGTGGTTTCCCTTTCTGTAGGAAGCAAATGTTCCCGTGGGGATCACCTGAAGGAATGCCAAATATCCATAATAGACTTCAGCACTGCATTTCATAGAGTAGTGCAAACCTTTTCACAAATAAGCAAGCTCGGAAGAGTTTAGCTCAGTTTCAAATAAGCATGAAATTGCTTTATTGTTTCTTCAGTTTTCATGTGGAACTAAGTGAAGCAGAGAAGTTTGAAAAGAATTTTGCAAGGAGATTTGTATTAGTTCATTTTAATTCAATTACCAAACATATAAGCTGTTTACATGGACATACCCAGAGAAAACAAAATTTAAGTTTTCACAGCCATGCTTGTGATTTCAAAACTTGAAGCTATAAAAAAGCATGTACTTCAGGGTTTATAATTAAATGAAGGACAAGTGTCATCTCTACCTCCCTCTTTTAAACATCTGTAAAAAATAAAGCTTATTTATCACAATATTTGATTTCTTAAACATTTGGGTCAGTTATGCATGTAGAACAAGCATCTTTGCACAAGCTATACACAGAGAAATTGTAAAACGTGCAGACAACAATACATGTGCTTGTAATCTGAAGATATAAATAAGCAACCAAGAAAACATGGAGCATTATGCTGTGCTAATGAAATGAGGGACAAGGTTTCTCAAAAAATCTTGGAAGATGTATTTTTCAGATCTTTTGGGACTGAACCTATAACCCATAAACACTGATTCCTATCTACTCTCTCAGCCAGAAGTGGCACATGACGTGCACTGACAATAGTCATAACCCACCAGAGTACTCAAGCACATAATTTGTATAAATATGCACCATTAATTTATACAAGAGCTATCTGCTTAGGCTCAGAATAATGCTGATGAAGCTGGCAGAGCCACAGCAGTCAGAACTGTTACACAGTTACAATCCTGCAACGAAACATAAAGTAGAGCTAACAGAAGTAAATATTTCTTTATAAGGATTCTATTGCCACAAAACTGGAGGTTTTCATAAGCCCATATGAGACTCTACAAACTAATGCTGGTGGTATTTGCTATACTAGTTCAAAAAGAAAATCCTCTCAGCTTCTAAAACACATGGATTTTTTTTTTTTTTTTGGCTTATGCAAAAGAAAGGTAACTTGAGTTCTAAAGTGATTTCAAGTGTCAAACCTCTGTCTGTACTAAAGAATAGGACAAAATAAAAAGCACAGAGCAGCTTCACACAGGCCATTGGGGAAATGCTGGGTTCCAGTGACAACAACAATGGAAAAGGTTTCTGCAGCTAAAACCTGGAGCCAGACAGGTATAGATGCTTTGTTTCCACTGCCATGAGTTTAGATATCCATTCATAGGATTTAGAAATGGAGATATGGAAAAATAGTTATGCCAGCAAAATTTCTTGTGTAGACATTGGCCAAACTGAATAAATCAACTGCCTGGAGACTCTGTGCTCAGAGACCTGGCACTCATCTTCTCACATCTTCTAGAACACACATAGACATGATTGTTTTCTTTTTTTTTTGTTTCTAGGAGACATAAGTTGAATAATTAAAAAAAAAATATCGTGTTGAAATATGCAAAGAAATGACAAGACATCTTGGGAATTAATGTTTCCACTTAAAAAATAAACATAGAAAAAGAGGAGAACTGAGCTGAGTGAAGGAATTTTTAGCAGCAGGAGACCATAGTTCATAGGTAAAAATATGCAATGATAAAAAGGTAGGAGTTAATAACCTTAGTCTTGCACAGAGGAAAAAAAAAAAAAAAAGAGAAATCTTGTTAAACTTTAAAAGTGCAATATAAATGTAAAGCACTAAAAATTATTGCACTCATCTTGTACACGTATCACTTTTTACAGAGTTCAGGCAGTGAACTTTACATCAGGCAGTGCCTTTACATCAAAGAGAGCTGGAATGAAGCCTGGTCTGGCAGCCTGGTGTCTGGCTGAGCCTGAGTTCCCCATGGATTTATACAAATGCTACAGCCCAGAGCTGGGCTGGCATGGTCTGGTTGCCAATCATCAGTTTATCTTTTAGGGTAGCAATGATGGAAACTCAAGGGCTGGGCTTGAGCAGAAGCTCAACAGTCCCTTGCACACACGAGCTGTAAAGCACTGCTGAGGATATAAATCCAAACAATCCTTCCAGAGGATCTTGCACCACTGATGTTTCCAATGCTGAGTAGCAGGAGGACAGAGTTACAGAGGAAAACACACATAGCAAGTAATGCTAACTGCAGTTGGTTTAGTGTAGAAAATTGTCAGGTTGGAAGCTAAAACAAAAGTTTGGAAAGAAGAGTTTACAGTCTCTAAATGGAATGTGAAACTGCTGTACAAGGGGAGGATTCTGTTCCAACTGCAGCCATTGCAAGCTCTCCCCCATACTGTATGTCTATTCATATTTGTCTGGAGAGAAAAAAATATTAAGGGAAAAAAAGTCCCCCAAAACCATGAGTGAGCTAAGGAGGACTTCTGTACAAAATGACTTTAAAGTTTTCCACCTTACTTCACTCTTTAACATGATTTATGGATTCCCCTGCTATTTAGCTTTAGCATACCACAAGGAAGCAGGCTTCCAGGCTACCTGGATCCATTTTTTGGTGACATATTTCAGCAACAGTTTCCTGAGGATCTTCTTTCCTTGTTCAATTTCCCTGGTCCATGTACTACTGAGATGCATTCTGTACAATTTTCTTACTGAAAGAACACATTTCTTTTAACAGTTTTCACACTACTTTCATCTTTTTGTGGAGAATATTAATGATAGGAAACAGTAATTTCCACTCTCTCACAACAGAAAATGAGCAATTTTGATTGGAATTAGTATATATTTTTCTAGCCAGAAAGAATGGAAGAATCAGCACTAAGTCAGGTCCAATTGCAAGCAGATTTGTTGGATGCATTTTCTTTTCAGCAACAGCATTAGTCATCTGAAAATGTGTGTGGGTGTCCATGCACCTATATTTTCTATACTTCATAAAGATGCTCTCCCTGATAGCTTTAAGCTGCAATAAGCAGGCAAAAATGTCAATAAATATCTTTATCATCAGGGTAAATCAGCTATTTGAGACCAGGGAAATCCCAGTGTGTTCACTGATAAGGTAATTACATAGGATGGGCAGCACTGCTAAGAACATTCCCTGTAATTATAGAACATTAAAGCATGTGCTCCATATTTATATCTGTTTACCTTAAGAACACATCACAAAAGAAGGTATCTGATGGCAAGATATGGTCTGAGGAAAAAATAACTGACTTTGCCATTAAATAAAAACAACAATCTAACCTGTTTGAAACAGTCCATATAGGTTCACATAAAATGTGATAGCCACAGTCTGTGGAAAAAAAAAAGGGATAGCTGTAAAAATGATCTTTTAAATCTGCTTTATTTTGAGAGTTCAGGATGTGAGGAAATTCATATTAATAACATCCTTTGTTTAAAAAAAAAAAAAAAAAAAAAAGATACAGACCATGAAGCACATGGGATTGCCGTGACTCTAAGTTTATATTTTAGGATAATGCTCTCCAAAGACTCTTTGAACATTTCCTTGCTTGGCATTTGTACAGTAAGTACACTGTGAGATTTCAGACTGACCTTTAGCTTTTGGAAATCCCTGAGTCTGTGCTTGCAGAAGAAGCCTGCACATTTCAGCTAAACGGAAGAAGGAAAAACAGTGAGGAATGTTTTGTTATGGGATAGACTAATTTCTTTTAAACAAGGGAAACACTGCTGATTCAACAAAGTACAGCTAGAGATGTGTTGAGTGGAAAGTAGGAGAAATGTTTGATCTGGCCAGCAAAATTTAAGAAAGGGGACATTTTTCTACAGCTGGTTGACAATAGCTGCCATTACACAGAGGGTAAGTGGAAAGATACTTCTTTTGCCCTGCCTTCTCCTGGGTCTGCATTGCATTCAGCCTGTAGAACCACCTCATTTACTTGCTGAGTACAATCTACTGTGGAGGAGAACATAATATGTAAGCAAACTGTAGGATCATCTCCATCATGGTTCCCTGCTGGAACTGCCCTTGCAACTCATCTCTCTCAGGCTGTACTGTGAGGTAGAAAGGGGTAACACAAAGGTAATGCTCTTGGATCATCTCCTAATCTGCAGGGAGATGTGTACCAGTGCCCTAATCAATATTCATATCATCCAAGCTGCTTCTTAGAGAAAAAAAATCAAACCACAGCTAAAAGTTGTTTTATTAAGAGTGAGCAGCCTCAACCTCCTTTTAATTCTCATAAGTCTACTTAAAACACTACTAAAATCAGAATTTTGTTCTTTTTTAATTCATTACAGCCCAAATAGCTTCAGCTGAGACAATGCCAGTGGTTTCCAGACCCACATTTCCCAGTAGATTGCTTTAAGGGACTTTTATACTGGGAAATAAAACTAATGTCTCATTTGTTCTCATATCTGACTAGGGATAGCAGAGTTCCAAAAGAAATACAAGAGTTATTTGTTTATGTTAAGATAAAGCCCTGATGTAAGATGTCATCTCATTTATGATTTCCCCCATAAATTTAGTACAGTCAGAACCAGATGCTTCTTATTCAGAGTGATTAATTGTAAGAAAACTTCTTAATATCTGGGTTTAAGGTTTCTCACTTTATTTCATTTGAGCATGAAAACAGACAGGAATTAAGTGCGGAGAAAAAATATTGTTCCAGGAAAAAATGAAATAATTTTTCACTTCACAATCTGCAGTACTCTCAACTTTTCTAAGTACAATACTTTAGGGTAGTCAAAACTGGTTTGAATTTCTCATATTTCCTTTTGACATTACTGAAATAATTTCTAGTTGAAAATTATTAGTGATTTGAATTGGAAAACTTGATTTGGAGAAAAATGAGGAGTGGGGGTATAGAAAAGAGAAGTCTGAGGGCCTTAAGAGTGAGAGGAATAGTGAGCTCCAGTGCCATGTGAGTGTCAAAGTGCAAGTTGGTTGATGATTTCCTTATCTTCCTCAGCATATGAAGATTGTGCAATATATACAGCATAGCATGCTTACAGGTATTCCCTCTTTTTATATTGTACCATCAAGCAAGGAATAATTCAGAATCATAATCAAGCAGGGAGATTCTCTGATAAAAACAGGTTAAATGGGGTCTTCTGTAGGTGATATCACTGAATACAAAGCTTCTATAATGCCCAGAGGCAGAGTAGAAATTGCTTAGAAAGGAAATAAACAAGTAAAAAACAAACTACTGTCAGAATTGGACAGGAAACAGAATTTCTATTCCACTGCTTTTTTTCAGGTGTATCTTCAAGTATAAGAAGTTTCAGTTTTTATGCATCATGTTTGGAACTGCTGCAGTCTTCATAAATGACAACTGACATAATTAAGCCAACTGTCTTCTAAGTAAGCTAGTCATCAAAATCCCTTTGATTTCTGCTTTATTGCAAGAGATTTTGAGAAAACATGTTAAGAACAAATATCCAGCTGGACTACAAGCAAGAGCTAAAAGACAAGTGACTGGTGCCTTATAAGAATGTATCTTGCACGTTGCAAACTTTTGTTGTTATGTGCTATGCTTCTAAATACATGGATAGTTTCTCTTAAGGAAAATCTGGAGAACAGATCTGGATGAAGCATAAATTGCTACATTAGTCATAATTAACTGTAAGGAAAGATTTTATCATTCCATGCTCCACACATATCTGTGTATACTTAAGGTGTGGTACATAACATTCCCATATTTATTGCTCAGAGCTGAAGCTGTAGTTTATACATGACTCTCTACAAGTCATTAGTCTTTGGGAAAATCTCCTGCCATTTTGGTACTTGACATTCTAAATAGGAAGCCAGCACAGCTGTTTCACACAGTGCTCAGGGCAAGCCTAGGTGCAGCAATTGATGGAGAGGATAGACAGCAGTGCTAAATCAAATAGTTAATTTCATTACATTACTCACACCAGGAATTCTTTGGGTTTCTTACATCTCACTTCATACATACAGTAACAAGAAGAGACTTCCCAGAAGTTTTTTGTGTGTATGCCTGTTGTCTCCTCTGTTTCAGTCCTGAACTGCTCTTTCAGTGTGTAGGGCCTCTTCAATACAGATGACTCATACTGAAGTATTCTCCAAATGCAAGGTGAACAAGCATCTGCAGGAGATTAGGGTGACGTCAAAGCCATTCCAGATTCTCCATATTAGATATGAACTTGGGTCAGGAAAGAAATGAAGCACTTGTTCATTGAGTCATCCAGACACTTAACTCATCTCAGCCATACTTTGGGAGATAGTTACAATCCCAATAGCAAAAGCTATCTGAAATCTGTTTTGCCAGATGAGTGCAGACAAAAGGCCTGATAAAGGCACTGGGAGCTATAGAGTCTCATTTTCCATAACCAGACCTTGTTAGAGTCACCAGCAAGTGGAGTAACCTTTCCAAGATGATTGCAGAATCCTCTCTAGCACAGACTGTAACTTCCTGCACTGACACAGAAGAATGGGAGAGATCATATAACACACTGACTTCTGGGGGTGTGACCCTCTTGTGTGAAGTCAGTCTGGGCCTTATGGAATCTCAATTCTGTGCTAAGTTATTCCAGAAAGGAGTGTGCTTCTCTTCTCTAACGTTATTTCAGACACAGGTAACCTGTCTCTGTTTTCAAGTATTCATGTTGCAGGCACCCTTCCTCTCAAAAAAATGGCTGTGATGAACCAAGGGTGTTTGGGGTACCATCCAAAATGTGGCCTTTTCAGTTACTGTGGCAACACATCCAGTCAGGTCCTGCAGATTGGGCTCCTGGCTGGTTTTCCCCCTTTCCCATAAGATGATTTAGGTGGTTGCTAGCATTGAGCAGAGATGTGTGGGGCTGCTTGAGCCTTGAGAGGTTGTTACTCCACTGATGGGAGCTGAAACATCTCATATCTACCAACCACACTGATGACCTTTTGCAATGGGGCTTTGCCAAAACCTCAGGCATTATAAATCAGGACTTGTGGCCAGAGTAAAACTTCACTTAAGAACCACTGAAACCAGCTTCTAGCCCAGAGGATAAAAAGAGCATAGGCAATTCCTGACAGAAGTCGGCTTAAACTCTTCTAAAATCCTTCAGTGAAGGAGTTTCTGGGACTCCTAACTTACCAAAATCTTTCTCTGTTCTCAAAAATACTGAATATATAAGCTTAAATTTTTTTCTCTGCAATGTTGATTTCCTGCTCAAACGAAACATTTTCCTGTCTTCTCTATAATAGTTTCCTCCTGTGAAGAATTTAAGTCCTCCCTCCCATCTCTATACATGTTTTTGCGTTTCTTTTTTTTCCAAAACAGAAAGACTGAATACAGTAAATTCCTCCCCAGCTTCCTCATAGGTCATGCTTTCTCTTTGAGCACAGTCACTGATCTACTTTGAACCCTTTCCAATTTGCCCACATCTTTCTGAACTCGACAGGGTACTCACAGCACCAAGTAAAGGTGAATAATTACCTACCATGTTCTGCAGATTGACCTATCATATTAATATGGCCCAGGATCACAATTCCCTCCTTTCCTAAGGAAAAAACCCAACAGACAACATAAAGCCCCACCCACTCTGCCCCAGGCTTCCCTTGTTCAGTTAAAATCACACTAAGCACCCCCCAGAATCTCTGTTGCTGAACTGGTGCCTGCAAGACACTTCTTGATTTAAAAGTTCCATTTTCCAAGTGAAACAGTTTGTGTTGCTCTAACGAATTATAAAAATCCACTTTTTGCCTTGCCAGATCATTTTGAGTGTGGCTCTTCTACAATGCCAACAATCACACCTTGTGGGCTATCACTAGTCAATTATGTGTATAAACTCTTGCTTCAGAGAGGGATTAATGAAAAGAAGTAATAAAAGGGCATCCTTTACAGAAGTATGTAACATGGCTTGGATGTTACATACATCCTTTTTTTTTGCCTTTTTTTTTCTTTTTAATATAATTTTCCAAAGGCTTTCACCCTGCAAAGTCAGACAATAATGATAAATGCTTTCAAATGCTTGTAAGGAAATTCCTTCTCTGGTGTTTCTGAGGACAATATTAGTAGTTTTCTAATCAAAGATAGAATCTTCTGGCAATAAAGTGTGGTATGCTTTCTGTAAGGAAATACAGAAACTCACAGGACATCTGTCATTAATGATAACAGCCAATTTTCAGTCCCATGGGGATACTTTCTTTCCTAGAGATTTAGTGAAAATCCTCATGATCTCACATCAAATAACACATAAGAAGACAGAGAAGCACATGAAATGCTCTATCAGAATGGCCTTAGTGAGGACAAAAGAAGAATAAAAATGTCCCTGTCTCAGCTAGATCAAAGTTGTGATTCTTACTGTTAATCTGAAGAGATGGTAAAAGTAGATTATGAAATGTAAAAATGGTACTGAAAAATTTATAAAATTTTGAATGTGCAATATGAATGCGCTTACCTCCATCAGAAATTATATCTTTTAAGAAAACTGCTCAAATATTTCACATCAAATTACCCCTCTTTGCAAAACTAAGTTTTAAACTCAGTGGCTTTGGCGAGCAGAGTTTTAATGAGGGAAAATCACCAGCTTTTTGGGATTTTTGTTGATTTGGTTTTGGTGGTTTGTGGTTTTTTTAACATCCTCAGCCTAACAACACAGATCTTAGTGTTCATATTTCAGTTCTGTCAAAAAATATTCAGATGTGTAAAATTACCAAAAAACCCCCTAAACCCAACACCCACTACTGTAGCTGCAGCTAATATTTTTTATGTTTGTAGTACTCCTTTCCCTGAGTCTTAATTTTGACCTTTTCTCCTTTACTTTTTCTCTTGTCCTTGTTTCTCTGCTCCCTTTTGCAATATATCAAGATAACAAGGTATCCAGTGTAGCAAACAGTACTCTGGCCTGCAAGTTGCAGTTACCTAAAAAATCAGTTTATTGAATTGTGCCTGTATTTGATCTATTAAATAAAAAACCCCAAAACAACAAAACAAAACGAAAATAACGATACCTCTACATGTAATTTCTTGTAATTTACATTTCTGATCGAGAACGACTAAAAAGTGGGATTGTATGGAAAGGGAATAATAATTTTCCTGCGAGCAGACAGTTCCTTTTTCCTAACACGGGGATTTACTGCCCTCTGCTGTTTCAGACAAGCACAGAGCAGTCAGGGAACAGATTAACTTCAGCTGCAACAGCTGATTTGGGAAACCTGTAATCAGAAAATAGCAGTCTCACCTGACAAGCAGAATTAAACTTTGCACTGGTAGCAAAGATTTCCACTAAAATACCATGCAATTACAGTGAAGGTCTTTGCTATTATCTCATTAAAGATACATGATATTGCATTGTACAAAGGGCACAGCATGTGTGTGTGCACCTAAGCAACAGGAGGAAAAAAAATCAGTAATTATCAAAAATGGATCAAATTCCACTACCGTACTCTTAATACATAATCTGGCTTGTTCAAAGAGAGATTTAGGCCCTCTGGTGGTGATCCACATTCTTGTAAATCCAGAACTTCATAAAGCTAGAGAAAGCAGTTAAATTCATCAAAGTATGGTTTTAATAGTGTCCATTATGTTTTCATACGCATGATTTATGATAATTCCATAAAAATGTTACAACTTTTTTTTCTGTATCACAAGAAAACAAGGATAGTGGGGTAAAAGGCAAAAAAAACTCCATCCCACATTTTCCTGGTGTTCTTTATATGTGATGTTTAAATATTCAATTCTAATGATAAGCACTTATGGGCACGTACAATCAGACAATATTTAAAAGTATTTAACATAAAAATAACTATTTAGCATTTCCCCTCAACCTCATTTCTTTCTCCCAGTTTGTTTACTTGTTTCTTGGATGCTCAGTATCACAGCAAATATGCTTCAAAACAGCTACACAAAAGGACTCCAGGAGTAGCAAGATGTTTACAAGTATTTTGGAAATTGGTGGCATTTCAAATAAATCTTGATCCTAACTAAATTCAGGTTTGCATTAACATACGCACAGTGCAACTGGTTTTTGTAGCATTGTGTATTTTTGTGCTGCTGAGTTAACCTTCAGCTAATAGGAGGAGGCCTGAGGAAACCATTGTACAATCATGACTTACAGACTGATGGTGTTTGTCTACAGCACAATGGTGTTGCTTAATCCTATTTGTCTCCTACAGCAGCATTTCAGTAAGAAAATGCTGCTTCTCTGGTTAAAGAAGTGCTTGGGCTCACTAAATCATTTAGAGACTTTTTAACATGCAGAATGTTACTGTGCGACATGACTGGAGACTACTGAGCCCAGAAAACAGAAGCGTGCTTCTCTAGAAGAGCATGAGAGGCAGACATTAGAACAAAGCTTAAGAAAAAATTGCAGATTGAGTTTATATGGCATCAAAATTTTGAAGCTAATATAAAAAAGAAGAGTTTGCAAATGAAATAGAAATAGAAACTGATTTAAATGATCGAATAGATATCCTTGTACTAACCATTTAAGATGATCAGTAGATGATGATTTCAGGTGTGATGTTGTGTCTCCCTGGTTTTCAGGACTTTCTAGCTTTTTCTTCGACATACCCAGCTGCTGTAGTGGGAAAAGCTCAGGTGATGCAGGATTATAGACCTTGCTGTAATCGAACAAAAAAGAGATCTTGCCTCAGTTAATACTTCTTTCTCTCAGGTCCAAAAGTGCCTTGGAGCTTATAGTCCTTTATTAACACCTTGGAATAGGCATTTGCATATTAACATATTTGTATTTACATTTTACAAATGGAAATGTTACGCAATACATTCATATCATTATTGAAAAGGTAGTGCTGATCAAATGGAAGCTTTAGGTTATTTAGCAATAATCAGTTCTGATCTCCCCATGGGCAGGAGCTAACCAAATAGAAACAAATTCAAGTTTGTTTGCAGAACAGTATCTTACAATGGAGCGTGAAAATTTCAGTGGAAATCACACTGAAGAAGTTAATTGAGAATACATTAAGTAAGACAAATGACTGACCAGACGTACAAAATTTTAGGAAATGGCTCATTGATATCAGAAAATTGCTGCATTTATTATTAAAAGCCAGAAGGGAAAAGTTCATAGCCATCTGAATGCACAGCAAGCAAAAGTCAGAATTAACTACTAACACCTTCAGCCAGTTGCTTGTTCGGGAGGCAGTGTGGGGATTTGTTTAATCCCAGAAGGAAACTGTCCAGGAACTGTGGAAAGGCAGCCCGGGATTCCTGCCTGGAGACAGCTGCCGAGGGGATGGAGCGAGGAACGCGCTTTTGCGGCAGGGTTCGCCGGCCCAGTGGACACCCTGGGGCAGGACGAGAGGACTGCCGTGGACGGATTCCTTGAGGGCTTCCTCAGGGCAGGGACAGAGGCACCTCAGAGGCAAGAGGGAAAAGGCATATCCGACTCCTGCGGCGGCTGAGGGGCTGCTTTGCGAGGACCCCCTCCAGGATAACGCATAAGGCATAATGTGTAAGCAGAGTTACGGCCGCATTCCTCAGTTTTTTTATACGAATAGCGCCTCGCAATTCCTGAGATTCCCTGATGGCGCGTCGGCCCTCAGGGCTGGCCGCCAGGGGGCAGTGCGAGACCGCGACAAGCGCGGGAAGCGGCACTGGCTGCATGCCCCCGCTCGTCCCCTCAGGTGCAGCCCATGAACTCCCAACAAGGCCCAGCTGGGACCGCCAGTTAATCCGCCCCTGCCCTGAGCTCGCACCACTGTTAGTAATCAAAGCTGATTTCACCTAGAACTCTGCAAAGGGACCCGTGCGCCCCAACATACTTGAACTGCTTCTCGTACTGTTAATAATAATAAGCCAGGGTCAGTGTGTTGTGTGTTTCTAAATGCCAGTAATTTTGTTTCTTTTGAATAACAAGTGTCAAAGTAGAGATGTTATTTCTCCCGCTACTCCCAGCCCAGTGCACTGAATGGACGAAAGAATTTCCCTCGTTCAATCTGTTCAGCCATTGCCACCTATGCTTCATCTTTCCCACCAACTAGTCTGCCCTGCCTTACCCTCTGCACAACCCCAAACCACTGTCTTTCCTTACGTTACTGGAATGCACACATTACTTCCAACTGCTCTGTTTTTTTCACCCTTCATACCCCATTTTATTCACCTGAAGCCAGATAATATGAAAAACAAGTAGAAACCCCAGCCAAGTTAAGGCCAGCATCATTTCAGTCCCATCCCTAGTTCAGAATTCCTCACAGGAGCTGTGTTGGACTACAGAAGAAGTGGACCCAGTGTCCTTAATTTAGTTCTGTTACTTCATTTAGTCCTTACTCCAGCAAAACCAAATTGGCTCCAGCTGATGTGCTAACATAGGCAACAGCTGCTAAAACTAGTGTCAGCTGGGCTGCCTCTGAAAGTCCAGCCAGAACAGAAGCCCAACAGTTCCTCTCCAAACTGTAGAAGAAATCACATTGAGAACATTAACTGAGAACACAAGTTCATCCAATTCTGTACAGATCTTTTTCCTGTCTATTAATACAAACCCAGAGAATAAGGGTAATGGAGTAAGGTGTTTCCTGGATGACTCTATGTGACCAAAAAACAGGCTTCAGAAGAAGGCTTCCCAGCAAAGCCAGAACTTCAGATACTCTTCCATTGTCCTGCCGTTAACTGTGACAACTATTCTGAGCCCACCTGAGCACTGTCTCTGATGGCTTTGTTGCAGCACCCATTCATTCAGTTTAGGTGCACTTTGTACTCAGGATAACTAATAAATCTGTACCTGTAAAGGCTGAATCTGTAACATCAAGCTTTACTTAGTTTCCCCATGAAGGAAATGAAGATTATTTGTGGGGTTTTCTCTTGTGTTGTCACATGTTAGCATAGCAAGTTGGTTCTTGGCACCAAACTCTGCTTGGAACTATCTCTTCCCTCTTGCATCATCACTTCAGATCAAGAGCCTTGTCTGACATTTTTAATGGCTAAAGCACTTGTTTCAAGAACTTGAGAGAAATTAGAATATTGAAAAACAAATATTGAGTCTTCAGTTTTCCTCTCAGTTCCTTCTCACCCACAAAAGGCAACCAAGTGAGAGGATCTTTGTGTTTTTCACTTTTATACAGATTCTTTCTTCCCAACTGAGTAACAAATATGCTCATCTATAATAAAAAAGTAATGGTCTCCCCAGCACAACCTTATATAGTTCTTTGAGTAGAATCTCTCTCTAAAAATAGAAATCTCTTTGACATTGAAGCTCCAGGCAGCAGGGAAACTGTTGCATTTCAAGCTGAAGCTTTTGGAAAGCGCGCTCTGTATTACCTTTACGAGTGTCCCACACATGTCGAAAATGCAAGACCTGTCCTGTCGTGAACTTTGAGCAAAGAAGATTTTGTTTGCAGCCGGTGCTGTTGCAGCAATACTTTCTTAGAAACAAGCAATAAAAACAAGATGCAGCGCTGGCAAAAGGTGCTGGATTTACAGCTCTGCAAAAATAACGCTCTTTCTTTCCACCCCCCCCACCCCCCCCACCCCGACACAACTGCCAGTTTTTCCCAGACTGCCTGACTGGGCATGATATCCCGAATTAAGCCCAATGCTTGCACTGAGGACAACAGGACAGACGAAAACAAACAAACAGAAATCTCACACATCAGGGTAGCAGTTTTTTCCAGTTCTCAGGCAGACATTCCTCTTGGGAAAAAACAGACAAGAAAGGGCAGGGGGAACACAAATCCTCTCTATCCAGCTTTTGAAGAGGTTGACAACTTGCTCTTACCAAAGTCAGGGATAGAACAAGCCAACTCTGCCAGCATGCTGGAATTGGAGACTCTAAGAATAGGAGGTCTAATTCCTGGGAGCACTAAGTCCAGGAGCATTAAACAGAGATCAGCACCTCTGTGTCAGACTGGCCTTGGACACAAATATGCAAGGACAACAGCCACAGCTGAACTATTGATGTGGGAGCCAGAAGTCTGGCTCAGCTTCCACAGATACCATCAAACAGCATTTCTTCAGTGTTCTGACTACTACTGTCCATTTGCCATGCCAAAACAGTTCTTCCACCACTGTAATATTCCCCTGGCAGCAAATTTGACATGAATTTGAAAGTGCTGATATTTCCAAATTATGAAATGTCAGTGAGTACTGATCTTAAAATCTGAATGACTAGATGGGAATATGATTTTAGCTTACCCTGGAAGAGATTCATTCTTCATTGAGCCTTCAGTTCCAGGGTAAGTCTCATGCTCCACTGGTAAGATACTGTGTTTCTCATCTGGTCAGTCCCACACCTGATTTACACAGGATTTTATTTAAGAGCTGAAAGGCAGATGATGAACACTAATTTCTATGTCAATTTCATGAAACCTGCACAATTATCACATGTTCGAGGGTAGCTTTCACAAGAAAGGATTAAGGAGGTGACAAAGTTATCTTTTCAGTAGAGATACTTATTCATATTTATAATTATCTTTGGTTAAAGCCACTTCAGATTAAGCCATTGAAAAAGAAAGATGAATTCTTGTAACGGTTTGCATCAAGCCATCTATGGCCATTTTTGAGCTTGATAAAACTGATAAAACTAAAACTAGGCAAATTCTGGATATATTCTTTAAAAACTGAGACTCAGATAAGGAAATCTCTGTGGTAGATTATAGGCTTTAAGTTTTTGGTTAAAAACACAGGTTAAAAAACTTGCCCATTGTTGTTGCCCAGGCTGGTGAGAAAGCCCACAGAGGGAATACTTTTGTCTTTTAATGCCCTGGAAGTTTTGAAAACATCTCTCAGGTCTCTCCAGCCTCCATTTTCCCCATCATTAGGGCTTCCAGCACTCTTCTGGGAGGAGAAATAGGTCACTGACCTCCCCTGGCAGGCTTGGACATCCTTGGTGTACATCCACCCTCAGTGCCATCATTGCTTCTTTCTTGGCCAGCTTTATTTGAGTCACCAGGGAGAGGTGAGGCTGATGAACATCCAGATTTCCTGATGAGTCACAAAACAGGAGCTGTCCAGGACAGCAGCCAGGCAACACTGGAAGGCCTTCACATGAACCTACGTGTTGGCGCTCACAGAACATTCACCAGCTTTGGCAGAGCTTTTCCTCCTAAACACAAAGGTGGGTTGGCCTGAGACTGCCTCAGCTTTAAAAGGTTATTTCAAAACATTACACCCTAAGCACGAGGGACGCTAAGGAAATTAAAATATTGATAATTGATTCTGCGTGCTTTCTTTGACTATTTAAATTGAGAGTCTTGGGAGACTTGTCCGAAACTCTATTTCATGGCTAAAACTACTAGTCAGTATCAATTTGTACGTTCTCTAAGATATGAGGAATCAAGAAATTAGAGGAATTCCAAGGAAGAGTGAAAATTCAGTGAAACAGGCAGTTTTGAAATTTGTCTGTAAAAACTTTGCTGGGAAGTAGAGAAGATTGAATCTAGCTGATTTATTTTGAGGAGTGAAAGGAATACAGTTCAAGAGAGAGCAACATAGTGGAGTTTCCTGTGAAACCCTGGTAAATAAATCTAGTAGCTTTCACAGAGGACCATTTTCTTTAGACTAATCCTAAGTTTTATTCAGTTGAGCAGTCCAGGTAAAGATGACCACAAGAACTGGGAGCCCCTATATGGAGCTGAGTTTGGGCCACTGTTTAATTAATACTTCTCAAATGACTTGGAACACTGTACTTTCCTGTGAAGATTGTCTGGCATTGGGCACTTTGCTTGTGCACAGCACAATAATTGTTTAATGTGAATTATCTAGATGCTGCCTTTACCAGATGCTGATGTTATTTTGTTTCTTCGAACAATGTCTCTCATTTGTGCTAAAACAGACACCAAAGCCCCCCTACCCTGTAATCTGAGATCCAGCCCAGTTGGGCTGAGCTTTGTACACACAGAAAGCTCCCACAATAAACACAGAGCCACTGCTTTCTCCACTGGGAGTGAGGCAAATCTTCCAGTTACCTCTGCATGATCCTGCTGGTGTTGACTGAATTGCTGCCTCAGCAGTGAGGCAAGTAGCAAGAAATACATCACTGGGCACACATTTCAGGATAACCTTGACATCATTGACAGTGATAGCTACAGCCCTCGCTGAAACAGAAACCTGTAAGACAGCATTTGTTCCTTCTTGCTGCCTTTGCTATTCCTTTCGGGAGGATGATCATATGCCATGCTCATGTATTTGCAAGCTCATGACATAGTGTTAAGGGATTGTAATAAACAATACCATTCTGGGGAATAGACTGGGGAGACTGAACATTTTAACTGTCACTGGAGTAGTTTTGCTTTAAGGATTAAATGTGTTGTCTCAAATTCAGATTTGTAATGAGAACCCTCCTGTCTTTCCTTCTCTGCCTATTCCCTGTCCTCCCTGCATCAAGAGAATTTGGGCAGGTGACCAATGGAGTGAAAATGAGACACGGGAGCCACACAGAACAGAGTAATTGATACAGGATATGAAGCTAGGAATGAGTGGATTTGACAAAGTGCACTCCAGTAAACTGAGTGGCTCATTTGCCTGCCAGCAGGATGGATTTATAGGCTGTGTGTCACTAAGAAGCCAGTCATCCCCCTTACTCCTACCACCCCAAAAAACCTTCATGCCCCTTGTGCCCTCCCCCCTCCCCCCACCCCCCACCCCCCCCTTCCCCAAAATTTGCTTAATCTGAAAGGCAGGTCACAAGTCAAAGCATCAAATGACACAAACATGCTTTGGACTAAACTGAGGAAAGTACAAAGACCTCCAGCAAACAAATATCTTTTTTTAAAGAAACTGAAGGGTTCAGTTACTTCTCACGTACCTTTGCTGTTTTCTTCCAGCAGCCACAAGTCTAGGCTAGAAATGTTCTCTTTGTAACAGTGTGCATATATTATATACCATCATTCTCTTAGCAGCACCAGCAGGAAAGTACTTTCAGGTAGCATGTTTTGCTTTTTACCTTTCATTTACTTGTGCTTTGACTGCAATTTTGGTATAGGAAAGGTGTCCCTTTTCCTACTGGAAACACCCAGTGTATGATCTTGGGACAGTACAAATATTGCAAGCATGTTGGAGTTCCTCTACTCATCAGACAAGAACTCAGCCCCAGAGTAGGCAGTGGATATACTTATCACAAGAACAGTCTGTTGAAGTGCTTGTTGCCTCCAGCTGTTCAGTAGCAGATAAAAAAGACATTTTACGTCTCTATTTATTCTCCTTTAACCTTATCATTGTAGAAATTCTTATCACCAGGACATAAAGTATACTGCAGTTAAAGACCTTCTATTCTACCTTTTTACCAAAGCACTCAGTAAAGGTGCATTATTTTCTCAGTCCAAAAGAAGCACTGACAATTCAATTCCCTCTCTGCATGGGGAGCAGTGGGAAGGAAGAAATGAAAATGTAGCTACAGTGTTCATGGAGAGATCAAAGTTGGTTAGTATTTAGAAATAAGGCAGGAAGCAACAGCTAGTCACTGCTCAAGCAGTGCAAGAAGAAAAAGGGGAATGGAAATAGAGCAGACAATGCACAGTTACCTAACTGAAAAGCAATGGCCTCATCCTCTCCTTGTCACATGTTCCCCCATGGCAAAAAGTCACTGTAAAAAGGTAAATCAGCACAACATTTTAGTTATGACATATCAACTACAAGTATGCAATAGTACACCCCAAGAAAAGCTATGCACTGGATCTGTTGTACCAAATGAGTAGCAGACTTTCAGTGCTGTACACCCAAGCTCACTGTTGGGAAATCTGCTGCGTCGCCAGCATACCATATCAATATTTCAGAGGTCATTATCTCATCTCTTCTTCAGCTGCTAACTTTGGATTTCTGCCAGAAAAAGGCAACCACCAGAAAGATGATACACCAGTACATTAGGCAAGGCTTTTGGGAATCTGAACAGGCTTTTCTTTTCACTGAGATCAGTCTGCTCTCTGGGTCCAAATGGCAAAAGTACTCTGTCAATATATAAATGGCCAAACAGGTTCTGTAACCCTCCCATGATGGAATGTGCAAGAAGTTCTACCAAACTGCATTTGTCAGATAGGCACTGCAGAGAACTGAACCTTTATGTGAGTACTTCTGACACGGTGGGAAGGAGGAGACAAGAGTCACCAAATTGATCCAGAATCAAGAAGTGTCATTTCACATGTACAGTCCAGCAGAAGAACTGGAGACAGAGTTAATCAAAAAGTAAACCAATAACTACCTGGTACCATCTCCCCTCTGCAAGAATGTCCCATGAACTTTTACATGAGCAAACTGTGATTAAAAGCCTGCTTTAGTTGTGAGTTGCTAAGTAAAGCCAGAACCTTTGCAATGGGATCAATGGATTTTAAAGTTTAAAAGTACGTTTGTTTTATGTGGCTTGGTATCCTAGATCTCCTATGTTGCCATAAACTACTATAATATTACACCAGTGTTCAATTTTTCCAATGATGATCTGAGCAATAATCAATGGCAGCACTCCTGTGCATTCAAGAGAGATATCCTACCTCCCATTCTGGAAAGACATTTTGAACATTTAGTAATAAAACTATGCCTGGACCTATGCACCATTTTCTCCTTTGAGGTCTTTAATATTATTTAATGACAACTTTAATGTTATTTTGTCTCATAACCCATTTAGAAAGATAATTACCTTTACAGACAGACATGAACGTGGATGTCTCTAGGAGGGTTTCCCTTAAGATCAGAAGGAGAAAAGGGTGGGCTGAACTGCCCAATGCCCAATATCATTATCCTGCTACTGGGAAGAATTTTGTGAGAGGAAATATTCTGTGCTTACCTTACAAGGCAAAGATACTTCATTATTCAAAGCTCCCTCTCAGGAAAACCATTTGGGAGATAATTTAGAAGCATCTTTCTTTAACCCAGTTAATGAACAGGCATTTGCATTGTCTCACTAGTCTTGCTATGTAAATCCTGCATACAATCCCTAAAGGAGGGAACACAGAGACTTCAAGGTAAAATATAGAAAGGTATTTAATAATCATACTATCTCTATTCATATTATCTATATTTATAGTAGCTAAAGCCACAGCACTTGAGCTGTAGCTCTGGGGCAAGGCTCCTCATTGCATTCCCATATATTCAGAAGAGCTAAGGAGGGGATGGATCTCACAATCCCAGTGAATTTGCCCTGTCTGAAGCTTTTACATTGTGGCTTTTACCCTGACTGATGCTGAAAGGAAGTAGCTTATCTGGTAAAGAAATTCAGCCCAGAGAGGATGAGAACTGGAATCAGCTTGACACAAAGTCACCTCCAGGCAGCACAAATGCAAATAGCTTGAGCCACATCACGCAGCAGACTCGTGCTCAAGTATAGACATGGCTAATGAAAGCAGACTAAAATTTGGTAGGCCAGCTTTAAAGAGGCCCTTTATAAGAGTAAAATGCATGCAGCCATCATGGGGTCTGTATACAGAATACATACACCTAGGTAAGTCATCCCACTCCAGCTCCAGTCAATGACACTGTTACCTCAGTAGCATTTCATCCATTTTGCTCAAAATGCAATCCATAATCTTGAGTCCTGTTTTGCCAAAATTTCCTTCAGTTTAGACCTGAACCTGGTATTTCCAATGAATTTATGTAGATGCAAGGCCTATACAAGAGTTCTAGGCAAGAATATTTTCTAATTATATGACTTTTGAAACCTCTCAAGGAACTCCTCAACTCTGCTACCATTACTCAGTTAAATCTACAAGCGGGTCAAATTCCCTTCCTGAAGATCTGATGACTCTTTCCTTTCTGCATATTGCTATCTCTCTACTGACAGATACTTTCTCTTTAGATACTTATTAAAAGAGGAAATTAAGAATACAATGGTCTTCCAGTTTTCCTCATTTATAGACACTTCTTTCCTGAAAACTCATTATTTATACAGCCCACACTGTCACTTGTGAACGCAGTGCTTGGGGATGGGGAAGAAAGTGTTAAGGTAGAAATACATTTGGATGTTCTTGTTGTAAACCTGACTTAAACTCCCCCCAAAAACCATAGAGAAAACAAGGGGATGTGAGCTTGTCCCTTCATCACTCCTTCTGATTTAGCAATAGCAGTGTTTACCAGCCTGGAGCCTCTGAGCTATTTAAAGTATCTACAGAGATCCCTAAAAAACCCAAGCAGGTTAGGAGGTAGGCTTAACTTACTGTACAGTCCTTTGTATCTAACCCCCAAAAAGCTCACTAACTGAAGGCTACTTTTCTGCCTAAAGGACTCCTGCATGCATAGTCATTGCCAAACAAGACCCTAGAGCCTTATTTTTAAACTGTGGCTGAATTAATTTAATTTGTAACTTCATTTTTTGATTCCCTAACTTCATATTAGTCAAACTACTAATACACTAACAATTGTACCTCCACATACTTCTGCTTCCTGCTCAGAGCAAAGCACTGCACATTGTTCATTTTATTAGAGTGATAGATAACCTTTAAATATATTTAAATACATATACCAGCCACTGCCTTCGCTGTAGGGTTTATAATAGAAGAGATGAAGTGCCTTTTTTGGTGGTTTTGGGATTTTTTAAAAAATCCTGTCTACGAGAAACACTGATCTTTGATCCCTGGTCCTGCACTTCATGACTAACACTTAGCTAATCAATTAATGAGAAAAAATAATTTCTGGAAAGTATGACCTAATGTTTGATAAAATCAAACTAAGTAGTGAATACATTAATTTATTTATGCTGGCCTTAAACATTTTTAAGAAAAACATGTTAGCCAGATAAATTTATTTTATCTGTTAGTTAGCAGCAATTAACAGGCAGGCCTTTAATGTTGTAATACTAATTTGTACTTAGTTAAGTGGCAAAGCTGAGTTCCACTATACTTTGTGTACTTTCACATGTAGTACTATCTGTCACTTTGACAGCAAGCAGAATACAAATTTCTTTAATTACTTAGATTTTTTGATCAATTCATCACTTCTCCTGTCTTTTCAATCACTTTGAATCACCACCTCTTATGGCCAGGACTAGGCCATAATCAAGTCAGTTGACGTAATTGTTATCTCTGACATATAACCCATTTAACTTGGATTCTTGTTGCGGCCAGTATTTATTTCTATTTGTTATTTCATATTTAATGTTCATATTGTCAAATGGTTTGTTCTATGTTCCCCCGTTTTTCCCCCAGTTGGTTTGTTCTTACATTGTATCCCCCCAGTTTGTACCCTATATGGGTTCCAGCCCTACCCTTGTTCCAGTACCTTCTCTGTCAATTCTTCCCTCATGCAATCTCGGGTGTGTTCCCCCTCTGGGCGTTTCGTGGTGCCACCCTTTACTTGACGCTCCATTGGGGCTTGTGAACCCTTCTTCCCTCCCCCCTTTACACCATTAGCCCAGGAATCCCCGGGAGATCGCGCCTTTTTCCCCCCTGTGCTCCGGTCATTGGTCGGAGCAAAATGCACACACCCCCCTCCGTGTAACCCCGTATAAAACCCGTGCCCCGCGGGGCTCGGGGCGGTTCTCTCAGGTGTCCCCTTCAGCGGCGTCTCTTTGAATAAAGAAGCTGTTGGAACCTCAACAGAGATCGCCTCTCCTGGCCTCTTTATCCTGTCTCTCTCGCGGCGGGCGGCTCCAAGCTCGAGAACGCGCGGTTCTTTGAAACTGCCGCCTGTATCCGCGGTAACCGCGATTGCGCAATCCCTTCGCGGCTCCGGGGCTGTTCGACCGTTCTGAGCTAGCAGAGCCCATAGTGAACCGCGAAAGTTTCTTGACTTAATTGTACTTTCTCTCAAAGTTAAGGTGTCCAAGTCTGAACATATATTTAAAAAAAAAAACCAAACAAACCAGATTTAGAAACATCAGAACTGTGTTCAGGGTGTCGAAATTAAAGCATAAGTTGTTTATTTTAGAGAAAATATTACTTGTGAAAGAAGTGCATCAACCACTTACTGCTTTAGTATGAACATCAAAAGAAGAAGCAATGTCTCTCCAGCCCCACTTTCCTGCACACTGACACCTGTTTTCTCTGCTTCTTTACCTTTTCATATCTCTGGCAATACAACAGAACAACTAAAAAAAGCTCAACACATGGCACATTTAAACAATGTCACTCTATTAGTTACTAGTTAATTAGTTAGTTCTACAGAGTAAAGGTGCTAATCCCAAGATTGAGGTTAACGATTACTTTCAAAAAGTTATTTAATAGAAATTTCTTAAACACATTGCTGGTAACAAGACATCAAAGGGAACAGTTGACTACAGTTTGCTACTGTAATAAAAATTACAGCTTTAAAAGCTGGCTAGTTGCTGGTTCTGAGAAGGTAACATTATTCTGGGGAATCATTATTCAGTAAGGGCATAACACTAGCCAAAGCACATGTCCTTTGTTATTGATGTTTAATCACCAGTATAAAAGAAAACACAAAGTCACTGCTGGTAAAGTTTGCAGTTGACAAAACTGAAGTAGTAAACAACAATGAGGATGGACAACTGATCTGCAGATGTCTCTGGTCCAGTAAACCTTGCTATTTTGGGCAGATTATTTCATCACAGCAGAACACAAGACTAGCCATCAAAGACCCAAACTGAGGACATTTGCACATGTAAATAAGGTTCACAGGAACCAGCTTCAAACCGTGAGGGGCAACAGCAGCTCAAATGAGGCTTCAGGCATCAGAAAGGATATTCAACTGAATAGGCTCTTCCAGAGGCAACCCCTCAATGAAAGAAACTACTCTGTCTATATGAGCAAGGGGCCTGAAATGGCAGGGAAGAGTATTTCCTATTCTGCTCTTTAAAAGCTGCTGGAAAACTGAAAAAGAATGACTAAATAATTCTGAAAATAACTCATGGTTTTGGAAAGCCTGCTTTAAATTCAGTATTTTACTGCAAATTTATGTATATTTTAAAGCCACACAAGTCTTATTTCATTAGGTACAATTTTAGGCTAAATGGACTGTGCTTATGGTCATATTGCTCATTTCCTCAGAGTGGTTGCTGAGTCAGACTATACCTGATGCACAGAACTTAGACACATGTTCCAAATAAATTTTTATTCCTAGCTCCAGGATAAACTAAACTCCAGGACAAGATTAAGATACACATCACCCTTACCAAAATACACTGGTAAAACCAATATGATAAAACATCCTAACAATACTTCTTTGTGCCATTAAAGAACCTGGACTGCAGAGTACCCTCAAGTCCATTTGCCTCACATTAAACTATAACTCATTGACCTTGTTACCAGGCTCAACATATCTCAACTCTGAGCTTATTATAGGGTTCAGACATGCAACCAAAATCATCAGCTACTCAGCTGAGACCCAGTTGTTGTCTGTGCATCCACTTGAAGCCACAACAAGTAACAGGTGCATCTACTCCAGCTTTTTCACTTTATCCAGCTAACATTTTTTGAAGCAAATTTCTTTTATTCCTGATTTACCATACATTGTTTCATAGGATGGAACAGTTCTGGGTTGTAACTGTAGTGCTTTCATCTTAAATCAAAGGGGATCTAGTTATGTGGGAAGGACTCTCCAGCTGGCAGAAGGAGACTTGATCTAGTTTAAATTAAAAGTACTACAGCATATGCAGGATTCGGGCTGGGCCCTCCCATTTGCTTTCTCTAAAAAACATCCCTTTTCCTACGCTCACATGAGCACAGCTAATATGTATCCATCCATTTATTCTTTCTTTACTGGTTAATAAACTGACTGGAACTGCCATATGCTGTGGCAATCCATGGCTACTCCAGCCCCAGCAGAATCCCACAGCCACCACCAAAGTTCCTGTCCCACAATTTCCCCACTGTAGCTGTGTCTTTTGGGAGGTGATCTTTCACCAGGCCAGCACAGCACTCAGACCTTGCTTACAGATTCCATCTGAAGCCTTCACAGACCCTCCTGAGCAGCCTCTGGACAGTCCCCAGTCCCTGCTGTCTCTGAACTGGTGCCAGGGGGGGTCTCAGATCCCCTAAGGTGCTCAGATAACAGTGAACACGCAGGCTAAGTTCTTCATGTAGCATGGAACACTTTTCTCCTAAGTTTAATATTTCTGTGGATATGAGGAATTGCTTAGCACTTGGCATTTTAATCAACAAAGGGCTTTCCTGATAGCAGGAAAGTCTGGATACAGGAGAAATCTGGGGATAAAAAGAAATTATACACTTCAGGTACATTGAATAATAAAGAATCCTGACTGAGGGGGGACAGGAAAACAATAGAGGCAGCACCTGCTGAAAATGAGGCTTCTCAAGGTGCCCAGTAGCAGTGGGTATCTTGACAGGTTCAGCACCACCAGCACCATCCCAGTTTTGTTGTGTTATACTGGCATTGCAGGCATTGGAAAACAAAGAAAATATTTCCAAACTTATTTTTCTTGTGGTGAGATTCCATTAAAAAAAAAAAAAATTATGGGAAAACACACTTTTTCTTCCTCAGGAGAACATCAACTCTAAGTGCATGGGAGAAACAAGTTCCTGAGAAAGCCAGGGATGCACTCTGAGGCAAGAGCAAACACTGGTTTTCTAAGAATCTCTCCTATTTTACAACCAAAAATGCCTTGCTTTAAGTTCCCAAGAACTGGATAAAGGTTTCTTACTGTTCCCTGTGTGACCAAGTTGCATTTTTGCTAACAAAAGCAGCTTTCTATATCCCAGTGGGCTCCTCAAAGGCTTTCTGCCAAAATTTTGAGAAAAAACTGTCCTCTAAATGCATATTTTACCAGGGAGATCTTTCTTTCCCCAAATCTTCTTGGAATTTTGCTGTTGTTGCTCTGGGAGGGTCTTTTTTCTTCATTATTTATTTATTTATTTATATTATTTTTCCCAGAAATTTGAAAAGTTTTGGTTTACATGAGTAAATTATTTATTAATTTTTGTGGGTTTGCAGTGAAAACAAATAAACAAAGCCAGAAGCAATTACAGCTTGCCTGACAAAGCAGTCCACATATTGTTGAGTAAGTGGGTGTTATGCTGAGGCTGAAATAACACAAATGATGATGGGATATTCTATCCTAGCAGCAACCTGCTATAATTTACCACACAACCTGCCCTAGCCCATTTTCTTCTGTTTGCTCTCTCTTCCCTTTTATTACCCCAACAGAAACACACACACACAAAAAAAAAAATTATTACTGAGGTGATTTTATATAGCCATTGTTTAAATTTGTTGAGTTTTTTTTTTTTTTATAAAATGTCAAATATCTCTGAATTGTAATCTCTCAACAATTCAAAAGGCAGAAAAAATGAACTGAGAGAACCTTTTAAGAACTTTCAAAGAAAGATCAATTCCCCTTGTCTGGTTTTTTTTTCTTTTTTAATGTTACCAAGGAGTCCCTCAAAAACTAAATGAAGAAAGAGAAAGAAGTTTTCTTCTCACAGTCTAGGTATCACATTATGCTGTTTCAGGTTTCTATAATGGATGTTTATAGGTTTTCTGAAATAGGGTCACTCGAAATTCTTCATGGCATCTACATTAAATATTTTCATTCAGGCCAAGGATGTCTTGTAAAATTTTAATAGCATACCCTTCTATTTTAAAAAAGACAGTAACTAAACCTCAACTCAAATGCTAGTTCTTATATAAAGCAAAACCTTCTAAACACTGTTTAAAGTGGCACTTCTTCCCAAGGCACAAGGATGTTTATGCTCTTGTCCAAGGGGAGATAAACAGAGCAGCATACCACTCCATATTTGTAAATGTTAACTCTGCAAGGTAGAAACTGGCTTCTGTATGCACCAGGCTTCTGTTCCTTCACTGCTCCAAGGGTCATAATGTGACATATGAGAACGTGTAAATTGAAACGGCAGAGATAGATATGGTGGTCCTGCCACAGAAAAATGTGCAGTTTTACTGTTGTGCCCCACATCATCCTGACTCCAAGGGACTTCCTTTCTGTAATGCATCTTAGGTACCAGCCCAGTGGCTTAATAGAAAATCTGGGACAATTCCATGAGTCTGTGGGGCAGTTCTACCCTCATATCCAGAGTATATCAGAAGTAGCTTCCCTAGAGTCAGTAGGGACTGACTCTGCTACTGTGAGTGTGGTAGAAATGCTACTTCTCTAAAAGATTTCAACAAAACACTACAAGAATTAACAAAGGTAACACACTGAATCAACAGCTGGGTATGATATAAGGTCAAAGTACTCACACCAACAGGTAGAAGACTGAGCTCAAAGAACTCAAGGCCAGCCCTTTTATGTGTATATGTCATTCTAAAATAGACTCATGCAAGAATCCTGGTTAATATAACACACTCTTTGCCAAATATGTACTTCAAAAATAGCCATCAACTGTAGGCATACCTTGAGTGGTGTTAGAGCTGTCTGGGTTTTGTTATGCAGAGACTGTGATAAGTTATAACACACTGTGGAAAAAGGAGGAAAATTGCAAAAACTGAGCTGCGCAGGATTCTTGAATGAGAACTTAACAGGGGAGTTTAGACCATAACAGGTGTGCTTTAATAAATCAGGGCACTTATTCACATAACTAAACACAGATTTAGGATCTCCAGGGACGCAGATGTCTATAGTTTGGAGACTAAAACTACAATTGGACATCTAAGGAAAAAGTGACCAGCATGTAGAGACTGACACTCTGCCCAGAGAGACCTGAATTTATGCACTCTTCTTTTACAATCTCAGTGTAGATTTTACCTCTTAGTAGTCTTCATTTTCAGAGAAACTAATGAGGGGTTTTTTGCAGTTCTATGAAACTGTGATCAGTTGTCTGTCCCAAACTTCCATGTGTCCCAGTTTTAAAAGAATTAATCCAGCCTGTTTGACACCCAGCTCACAAGTTCAGTACAGCAGAAGGTTTTGTATTATTACTGGCCAGAATAGTATTAACCTCAACTGAGATAAGTTATTAATTTGTGTTATTGTAAATTTGTTTATGATCAATATTATTTTCCCTTTTGAACAGACAAAAAATATGCTGGGGACATGGTTGCTGCTGTTTTCAAATGAACTAATTGTGCAATCTGGAATTTGTTTTTGACTCATTGTAGGTTCGCAGCAAAAGCAAAGCAGCCAAGGCTGGACTGTGTGAGGGGGATGAGGTGGTATCTATCAATGGCAAGCCTTGTGGAGACCTAACCTATGCTGAAGTCATTGTTCTGATGGAAAGCCTGACTGACGTCCTGCAGATGCTTATCAAGAGGTACAGAAATGCTCAGGATGCTTTGGTGCAATTCAGTGAATCACCTGGAAAATGATGGCTTTGAACACACTCAGTTTGCAGACTTATACTGAGAGGTTCTCATAGTCCTGTTGTTAATGTCTGTAACTCTGCTTGGATGGAAAAGGAAGACAGAGAATTTGAGCTGAAGGAATTAATGTATATAATTTGAACAGCAGCAGTCAGGCACAGAATTAATAGTACAGTCTCCAAATGTAAGTATTAATACTTGCAAGGTGTCCACTACCATATATGCATACTGCAGAGCCTCGAGTTCAGTTATTCTCTGCACCCCTTTGAAGCACTGAAGTGTTGTTATTCCCCACAGATAGGGAAGTGAGGCTTACAAAAAACAAAGGCTGTATAGATGAAGAAACTGTGTTACCCAGATACGCCTTGACGATGACATGGCAAATGGTCTTCTTGGGTGGCAAAATGTGTTAGTGGTCAGGAGGAGGAGAGGGTCTGGAAGTCATGAATTCTATTTCTGTAGCTGTTATCACCTCACTGGATGAGGTGGGGGAAGTCACAGCTCTCTGTGTCTCAGTTTCTGCCTTTGGAAAATAGTGAGATGGAATTTCAGTTTTATTTGAAAATGATTTGAGTTTCTTAGAGCAGAGAAGCTTTATGCAAACTTGTAAGCAGGCCAGCATTACTGCTCACTGAACATCAGTCTGTTCCAATGCCTGCTCTGTAATTGCCATCAGTGTAATAAATGCTACCTGAGTTCAGAGCCACCTACAGTAAAGCACGTTCCCCCCGCACTGTGAACTCAGACAGGATGAACTGTCAGTGGGGGTAAGAAGAGGAAGAAAATCTTGAAACTCCCACACTCCTTGTAAGGACTTAAGGCTCCCCCCAGAGCTAATGCAACTCCCTCTCACAGACAGGACCAGGAAAGGATCAGGATTCATCATGACAGCTACCAGAGCAGTGTCCCTGGAAAGGCTGAAAACAGGCACTTGTCTCTGGCTACCAGGGATGTATACACAGCATGTGAAATTCCTCATGGTTCCTGCAACCTGCACAAAGGAGCTTTCCTCAAGTGCCTAGCAGTTCAAAGTGACAGTGTGCCTTCAAAACTTGATGCTCTCAAGGAGAGCTCATTTTATTTATAACAGATATTTTGCATAGCCTGTCTGTACACGTTGTCTGGGGCTGAGTAATGGATCAGTGTGACAGGATCAGGGGGACAGTGGTAGCTGAGGATTAGAGCTTACCTTCCCCAGAGTGCACAGCTCCTGCTCCTGGTTCAGCAGGGGACCAGCTGAGTGTTCCTCATGTGATAGCTGCATTCTTCTGTTTTTAATTCATAACGTGGCCTTTGGAACTGCACTTGTAAGAATGGTATTTGTGGCTGACCACCTGTCTTCTCTTCAGCCATAGAAATGGCTCAACATACTTTGACTCCTGCCTGTTGATGTTCCATAACTGATATTTCAGTTCTCTGATGGCCACAAGATGCTGCAGCTGAAATGGACTCTCCATTGCCCTTGCTTGAATGCATGGTGAACAGCAAGGCATGTCCTGAAATTCAGAACCAGAACAGTTCTTATATAAACACTACAAACAGTGTTTATACCACATAATTCAGTGTTTCATGGAATGAAACCATGTCAGAAATTTTTGTAAAATTGCAGTTGCAAGAGTGTTGCTCTGAAAGTGACTAAAATGTTCTAAAGAAATTCACTGTGAAAATCTCTAAATTTCTTCTCATCAGCTCATCTCTCCCAAATCCCAGCCCCTGCTGTCTGTATCTTCCCAGGTATGGGAGAATGGACTGAAACAATTCCCTTCCTCTCCCACCTCGTTTGTGGGTACTATCCCTCTCAGCACTACACCCCCCAAAAAAATTTGCAGGAAGTGTCTTAGCATCCTTTGAGAGCAATGACAAGCAAACCCTTCCTTTCCTGAGTAGCCACTTGTTAGCAGCCACCTCAAGAAAATGCTGGAAAGCATGAGGAAAGAATAATTTAAGTAGTATTCCATGAGTGATAATTACATCTAAGTACCTTTTGTTAGCAGGGAAGAGTATTTTCCATTGGAAAACTCCTGGCCATCCCTGAACTTATTGCATGAAGGATGAGATTTTCATAGGCATTAATTGTTGACCTAATTCTGCTCTTACAAATCTTACTGGGAGGAAAATTGGGCTTTTAAAGTAGTTTTTAAAATGCTACTTGGTCTTCGATGTCTACCAAAAGATTTCCCAATGCCGTGTAAGCCACAGTGAGTTACTGACCAGCAGCAATGCCCAGAAAACACTCAGTTTGCAGGATGAGAGGAAAGAGACACCCTGCAGGGCGGGCACTCCCAGATGCCGGGTGGGGGAGCATCTCGCTGACCTTCCCGGCAAATGCTGAGCAGATGGATCCGGGAAACACGGAGAGAGGGGACAGACACTGAAACGCCAGCCTGCCCTTCTCACATCAGTGTTAGCACCTCCTGGGCTACTGCTCAGGCGGGAGAGAACATTTCTAGGGGGAAGAAGGGAGCGCTCAGTGCATGCCGACATGAAATACACCATGTAGGGAGTAAAACATGAGCCTGCGACAAACCCTGCCGTGCTGACTCCAGGAGTTCTGCTTCCTTCCCGGAATTACACCAGGGCTGTTCCTGCAGCGAGCTGGAAAGGCCTGAAACAAAAGCAATAATTTGACAAAACAGAATCTGAAATGACAAAAGAGAGATTATACCCAGTATTCTGCCTTTTGACAGAGGATACACAATTATGTCTATATAGAGTAGAAGTATATCCATACGTAGCAAGGGCCTTTTAAGGTGGAAATCTTTCTCTCCCACACATACACACAATCATTCAACTACCAATAAAGGCTAACATTTAGCTGGCCCAGCCTCCAGTCCATATCTTACAAGGAAATGTTTACAGATTTCTGTAATTTATCTGTGCTCGAGAGCAGTACAATTGATCATCCAAATAGCATCATCCAATGGGATCCAGCAGCACCCGCAAGGAGCTCCCTGAATTAAAATCTGTCTGACCTTTAGCAAGCCCCATATGGGGTGAAATGGATGTTACACATTTCGTGCTGTTTGAGGCAGACCCAGACTGCCACAAGCAGTGAGCTGCACGCTTTAAAAGCAAGCGACATTGAAGTTTCTTCAGCACACTGACAGATTTATTCCTTCTGCTGCTCCTTCCAACCTTTATTTCGTGGGTGTTCCAAAATTTCAGAATAGCCAGGGCTGGTTTTGATTTCAAAAATCTCTGTAGTACTTGGTATTAATACATGACTGGAGACACCTACCACTTCCCTCATTTGAAAAAGCACTTTGCTACCTTCTAGCAGATAGAAACTCCGAATAACATACTGCAGCCTTGCTGTACAGAGAAAGTTTCTCCTCAAATTAATAGTACTCAGTATGGTCCAGAGTACTGGAAGAAGGAGCTAAAGAGTACACCAGGTGTCCTAACAGCAGTAAATCAGATTATCTGGGCCAGGGGCATTAATAGTTTAGAGAAAAGAGCTGCACAGATGTATATTGTAGGTTTCACAAGTGAGAATAACATTTTCCAGTTAGAAATAATATCTTTTTAAGTAAGAAGGAAATACTGTGTAGGTTCATTACCCTTTTTCCAGTTGGTTCACTGGAATAAGCCCAGATATTTCAATTAATCCATGATATATAAGGATGATGATCCTCACAGGAATTCTTTGAATGTGTAGTTCAAATACTCATTTCCCTCCCTCTTATCCAGTACTTCTCTATTCCTTAGAGAGTGAATGATTTGGAACCACATGTAAGGATGGTGTCTAAAACAGTTGCAGTAGTGGCTACAGAGCCAAAAATTAACCACTCTGGTGTCATGCGAAGTTAATTTTCTCATGGACATGTGAAATATGAAGAAGTACTGTCACAAAAGTTTCAGCAGCATTTCTCTGGAAACCCTATAACAGAAATGTGTCTGTGAAAGCACACTGATGTTAAGAATGATAAAATACAATTTCAAGTTAGTAGTGGGCTCATGGTTCTAACAGTGTCATGTAATTTTCCTCTTCCTGGACTGCTAAGTTGAAGAATTTTGAAAGATACAAAGATGCTTCTATTTAAGACCTATACATTCTGGGAAATTTTTTCTATTTAAGTGGACCTGCTAGAAGGTATCATAATAAATAAGGGTGGGGAAATAGTATGCAGAAGTTGCTTTTGTAGCTCTATTTACAATGGCTGTGCTTATAGCAGCTTAACTTTTTGAATTGTCTATGTATGTGCAGATCCTCCAGTGGAATAAATGAAACCTTGAGTGCTGGAAGAGAAAATGGGAAGCACGAGAACATAAAAATTGAGGACTATAGGGAGAACACCACGCTGCAAATAAGCACAGCACAAGAGATACCCCATGGAGATTTATGCATCACAGAGATTTACAGTGGGACTCACCACGGAGCAGCAGAAAGCAACGCACATTTTTCTGAAACAAAACAAGAGACCACACAGAGCCACAGAATTCCTCCTAAAGTGATAGTGACCCCCAAAGTGATTGTGACAGACGAGGCTACTGTCAGAGGGGAGACAGAAGAAAGGCCAGGTGCTATGGTTGAGCTGCAGTTGTCCCTCTCAAATGACGTGCACAAGGCCACCAATGCCCCTGCTGTGACTCTCTTGGGAGCAGAAAAGTGTCCCCCTTCAGGCAGAGGACCCAGCTCACAACAGGACCAGAGCAGCCCCCTGATCGCAGTTCCCCTGGGTGTGAAGGAGGGCAACATCCAGTGGTCAAACAAAGTAGTCCAATTTTCTAGCAGCAAGGAGGTCAACAGGATCCAAGGTGCAGCTCCATCTATCCCCAGGGTGGAGGTGATCCTAGACTACTCAGACAGGGAGAAGGAGGCACTCAGGTCTCCATCTGAAAGGGGGTGTGTTGATTCTCAAGTAGAAGGAGGGCAGTCGGAAGCACCTCCTTCCCTCCTCTCCTTTGTAATCTCACCAGAAGCCACAGTGCAGGGAGAAGACAGCAAGCACTCGGAAAAGGAGCACAGACCTCTCAAGCACAGGGCAAGGCACGCAAGTGAGTATGTCCCAGCTAATCGTTTGCACTGCCTGGGGGCATCTTTTGTAGCTTTAGATACAATTTCAGGATTTAGAATGCATTAGGGGAAAAAAATTGCTTGGAGATTTTTTCTGCAGTTTTCTAACTTTCCCTCTCTTTCTTTTAAACAATGTTTCTGTTCTTGCTTTATATATTTTTTCAGGGTAATACAATGCTCCTGGTGATGAGCCAAGAGTGTACCCATGCCTTAACTGTGCTGAATAACTTTGCTTAGTAGAATTCCTCTTTGAAATTAACTCATGACTTTGTCCAACTAAAAATACTTACATCTCCAGAAAGGGCTGAACTCTGCTGGTCTCCTAACTCCTATTCAGTGGCAATCTGTAAAATATTAACAAAAAGAGCAAGTTGCTTGCACATGTCTAAGTGAATCGTGTGGGTTTCTCCTTTTATAGCCAAAGCTTTGCATTGTCATTTGCATCATCTAAAACCAAAGCCGTGCCACTGCTTTGAAAAGTTAATTAAAAAGTCTAGCAGCAAAGCTTGATGTCATCTGCAGAAGAGATTTTGACAGACACCAGCATGTGTGTAACTGTTACATGATCCTTCTGGTTTTGTCAGCCTTCTCTAGACTGTAAAGTGAACATGTTATTTCTCCTGACTCCCAGACCCAGAGGTCAGCTTCAAAATGTGTCTGAGAAGTTTACATGGAAGCAAACTTGCCACAGGAGCCAATATTGATTAACTTGGTGTAGGCGTGTATTATTTATTAATTAATCTATTTATTTCTTTGTTATTTTATTCATCTGGAACTTTTCACTTGGTTGCTTGTTCCTTCCCAACAATGTGAAGAATCCTGTCTGGGGATTTAGTAGCAGTATGTCAAAGGTGCTTGAATGTGTGCAGTGAGATACTGTAGCAACAAACTATTTTATATGCAGCGTTGGAACTCCTCTGCTAACCCACTGCTAATTCCTCTGGAAGCATATTTTTAGCATGATAACCATTTGTGTCTCATTGGCAAGTGGATTAGGCAGTCACTTATGCCTAAGTGTCTGTATGCAACCCACATATTTTGGGCATCTTAAATGAAGTATAAAAGAAAAGTGCACATGCTTCACATTTTGGCTGTGAAGTCAGAACCAACTGTGGGACTGTGCCCGCATTTCTTAGGAAATTACTTGCAGTGCCTGTCTTAAATGGCAAGAGTACAAAGAATAAACTACTTTACCCATGATAAATTCTTCTTAAAAGAAGAAGTCCTGTCCTTTTCCCATGTCAACTATGACAATATCAGTCTCTTCTAAACTAGTGTCAGGACATTATCCTTAGAAACCACAGATTTAATACAAATTTAATAATAATTATTATTATTAACCTATCTACACGTTAAAAAACACAAATTGCCAAGTATAGTGAGAGCTCTGTGTGCAGCAAATACTATGCAGGTTTTCTGCAAAAATAGAAGTTACAATGCAGCATGTAAGTCTGAACTTTTATTATGGGTGTTTGTCTCTTTAACAGAAATCTTCTCTGTAAATAATATTCAGATTATATTTACCTGAATAGGTAGCACTCTAACAATAAATCTCATAGTTTTGGAAAATACCTTCAGTGACTATTGTAAGCAACTAGACTGTTACAGGACGGAGCCAAGGATTTTGTGATTCGACTCTCCAACAATAAAATATTACAAATTGCTGGTTTGGGTGCCACGCTCTTTTCTCTTTTATAGATTCTTGTGAGGACAGTCACCTGGCATAATGGCAAAACTCCAATTGTCTTTAATAGGAGAAGTATCAGGCTCCATCTACTGACATGGCTAAAAGGATCATGGCTAGAAAACACACAGCGTGGCTTTCGTTAATAAGTTTGTTTTATTTATGCCAGCAAAAGATACTAAATAATTTACTGTTCTTTTTTCTTTTATCAGGGGCATGATTTTCCCTTGTGACTATTGATTTAGTCAGGAATAGCTTTGAATTCCAGGTTTTTTGAAAGGAGGAGCTATTGAGGCTGTCATTGATGAGAATCAGTGGTAGAGTAGAAGGAAGGGAAAGCAGCACCTGACTAGCATTGCCCCATGAGGCACACGCTCCACGTTGGATTACTAGGAAGCAGTCACACTGATGTTCACTGCATACATCAGCTTTGCAGCTGCATTTGCCCCTCTTTCACATGACCTGAAGAAAACCAGTAGTTTATGTTTTCAGAAATACTGTCATTGATACTCCAGTGAATGCCCTTGAGAAGTTAGTTGAGTCTCCTTGGTTCTGTTCTTAAATGTGTATTCACTCTTGCTACATTTCCAAAATAAATATTCTGTATATGTTATATCTTACAGAACTTATATTTCAGGCGAGTAATGCTTGTTAAAAGACTGAAACCTGCTTTCATTGAGTAGCATGAACAAAATCCCACTCTACCAAGGGGCTGAAAGTTAATGCTAATATTTTCTGTGTATGCCTTTCTTGATGTATACTTGCTTTTAAACTGCTAATACACAGTAACATACTGACTTTTAACAAGTTTGCAATTTATGGGAGTAAAATAAGCACCTAAATAGCAGAAGCTTCTGCCACTGTCAGACAGAATCTGCTTAGTTTTTGGTCTTAGATATTAAACAGTCATGGGCCTGCCTGGCTGGGAATGGCTGCTGTAAGCCTAGGAACTTGTGGTCAAATACTTGGAAAATACCAGACCAGAAACTGGTTAAATGAGAAAAAGTCACCTGTCTGTTTTTGGTGTTGGGACTGAAAATTAAGAATGCTAGAAATAAAGACACATGTAAAGTTCCTGTATAGCTAAGAGAGTCCTAAAGAAAGTGATGTAGCCTTTGAACTTGTATGGGTGTGTCTCCAAGGAATGCTGGGTATGGAATTTATAACACAGCTGATACTGTGAGAAAAACTTGAGCATAATGAACTTCCCATACAGAAGATATGTTCTCATATTTAGTAAATTTCAGTACAGAAAAAAACACTTGTTAGTCTCCTTGTAATTTCATGGGCTGTATGAATTTAATGTGCACTTTGATTCTTTCCACAGGGCTCCGACGAAGTGAGAGCCTGTCAGAGAAGCAGGTCAAAGAAGCCAAATCTAAATGTAAAAGTATTGCACTGCTGCTGACAGCAGCTCCCAACCCCAATTCCAAGGGGGTGTTGATGTTCAAGAAGCGCCGCCAAAGGGCGAGGAAATACACTTTAGTCAGCTACGGGACTGGGGAGTTAGAACGTGACGAGGACGAGGAGGAAGAGGGTGAAGGTGAAGAGGGGGACAAGGAAAACACTTTTGAGGTGAGTTTGCTTGCAACGAGTGAGTCGGAAATAGATGAAGATTTTTTCTCTGACATTGACAAGGACGGTAAGATCGTGACGTTTGACTGGGACACTGGTCTGCTGGAGGTGGAAAAGAAGACAAAAAGTGGAGAGGAGATGCAGACGCTTGCAGACAGCACAGGGAAAGGGGCCCTCATGTTTGCCAAGAGGCGGCAGAGAATGGATCAGATTACAGCAGAGCAAGAGGAGATGAAGGCAAGCACAGTACAGACAGAGGAGCACAGGAAAAGCACCACGACAGAGAACTTCCAGAAAGTGAGCTCTTCCGTCTATCAATCAAAAGAGGAGGAAATGTCAAGGCAGCAGACCTCTGTGAGCAAAAGCTACACAGACATGAGCCAGAATCACAGCAAAGTGGTACAACAAAATGGCTTTGGCTTAGCACCTGGCACAAACCTCTCTTTTCAGTCCTCTGGAACTCAAAAGGCAGCATCTTTGAATAAAACAGCAAAACCCTTCCCTTCTGGAGTTCAAAACCGAGCAGCTGCACCATTTTCACCTGTAAGAAATGTCACCAGTCCTCTTTCAGATGCAGCAGCACCACCTCCTTACTGCTCTGTCAGTCCACCAGCTGAGGCTTTCTACAGGCCTGTCTCAGCTCCAGTGGCCAGCAAGGTTGCCCCGCCTGTGTGGGCAGCCACGGAGCCCACAGAACACATTGCATCCAGGGATGAAAGGATTGCTGTGCCAGCCAAAAGAACTGGGATACTGCAGGAGGCAAAGAGAAGAAGCACTTCCAAACCTATGTTCAATTTCAAAGATGCACCCAAAGTAAGTCCTAATCCTGCCCTTCTGTCTCTTGTACACAATGCAGAGGGCAAAAAAGGGACTGGAGCTGGTTTTGAGTCAGGACCTGAAGAAGACTACCTCAGTTTGGGAGCAGAAGCTTGCAATTTTATGCAGACTCAAACATCTAAACAAAAGGCTCCTCCTCCTGTTGCTCCAAAGCCTTCACTCAAGCTGTCTCCTTCTGCTGGTACTCCAGTTTCACCAGTTTGGTCACCTTCAGCTGCGGCTTCCAACAAGTCTCCTTCTTTCCCAGCACCAGCCTCACCTCAGGCCGCATATCCTGCACCACCCAAATCTCCACAGTATCCTCATTCTCCCATCCATCCCCCAAGCACTCTCGACCTTGCTGGTCCTTTCAAAGGGCCTCAGGCCAGCCTGGCAAGTCCAAACCTTGCCCCCAAGGCAACACCAGTCACCCCAAGTGCTGGAGAAACAAAGCCTCCCTTTGAGATGCCACCAGCTATGAGCGGGAAAGGAGCGCAGCTGTTTGCCCGGAGGCATTCCCGAATGGAGAAATATGTGGTGGATTCAGAGACTGTGCAGGCAAACATGGCACGAGCCTCATCTCCAACTCCATCTTTACCAGCTTCTTGGAAATATTCATCTAATGTCCGAGCACCTCCACCTGTTGCTTATAATCCCATCCATTGCCCGTCTTACCCTCCTGCTGCTACCAAGCCTTCCTCTAAGGCCGCTGCTGCTACCAAAAACACAAAAAGAAAACCTAAGAAAGGTCTCAATGCTTTGGATATTATGAAACATCAACCTTATCAACTCGATCCATCTTTATTTACTTTCCAACCTCCTAAGGAAAGCCTTGCCATGAAGCAGACATCGAAGCTGTCCACTTCAAAGCAAACACTGCCTTTACCTACCTACCTTCCACCTGGTGCTGGCTCTCCTACGAGGGCACGGCCTTCATCGGTGTACTCCGTGCCAGCCTACGGTTCCCAACCTTCGTTCCCATCAAATGCCTCTCTCCCAGGGAATGAATCATACTTACCCACAGGCTACTCTGCGTTTTCTAAGCCAGAAACCACCACATCCTCTTTGTTTACTGCTCCGAGGCCAAAATTTTCAGCCAAGAAAGCTGGCGTCACTGCACAGGTGTGGAAGCCATCAGTTATTCAAGAGTAAACCTGGTAGCAGAAACTTAGTGTCCATTTTACTTGCAGTCACTGGTTTGCAGTGGTCACCTGGCACACAGACTGTGCCAGTGGTATTCCTTAGCTTACTTAAGAATGTCAGATGTATCACCTCAAATCTGGGTCCAAAATGTTAGAGCTTTTTAAAGGAAGCAAAACAGATTGAAAATTTTAGCACATTTATGCATTTTATCAGGTGCTTTATAGACAGGACATCCTGAAATGGAGAGGTGTCACTGCGTGAAGTGAGCAGGACACTAGGTTTCTGCTTTAGGACTACAATAATAGAAACAGTGAGCAATATTCCTGGTATGTCAAATTAACAGAGAACAGCTTTCTTCCTGTCCCTCTCCCCAACTGTGTTCTAATTACCTAGGATTTGGGGACTTTGGTGGTTGTTTTTTTTTTTAAAGAGGTGCCTTATTAACTAATAGCAATATGTGTAATTAACACAGCATTAAATAGATACAGTGTTAGACTCTGACTGATCACATGCAGAACTGGAGAGACCTTTGGCCTGCACAGGGCCTCATGGAATTCACTCATAATCTGTCCTGGCTTGAAGGTACTTCCACAGGAACCTGATTGATCAGCCAGGGCTTAGTTTGTAAGCTGTGTGGATCAGCTGTGATCCAAAATCATGAATTGCCTCTGTGATTTCACAGAGAACATGCTATAAGAGATGCTGGAGTGTTATGCAGACTAAAAAGAGGTGGAAAGGCAGCTGGACAAATTGTTTAAGATTTCCCATTTTGGGGAAATTTCACATCCCACATGCAGGCATATTTTTAGCCAGAATTTGCCTTGACCCCAGCAAGTATGAGAGAAGTCTCTAATCAAAATTATTGAGCAGTCAGAGAGGTGAGATGGGTTTTGCAGCTGCAATGTAGTCCACCAGTTTCTTGTGAACACACAGTGACGGAGAACTGGAGGGCTACCTGTAGTGTAGAGTGCTGATTCTTGCTCCCAGAGTACTCTGTGCCACAGAAATTACCAGTAAATCATGATTATGACCATGTCTTCCTACTGGCCTCTTGCACATATTTCTTTTTTTCTTCTTGGGCCTCTCAGTGCTTTTTCCCACTTTAAATCTTTTTACCCTGGTCTTTTATCTTTAACTTGTCGTATTGGGGACTAAGGATTGAAATACTGCTACTGGGGAAAACTTTTAAGAGCCTGTGTTCTTGAAATGTACTGTATAATCCTGCAGTGAATATAAAGCAAATATTTGAGTAGTTTAGCATGGCTTTCATCAACATCAGTGGTGCTAGGGCTAAAAGAAGGTGCTGTTTCTCACAACTAAGGGAATCAATATCCATCCCAGGTGTGAAGCTAAAGATTAAAGCATAACTCTGTGAATAAAGTTGGTATATTTGTTTAAACTATCATTCAGCTAATTACAGACCAGATTATGGACCTTGTATATCATAGCAGGGTTTGTAGAATTATTTATCTCGATGAAGAAAACATTCCTACGTATGAACAAAATCTCCGTAGTTTGGTCCCATGATGGTAACTCAAACTGTAATCAAAGAGGAGAAGAATGCATTTGGTTGCGCATGCAGAAAGCAGGCTGAATTCAAACTCTAATCAAACCAATAAAAAACCACTCCTATGAATTTTGGACCTCCAAAATTCTACTCTCCACTTTAAATTTTAGATTGGGCTACTGACTGCATTAGAAGAAAATAACCAAGGGGTCCATCTCTCCCTTAAAATTCAGAAAAATGATAGGAAATTCAGAGGGAAAAAAAATGGAAAACTCAATAGATATTTATACTGCATTTACCTGGAAATAGAAAGTAGCAATATTTTAGTCCTTTGGAGATCTCCCTTCTACCTGTTTTCCATTGTCAATATCTGTACTTTTCTTCTATCATTAAACATGTCCCTTTCCTCTCTGCCTGTTTGTGGGTTTTTTCTTTGATTTGGCTGCTATTTTTTTGTTTCACTTCCATGTACAGACTGCCAGTATATTTTTGCGGGAAGTTTACTCCCTATGCTGTTAATATGAAATATCCTCCCTCTCCTTCCTCACCCCTTTCCTCCCTCCTTTCTTCCCCTCTTTCTGAGTTCAATCTGGAGTTTTACACACTATTTTAGGTAGATTTTTAGACACTGGTATGTACCTTCACAGCAAAGGTAAGTAGTGCTGTGAAGAGACACAGAAATCCAACCAGCCTCATATTTCGCCCCATGTTTTCACATAGTCTTCTCTTGAAAAGCACATCTGTAAATTATAATCATACTTCTGTACTTGTTCACCCCATTACCAAAAAAATATTTCCCTAATGAGGAGATTTATAGCAGCTTTGTCCTTCCTCCACAAGTGTTGATATTGATTCCTGTGGCTACAAGACACAGGAGCTTAGAAAGTTCATCTATGCTGAAAAGTTGAATTTTGATCACATTTGGATTCAAATACAAGTATTTTATAAGGCCTAGAACAATGACAGAAGGATTTTTAAAGCACCAATAAGAATTAAGAACAAAAGTCTCAATGACATTAGTGCTCTTAACTCGGTTCAGATCACTTAAAAATCTCATTCAAAGCCCATCTCTGAATTCAATTTCTTATATACACATCATCCTACATGTATGGGACTGGGATCCTACTTGGCTTCAAGGCTCTTTTCACTAATCAGGTAAGTCTTTAATTCTTATTAATATTTCAAAAGACTGCTCTACCTACAGTAATGGGCTTATCCAAGATGTAATCTCTCTTGAAGCAGATATTTAGAGGAAAGCTGAGCTGCTCATTGTCATGGGTCCAGATGAAAAGCTAAAGATAATGTCAAACATAGTTGAAATGTCAAAGAAATTAATTGTTTGTGTAGAGGAGCCATCTAAAATTTCACTTGGAAAGGGCAGTGAGCTTTTGTAAATGGTTTTCTAAAAAAGGTATTAGAATTATTTTATATAATGCGGCAAGACTGCCAAAATGCAAGTGTCATCTTTGTTATTGAAGCATATTTAACAGTGAATTTAACAGTGATCATCAATAACAATGCTTCCAATGCTTATTACATTAAAGGAGGAATTTAAGTGTTTCATGACTATTTTAAAACATTTAACTACAGCACAGACTGGAAGTATTATAATGCACCAGTTTTGATCTCACATTCTAGACAGCCTTTTCATATAGAACAGTTACCTCAATCATTTGTGAATATACCTTCAATTTATGATTCAGTTATGAGCATCTTGTTACAAAATTGAATTGAAAAGTTTTGTTTTGGAGATGAGAGGCTTCCAGACAAAAGTTAATATTTCTGCTGCAAAAACAAAAGACATAATTTAGTTCTTCAGTGAAGAATTGCTTAACTCCTCCTCCCTTCTCTAGAGGAACCACTCTTACCATGCTCCTGCTTGCCAAAAAATAATATATTATGAAACAACCAGAAAGAGATTTCAATGAATTTTTCCTGTAGGAATATTTATAATGTAAACATTATCTTCTTTTACAAGTAAGCCTCATTCTTTTGCTTTCTGCTCTCCTAAGGAAGAAACAAAAAATAAGAGGTTAAGGTACCAGCAGGCTCAAAAAAATATAGGAAGTGTGGAGCTTGTGTGTGGTTGGTTCAGATAGAAAAATTAGTGCTAAGTGGCACAGCTGAGATTTTGAGAGAAAATATAGAGGGAGGAAAGCTGGGGGGGACAAAACTCCACATTAAAAGAGTGACTACATAGGATAAAATACCTGTCAGAGGATTTTGAAATACTGAAGGTAAAAAAACAGCAAGAAGGGCTCACCTATTCTGCAGATAGGGACAGCTGACTATTTCCAGACTTTTGGTGAATTTTTTTGTTGAACTCTGATAAATGATTACAAGCAGTTACAAAGAGGAACTTCACACCAGATGATGCGATCTGGGAGTAGCATTACTTATCAAATATCCAGGATGAGAGCTCAACAGAGGACCAGCCTGACCATCACGTGCTGCTGCTCCAGCCGTTCTGGAGTGGGGAATGCTCTGCACACTGTGAGGCAGGGGAATAGCAGGGAAATGACAACAACTAACACTATGCAAAATCTTTCTCCTCTCTTTTTTCCAGGATCCTTTTCCAGATTTGCTAGCTCTAAAATTCCAAACCCTTTGGTTCTAAAAAGATTCCTTCTTCCAGTCTTGCCTTTTTACATGATGCAATTTTCTTTACCTGGAGTCAAACATACAGGATTCCACTGATTGCTTTGGTGGTTTGGCACAGCAAGTGCAAATCTTAATTCCACAGCTTGGCATAATGGTATTTTATAACGACTCTGCTCAGCTTGGAATGGAAACACTATACGAAGAAGAAACCTGACAAGATCTTCAAAAACCTGTGGATTCAGAAGCTCTGAACGATTTACTGCTGTAGATCTCTTGGGAAAATATGTGAGCCTGGTAATTTCACGGCAGCCTTGGTGCCACCAACTTCACAGTACCGATGAAAACAGCTGGCCTTATTTTACAGTAGACATTACTTTTGCATGCCATTACATAAAGGAGGTGTTGGAATCACTCAAGAGTTACATTTGACAAGTGGTTTTCAGGCTGGTTGCATACTATAGGAAGCACTTCAGGTTTTTATCAAATGATTCTAAAAGTAGGAAAAATCCTGAAGCTCTGTTGAAATTATCTCTACAGATGCAGACTTGAATTCTTCTTTTACAAGCTAAGACAAACCATACGACAGTAATCTCATGGGTTTAATATTTGCTTCCTTAAGTAAGGCAGGCAAAGACTTTTTCTTTATATGCTAATCAAGTCTCCAGTTATCCTCTACAGCATTTAAAGGAAAAATCTACTCCTGACTGCAATGATCTTGACAAACTTCTTTATTGTAGTGCGTGGAAAGCATCTGTGCAGGTTTCTCCCTTAGGCTGAGAAAACTAAGCTATGAGAAAATAACTTACTGAACTTACAGATTGACTATCTGGATGAAGGCTTCCTTTGTGGGGAATTATTGTAAAACCAACATTTTCAAACAAGAATCCTCATCCTTTTGTACATTTTTAAGGCAGAAATCTTAAACCAGAGGTTCCCTTCATAACTCCAGGCAATTCAAAGTTAAGATGCTATGAAAATAACCAGGTCATTTCTAAATAGGTGTCAAGACTGAACTGTTGAACAGATGGAGTGTTTCTCTTGATGTTTCCATCTAGATCTGAAACAGCAGATCTAGATGGTTTTAAGAAACAACAAACAGAAGAAAAGAAGGAACATTACAGAAGTGAAATACATTCCCAATCACAGCAGCATGTTGGATGACAAAGGGTGACATGGAATCAGTTTCAGAGTGAGCTTTTACTGATTGAGAAGCAAAGAATTCAGCACAGTTATATTATAAGCAGAAGTTTCCATACAGTAAAAACATATGGACAAATATTTTCAGTTTTTTAAAAGAAAGATTTTTTTTTTTCCCAAAACCCCAAAAATATCTGCTAGTGATATTTGGTTTTGATTTGTGACAATGCTACTTCTCACAGCCTCTCTAGGCACCTTCTTGTTGGTACATGGCTCCATACTGTAAACAAAAGCAAAATATCTGGCATCTGGGTATACTCAGTTTTCTTCCTAGAGTACTGGAGTATTACTGAGGCAAGCACCTGACACTGTGTATATAGAATTATGAGAAAAACAATATTAAACACTACTGTTTGGATTGCAAAGTGAGGCACTTGGAATTCTGTGTCAGCTAAATCTAACGTTCTTGGGGTTTGTGTGGACAGAACATCTGCTGTCATGTCATATCTGCTTTTTTTTTGCTGTAGGACTCCAACAAGGGATGCCCATCTCACAAACAGCTCTTTGCTGCTTTGTTTTGACATCATTCCATGCTCAGCACCATTCCTTACTCAACATACACTCTTCAAAAAGTGCCCTTTATACAGAATTATTTTCTTACAGAGTTTTGCTGTTAGCAGCCAAATCATTCAGAAGCCAGAGTTCATCTTTGCATTGTTACATTCCACAAATGAGTAAATAATGCAGGGATTGAGCAGCTCTGATACCAGGACACTTCATGGTCCTGGGTATCCAGTTCAAGGCACTTCAAGGCATCTCCAGAGCTCAGCAGCACATGCACCAGTTTCTCTATCAATGTGATCCTTAACATCCCTCTGTAAGTGGATGTTAACACCTGGTGGAACTCCAGAAAGGGAATCCTCAGTGACCCGCTATGAATTCCAACCCGCAAAAGCACCTTTTTTTACAATATACTCCCGTGTTACAGAACCCTAATATTTCTTAAATGAATCCCTGAAATGGCATTGGTGGGCAGAAATCATGAAATTTAATCAAAATGCATCAGCACTGGGCAATGGCACTTTCAGAGCTTTGGAGCAGCTGACATTCCAACTTGAGGTAGCTTTTTAAGACCCAAAATAAACCCTGGAATGCTATCATGGAGCACCCTGTAATAGGGGATTTGAACCACCAGATACTTGTAGGACTGAATAAAACCCTCCTACCTCACAGGATATAGGGCTGGAACAGGTTGTAAAATCACAGTGCTCCTACTGAGCCTGCATAAGGCTCTCAGCATGAATGTTCACACATAGGGACATTTGCACTGAAATTAGGGACACTTCAGACACAAAGATTTGGGTCAAACTAGTTCTAAAGCAGCCAGTGGTACCACATCTCAAGACAGAAAGGTCAGAAAATAGGGCCAACTTTGCACTGGTAGATGTGCAATATAAAATCCAGAAGGTGGCAGCAAATGTTCTTCCTTACAAGAAATAAACAGTTTATTTCAAGGAAATCTAAGATGCCTATGGCCAAAAGCTTCACACATTTGCTTTCTATAGGCATAAATGTACTGTATTTTGAGATCTCCATATGGTTAAAGATTAAATGATAATGAAAAGCTGATTTCCTTTCATTTGCACAGGTGCAAACTAAGATAACAAAATAATTTATGACAAATTAGCCACAGTTTTTTAACCAACAGGCATTTTACAGTATTGAACACCTATTCTAATTATTTACTTTCATCTTCTACCATTACTTGACAACTAGAAAGTGCTTTGTTTTCAAAAGCAAAATTCGTCACAAATTTTGTAACAAAGCTTATGTGAGTTGCCACAAAACTTTCATGAGGTGGCTGACAGTAACTGCTTCATTAGTTTGTATACAAATTATGAGAACAAGGTTGTTCTCACCTGAAATAACACCAAACAGATTGTTTAGAAACAATCTGAATTTAGAATAAATTAAATTCCAGTCCTAAAATCCCCTATAAATTATCAGACTCAAGCCCTGACAAGACAGCTTTGAGGAAGTCAGGATCAGGCCTGTCTGATGAGATTCTAATCTATCCTGGTCTCAGGACAGCCACTGACAAGGTTTTAGTTGTTAGACAGGTGAGAGTTCCTCCCTCCCCAGTCATTAGCCATATTTCTTCATTCCCATTTTAGTCTACTGTAAAATATTTCAAGATAAGAGTTTCAAATAAAAATTATTTTCCCGTTTTTTTCCAAGACTTTTGGTAGTTGTATTGTAAAATAGCTGTGGCATTTACTGCAGAGCTGGCAGCATTTCAGAGAGAAGTCATTTTTTCATTTCATAAAGTTTAAATAATAAACGGTTTGAGACCAAAAAAAACCCCTGTAATAATATTGACAATATGTCTCCATTCCATCCTCAGCTCAGTTAAAAAAGTTGAAGTGCTTCTTTCATGTTCAAAAAAATTGAAAGAAGGAAAGAATTGAAAGGCATAAAAATTCAGTATTATTTATTTTGCTCTACCATTTTCTGAGTGGTCTGGTCTCTAACTACAGTGACCATTACAAGCCCATAGAAAGCCAAAGGAGAAATGCATCACTCTGGGCTTTTGTTATAAAGACAGAGTCACTTTTTGAGATAAAACAATTGTCTTATCTGCTTCCTCCTCCTTTGTTCCCTTTCTGTGTAAACAGCATCCAGGCGCTATTGTTAACTCAGATTTTAATGTGCTTTGATATGGGACTAAGGACAGGACCATACCGAAAAGATAAAAATAAGACTGCTTTCCTGACTTAGACACCAAGGTCCAATTTTTTCAAGTGACTTCATTAGGGAGGAGTTTATATGGAGAGAGTTTCCCTGGACTATTCAGAGTCCAACCCACTTTTGTCTTCTTGGCTGGTAAAAAGTCAGTCATGGCATGTGAAAACACACACACAGAGTTTTCTCTCACTGAGATCTGCTACCTGAGACAGAAAAACAGCTGCTGGGAAATCATTTCACTAAGTAGTATTATACATTCTTATTTAATCTGGAAAAGGAAAAATACCTTTCTGACTCTTGCCTTTAAAATTTGCACTATTTTATGAACCTATGTATTGTTCTTTTTGTCCTTCAGCTTTTCATAATTAACAAGAAAATCGAAATGGCTGTCAGTTCCAAAGAACCCCTTTTTCCTGACTATTGATTAAGATATTATTGAATCAAAGGTAGACACTCCCACTCACCCATCTTACATTAACTAGATCTACACATGCGCAGACCTAAGTACTGCTTTTATGTTCATTTGCTTATATATGGAAAGAGTAATGCTTAAAGTATTACTTTTGGAAGTAATACTATATAAATTTTAATTTATATTAACACACATCTTGTAAATACCAGAAATTTCTTGCAGTGCCATGAATGTTTGCTTCAGTGAGCAGTTTATAACTAGTCAGCATTTTCAAAATCAGTGTTAATCTAAACCTAACCTAAACAGTTTAATCTGTTTGCACAGACACCCAAGGCACTCAGCAGCTGTTAGAATTCTGTGATTGCAAAGGCCAGCTCTAAACTGGCCTGTCTTCTTTTTACATTTAGGAATCACTTTCTCTTCAATAACTATTGTAGAAAAGGTTATTTGAAAACTATGTCCAATTCAATGTTCAAACAATGTTTTCCTCTGAAAACATTCAGGAATTGGAAAAGAAATTGATCAGTGTAGAGGGTTCTAGCTTGTCTTGCTGCATAATACTTCAATATTCTAGTAACTGTTTTACCACAGGGTTACAGGAATACAAAATGTGATAAAGTAATAATTCTGGTAGCATTTCACTTTTCTCTTCTCCCTTGATTTCTGAGGTGAAGAATGGAAAATCTCTACACTTCTTTTTATGATTTTCTTATAGCTTAAGGGAGACAGAGGGGAGAGTAATTATTCTCTAACTACACTTCATATTTTCCACCATGTCTAGGGTTTGTGCATTGTTCCTAGTACATGCTTGTCAACAGATGTATCTCCAAGATTTAAATATGAAGGGGAAATATTAGAAAGTATTAGCATGTCTGGCTGCTACTGTCCAGCAGATGAATGATGAATTCCAGTGACTGGAAGTTGCCTTAATTCCAGAGTCTCTTTGTTAGATTGAAGGGGCTGGACACCGAAGTAGTGTGTTCCCCCACCGAAGTAAGTGGGGATCTCTCTTAACTTTTTCCTCAAATTCCTTCAGACCCTTACAGAATTGATAAGGTTCTCCCATTTACTTCAGCCTTCTTCCAGATAAATCATCTGGAATTCTATTTACCCTCACAGGTTTTGTCCTCTCACAATCCAAGAAGGTAAATACTAGTTAAACCCACACACCATTCAGTCCTTACTTCACGAGAGCAGAGATTATCCTTATTTTACCAAAGCTAGAGAAAACAGATGTGCATTTTCATATTTTCGAATTTGAAAGTTAAACCCCAACCTATTTATTACAGATAATAATAGAAGTCTTTAGAGCTTTTTCTAAAGACAAGCTATCAAGTGGGAAATGGAAGCCCAGACCAGGACTTCTACCTAAATAATACAATAGAATGATTCATTTTGATTAAAAAGTACTGAAACACACTTAATAACTCACCATTCTCTGATTAAACTCTGCCAAAGAAAATTAGTTCCTGCTTTATAACTTATGGTTACACCAAAAAGATACTTCCAAAACTCGATGAACTCTGGAGTTTTTCTCTGAACAGGACAGACTAAACAGTATCTTCATCTAAATGTCTTGAAAACCCAGATATTTATCCCACATAATATACTTGTTATCCCAATGATACTTGTTTCGACAGTATCATTTCCCTCTGCATCTCTGAAATTCTGCAAAGTACTCACAGTATTTTGAACTGGAATTTCCATTAAAAAAATTGAACTTTTCTTGAACCCCCCTGAGAGGAGCTAACACAAATACACTAATGACGTGGACCTGTCTGATCGATTTCTTTGTCCCTCTCTACAACCTTATCTTCTCAATTGCTTTATATTCTTACTTACCACTTAATTTCTTGTGGTTTGGGTTATCTGATTAATTTCTAACATAGGAGTGTGTGAGGTATTAATAATGTTGAGGAGTTCCTTCTCTGGGAATGCAAACTGGAAATAGCTGATCATAGCTAAGAGGTGAAAGGATAGTTCTGTCATAAAGCGTCGGTTGTGAAACTTGTTAAAACTCTCATGACATAACCTCCAAGTGTCACTACACTTTTTCAAAGATATTCAGGTTAAGCACGACCAAACTGACTGAAAATGAGGAAATCTGAAGTCTCTTCCTCAGTTCCCATCTCTCATACAGAAAGCTGATAATACAACATGACATAAAAGCTGAAACTGTGGTCATTCAAGTTTCTTAAATGCAGCAAGACCCTGCGGCAGAAAAACTTAAAAGTGTGACATTTCTATGTGAATCTTTGCTAGATCAGCTATACCTTGAGTGATCACACATCTGGTTGGCTGCTCTCTAGTTCATGCTCACAGTGTTTTAAGTTTGGGAAGTTCATTAAGGAAAGTAACACAGGACAATGTTGTTCAGATTAAATTCCAGCAAAGCCTCTGGCCAAAAGAGGCAGGAATTTCACAGCAGATTTCAGAATTACAGGCATTTAAGCCTGAGGACATGAATCAATGTGTGTAAATTGGTGAGTTTAGGCACCACATTTACAGAGACTCTAAGAACAATGTAATTTGAGTGACACAGAGAGCAGGCCTGGCTTAGGGACAGGCTGTACCTGCTTCTTGTGCTGCCAAATGGCTGCTGCAGCAGAACCTTCCCAGGAACACAGTTTCTATTTCAAAGTGCTGCATTACTAAGAAGATTAGGATTTGTCAAAAATGAATGGATTTCTCCTATAAGTGGGTCGGAATGTACTGAAATTCCAAGGGCATTGCCTTTTAAAGAAGCCAAAAGTAGCGTCATGTAAGGGTATTAAGTGAATGATTGCATTAACGCCTTTAATTGCTTGTGTTCACTTTTGTGCCCCAATCAGTGAACACTAGGAGAAGTCTAATAATTTTCAAGTAAGAAAAGCCTTTCTTAAAAGGAGATTGCCAAAAATATGTTCTTGGACAGATGTCCTAGACAGAGCCTGTTATCAAATAAATTAGGTTGTGCCTAATGTTAGAAAGAATCTTGTAAACACTCAAGAGAGCTGTCACAACAGGACTCCCTCCCTTCTGCATTAAGAATGGTCTTTTCAGAGCAAGGCACACCAGCTAAGTAGTGGGAAAGCTGCACAGTTGCTAATGCCACTGTACTTTTTCAGTAAAAGTCTGTCTTTGGTTTGCTTACTTTCCTCAAAAATTCAATTTGCTGTGTCTTTGTTCCTGTTTCTTTCTCTGTCTCCTGCCTTTCCACTAAATTAAAGTTCTAAAAGATACCCATAGATATAAAAAGGGACTGGCAGGATGCCACATGCCTTCAGGGTCTTTTGTTCCAGTCTGGAAATGAAGAGAAGGTGCTTCCTTTTTTTGCCGTTTAATAACTGTATTTGGTATTTTGTCCTCCTAGGGAAGAAGCAGTGGCCGCTCATTATCACTTCCTGGGAGACCTTCTTCCTTCATTCCTCGAGCCATTTCTCCTACTTCTCTTGTGTTTCAGCCTGCCCCTGACTACTTCAGCAAGCCAGACACAGCAGCTGACAAGCCTGGCAAGAGACTGACTCCCTGGGAAGCAGCAGCCAAATCTCCCCTTGGCCTAGTGGATGAAGCTTTTGGCCCCCAAAGCATGCAGGAATCCATTGCTGCTAACGTGGTGTCGGCTGCTCGCAGGAAAACGCTTCCTGAGCCACCAGATGAATGGAAACTTAAAGTTTCTTATGAGCCTCCAGCCCCGAGTGGTAGTGTAGCCTTACTGGGAGGGAAGCAGTCAGGGGTTCTGTCACCCCAAAAAGGCTCCCTGTCTGCCCCAAATGCCCCCACCCAGGCTGGCCCTAAGCTGCAGTATCCCTACTGCACTCAGCGCTCCACAACCGATCCCGATATCATGTCCATGGATTCCAGGTCTGACTATTGCTTGTCAACAGCTGATTCAAACTACAATCCACAGCCAAGGGGATGGAGGCGTCCAACATGAGCAACTAAAGGGCCTGGGGCATTTTTCTTTCCTCCAGCTCAGTAAGCCCTAAGATTTGAGTTGGAGAAGGAAAGTTTCTTGCTGGTCTGGTGGTCTCTGAAGTAAAAAAAATGAGGAGAAAAAATTGAATGGAGTACAGTTTTCACATGACTGCAGAGCTAGCAGCCTCTAGAATAGACTCAGTTTTACACCTAAGATTGTTCTGTTTGTCAAAAGGCAAAAATATGCATTTCTTGGGGTGAGGGGGGAGATGAAAGTGGGACAATTCATGTACTTGATGCAAAAATCTAGCAAGGATGTAGAAAGTGACAGCAAAAATGCTTGCAGTTAAAATAATGTGAAGAAAAAAAAAAAAAGGAAAATAAGGGCATTTTAAAACCAAGAAGTATTTTACAAGATCGTGTAGGTTTTCTGAGTGTGTTTAACATGAGTTCCAAGTTACTAAATATAGTCAGGTTTGAAAGAAGTCCTAATGGAAGTGGAAGACTTTGAAGCATTGGCTTATTTGCCATATGGTTTTTTTATTGCATTTCTGTAATGAGCTAAGAAAGTAAATCCACAAATATTTCTACTGTGGCAACAGTTAAAATACATCTGAGGCAATGCTACCTGAATCACCACAATATTTAGATACAGGAAGTCATACACAGTCACTCATTTCAAATGGATTTCAAGACAGTTTCAATGCAGTTTTACATCTTGTCATTTATCTAAAAACACCAGGAAGAAAGGCATTGTTAATAGAGATCAATACCATGATACTTGAACAACAGAAGAGATGAGGAGTGTATTTAAACTGGATTTGCAAGTTATTTTTGTAATAAACTATCAAACAAGTCAGAGGCTGAACAGCCTTTATTTCTCTGTGAAATGCACTATTTGCTGAGCATTTACTGCTCCAGTGCCTGGTAATCCAACTGGCTGGGCAGTTATTTGTGTTTCTAATGTAGCTCAATGTTTAGAAAGCTTTTGAGTTGTATCCTCAGTTGGGAAGACGTAGATAAGTTGTTTAGCAAGGACAGTTCCTGCTCTATGTAGAAATGGGTATGTGGCAGAGGGTTTCTGACACGTGGTGTGTGGTGTGAGTGTAGGAGCAAATACTTGGGTGGTTGGTTATACCTGAGTGATGCTGATGGATCTGAAGGGATGGTGAATGATTTTTGCTGGTGAGACATACCTTGCATTTGCAGATTATTTAAACAATAGAAATATGTGGCTAAAAATGTGTGTATTCCAAGCTTCTTGGGTAGTTTAGGTGATGTTAAAGCATTAAATGAACACCCCGAGTTTTACGAAGTGCTGTCAATCCTCCTTATTTTGTGGGGAATTCTTGAAGGATCTGCCAAGCACAGTCAGCTGAAATTACTGCAGAAGCACTATTAACTCTCCTTAGTTTCAGTAAGGCTGTCACTGTGAGTGAAGGAATTAGATTAGAAAGAACTAAAACATATATGCAGCAAAAAAAAATATAGTACAAAACATTCTGCAAAGAATTTTCACTTATAGCAATTATAAAATGTAAGTGGTATGAAGGAGAAACAAAAGTTAAATCTAAGTTCAGCTGAGCTGGAACTTTCCCTAAAAGCAAATAATTGCAGGAAAAATATAGCCTTAATGAGTTTAAGTTGGCAGAAATTCTGTAGCCAAACAGAAGTCTCCCTGAAATTCAACTGATCCTTCTGACCAGTCAGGAAATGAAGATGTGAGAGTGGTAAACCTTTAGAATTGGCTAATATTGCTATAGCACTTTCCAGATTTATTCCACAATATGAATATGCAAGGCAAAAATAAAAAAGTGATTTTAGAAAAATTACATGAACAAGGCTGCCATGACATTCCTGAAAATGAGCTTTGCTCATTTTGACCTCAGAGTCATATATGCACATAATCAGAGTAAATTTTCCTGCCCCACAGGCAAAAACAAGATGTTTTTCTGCAGAGCCCCTTAATGCCCCCTTTTATCACAATTTGGGCCTGTGGTGGGACTGTGCAAGTCCCCTTAGCCTTGAGGGCTTATCCTCAGATCTAACTCTATTGCCCTGGAAGTGCATGCCAAATCTCCACTTAATTTCAGTCAAATTATAAATCAAATTGAAATTCAGTGAAATTTATACTTCAGGGTCATAGAAGCCTTAACTATTCAATAAATATCAGTGCACATGCACACCACAGAAGGCCTACATTCTGCAAAGTGCATGCCTCTTACATATTTTGCTGACCTGTAGACTATATTACCATAACAAAACAACATCCTCTTTTCATGTAAAGTTCACATTTCTGTTTTTAACTCTTTCCTTTACATCATTAAACAGAAAATCAGAGTTTACATTAAGGCATGCTTCTACCCAACACCATTGTTTTAATTCTAAGAATTGGACACCTAGCTTTTACATCCCCATTGAAACTAGTGCTGTGAATTCTGAGGTCATACATCTACCAGAAGCAAACATGTGCTTAATTTTAAGGTACATGCAAATAAAAATCGCCGGAAGTGTTTTTAAATTTTGATATTGCAAAAAATAGTTATGATAAAAAGTGATCTTGGAAAGCTTTTAATGCTGTGATCACGTGGCATTCCAGGAAAACATTCTCTAGGATGAAGCGCTAATTCCCCACCACAAATACGTAACAAAAATGGAAGTGAAGAATTTCAGACAGGACCACTGACTTTCTGTCAGCCTCCTGAGAACAAAAAATGTGCAGCCTTATGATTTCATTCTATTCACAAGTAGGAATTAATCTCTGAGTACCTCTGTGAACATGAGAATTCCTGACTCTGAGTTTCATGAGGCTTTGTGTCTTATTGTAGATTAGTTTGGGTGTTTAACACAACCTACTCCAGATTTATTTTCCTCCTGCTGAGGATTTCCTAGCTCTCTTTCCCATGTGGATTCTCCCATGTCTAATATGGAATGAGTTCCCAGTGCAGCATTTCCCTCAATAGGAACACTGGTAAGTGGATCTGGCCTCCCCGATGCCATCTATTTTTACAAAGTCTGTGGGCAATGGATTGTCTCTGAGATCTGTTCCTCTGCTGCAGAGAAATGGAACTAATAAACATTTTTGAAGTTATTAATGGGAGGGCAGACATGAGGGCAGGCATGCAGACAGATCACTTAGCCTTGTTTAGAAGGAAATCAGGCTAAATCCAGATTGAGACCATGTAGTGATTTCGAAGAAAGCAGCAGGCCCAGGCCAGTAAATGAAATATTAATGCATCAGAGCTTTAGAAAGATTCCACAGCATTTTCCACTTTCTGTCCTTCACCCCATTCCTCTGCTAGCAAAACATCTTTCCTTCAAATAGTTGTGACTGTTGTGTGTGAGTTCTGAATATATAAACACAAGTATTTCATACATTTGCTTTTAAATGCACAGCTCTGCTCAGTAAATGTGAGGAAAAACTTCTCTTGATATTTTAAATCATTGGCTTTGTGGTCACCCTCAGAGGTGTCTCTGTTGACATGCAGAGCATTTGAATACACAATATAACTGAAAATTTAGTTTCCTTAGTTATGTTAGATGATGATGTTCACAACTCTTGTTCATAGTTTGTTTTCATTTTGGTGTGCTTTAACACAACCAAATATCTATTCACACTGCATTTCTGCCTAGTAGCAAGAGACTGTGTTATCTTTATAAAAGACTTTTCACTTCTAAAGACTTTTGCTCATTGCAAAGGACACTTTATCTGATAGTGCATGCCAGCGATGTAAATTGTATCACACAATAAAGTGATTTGACCAATCAGATGAGAAACACAATTTTGTTTTCCCTAAATTCTTGTCTGTTTGTTTAAATAATCTGAACCCAAGTAAAGCCTAATCGCTTTTTTTCTGCACCATTTTTAGACTCACTGACATTGCCTGTCAGTGACCTCATGCTGGTATGAGCTTCTAGAAGCTTAAATCAGCATCAGATCAAAAGGCAACTTATCAAATTTAGTGGAATTTCATTTCCATACTGACTAAGCAAAGGAAGGAAACACAGTGAGGCACAATTTACCCAGGTTAAATAATACAAAAAGAACCAGTTTTATTGTTTGAACATTTTCACCCCAACCACAAAAATCTGCAACTAAAATCTACTTACTATACTTACTTGTCTACTTAACTTGCATCTAATTTTATGTTTAGTTCCTTGTTCATTGCTGGATTTTCATTGTTTATTCTCAATTGAAGCATACTGTACAAACATGAAATAAATATTGTGAATAAATTGTGAACCCAGTCTATACACTATGCAGGCTATTTGGATAAATAGCTCTTCAGGAAATAAGGCCAGCATATACAATGTAGCTGTGGAAAACCAGATCAGATTTTCACTATAGAAATGAAATGAATCCCCAAGTAGTTTTTGCATTTGTAAAGCAAGCAGGATTTTGTCCCCAGTACAAGAAAAATGATTAATGCATGTAAAACTCAGGGAACAGAAAAAGCTCCACAATAGCATTTTAAGAGCTTTGCTCTACAAAGGATTTACAAGGTTATAAGAGACCCAGTACTATTCTTTTCCACGGCTACATTTGCATTCTTCTTTGGTAAGTTCTTAAATACATCATAAAGAAAGCAAGCAAAAGCCAGAATCACAGTTTAACAAAACTCTCTTGACTTCAGTAATTGGCAACACATTAAAAACCTCGCTGAAAGGCGAACCAGTCACAGTTTTTGTGGGATGTTTCACTCTCCAGAGAATGTACCCTGGGTTTCATGGAATGCCCTCGATTTTCTGGTGCATTCATCAATGCTTAAGAGCATTTAAAATTACTCCAGTGCAGCAGACAGCTTCCTTACTGAATGTGAGGCTGGTGGAATGAGGAATTTTAAGTCCAGAAAGGCGGATGTTTCCAGGCCAGTGTCTGGTTTTCCTCAAACTGAACGTTTGTGCTTTGAAATTGTTCCCTGGATTTATTATTGAACCTTAAAAAGAAGCCTTGTGTTGCTGCTGAGTCAGAAACAGCGCTCAAGATGCTGGAAAATGTCTGGTGTTTGTTCACACATTTTCAGTCCTAAAAAAGGGCTCAAATATTTCACACTCAAAACAAAATGACCTCGGGAGAGTTTGTGTGCCTGCACATGAAGTTGTGGAGGTTTTTGTGGAGAAAGAAAGGTAAAGGTCAGTTAACAGATGTTAACAGAGAACTAAGAGAACATACTGTGCTGCACTACAGTTCAAACAGCTGGAAGGGTACAACACACTGACACACACATCAAAAAGAAGGTGTTGATAAACCTCTAGATCTAATTTTAGCTTTAAAGTAAATGAAAACCCAAGGGTAATTTTGTCTAAATACTGCAGAGGTCCATGACTAATTTTTTTCCCTATAAATAAGGCAACCAAAGGAAAGATATGCTAATTGCTGGACAAACAATGTTGTATGTTGTAAATAATTTAAACCAGGCTGTAGAGAAGCAGAATTTGCCCAAGGCAAAATGGAAAATAAGAAGCTTTATAGAATTCTAAATTAGAATAACAAATATATTGGTATAGTTTCCCAGCATGAACAACCTCACAGAACTGTGGGAGCTGTAAAACAATTGCCACTCTTTACACTATTAACAATTGCTAAGACAACTTCATTTTAATCAGTCACTTCCTAATATCAATGGATGCACTTGATTTTAGTCTCAGAAAGTCTGTAATTTTTGAAAAACAAGAATCATAATAGTCAGCATATTATATTATAGAAACACAGCAGTTTTGATATCAGGTGCTCATCAGCTACTCTGATTTTTACATTTAAATGCAAATATTTTGCCTATAAAATAGTTTGTACACAAAGACAGGACTTGAAGCTCTCTAGTGAATAGTTGTATGCAAAATAGAATATTTTTAAGAAGATGAACAATACTGGCAACTTTTATAGTTTCCAAGAAATTCCCCACTAATAATTTCATGATTTTGTGGAAGTTCAAGATCATTTTCTCCACTATATCTGTGCAGTTCACCATTCTTTACATCCTTTGGCAGTTTAAAACCCCAAGAGATTTTCTGTGTGGCAGTAAAATAAAAAGATTAGTGTAGAAATTAATAAATCTTCCTACTGAATCGTATGCCCTGAGAAAACCTGCATTTCAAAGAAACACCAAGAGCAAAACAAGGCAACAAAAATCCTTTGACCACGTGGAGCAAAATCCTGATACCAGCTAAGTCAATGGGATCTTGACTAATTTACTACTTATGCCAGCAGGGCAAGGACTTCACCTCACACAGAAATGTGCAGCACCACAAAGCACAACAAATTTACAAGCACTGAACTGATGTCAGCAGTTCTGTAGATTTTTGTAGCCTGTAGAATTAAAATAAGTGATTGACAGAACAATAAGGCATTAATCAGGTTTTGTAACAGTATCTTCTGTTAGGAATTTGCTCACTGATGTGCAGAAAGAATTATGGAGGGTTATCTCATCTGGGACTCTGCTGAGGCTCAAGCTGCTCTCTTGGCCTCCGTATAATCAGTTTGGAGCATTCTTAAAAAGAAATTAACTCCATCCCCAAATAAATGCCTAAAATAGGTGGACTGGAACCCAGGCATAGCCTTACACTGCTCCAAACTCACTAAGGCTTGCAGAGGTCTGTTTGCATAATTCTGTACTTGAGAAATGGATCATCAACAGCCCAGAGAAACCACCCAAGGACAGTGAAGAGATGATTGTTGTTATTTTGGGAGCCATAAATTTCTGGAAGTTTAGGCAGATGCTTTTTCAAAATCAACTTGGAGGTTTCTCAAAGGAACAGATCACCACTCATCTCTCCCTACATTTTAATAAGCTGTTGTTTACCCCACAGAATTAGATACAGATCACTGTGTTTTGGATGTCTATTACTGGAGTTGGATGTGACTGCTCTGCATATAACCTCAAATGAACAGCAGTATGAATACAGGTTTGGAGAGCAGCAGTCCAAACAGATAACATTCAGACAGTAGCAACAGTAGCTTTATTCTTCCTTGTGACCTTTATGGTAATTTCTGCTGCTCTGAATGCTCTGCCATAAACTGCATACTGGAGGGCAGAGAACACAAAAGTAGTTAGGACAAAGTTCACAACTATAACAGGATTATGGGCACTTCCAAGAAACACTGTAATTGTTTTCCCCCTCAGATAATAACTTGATTTTTTTGTACCATTCATATTTTTACTTTCCTATTTTAAATTCTTGCCATTATTCATGATCTCCCTTTCAGATACTACAGTGTGTATGAAATGCATTATAATTTTTGACAAAGCATATAAATCCCTGAAAACCATAGCTAAATTAAATGCAGGAAATACATTATATTGCACACTCACCTACATAAACACAGAAAGCTCAGAGGCCACAGAGGATGTGAGGAAGGCAGAGAGCAAGAGGGAAAAAATAAAATCATATTTTACCAGTAAAGCAGAAATATTCTATCATATCAGACTGTAGGACATGGTAGGTTTCCAAACTTCTATTTCCCTCTGCATTTTAGGGTCTGTTGCAATCTCCGGAACAAGGATAGTTAGTTTGTCACTTCAAGCTTGCTTGTACATTATTATCAGGTTTACTGCTCTAAAGTTTTGCAAGCCCAAAAGAAGACAAACACTTGGACTAAGCCTGGTGCTGTCCAACAGAGGGCAATGGTACACAATCCATACGATCCATACTATTTGTTCTCTCTGACAAAGCCTCTGTTTCAACACAGCTGTGGCATAGTTAAGAGACCTGTAGCGACACCAGACACCAAGCAGTGTCATTATCAGTAGGTCCACTGGAACTCAAATGCCCTAAGACTTTCCAAGTTTGAGCTAAATCAGATGGTATAGAAGGAATTCATGCAGCACTGTTTAATGAGTCCCACATAGGTAATAGTTAATCATTCCTGACCTCAGCAGCACAGGGTGGACAGATGTCATTATCTCGTTTCACCAGTGGAAGAGAACATGGAATGGAAAGAACACGTGCGCTGCCCAAGGCTGTTGGGACAATGGCAATGCTGCACTTGGATGGGGACATTCCTGGCTCTTACCTTCACCTATAATCCACTGGCTATTTACAGCAGTCATGTATACCTCACAACCAGCACAATTACATTCTTACAGCTCAGAAAAGAAAAAGGAAGGAAGCTCCTTTGAAGAAACAAGCTAGTAATTCAAGAGACAGAAAAAGTTATGGCCTAGGCTGCCAGATAAAATTCACCAAATCCCATGACATTGAATGTAAGGCTTTGGAGTTGTTTACTCATATTGACCACAGCTGAGTGAACAGAGATTAACCTCAAAGGGCAGTAGATGGATTAGTTTGAAATATCAGAATTAAAGGGGAGCCCACATTTGCTAACCGTAACGGAAGCTCCTGTTTTCTTTCATGTCACCACGCTAGTCTCACCTAAAGTCTGTAACAAAGCAAATAAACCCACCCAAAGGAACCAAATCTTAAATTCCTGTTAAATCACTAGCCTCCCCATAGGCCATTGCCAAAATCATCACTGGCAATGTCATCAGTCTGATGTCTGTTACTGAGGAGCACGTGTTGCTTCTGTATCTGTCTGAAGACAGATGTAAATACACTCAGCTGCTACTAAGGGGATCAGCCCTGCCACTAAAGGGAAAAGAGTGGCACAGCCATACTCAAAGGCACCAAATGAAGGCATATTTATATCAGGAGTCACTTCCGTTAACCTGGGGAAAAGGTGACACAAAAAATTATGAAAGATGGTGCAAGAGTTTCTCTCGTACCTCCTTGAAAACTGCTTTAATAAGAAACTATGATTAATTTAAAAATGAGTGAACAAAACTTGACCAACTAGCCACTTCTTTCTCAGTGAACCGGAGTTAACAATTAACTTCTCATTCTTAGCAGGTGGCATAACAATAAATGTAGATAAAATCAGTTTGATGAACAGTATTTTGATGAACAAAAAGCTTAAAGGAAAAAAAAAATCTCTGCTAAAGGATTAACAGTGCTAATTCCTGGAAACAGAAACCTCCCATAAAAGAGAGATAGCAAGTACATAAAAAAAAAAAAAAAGAAAGCAGCACAAGCACTGCCAAAGAATCTTCCTTGAATGCACAGTGGCAAGGAACAGCCTTAAGATAATGAACAAATGTATAGTCAGTTCTTGTGATTACGTGTCCACCAGCTCCAGCCATTTCCATGCAAGATACTGAGGCACAGTCTCTGGGGGAAAGAGAAGGAAGTTGGCATAATTAAAATGCATTATGTGCACAGGCAAAAGTCACACAGACTTTGGTGTTTCCAGCTTCCTTGCCACACAGTCACAAGTTATTATGCACTTAATGTACTAACTAGCTGTTTAATTTAAGTTCTAGCAGTAAATACAATTCAGGGCGACAAGCAAAAACATTGGATCTGTCATCCCTAATCACCCATCCATGTCTCTTCTTTCCTATTGCTCCAGAGCATGGGTGTTTGTTCTAAATCAAATGTCACAGCATAAAGAAAAATATTTCCCCAGGAAAAAACCTTCAGCCTTTTTATTTAAGTGTGTACATAATGTATAATACATATCTTTTTTTTTTTAATGCAATAATACTGAAGAATAACTTCTGTCAGAGTTTGGATGAAAGGGAGTCCACATTTCTGAGAAGTTTTACTCTTCAAAAAAACCCTAAGTCCTGCACCAATGACTTCTACTCTTGCAGTGTGATTTTTGAGGGGGATGGAGCTATAAAGACAACTCCAGACCTTTGCCAACAATAGTTTCTTGTTTCTTTTAGCTCTGTTCACTGTTCTAAGCAAAAGAGGAATTTGGAAAAGCAATTAAGCTGCAAACGCTGGCAGCTTCTGTTTGATTTGACAGATAAGCTTTATCAGAATTAAGGCATATAAAAGTGTTGGTACAGCAAGTGTTACTCCACTGGGCACAATGCCCACATTTAGGCTCAAGTAATGGAGAAATTACTCAGGAGACTAAAACACACATGTACAATCCCACAATGCATTCCCGTACAGTGCGAGGAGTTTTAATTCCACATCTGTAGAATATCAAGATTAAGAATGGAAAATATCTATGGCATGGCTGGACTCTTGGAAAGTGGAAAATATGAGATGGTAGGAGTTTTGTTTTCTGCTAATCATCTAGCAAGCCCATTATTCTTAAAATGCCTCAAAACACAGTGAATCTGTGGAGAAACAGAAGCAACAACATGAAGAGAAAATACAGCACATTTCAGGAGTGAAATATTCCTTCTCCAGTTTTAAAATAATTCTTGCAAAGATGGAAGTATGGATGAAAATTTGGCCTTTGATTCTTCATATTCAAGAGTTATGTGAGTTCACAATTATTTGGATGCAGTAAAATACTTTTTACTAAAAAAAATTGAAGGGGCAGACTGATGATGGTATAACCCAGCAAGTATTACTTCCAACACCATTGCTCACACTTGGTAAAGAATAGTATCGAACCTATTATACATTGATTACATATTCTAAATATCCTAAAAATACATTCTTTCTGTGGCATCCTGCTCACTGATCTTTTCTACATGATTTCAATACCAGCTAATGGGAAAAAAAAGGAGAAATGCCAAGAATTAATCACAAACTCAGATATTATCCCTAAAACAGTTGCACAGTAGTACAGTAGATGTGTTCCACACTATGAAAACTATTGCAATATTTTGCACTTAAAAGGGTTAAATTGATAAGTATATTTGGGGGTACAATGCACTTGTGATATGGGACAGTTTTAAAATTCTTACTTGCTTAAGTTAATGATACTGTATTCAGCTTCACTGACTAGCAGAGTCTTTTAAATGGGTTTGGAAATAGTGTTCAAACTTTTGAAAGGTATTGTCATGACACATCTTGATGACACAGCAACAAAGAAATGGTACTTCTAATTCACCACTTTTGTGCTAACTTTTAAAAAGATCATCTGTTGAACTGCAGTCTTTCCCCATTTCAGCCATGAAGTATTCTAATTAACATCATAGTTAATGGGATCACCAGAAAATACCCAAACACTGGAAATGCCACAAAGCAGAACAGCAACATCATCCCTACCATTTAGGGAAAATTCACTAAAGTGAATTAGTGGTTGCTAACAATTTGCACTGCTGAGTGCAGAAATTACTTCCCTACATGTAAGACAGGGAAAAAGATTCCCCAAAATCAAATTGATAGTTTGTGTTGTTTCACTGGTCACAATGGTGTTGAATTTTTTCCAAGTTGGATTTTTAAAACAAGGAGACCAGTTTGGTGGAGGGCAAAGACCCATCTTTTTCCTCTGCAAAATTAACAGTGACAAGAGAGAAACTCCAACCTTCTTTGATAATGAAAACACCAAACAGAAAACTAATCTTAGAAGTGAGATCTACATCTCATTTCTGATTATTGGAAAAAAACATCAACAGGTTTCAACAAATACACCCTACATCTCTGCTAATACTGAGTCTGCCTGTGAAAAACACCAAGAGAAGAACCTTCACAAATTCCAGATGCAGACTAAGAGCTTTAGAACTATCCCCTTATTAATAAATAATAATTCTGTGACATTATTAAATAAATAATATCTGAAAGCTTCTAAAACACATCCAGGTGTTCCTGCCTCATAAGCCTGGTTGTGAACTGATACCAAAGCCTATAAGGTCAGCAAATATTGCATGGTTGCAAGGGGCACATCCCTTGCTTTGGTCACATGATTGTCAGCTGAAGATGACCAGAGTTTATTTGGATGATTTCTTTGTTTCTGCTACCTTCACTATATAAGGATTTAATTTCTCAGCCAAAATTGAACAGCTTAGCAGGAAAGCTTGATTCCTAAGTGCTCAATTGTCTGAATGAAAGTGATTCATTTTGCACTAAAATTTGTGTCTTTTTTTGTATTGTATATTCATTTTCCAAAATACAGCATGCACTCTTCCAAAAGACAAAAAAAAATTTCTCTTTCTTCAGAGACCAAATAAGGAATTAATTTTCCTTGTACAACTAATACAGAAATAACATCTTACATATACTGTAAAAGAAAACTCAGCCTGTCGTAAGGGTGAATTTTCCTCAGATCTCTTCACTGGAGAAAACTGACCTCCCAAAAGAGGATCTGTTTCCTGAGAATCATCTACAACCAGTCTTTAACTTACTCTCTAAGATTCCACATGTCCTGAATAAAGAGAAACAGACAGTTACTGGAAAATGTTGGTCCAAGTTTGTGGTTTGGTAACCAGCAATCTCTGCTTCAAAAGTCCTTTTGCCCGGTATCACATTGTGAAGTCTAAAAATAGCCTAGCCTCTATATTTACACTGTTGGATAAGGTAAGTCTCTAAATTCATGTTCAAAGCATGTAAATAAAAATGATTCTGCAGAAGCCCTGAGATCTGAAAACAGTAAATGCCTAAATGCCCATCATATCTTAAAATCAGCCTCCTGCTCTGTAACCTGAATATGGTGTTGCATATGCAATTTTGGACACCTAGATTTAAATGCTTTCTAAAAACAGTCTCAATAAAGCTGGTGACAATCTAAATCAGGAATTTAGAGGTCTGCTGGTTTCTCCCAGTAGCATAGGTGCTTTCTAGCTTTTCCAGGCCAACTGTTTTCAGATGTAGGAAGAACAAAGTAGGCAGCAGGTTCAATGTTACCCTCAGGACTCAGCTGCAGGTCCTCCTGCACTGAGTGCACACAGTTTCCACTGACGCTCAAGCGAGCTCTGCATGTGCTAAAGGAGAAATCTTATTTGGCAAGTGACACTACCACACAGCATTGCAATCCACTGAGTACAGAGACAAATCCTGCTTTCATCCTTCTGCAGCAGCAAAGCCACATTAGCTGACACTCCCTTCCCTGAACCAATCATGGACATATCCTTGTTTTGATTTAAATATGTCCCTGTGCAGGAAGGGCAGAGGAGGGTGATTTATTTTCACAGGAAAAATAAGAGCGTCTAAAATGATTAATGGGAACATAATTTTTCATAACACTGGGATACTAAAAAGAGAAAGAAATGTGGGACAAGTTATGTAATGTGTACTTGCTGAAATATGCTTCATGTCTCTGAAAGGAAACATGATTTGCCATCTCTGGAGTGAATGCGAGCTTTGGCACAGCTGAAACTTCAGCTGCTTTAAATCAAGATCGATTCCCCCTAATTTATTCTAATTTATGGTGAAATGCCCATCAAAAACTACTACACCCAACACCAGAATATCCACTGCATGACATATTACCACCTCAAAAGGAACAGTACCATCCCTGTGACACATAGGCCTAAAACTCAGTGACATCAATGAGTACAAGAGCTGCCTTGCCCCAAACCCCCGAGGATAAAGCAAGGTTAACACAGCTGCCCTGTGTCAGGACTGAAGGTTCCTGCAGACTATGAGACATTAGTCTGAATCACTTACAAATAGCAACTGTACCCAGAGGAGCAAATGTCTTGGAAAGAAACCACTGTTACCTAGGATGACACTTCTCTTGGAACCGTGCTGAAGTTTCCAGGAGACTCACTTCACTTCAAGGGATTAGAAGGCATGTTCACAAAATTTTTCCTCAGGGCAGCACAGAAGTATCACATCATTTCTCTATTTTCTTGTGAAACAGGATTAGGCACTTGTGCCCATCTGAATCAAGAAAGGGGATTTTTAGCTGTGGTCTATGGGGCACTGATGCCAGCCTTCAAATTTGTAGTATGGCCTACACAGTGACTTAAGAAAAGAATGCAAAATTATCCATGTCCCTTCTACAGCAGGCTGCCACTCTTCAAAGAGAGATGTTTCTTCATCCTTTCTCCATCATGGAAACATGGACGGAGGCTTCCAGGCTGTGAGTCCAGTGAGGGGCTGTGGGAGCTACTTTCCTCAACAGAAAACAGAAAAATGTTGAAAGAATTAGAGCAAGTGATAAATGAAACCTGAGATTCTAAAGGAATCTTGACATTGGTTGTCAAACCAAAAGTCCACTGAAGTTCTATACAGAGGTCCCAGGGAAGACAATGAACTATACAGAGGATGAAACTATGGAGGAAGAAACTGAAATAATACTGGAAAATTCTTCTTTAGTAGATCTGCTTCAGGAAAAAGTGTTCAAAATAACTGAAACACTTAAGCAATAAAACAGGTCCTGTGTTGCCCTGCTGCAGAGCGCTCCTTGCTGAAGGCAGTGGTTACCATAAGGTACTGTATCAGTCACAGTAATGTTTTCACAGCAGGGCTACCTTTGGCTGGCAGCCAGAATGCCTGTTTTTGAACCAAAGGTTGATAACTGTTCTCTTTCTCAAGTGTGGGAAAAAGGGGGAAACACCAAAGTAAGCTTTCCCACCTTATTTGTACTGGTTTTGTTTTTTTCTTTTTTAAATATAAGGGTATTTTCCTGCCAGCTTTTTCCTATGAAAACACTTGGCCAGCTGATTCCTTCTTGGGCTATTTTATTGACTATTTCCTGCCAGCACAGTTCCTGTGTGAGCACGACAGTGTTACTACTTAGCCATAACTCCATCTCAACCTCTGTGTCTTTACATTCACATGCTGTTCTCAGCTTGGCAGGCTTACGTTTAATTTAAAATTATTTCAGCATGAAAAGCTATATAAACCATACTTAACAAACATAGGGCTAGATGGTACTCATGCTTGGATGTAAAAAAAATAGTCCAAATACTCTTCTTTCTGTTCAAATTTGCTTCTAGCTCTACAACCTTTCATTTGTTCTTTCAGACCATCTTTCTGTTGAAGCATTCTTGAACTCATGTTTCCATTAGTCCAGTCTTGCTTTGGAGCTGCAACCCCCAGCGATCCAGTAGACCAAACACACATGAAATTGAACAGGTGTTTACTGGTAGAATCAGGAACGTATTTTTCTATAAACCACAAATTATTTTCCCCCATCCCCATTATGCTCAGCTTAATTTACCCAGGTTTACCATTTTAAGGCTGATTTTGAGGGACAGCATTTTGCTCTCTTCTTTGTTTATTTTGAAGTTCACACTGTCCTGACTTAAAAACAAACATATGAACTACAAACCACATATAAAGGAACTCACCCTGCTCATAACAAAAGTCTCTTGTCTTCTCTGAGTTAGTTTCAAACCTCCTAGATTATAGAAGTTAGATCAACAAGATACTTGCATTGTGAGTACTGCCACCGTCACAAGCCAAGCTTGTAGCTGCCTTAACAGAGAGAAAAGAATTCAATGCCTATGAAGGCATCAAGTGGGGTTTTTTTCTGAGTCAGGAACAGCAATGCTGTTAAGATGTCAGAATTTAGTCTCAAGTTTTAAAGCTTTTTTTTTTTCTTTTTTCTTTTTATTTCCCAGCTCCTGCATTCATAAGAACTTGAGTCTTCCAATAGCTTCTTTTCAGAAAATTGAAAAGATGTCTGAAGCACATGTCAGACAAAAGTTATTATGTACTTTCCCCACAATGCAGTTAAAACCACACATTCTTTACAAAGCATGGTCCAAAGATGGCTCTTCATTCTGAATGGCTGGATTTGTCAATACGAAGTTAGGAAAATAGGTCTGAAACTGGACCACTGATCTGATGGTATCAGTAGAGCTCATAAAAATCAGATATACAGCAAGGTTTACCTTGGATCTGCACCTTCAAATACTGTAAAAACATTCTATGTACTTTAACCATTATGAAATGTATTTTGGACTAAAATTTCCCCCTTCACCTTCAAAAACAAACACCACCACCCCACCCCCCCCCAAGATACTCTGCCAATTTGATGTTTGGCACTCCCCAGCAAACAAAAGCAGTTCAACAACTTGGCAGAATAGTCAATCTTCTTTTCTTTGAACTCTTGTTTCATTTGGAATGCTTCCTGTTAAAATCACAAAGCCATATCAAAAATAACAAAATAAACTTCTCAATTCAGGTATTCAAATCCTGTGGTGAAGGCATCTAAATAGATTTTCTAGGTATGGAGAAAGAATTTGGAGTTGAATGCAGTATGAAAAGGGTTTATCTCCAAACAAACATCAACCTGCCAGAAAGATGAGCATGACCTGCAATATTTAAGAAGGAAAGATCTTCTCTTTAAGAGCCCCTTACTCAGGCACCCTCCATGCTGGTGACACAATGTCAGACTGCAATGTTGATGCAAGCAAGGGAGAAGACTTGTATCCTTTTAATGGAAGGAAAAAAAAACCCCAAAGAGTATGTCAGGCTCAGAGTGCAGTGGACCACCCACAGAAAAGAAGGAGTTTTCAACCAGTGACCATCAGAACATGCACGAACTGAAATAAAGCTCCCATGCCAGCTGCTGGCTCTGATTAAGTCTTTGACAGCACAGGCTGGTGCTTGTGGCCTTAGCCCTGGGGATTAAACCAAGCTGTCGGCTTCAGGTTTTCTTAAAATGCCTATTTCAACTGGAAACAAAGCATGAAAGTGTAAGACAACTGTAAGTAATAAACCTTGAGGAGTCAGCCTCTATCTGTTGTGCCTGTAAGCTGAATTACAGCCGTTCCCACACCACCACCCATCCCGTGGTTGCTGCAGCAGTTTTCCCTCTCTCAGGGAGAGAAGGGGCAATACCGTGTCTCCAGCAAAAGCTCCATCCCCACCTCTGCACAGAAAATGTATTTCCAGTGTGTCTGTACTAAATGCAGAAATATCCCACAGCTTGGAAAAAACACCACCAAAGAAATGCTCCTATTTTTTTATGAATTATTTAACTTCAGTCAAACACACACCTGAGTCTCCAATGAATTGCACCTATTGAACCATGAATTCCAATGAGAAGTATTATTTAACAACTAAGATAATTAAACCAGCCTGCCAGCCTGTGAGCAAGGGCAATATTAATCTGTCATCCTCCTTTAGGTTTTCTTCTGTTACAGACAACGCAGGTAAAACAAGGGGGATTTTTTTCTCAGGCTTTTATGTGATTTGTTACTGGGTCTGATGTAGCAAATGTAAATCCTACAGAAACAAACCATCTCATTTTTTTTAAAAACACTTGAGGATAATGAGATTACTAAATCATATACTAAATCTTAGAATGTCTTCCATTGGATCCCAGATAAAAAATTATATTCTTTGGATCCTGAACAGAAAGACAATAGTAACAATATTTTTAAAAGCCTATCAAACTATTGATTATACATTATTGAATACATCAATGCCTCAAATGCAGTGATTGTTTGCTCAATGTAGCCACAGAAAATGTACCAATGAAGCATATAATTGAAATAAAATTACTTCATTTTTCATTTGAAAAAGAAAAAAAAAATCCCCTAAGCAAAAATTCAAACTGGACATCTTTTTTTGTAAAGGCTTTTCCCACAATTTTCATAGGCAGAGAAGGATATTCCAGATAACTCGATAATAGTTGGGATTTTTTCACTCAAACATGTTTGAATTTAGAAGTGGAAACAGGGAACCCTGTACTGCCTCAGTCAGACTGCAAGAGATATTTCCTGAAAATTTAGGACAACCACAGCACTTGGTCTCATTCACAACGCATGTAGGAGGCCTAGGTTCAGGATTTAAGTAAAAACAAGATTATAAGCACACTTAGCTCTATGGGGGGCAGTTTCATTTGAAAAAAGCAACTGTTGGCAGTTTATCTCCAAAAAAAGGACCAGTTTTAATTTTAAAAGCAACTGTTGGCACTTTATGTCTACCTAACTTATTATTTGGTTCCAGCCAGGTGTTTTACAGGAAGTTATACCTGCAAATTGGTGTCTGAAGCACAGATAGACCCAGAATACAGAAACATCAGCTTCATCATTAATTGAATAGCAACTTTACCATTGTCTAGTAATTACAGCCCCCTTTTTACAACTTGATATTGCTTATATTGTGAATTATACACTACACATACATTAGCAACCTGAATAGTTCATTGAATTAAATTCATGGCATTAAGTTAGACAAACATGGCAGTCACAGTCTCAGGTTGAATTTAAGCCCCTGTTAAGAACTGAGGCTTTATTCAGCATTTAAGTTACCTCTGTGGAGAGGAGAGGAGAAGCAAAGGATGGAAAAGGATGGAAAATGAGGGAGAAAAAGTTTAGGCTTTTTCCATTTGCCAGCCTGGGTGTCCTTTCTGGTCAATTACACAATTCAGAGGAAGCAGTGTGGTGGGAAAGAACCCACACGGTGCTGAAAAAGACCAGACCCAAAGGAAAAGTCTTACTTGGTTAAATAAAAATGCCCAAAATGAAGAAGACAGGAAAATATTGCACTTGTTACCAGGCTGAACAAACATCCTATCTCACCACTAATAAAGTGGTTCTTCTCAGTGACATGCAGGGTTTAATTTTTGTAATGTCACATGGTACTGTAATTCTTTCACCTTCCTTAGCTTTTACTAATAATTATGGATATTCTACTAGTCATAGGTATATATGAATGATGTTTCAGCAACTTGGTGTATTTCATGCTGCCCTGAACCTCCCTGAGCACTATTAAAGAAAGAAGCATTGAACAGGATCAGTTCTAGTTTTGCAGTCATGACAGATACACATTCTTTATTTCAGCTGCAATGACATGCTTATTTCTACTTCAGCTAATGGCAAAATCTTCACACACTAGTAAGCAGTAAAAGAAAATCTAGGATAGTCACTCTACAAAGTTTTTTACCGCTCAACTTTAAAACAATAAAATTTATGTACTTTTTATTGTATCAAATAATTATTAAATGGGAACTGGAATAGACTAAACATGAGACTATCCCATTTGGGATGCCTCTTGATACTTCCTCCTGGACTAAATATTTGAGTTAGTGTTAATCAGATGAATGCCCACTTTATAATTGCTTTTGGATATGGCTTTACTGAATTGCATTTGATTCCCCCTCCATGTCCCCCCTGCCCCTTAATTCATCAGGCTATTTTAACATTTAAATTCTTTCCTTCAATCCCAGTTGACAGGCTAGTGGTGAACCACTGAGACTATTTGAAGTTGTTAGTTGAATAGATAAAATTCAACCAAGACTGTGACCATGCTTGTTAGCACTTTGAAAAGTGTCTAATCCAGGCACAAAAGCTAGAAAAAAAATCATCAGTCAGCAATAGCAGCAGGTCAATTCTGATGGTGAGGATTGAAATGAACATTTCTTTTGGGCAGAGATGGCCAGGATCTCAGAAATATATTTTGCAAAGCTAAGCAAAGAGAATAGAAAGCTTGAGGGAAAAATAATGCAATTTTTCAGTTGGACAGGCAGACTTTCAGGACACTGAATCAGGCACATGCATTTTATCTGTCTCAAAGTCCTTCCTTCTGGAAAAGATCTGCATGTTGTGTTGGTCTATTTTATTACTTTCCAGATTCTCTTTACAGTCAAAATTCCTTTCTCCTGTCGTATCAGGACACATGCAATTTTCTGATCAAGTCTCCAAGCCAAATAAGACCATCATTTTCCTTAACAAAAAGGAACTTCCTAGAACAAAATCAAATCCAAATCAGAAATATAAGAACTTCACCTTGCTTTTACTGCCCCAAAATTCATCTAGCTGCACTCAGACAGGAGGCCAAGGGGGCAATGTTGCCTCATTCAGTCCAAAGTTGGTCATTGTCTTGAAATATCTGTGCACTACAAATCACACATTTCTTTGATAAACTGACACAACACTATCCTGGAGTGCTGGATATTAGTGAACTTCAAATTGCTGAAGGGTTTTTTGTCCCTAATGCTCAAAGAAAGTGAAGGGATTTGAGTGACAGTTTGCAAGGCGTGTGCTTGTTGAGCAATTACTCCTTAGCACGTATAATGCTGAAGAAAATCTTGTTGCTTTTCCAGAGCAGCCTCTGTATATCAGCCATCTGCCACTGACTTCAGCCATCAGCCCCTAGAGAAGCACGGTTTCATCTTTCACTGAAGGATTAGCCCATGCCATTCTCATCCGCTATAGTCTTGCCTATCTATACACTTAACGCCTTATTTTTAAATGTCTCCTTCCTGATTATAACACACAGATTATAATTCCCAGAGCCGATGAGAAGATGAGGAGCTGATCTGTACAAGTTTGAGTGGGGCATTCCGTCAAATTTCCAATAAGCTCTGGAAGGAATATAACCTCTCTTTGTTGTGGGTGCAGTTGAATCTTTTCTGTTCTCTTCTTTTGCCAGGAAGATATGAGTGGAGTGTTTGATTCTATATATAACTGGTTGATGTCAGCTGGATGCCAACCCCTTTGGAGAGGATCAGCCCCCCAGTTTGTCTCAGTACTAGGTACCATGCAGATCCCAGCACAAGGGTACAAACCATCCAGGACCAGCCAGGTCATCCCCATGCATAACTAACTTCTGAAGCCTCAGCTAAAGGGTTGACATCGCTTTTTATCTGCACAACAAAACACTAGGGTAAGTGTATTGTTTCCTGAAATGTTTTGACATTGTCTGTCCTACAAACTGTCATATACAAGACATTTATATAACCTCTTGACTCTGCAATTTAGAAGATGTTTATAATTTTACTTAGTCAGAAATGCACCTTCTTTAAAGATGCCAGAGGAACTAGTTTCATTCCTCAGATTCTTTATTAGATTAAGAAATTTCAAAATGTAACATTTCTGAAAACGTGTAACAAGATGTAAATTAAAATTAGTTATGAATTTACATCTTGTAGTAAAGTGAGTAGAGGTGAGAAGGCCTATACCACTGACACTGATTTTTGCTGAAGAATTTATGTAACCAACTCGAAGTCCATTCCTTTGAATCTTCTACCCATCAAAACATGTCCTAACATCTGTCTGCAAGCAAGAACTGCCAGTGCATTTTGCAGTGCAGTATTTCTCAGTCAGAAACCCCTGACTTCACTGTTCAGCCATTCTAAACAGGCTGTTGGAAATGAAAGCTGGCCAACCTGTGCGTGCTGGCTCAACAATATAAAAATGTGTTGTTTTTTTGCAGCAAGGAAAAATCGTATCAGAAAATCACTATGTTATCAGATTCTGCCCTGGCCAAAGAGAGGAAAGAGCAAGCATCAGCCATTATGGATGAAATACACAGAAATGGTATAGCACTGAACCCAGCTTACTGCATATGCAATGTCCTCTAGCCCTCCCTAATACATTTTTTTAATCATAGAGTTTAACTCTCTTACAGCTTTGTCTCTGGGTGTTTTGCCATAAATAATCTTGTGGGAGAATCATGCTGCCTATGGTAACTAATCCTTTTGTAGTTGCCTCTTTTCATTTGAAAGCTATTTTCAGATGAACAACTGCTGTGGAGGAATGAAGTAATATAACAGCTGATGTACATTCTGCTAGGATAGCCTTTCAGAACATTATTTGGGGTTAATAACATGACTTCATTCCACTTTAAAAGGCTATCATCTAAGAAACATAATTATCTGTACCCTCTTTTTATTTTCTCTCTGTTTCACTCTGCTTTTTTTCAATATAAATGATAAAAAAATTTGAAAAAAATATTTACATCTCTGCTCTTCTCAAATCCTGTCTTTGTAACTAACACATTTTACTAGCTTTTGGCATTCTCTCTAGTGCACAGCCACCATGTTATTTGACAGAAATTTTACTTCTCCGTAGTTGTAATGATGAAAATACAGGCACTTATTGGAAGGCTGTTTGATTTTCTAAAACAGGTTCTTGAAGTTATGCTTCTAGCATGACACCTTAAGAAGCCATTAACTCCATTGGGAATACAAATCTGCTTGGCTTTCATTAGGCATGTGCTGGATGCTTTTGGAGAGCCTTCCAATCCAGTCCATGAAGCCTTTTTTACCATCTACATAAAAGATCAATTTTCTAAAAGTGATAAGCACCCCACAAGCCTCGCTGTAACCACAGGCAGATGCATTAATATTTAGAATTTATGAAAGTTATACCATTTTTACAGGATGAAATGCTGAACACTGAATTCCAGTTTTGAAAATCTTCCCTGTGGGCTTTTGTTTCAAAGAACTTGTGATGGTTTCTGCACTCACTCAATGACCACTGCTATTGCATGAAGAGTAGGGTGAGAGACTTAAGAAATTTTAGAGCAAGAAGCTACGAGTGTCCCTGGTCCTACTCCTTCTGATATTTCCAGCAGTTTTTTTCTGAAGTTTCTATTCCTAAGCAAATACCTCTTTCCTATTTCCATTCTCCACTGAACACACACTCAAATCTGAAAGCTGGTCTGTCCTTCCAGATTTCATTACAACCCCATTTTTTAATTTTTTGGGGTTTTTTTTTGGTATTGTTAACCCAAGCACTACATGTGCCTGAAATAGCCTGTAAGCTCTTCAGGGCAAAAGGGAAAAAAAAAAAAAAAAAGAAGTCTCTCATATGTTTGTTTGGAACCAGGCATTTCACATGGTAAATGTTGCTACTATTCATAGCAATACTAATAAATGCAGCATACAGCCCTTGAAATCATTGGCGTATTTGGATAATCTGTGCTGATGCCTAACATTTGCCTCACATAATCTTCCCTTTTATTATTTACGTATTATCAGATTTGCTGTCAAGATTCATACTCATAGTTATGGCAGCTTATCCTGCAAGATATGCTGTGATATGTGGCCACTGAAGGCAATTCAAACTCTCAGAAAAATTCTATTTTTGCCTCTTCTTTGGATGCTTGAGATATTTATATGTCAAGAAAAAATGAAAGTCTATGAAATGGGTGTGATAAGAGACTGAAATTCATAACTGTACAAGTTCAGTGAAGCCAGATAGAAAACAGCAGGATAACCAAGGTTGCGGTGACACAAAGAATAAGCCAGTTCTTTGGGACAAAATCTGAACAAGCCTCGGAAAAAACAAGGAGAAATCTGGCATTGAATTGTCTAGATGCAGCTCAACTAATTTTTAACGTTTTGTTTTGCCCTGAATTGTTAATTCAATGAGCTTAATTTGGGATCTAGAAGCTGAACTGCTGTCTTTCTGGGCTTGGAATCACTATTCCTAATGACAGTCCTACAACTGGTAATTATATCAAAATTAAATGCACAGTTCCAGCCAGTCTCACAGCCCAGTGAAACTCTCCACTCTTAACACAGGTACACAATACCAGAAGGCTCTGTAACATAAACCCCAGTACCTTGGAATGGTGTAAACATTCTTACTCCAATTTTATTTCAGACCCTTTTTATTATAATGCTTTCAGGTAAAAAGTGACTCCTCACTTCCTTATTAAAAGATATTCATAGCAGAAATTGCTGTTGGTAAACTCCAAAACCAGCCAAATTTTTTGCCAGTGTCTGAGCTCACCAATCCCTGGGCATGACTGGTGAAGACTAAAAGTCCACCTCTACTGTTGACTTGTGGGACATGACTTTGTCCTATATTTTAGAGAAAGTGGACACATCATAAAATCTTGCAGGAATAGATACCAAGTGTAAAACTTCTTACAGTCTCAAACAGAAACTGCATGAGTGGGTGCCACTGGACTACTTGGACTTGGACTAATCAGAACATTTCTAGGACTACTTAGTAAAGGCAAACTTGGATGTAATTATGTATGCTTAAGGAAGCCCTTGGAGTTCATCACTTAAATCCCACATCCAGTTCAATATTACTTCTGAAATGCATTCTTTAGTATTTACATTATTAACTATCTTTTGTGACACAGTTAAAAAATTTTATTTCTGATACTACAACAAACACACTTTCTAATATTTATTATTAAAGTTTATAGTCCAGATTAAGGTATTTAGAAGATCGTAAATGGAAGGATTAAAGGAATATTAAGTAGTGAATGCAGGAGGAACTATATAAATCATATTTAAATACAATCTGCTGTGATTTTAAGCACAGGGCAAGAAGGACTTGGCAGGAAAAATTAAAGTAATGAAGCTGAAAGGTTATGATTAGGATTAAACTATGAATTAAACTTTCAATATTATTTTACAATATCTGTCTATGACATAAATGTTTTCTTTCTATCATCCCTTAAATGTCCTCCTTCTCTCATTCTCCATCACCTTATCTGCACTGACACTGAAACTATCCCTAGACACATCATAAAGCTAGACAGATGATTAGATTTTAGTTGGCAAGGAATTCAAATGAACTTTATACATGATTTTGGGATGCTGCCTGGATACACAATAGTACACAACTGTGGGTAACAAAGTAGCTTGGAGCCTTCAGTTAACATTAACAAGAACAGTGTGTATACAAGGGAACAGCAAGGCCCAAAATAGATAACACCCAGAGTGTCCCAGAAGAGTCCCAAGTGCTTTGGACAGAGCTCTGCAATTGCCTTGGCTCCCCAGTCTCTGAGGATGTGCATGCTACCCATTCCATGTACAAACAACAAGAGCTTTTCTATGTGAAAATGTTGCTGATTTGTGGGGTGAATTTCTTACTTCTAACTAACAGAAAACCATCCAGCATTCTCTACCCCTGCAGTCATTTTGAGAAACGATACAATCAAAATATGACTTAAAGTCTAAATTTCAGGCCATGGGTCAATCTCATGCAGTTATCTCCATGTCAGAGCCAAAATCCCACCACTATCAGTCACAGATAGGGCTACACTGGGCAAGCTGAGTCATTTTCTTCCATGTTAAGAACTCTGTTTTGTAACTAGCTTTTGAATAACAGGAGGTTGTTGGGATTGCTTGCACACACTATTTTAAAGCAGAAGTGCACAATCCAGCTCATGATGCAGTTAACTTGCTCTTGTTCCACTGAGATCCACTGCAAGCACTCAATTGAAATTGGTATGGACAGAAATGGATCAACAGTGATGCACTCCAGGGCCCATCAACTTGTTTCATTTACTACGTGGAAAACTCTTGTCCATCCAGCTTTAGCTAAATATTTAATATACCTGTCTCCACTAAATTTTCCTAAATGTCAGCACATCACATTGTTTTTCCAACACAGAGTTACTAGGAGACTCATGCCAGGCTGAACATGCCATTTACTCAAAACAAAAACCTTCATATCCAATACTGACTTTGGCATTAGGTACCTTCTGCAGTTAATTAATTTGTAATGCTAATTTTAAACTGGGCCTCCTGTCTACTTACTCTGGTAGCAGGACACATATTATGTATAATTTGTCCTCATTTCATTTTAATGGGTTAAAATACATGTCAAAATTCAGATTTTCAAATCCTGGAGACCATAAGAATATGTGAAGCATAGAATGTCTTGTTGTTATATATTTCTTACATTCTGCAATGGTCTAAGCAAAAACAAATGAATAGAAAACAGTTTCTTCAGTGTTTAGGTTTCTGTATTCTAAGATTCTATTCTATTTATCTCTAGGTTGAGGACATTTAGTGAGAATTCAGTCACTAAGCAATAGCTTGCTTGGTGCCATCAGGATCTCAGCTGCCAGAACACCACCATGAAGATTACCATAGGAATTCTGACATTCTGACATTCTTCGTTTACAGTCCTAATTGGTCTCTCCTTCCCTTGCTTATGCATTCTCCTTTTCAAATTCCACAGGATGTGAATAAAAAACATAAATGAAATTCTCCCCAAGTAGTGAATAAAGAAACATGCATCCAGTACTTCAGTTTCCTCTTAGAGATGATAAACCCCAAAATGTCCTAAATTAATCAATTCCTAGAAGCATGTTGTAATTCTTTGTTAGGATTCTCATTTTCTACACCTTGAGCTTTATTTTAAAGTTAGTTTAGAAAATTAGTTTAAAAATAGTATTTAATAGAGACTGGTAGGTATGTTAAAAAGGGGTTATTTCTTCTCTATTCAATGCAGGACACAGACAGTTAACTGAAGGTTTGATCTGGGAACCTGGGATCAGGAGAAATTTTGTTCCCAGTTTCATCAGAAGCCAGTTTTTACTAGCCTACTATTAATAAAGTGTGTAGGACATTATAGATCTCATTGGCAGCTAATTTGGAGCTTGAGGGGCTTATCATCTTTGAAAATACTCTTGTATTCAATAATCTCCTCCAAAATTCTGGAAGAAGGCCTAATTTCACTAACACCATGTGACACCATGCTATGTGTTAGCTGAATATGCATGAATATGTTGTTAGATTTCAGGTGCAGTTCATGGAATATCAGACATTTAAGACAAACAGAGGTTTGTACTTACCCATTGCATTGCAGTCTCACCCAGCCTGAACCTTGGGAAAAAGGTCAGCACTCCCAGAGATATCATGGTGGAGGAACTGTCGACGCTCAGCAACAGAGGGGCCAGGCTCTTCAAGCGACGCCAGCGGAGATCTGACAAATACACGTATGAAAATTATCATTACGTGGCAAACAAGCCAAGAAATGTGAGTATTTTGTAATGACTTCTTAGTGATTCTTCATCAGGTGCCTTTGGTGCTCATGATACTCACTGAGTATGATTTACTTGCAGTTTCAGGAAAAATAAAAGCAAAATCCTAGAATGAGGTTAAGAAGAATTGAGTCAATTGTATTTTATTAATTGAGATCCTATAGAAAAAATAATAAATTTACAATTCTTTTTATATAGTATAGATATTTCCAATATCTTTGATCACTTGCTCAACTGAAGTTAAATTACACTGGGATAAAATGGGATCAAGTTTGAGCTTTGATAAATCTGCCTTTTAAAAACAAATTTGCACAAAAGAAATCCCATATAAAAAATTCTAAATAACTTCACTGATCACCCAAGGCTATTATTAAACGCTATTATTTAATAGCCCATCTATGAATACTGTCCCCCCACTTCTCCCTCTACTGAGTATTAGAAGCTACACAGATAAATTCTGGGCACACCACCAATCTTGTCAGAACTCTGTATGCAATTCCATGATTTTGCTACAGTCTGACAGATCCATTTCCCTCTAGTCCACTTTTCCACATAGTACACGTTTTACAGTCAATATGACATTCCAACACATTTAAAAACCATGCCTCTGGCTTCTGTTCCCTCCTCTAAGTGTCTATTTAGCACCATTGGTGGTGTCTGCATCATCTTTAGGATTCTGCCTGACAAATTTAATCTTTCTAACATACTTCAGGATGACTAGAAAACATTTTGCCTTGATCTTTTTTTGTTGTTTTGTCAAGTTTAAACAAGTATTATTTGTTTGCTTTCCTACTTCAAGAAACTCTTACTCTAAACCAGTCTCTATTTAAATTGCTTTTAGCCTATGTGTCATAGCTAAAATAAGATGCTGACTTCTTATGAGACTCTAATACTATATTTATGCAACAATGATTAAGCCTTCAGATGTTTCCTTAGAACCGATATCCCAATAGGAGGGTGGAAAATAACAGCATATCATGAATCTCCAGAAAGTGACCTGCACTGAAGTTGTTATTTCTACTACAAATAAAGGAAAAGACAATCCCAAACAAAAGCAGTTCAACAAATGCAGCGAGTTTTCAACTGATATGGGAAGAGATGCTTTGAAGAATCAATGCTTTGAAACTCAAAGGGCTCAAACTTGCCAGATTTCTTGACTCTTTGGGTAGCATGGGTGCTCTGTCTGGCACAGAACAGCTTGTAGTGTCTAGTGACTGAAAAAATGCTCACTTTTGGTTACTCAGGCAATTTAAGAGTGAGGGGAATGCTCTATGAAATAGCAGGACAGTGCTTTTGGATTGTCCATGCCAGGAATCAGACCTGGGCTGTAAATGGAAGCAGCCTCCCCAGAGAATGACATGCCTTAGGTGCTGTTTCTTTCTGTCCCAATGCAGCGTGGAGAGCCCATCCAGAGTGTCCGAATGGATGGCCTCAGTGTGGAAGGAATCCCCCAGCAAGCCCCAATGACACCTCCCAACACACCTGACCCCCGGAGCCCTCCACACCCTGACAACATCGCCCCAGGTAATATGTGAGTCTGCAGAGGCTAAACACATTCAGTCTCATTTCACAGCAAAGAAATTATAGTTTTTAAAGCATTATCTTCCACAAGAATTTGTTAATGAACTAATGCTAGAAATAGAGACATTGGAGTCAGGTAACTAATCAGAACTTCTCCCAGAAAGGGAAAGTGATACTCTTAGTTGCTTATGTTCATGTTTTTAAAGATCTGACATACCTTTTGTACTACCTCTCTCAAAACTGAAAACATATCTTAATATTAAGAGAGACTGCTCCTATATACAGGTCTTAAAAACACTGAGAAAGAGATCCTCTGATTTAAAACCACATTAATATACTGATTTTTTTTTGCCAAACTATTGTTTCCAATAGGCAACACCCTGCTCAAAAGTCAGCAAGTTATTCATTGTTGTTCAATTACCCATATATGTAAATCTGAAGCCACTAAGTTTTGCTAGAACCCTTTACAGAGGAGTAGCTTTAAAAGGAATTTGCCTCTGGCTGCATAAACTGTTCTTTTTTAAATCCGTAACTGTGAGGGTACTGTTGGCTTCATTTAAAGGAGTGAGTGGCTTCATTTAAAGGAGTGAGTTACAAGAAGGCCTTAGTTTGTATTCTTTAAAGACTAGAGAAGGCTAATTTGTTTTAATTAATTTATTCAGTGATATAGCCCTCCTTCCTGTTTATGAATTATCCATGAGCAGACCATGGTTTTTACAAATTCATTCTTTGTTCAGAATTACTCAATGCATGTTTTGTGCAGACCTTTTCCAGTCCATGTAAACTAGGTCAGTCCTGCACTGCTGGTGGCTGCTGAGGCTCTGTGCATCCTTTGGCCAAACACAATGCAAACAGAGGTAATTTCCATTGCTAAGACATGATACAAATCTTCAAGCCTTTCTTTAGGCAAAAGGTTTGGTCAGAGTAGATCTTAAGCCACAGAGAGGTTTAAGCTTATTCATATAAAGACCTGGATGTAGATGTACTTGTGGAAAATTTCACTCAAAGAGGTAGAATTATCTTACTTCTAATCAACAGTCTGTTTTTAAAATCTCTTTGTTAATTTAGCTCAAGGACCATGTAGGTACTTTCTGGTTTCAAATAAGTGCTTACAATAGAAAGAAATCTATAAAAAAGCAAAATAAATTTAGCCTCAAAAGAAGTTGGAATACTTTGGAGCAGTTATCTATCTAAAAGGCTACAAATTTCCCCTACCAGATCTCTGTTTCTGTGTAGCTGTGGCCCAGGGATGTGACTCAACTGTCCATTTCAATTCGCTGAGAAATTCTGCTGTGCTAGTTCCTGCTTACACAGGATGGTGGCAAGGAAGCAGAAAACACAAAGAATCATTATAATCATTTCACCTTGATCACATTGCAGGATATTCTGGACCACTGAAAGAAATTCCTCCTGAAAAGTTCAACACTACTGCTGTGCCAAAGTATTACCAGTCTCCCTGGATAGAAGCCATTAGGGACGATCCAGAACTACTGGAAGCTTTATATCCTAAACTTTTTACACCTGAAGCAAAGCCGGAGCTGCCTGACTACAGGAGCTTTAACAGGTAATCCTGAATAAACACTGTATTTTACTGACCAGAGGAAAATTACTATGAAATAAAATGTTTTCACCAGCTTTAAAAATCCTACCACCTGTGTTTGCAAGTGTATGCACAAACATGAACACAGAGAGATTACAAGTGATAAACAAGAGCATTAAGAAGCAAATTAGTCTCTCTCTAAAGTATAGGCCCAAATTCAAACTGTAGAAGATAAATAGCTAATAATATTGAAAGAAAGTATCAGAATCCACTGCCCAGAGAAGTTGTGGATGCCCATTGCTGGTGTTGTTCAAGGCCAAGCTGGATGGAGTTCTGAGAAACCTGGACTAGTGGAAGGTCTCTCTGCCCATGACAGGTGGGCTGGGTCTAAGTCATCTTTAAGGGCCCTTCCAACCCAAACCATTCTATGAATCTATGACTCTGTGATTCAGTGTACTCAATAAATGGGAAATATGAGCTCCAAGTTCCTTTCAGGATGCCCGTTGTTGACTTCAGTAGGTATGGTATCATCAGATCTCAGTCAGAACTTTGGTCTAAGTTGTATAATGCAAATTGCTCTTTTTCTATTTCTTTTTTTAACACGACTCACATGGCTTTGTTTTAGACAATGATGGTGCAATGAACTTTATCCCACAACCAATCCCTCACACTAAATAACTAGATTTCCTGTTTTATTTTAGAATAACATTTTTAATATTTTAATGTTATTGACAACCTTCAGCAACGAATTAGATGAAACATTGTTTTACTTACATAGTAACTAGTGTATCATGGCTCTCAGTACAACTTCTAGATATATGGACAACACTGGGTTTTTAAAGCTTTAAAGCAAATTCTTACTCAGAAATCTTCTGCTTTCTTTCATTCCATTTACACTATTTTTATTTACTGAAGTAATGAACAACCCTGCTGAGCTCCAGACAGCTGAGCCAAACCAAAACCCCTCCTCAAAAGGCCAGACAGCAATCTATTGAAAAACAAAATTGTACATGGCAATACAAACTTGGAGAAAAATACCACAAACATCACTTGTGTTCCTGATGTTGATGTGGGCCTCAATTATGAGTGCAAGGACTAAAACATTCAACATCAAAATTGGCACTGCAGACACTGCATTAGTTCTGATTTCCTAGCAGCAATATTTGCATCCATGTTAATAACTGAGTCTGTGTGGCACACTCTTCTCAGCACACAAAATAGCAAATGCAAGTCAGAGAGGTGCCACAGCTGCCAACATCAGAACAGTAACAGCACAGTTTATGTACTGTGTTTATTGCAACCTAAAAAAAAAAAAAAAAAAATAAAGAGTCCAAGAAAAAAGCTAAAGACACAAATACATGAAGACAGAATCAGTTCTCCCTCTCACAAGAGGTGCTAGTCATTATTGTGAAGGACAGCATCAGATAGGGCATAGAGACTTCATTAACAGGGATATGTGTTTTGAGATGGTGTCTGATGGCTTCTTTGTGGATTTTAAGGCTGTCTCTGTGGCCTCATGTTCTGTTAGCTGCCCTCTTTACAACACTAACTATTTGGATTTCTTTCTATGTGGAGTTTCTCTGTGTATGATATGGCAGAACTGTGGCTCACCACAGTCTGAATTTCTTGAACATATGTGCATTCTTATAAGGGAAAAGTCAATATTCTCCCTTGTAACTGCCATAAAAAACTAAAGTTTGACACATGAATCCAGATACAGACTGTGAAACTGGTAAATTCAAACCAAAAAATATATAAACATCATCCAGCACAACTCTCCTTCTCGTGGAAAAAAATTGATATCCAGTAGGAAATGATGCCTAGTGGCCCTAGAAAAGCTGTTACATGTTACAGCTAGACTTCTGTTTTCTAGCAGATCAAAAAAGAAACTGAGAATATGAAAAATTAAAATTCAAGTTACTCATTTCTTGGAGAGGATTTTACAGCCATGACTTAGATGTCTATGCTCCTAAAAATGCACAAGAGAGTGTTTGATGATGGGATTTAAAAGAGCATACTGACATGCCAAGCTATGCAACAGAAGAAGAGTAACTGGACTTCTGTGTCTAAATCCTACTAAGTCATTCTGTGCATCTAGGTCACAGCATCCTTGGCTTGCTTAACTGCAATCTTGGAGAGAAAGCAAATGATCCCATATTAAACAATTAAAGTGTGGTATAATGGCACCATTTTGTTATCAGCGAGGGTAGCTATCTAGGCTTTCCATCCTGCTTCATCATCCAGTAAAGTGCCATGGTGTTTGCTCTCCTGCAAAGCACGGCTACAGTCACCATTAGTCAGGAGGGGGTGTGGTTAACAGCAAGTGTGAGCCATAGGATTCCCAAGGGAAATGGGCCTGAGATCCTTCCCGGCTCATTCACTGGCGTCTGTTGAAGTGGCACTCAGATTTTACAAACCATTTCACGTTCCTTTCAGTTTTCCTTGTTACACAACAAACTGGAAAAGCAGCACAACCTGAGCAGGTAGGGAGGTCTGATGGGTTGGAACTTAGGCACAGTTAAGTGCCTAAAAGCTTAAAAGCACTAAACAGCACCCAGATTTTTTTCCCCACTGTCCAGCAGTGAAGAGGTGACACTGAATCTCACAGCAGTGCAATTTTTATAACACTAAGGAATTTTTAAAAACAAATAAGGAATTCATAGAGGTATTTTTGGAGTCTAATATTCATTTTAAGCTGCAGGGACCTGGCAGTGCTGGCAGGCCACTGGAAGAAGAGCCGTGGCAGCAAATGTCAGGAGGGTTTTTGTTGTGAAGCAGGGCTGTCTGTGAGACAGGCAGCGGTGCTCCGACAGCACAGCACCGGGCAGAGGGAAGTGGGGCTCAGAGGGGCTCTGAACACACTGTGCACACCAGGCTACTCTTTCTCCTCCTCAGATATAAAACGAATCTGTGCTAGCGAGAAAAGCAGCAGAACAGACCATACCATCTGGCTTCTCTTGGAGATTCATTCCTATTAGGATTGAAGAAGTATTCACTAGTGAAAAAATTTCTTCTCTCTTTTACCAGTGTGGAAGTGCCAAGTAATGAATGTGGGAAAGCAGCATGAATCTGCATTTACTAAGGAATTTATAGCATTACTTAAATTAGTACCTATATTTCATCTGCTTTCTTGGAGCTGGATAAAGTGTCAAAGGTAGGATTTTGAGTAACATACAACGCACCACATCTTACTCACATAGGACAAGCAAGTCAGACTAGTTCTGCCTCTCCTGCCAGATAAATTCTCACTCAGCTTTCTCAATTCCCAGAGACAACTCTTTCAAAAGCACTACAGGAATTCATTCTATCTGGACTGGGCACTGTTCTCATTGATTCATGGATTCTGAAGTCTATTGTAAAATATTAAGATCCAGAGCCTCACAGGAATTTTGGGCTCGAACTTGAAGTGATGTGAGATTAGTGGGAGCTGGGTGCTTAGGCAGATCCTTAGCACCCAAATACCTCTGTGAAATTAGTATTTGCTGTTGCACTAAGCTCCTGTGAAGCTCTGAGCATTTTGCAGGGTCAAATTCTTTGTTCCTACATCTCATTTTTTTTGCAGAATTAACAATAAGCAAAATGTTCTATGAACAATGGTCCCGTTTTAAAGCGTGAAACTCATATTTTTTGTGATTATGTAACCGAAGGTGCTAATCAAATGCAGTTAAAACATTTCTTCAGACTTTCCCCAATCATTAGCTACAAGCAGTCTCCTAGGTTGAGACATATAATGTTCAATAAGAAAGACTACAGGTGAAAAATTAAAAAGAAATCCTGCAAAAACGACAGCTAAAAAAAAATATGATTGTGCCTGCTATTGTTAAATCAAGCACCTACTTTTTAGGAATATGCAAAGTGAATATTAAACAATCTGTTACACTTCCTGGTGCTATTTCCTATGGCTCTGAACCAGCATTTCCACCCTTATTATGAGCAGTGACTGATGGAATTTTTTAGGCATGAGATTTAGGCTTCTATACAATGAATCAGAGCTCAAGTGGCACAGCTGATGTGCACACAACAGAGGTCATTAGAACACCATGTTGTCAGACAAGTTATTGCTCACAAGAATATATTTACTGCTGCTGTAAAGGAAAATCAACATCTCTTAGCCAATTACTATACTCTCTTTTCTGTCAATCATCATGTGCCCCTGCCTATAAAGCAGGAATGCAGCATTCTCTGAGGCCAGACTTTGTATAGCAACTACAGGGGGGTATTTTGCCACAAAAAATACTTAAATTTCCAAAGAAAGCCCTATCCTGTTTCTGTTACATACAGGAATATGCTCTATTTAAAACCCATAAATACTACAAATAGGATGTTTTAGACAACAGAATTGTTCTGCAATTTATACAACTAATACTTCTGCTTATTTTGATTATCCCTTTAATATACTTATCAAAGATAATTAAACATCACAACAACGTGAGAATGTGTATTGTAATTAGGGCAGCAATTAAAACAATATTTATTATCCGGTGAGATGTAGATCACTACATTCCCTCTGTGCCAATTACCAAGCAATTATTTTTAATCAGTATCATACGGTATCCATGTTGACATTGTGACCTAGAAGACAGCTCCACAAGAAAAGCTTGATACCACAGGCTCGATACCAACTTTGGATAAACAATTTCCTTTGACCTCAAGAGAGTTTAATGCCTGGACTGGCTGCTGCTGCTGCAGCAGCAACATCTTGTCTTATCATTTGAGACACATTTTTAGGGCTTAATCCAAAGCAGTCTCTCAGTGAGGGTGCATGGCCAGAGCTTGCATGATTTTTTATATCTCCCAGGATTTATGCTTTGGAGTTTACACCATCCCCTTCGACAAATGCTGCTCATACCTAAATGCAGTGAATCATCCACGTAATGACAGAGCAGCACCATTTTTTTTTTTATGTCAAAGATTCATTTTTCTGAACTAATCTCTTCCTTTTGTGTATGTGCACTTAATTCTTAGTACAAAACTTATGAGTTTTAGCCTGGAAATGTATTTCATCAGATCTGTTCTTCCGTACCACACACAAAATATACCAAGGCTGGTGAAATCATATTTCAACAAAAATTCATTTTCCCATGCCATTACATGTCTGGTTTTGCAGAAATCAGGTGCTCTTGTGAAGTTTAAAAATCTGACACTCTTCACTGGCTAGAATACATCCTGGCAAAGTTATGCAGCTGATCAAAATGCAGAGCACATACCATAGTCTGTTTGTTTCTACAAAGGAGGCTGGATGAAGTGACAGGAAAACTCAAGTGGTTTTTTTTTTTTTTCAGCCTGAAACCTGTATGTACAGAAGATCAGGGGAGGTATTTGGAAATACTCTTGGTTTAAAGTATTTGTAAATGCATGTAACAGTCAGCTCCAGCTTAGTATTATCTTTCAGTTTCTCAGGCTTACTGCCGGAGGGAAAATGTACATTTAAATAACATGAAAATTGCTGGCTGAACAGTGTTTCAAGGTTTAGTTACATAAACATTTTCTTCAGAAACAAAGCTGGTGTATCAAGTCCTCACCCATTCCCTCCTTTCCAGAGCCTGTTGTCTTTGGCCGTTCCTTTCTGCTTCACTCATTAAGCTCCACTACTCTTCACTTGTATTGCTACAATTGTTCAAGCATACTGATATAAACCAGATCGCTGAAATAATTTGGATTTTGAAGTACTCCTTTGTTTTGAAGGGTCTTTGTTTAACCCAGATCACAGAAGCGACCCAAGTTTACAGCACAACCCACATACATTCTAACTGGTACAACAATATGGTACTGAAACACAGCTAGTGGGAGGAACAAGCAGATGAGGAGAGGAGAAAATGGGGTGAGAAGTTTCTGAACTAATTACTTGCTAGAGAGAATGTGTTGAGCTACAGTTTCAGACTTATCAACTTATCACCAACAAAATAAGTTTAGTAACTGTGACTCACCAGTTACAGAGTTTTCTTGCAACATCTTTTTCTCTCGGCTTTTCCATGCATTTGAATTTTAAAAAAGGCTTTGAGCTTTATCTAAGGGGAAATTAATCAGATCTTAAAGAGAATTTCCCAGGAAAACTAACAGAATGCTTTTCTCCAAAGCTTGAAAATGTAAACAAGAAATTGGAACAAAAATCTGTTCTTTTCAGCTTCTGGGAGGAAAAGAAAACAAGTATTTTTAAAATCATATTTAACTTTTATTTCTCTGATATCTACAGAGTTGCCACTCCCTTTGGTGGTTTTGAGAGAGCTTCAAAGCTGGTTAAATTCAAAGTACCAGATTATAATATGCTGATGCTAAATGATCCCAGATTCATGATCCTTGCAAACCCTCTTGCTGCCAGAAGATCCTTCAACAGGACTCCCAAAGGATGGACGTCTGAGAATATCCCTGTAGTGTTCATTCAGCCTGCAGAATCCAACACTGTTCCAGAAACAGAGGACCTGTGAGAGAGGCTGCATTCTACATGGTACAAAATGCTGAAAGCTGCACATCTGTGTCTTTTTGGTCCAAATATTACTAAAGGCTACTGACAAAATTTCTCCTTGGAAGCTGGAATATAACTAATAAAGTGGGATGCAATGTCTTTTTTTCTGGCACCCAGTTTCATCTGTAAACATGAGCTAAATAAAGTAACTCAGAAAACATGACAGTGATATTTTCTATTTGTGTTTAACCTGTTCTTCTTTTACTTTCTGAAATCTTCACATGTCATTTAAGAAGAGGTGTACCAAGAAAAAAGAAGTGGCACTACTCTCAAGGGACTTGATAGGTACAATAACTTGGGGAAAACAGCCAAGCAAACTCTGCACTCAATGCACCCCAAGTTCTGTCTGCTCAAGATAAGCTCTGACAAATCAACGTTTTTCCCAAACCTTGGCTTTGGCCCAAGGTAAGAATTGAGTCATTACTTCAGTGACAGCAAGTTCAGGCCATTTTCCTCCTTTCTGACTCTTCCTCAGCTGTTATGATGCACACCAGTGCCTGGGTCACCTGGATTTGTTTACAGAAAACTCAGTAAATTTGGCAATGACAAGGATTACGTACTGGGATGAAAAAGTACAGAGGTATTTCCTGGATGTCTAGAATGTTTGTATTATTCACAACTAAAAAGCTCAGCAATGACTGGGTTATGTCAAACCTACAAAAATAGTATCACCAAGCTCTATTACCAGAAATGCTTTACTTACTAGAAAGAAATTTCATAGACCTTTTCCCCTACACTTACACTGGGACTTGCAAGCATGAGAGAGTCCTTGCTCTTGATATATTGACAAGCTCTGATATTTTATAAATATCAGTATACGTGTTTTTCAAATGTCATTTCAAGGCAGGTAGTTGGCAAAGGAAATTTTGTCATCCATTTCCTTTTATTTGCTCTTTCACACCATTTTGACAAATAAATGTACAGGTCCTGAACAAATTTAGGGAATAAAGAAATAATTTTTTTTAAATCCACCTCATTCACTGAGAACACTTTCCTAGCAATGGATTAGTTTGAGGACCTTAACTGTGCATGTCATACAACCATTAAATGGACAATGACAAAAATACAAATCCTTCAAAGACAAAGATGCAAGACCGAAGGAAAAAAAAAACTATGGTGAGGTGTAATGCAAACAAGTTCTGGAGGAATTAGTATTTTATGAGCACCATAAAATGGTGGCTGTTCAAAGAGAAATATGAGAAAACTGGTGCATAGCACACACAGAGTGAGGACTGTTAAGAGGGGATACATAATTTTTACTGTATTCTGTGTAAAAACAACCTATACATGCACAGCATGGCACCTTGCTTCTTACATAGCACACTTAATGGCAACTTTAGCTCTCTATTTATCCATGGATCCACTGGAGCAGACCGGGCTCAGGGGCTTTTTTGAGAGGCACCGAGCCTGCTAAGGATGTGTTCAGCTGACGGTCCGAACAAAGAAATCAGCGACAGTCCTTACGCTCTGTCTGAGACTTCTCAAAGGAGCTGTGCCACCGCAAACGCCGGAGCTCTGATTCCCCTCTCAGCTCAGTCACCAGCTGCAGGACAGGAGCCCTGTGCCCCCTTGTCTCCCAGCTCTGCCACCAGAGAGCTACAAGCACAGCAGCTCATCTCGTGGCAAACCCAGCTGGCAGAAGAGTCTGCAGCCACACCGTTCAACCTTCCCGGACTGAGGGGCTGGTGCCAAACCACCTGCTGGGAAGAGACCAGGCTAAACTCCTGAACCGTGCCTGCGAAGGGTTTCGGAGAGTGCTAATTGCCAGAGGGAGGGCTGTGCAATGTGCTAAGCGTTCAACAGCACGCAGGAGCCGGTGCCAGTGTCCAGGAATGTTCCCTGGCTGCACCAGCCTGGATGGAGCCCCATTGTGCAAGTCCCACTGCAATAAACAAATCCTTTTGGCAAAACCCGACTCGTTTGCCACAAAGAAACATCTCTTGGGAAGACTGTGAATTCAGAAGTCCGCTGTTAACTTCATTGGCTTTTAGGATTTGCATTTATTTTTTCAGACTGTTATATTGCACTTAAAATGTATCCCATAACTAAAGGAAAGCTGCAGGGGGGCTCCTAAAAGCTTCTTTTAGCCGTAACAAATACAGCTGCAAGGACAGACTGAATGGGAAAACACATAACGAACAGATTTACAAAGAGAAACAAGCACAAGTTTATAAATATTTCAGGAAATGTGCATTTAACATCATGCACATTTTGTCACAAGACACTCGTATCTGCTTCAAGAAGAGAAAGGTACTGAAGGGTATGGTGAGAAGGCTGAAGTATGGTGAGAATATACAATAAAAATGCCTAAAAGCCTTAGCTCCCAAAGGCTTTTCTGCCTCGTTTTTATTTACATTAAGGCACCCACTGCAGCAGTATAAAGGGAACTCAAAAATTCATTTAAATGTTTTCACTAAAAATGTGTTGAATTGAGAACACAGATTTTGCAATTTCCCAGACTATATGAAATATCCTATGATCACAATATGTAAAAAATAAATAAAAGATGTACACTTCTAAATAGCTCCATGACTATAAGGGATTTTTAAAACATATGAACCTTAAACCTTTTTTGACATGAAAAGTCAGGGTTCATGGGCTGTACTGTCTGCTCTGGAGAAAAAAAATTAACTGCATGCTCCCTTCTCAGAAGTCTGAAATATGTCAGCATGTCTTGGCTGCTTTCCCTCCTGCATGATCTATACAACTGACAATTGTGGAAATAAATTATTGTTCAATTGTCTCAAAGTATCCCTGTGTTTAAATTAATTTAATACACATTGTCTCAATCAGAAGCAGGAAAAACACACTGGAGACAGAATTCTACTCCCAATGAAATCTAAGAAAGATTTTGGCAATGCCCTCTGTGCAGACAGAACTTCTACATGGTACTTATTTCATCTCAAACATGTATTTGTAACCAGAATTTATACTATGTGTTCATCAGATGGATATTTTGGATTACAGAGCCAACTAAATATGTAGTAGTTTGTTTTGCATCCTTTTACATATGATGAAGTGCTAACAACCCTAATCATACCTTAGAAATACCCTGTGAAACTTCATTGAAATGCAGGGGAAAATGAGCCCGTATCTAATTAGCTCTCTTTAAAATTATTTTCAGACCAGACATGAATAATCTGCACTCTACCTCAGCTCTTAGATTGCCTTACTAACCAGCACAAAATATTCTTGGCAGCACCTAAACCAAGAGGATAAACCAGACTTCCTGAAATACATTAAGACTGTGGAGCATAAACCCCCATATATGTTAGATTAGAATTTCTCACTGTGAGGCCCATAAATCATAAGCAGACTAGACAGGAACACCAGAAGATCCCTATAAGGCTGACAAGTCACGTAGCACTGGCTCCTTCATTATTCCCAGAGGCTACATACTGTTCAAAACCAAATAAAAAGTGATCTAAATGATTTATAAATAGTTTGTTTGCCACAGAGCTGTTATGTAACTGGGTGTTAGAATATAGATTATGAAAACCAGTTACAAAATGCAGTCAGCATACTGATACAGTTTAAGAAACAAAAAAAGTGCATATAAAGTACTCTTAGAAAAAGGAAATTAAAAATACACTGTAAAAGTTAAATCCTTTCAAGGAAATAATGCATTATGTCAAACAGCGTGCAGACTAAGTATTCAGAGCAAGGAGAAACTACTACAAAGCTCTAACCCTTCTCTCCAAAAGAAGGAAAAAAAGATTTCACGGTTTAAGAATACAATAGAGGAGACTCGGAAGACAAAAAGACAAATACAACTTTACTGCAAGGACACAGTAATTAAACTATCTCAACACAAATAAAGGAAGTTATGACAGAGGTCTCCACAAATGGTATGGAAAAGATGATGAGGGAACAATAACACAGGAACAAACGGACTCTTAATAAAATGGTAAGGAACCAACTTTAAAATTAACAGAATAAATATTTTTTCAAGAAATGTCTGGTTGTGGAACTTGGTGCTATAAGATGCTATGGATCAAAAACTATTAATAACTTCAAAACAGGATAAAACACTTCATAGTGGTAACTATGCCTATTATGGATAATGGCTACTATGGGATCTGCACCTGGAACATAGGAAGTGTATGAGAATGATCACCCCTCATTTACCCCTCTTCTTACTATAAATATCTTCTACTGGGCACTGTCAAAGATCTGGGAAAGAAGGATTTGTCAATCCTATGAAATTTTTTCTGTCTCCCCAAAGCCATGTATTTTAATACCATGTCAATTCTAGCGTGTGCTGTTAGTACCGATGTTCATTAATTTACATCAAAATATCCATTAGGGAAGCAGTGAGAGCAAAGTCAATTCTCTTATGGGAAGGGGGTCATTTAAATGTGAGCTGGAACCAGAGAGAGCCAGGGTTAACTTAAACCTCCCACGCAGCATATGGGCACTGCAGGGAACACAAAAGCCTGACCTCAGCAACGCCTTTGGCAAGACTCCTGATCCTATACAGAGAGCTCAGGTTAGGACACAACCTATAAAACTTGTTCCTCAGTTTTCCCTTTAACAAAACAGAAATACTAATGCAGGCTGTATAAACCTTTCTTTTTATTATTGTATGCTTGGGGATTGGGGTTTTGGGGTTTTTGGTTTGGTGGGTTTTTTGGGGTTTTGTTTCGTTTTGGGTTTTTTTGGTTTGGTTTTTTTCATGTTAAAGAATGAATTTCATGGTAAAAATAAAGAAAGTAAAAAATAGACTTACATGAGTACATGCATAATATTTCTGGCTGTGGCGTACAATGAATGCAAGAAGCAATACAAGTAGAATAACATTCCACTTCCATTTTACTTGAAATACTGGATTTCATTCTACAATGTGCAGGCTCTGACTAATAAAAGTATCAACAAATTAGTATTTGATGTTTTTTAAATAAAGATGTAACTTTAGCTATTAAAAAGTCCAAATAACTTCTCTTACTGTTATTTTTGGACAAAACTATAAACTGAATTCAGGATGAATTCACAACCCTTTTGTTTTCAGATGGAAATTGGATTTCCTGAGAACAGACTATTCATCCAAAATACCTGGCCCAGAATTTGCAATACTTCCCTACTGCACAAAGACACTGTGAGACAAAGTTAAATAACTCTTGCAAGAGGCAGAGGATTTATAAATCACTGTAAGAGTGAAAATAAACTCTGGTATTGTGAGCCAACTATTCTTTCAAAAGCAAATGGAGATTAAAATATTCGATGGTGTTTGTACAAAGAACAGCTTGAACTTTGCCAGTTCAGAGCTGGCAGTACTCATTAGCACAGGAATGCCCTCAGGCTGCTTTGCATGGAAGGTATAACTTAGAACTGGATTTCTCTAGAGTTCTGAAGGACATATGGACAGCCATCTTTCAAAAAAAAAAAAAAAAAAAGAAAAAGAAGAAAAAGGTAAGAAAGTCTCAAATCTTGAGGAGATCCTGGGTGCCAGGAGGCTGACCATACCCAGTCCCCATAGTGGAAAGGCTGGCAGCCATGCAGAAGTCCAGAGTGTGTCATTCCACTTCCTTTTCCTTTGAAAAAGATTCTCTGCAGAGCCAAGTTAATCTAGGCAAATACTAACTTGAAACAGTAGTTACTGTGGTCATTACCCTTCAGATTACTGAAAGATGACTATGCAAGATAACTACAAATGTTTATAAACAAACATTTGAGGCATGACAGGCTCTTCCTAGGCTGGCCTACTGTACGTCAAGGAGCCAAGTAAGGCTTAATTCTGGCAGCGAATTCCAGCACTATGTAATTCCTCAAGTTCTTAATGAGAACATTTTGACTATTTGCTGGCAAAGGTAAAAATAAGAACATGCTGTACAAAAAGGAAGGAAAAGAACAAGCTGAACTAAAATGGAAGTGTCTTATTTCCTATCCGAGTTTTGCAGTGATGCAAATCCATTTCATTAATGTCTCGTTGCTGAAAAGAAAGCGATACTACACACAGGTCAAAATGAAAAGTCTCCTTATATTTAATGATGTCACTTTATAATTTGTTCAGATGTGGCTTATAAAATAGGCAGAAAGGAAAATGTGGAAATGGGAAGCATCGGTGGGAAGGAAGCAGTAAAGAAGACCTGCAGCTCTAGAGTTCTGTGAGATAAAGACTGTGCTATTCTAGAATGTGTTCCTTGCACAAGGCATTTTCTCTTAGCAATGTTTAGACACCTAGGCAGTTAAAAAACTTCCTCTAATTTTCAATCTTAATTTGGTCACATTCATCTTAATTTCTTGTTACAACTTCTTTTTTTTTTTTTCCCCTTAATTAATACATGCTTCCTTTTCTGTCACATTTGCTTCAACTGGTATATTCAAAGACTGTAAGGTCTTTTATGCTTCAGTTGTCCAGACTAAAAAATTCAAGTCCTTTTAGTCTCTTGTCCACTCCTCTCATTTAGTATGGATTTAAAACATATTTTTACAACTCTTCTAAGTTCAATTTCTTGCATGTGGATTTCCAGATCTGTTCTAAGGTCTCACCAACATGTACAACACATGGCATTAGCACTGTTTTATCTGTACAAGAAGTACGGGGCTGAAATTATTTGTGACTGGATTCACATTTTCCACAATAGCATCAAATCAGTGACTCACAGCCACTCTGTCTTTGGCTTGCACACCCACTTTAAAATTCTCTCATTTGCCATCTGACATGCTCTGAGCTTTTATCAGGGAGCCTTTCCCATTAGGCTCTAACACATGACCTTGTACTTTCTATTGTATCCCATATTATTTCTCTACTCTTCAAGCTCATCCAATCAGTATGGTATGACATCACCCTATAGGACTGTTTCCCAACTTTGTGATGTCAACAGAGCTCATTAGCAAGTCCTAGTTTTTGTGCCAGGATCACTAACGAAGAAAATAAACAATATGAGTTTCAATATCAATTTTCAGACAGAGCTCCAACAACTTCCCCCTACCATTAAGTGCAACACATTGCCACCTTTTCCTCTGGGCTATTTCTTTGCCCATCTGACACTTACCTTAAAATTCCCCTTTTCTTCAGTGTAACAAATTTGTTTATCTAGAAAAGCACTTACTGTATCACAGAAAGAATTCAGGCAAGTCTGGCATTGTCTGTCTATGGCAAAAAATAAGTTTTATCCTATTTACTTCCACATTTTTTTCCTTAAGAAGTCACCATAATCTTTAAATACTGTGTTTTAACCCTGTTACATTTTACTTGGGTATAGAGTTGGTATTTACTTGGGTATATACATTTTACTTGGATATAGACTGAGGTGCATGAGGAAGGGACTCAACTCATGTATTTCAGATCAAATAATGCTCAGTTTCTCACCCAGGACAAAATACAAAACTTTTTTCATTCTATTATCTGAAGCATTTGATATTTTTTTTATTTTTAATGAGACAGAATATATGTTATTCTGTAATGTCAGCCACTATATTATTTCTAATTTTATACTCACTAAATTCTTCTCCTTTGTTTTCATTCTACTCCATGTTGGGTTTCACCCTGAAAGTTCAATTCAGCCACAGGAGTTGTCTGTATGAATGAGACGTCTCTTTCTTTTCTTTTTTTGTTGCAGACATCCATTCTTATTGGTTTACATGCTAAGAGGAAGCAATAAATGAGACCTGGAAACTTGTAGGGATTGTTGAAGACTGATGCAACACAAAGATCATCATAAAAACTTTATTTTTACAAGAGTATCCAGATGAGGACACAATTTTAAACAGTTGTCAGATATACATAGCATGCACAAAATTTTCTCATAATTTGACTGTTTCAGCAACTAACTTTAAAAGCCTAAAAGAGGAAAGGATTTCAATTGCATTGTTGTTCCACAGAAGTAGATTATTGGACTGGAAACCGGATTATCCAAGAGGAAAAATATTCAGTTGCAAGACTTACGCAACCCCCACCCTTTTCCTTGTTCCTAAAGAATGAAAAAAAATCAAGAACACAGAGACCTTGTTCCAGGCCCATTATCATCAAAGTCGGGAGAAGATTGCAAACCAATGTTTCTTTTACTCAGGGTGAAATTCTAGATGACTTCAATGACATTGCTTTTGCCACCCCACTGAACATTGTAGCCTTTGAAAGCTACCAGGAAAAATTGTATAGTCGGACTAATGTAAAATGGCTAAGAGCAAAATATCTTGTGTTAATTCCTGCACCAACAGGAAGAAAAGCTCAAAAAAGGTGGCTGTGCTCTATGAAAGTGTCCACTACCTGAGAGGAGGAGGAAGAAGATCAAACTTGACCAGAAATGCTATGCAGGTTTTTTTTTAACCAAGCTAAAATAAACTACCACTTAACACTCTCATTGCTTCTGAAGCCCCATTTAAAGCTTTTAAGATGAAAAAAGCCAGTGATGTTCTTTTTTCAGACAGGAACCATTTTCTGCTTCTTTCATTCATGTCTTCTAATGTCCTCAATTTACATGTATAAATTTGATGCTCTGTGCAGGATGTGGGAATGAGATCAATTGGATGAGTAAGCTCCATGTGACTGCCTGCTACAGACTACATGAGGAAAACATTGCTAAGAGTGTGTTTAAAAGAAAGGCTGTGGGAATAAAGTATTCATGGTGGGGAAGATTTGAGCACTGGAATGGAGTTAGGTAAACTTCCTCACAAGAAAATACATCTTCATGTAGCTTTCTGCAAGCTGAAGATATATTTTTCATTTCTTCTGCTCATGTTTTGGATCTTTTTGTGGCAATATGCCTGAGCATACAGCCTAGAGAACCTGGGCTTAAATGTTGTTAGGGCTTCTCTTTAGAATCCATAACAAATGCATATGATTGCTATTTGATGGCACAAATAATAAAAATACTTTTAACCTTTTCTCTGGTTCCTTTCCACCTTTATGGCACTCCATCCACTCCATCAGGGTGTTTTCCTTAACTCTTGCAGAATTATGCAGAACATTGAGCAAATAACTCAATGAAAAAGCACTGCTCTTGTGCAAGATTCAAGAACATCTTGGAATTTGAAATATTTCTTTCTCCTCTCCAGGCAAAACTGTTTAAACATGTGATCTGACAATACCCCAAGGGCTTAGAGAACATGGAAAAAATCACATATTCTGAAGTAACCCTTACCTTACTTAATGAAACTTTATCCTGTTACTGCCTATGCAGAATAGGGCCCAGTGTCCCTGGTATCTTTCAAATTACACTTTCTTCAAGAAGAATGTTTCTCTTTATCCTTTTTTCCTCCTGAGAAGAGTAGCACAGCCTCAAACACACTCTTCAGAGCTCAATAATTTCTTCACAATGGCAGTTCCCATCCACTGGAATTAAACATGTTTTTCAATTAAAATGGCCTTATCTCATAAGTGTCTTAAAGTCAATGCTAAATGGTACTTGATCACATAAAGAATTGTTTAAGATAGGCCAGTAAAACCATAATAGGCACTATAGTGTAGTGCTGAATTAAATGCAGTGAAAATACTTAAAAAGAGAGATGTAACTCACAATAAAGCACACCTTAAATTCTGCATCAGCCTGTGGAACTTTCTGCCTCAGACCTCGCACGTAATTTGCCAATTTACTATTTGAAAAATACTCCAGTAAGTACAGAAACAGTTCCTGTTAAGTACACAAAGTTGATTTCACATGATTAACAGCTCATGAAGAAGTAGCAAGACACATGCAGAAGACAAGAGCAACAATGACAAAATCAATGACTCAATAAAAAATTGCATAATGATTTTTAAAAAAACCCCACAAACATTAGTATTCTGCACCTTCAAGAAGAATTAGAGCAGGCATAATTTTTTTATGAAACATTTGAACATGAAGAGGATAGCAACTGATTGAAAAGGTTGTTGTAAACATGTTCCAAGCATTAAGAAGAAATACAAAAGGAATTAGAGAACAGGTGTTCCACCACAGGTATTAAAATGTTCATACAAAATGCATATTAAAAAAAAAAAAAAAAAAAAAAAAAGAAGACACAATATAATTATTTCAGAGGAAGAAGTCAGAATTTATTTACAAAACAGCCAATGGCAACAAGATTAGAGATGATCCTGGAACAGGAAAATTGTAACACCAAAATAAACCCTTGTGTGCATCTGTAAAACACAGATCTGTAGCTCAGTCATTGATGAAAACGATGTGTGATGCCTGCAACATTGAGCAAAAATATTTAATGCAATTACCTTTGAACATTTTGATGTGTCCTATGTTAAGACTTTTCTTTTGGCAAGTAGTTATCCATATATGTGTTCTAAACTAGAATGGACATGTGCACACCCCCAATGCCCTGGATGTGCTTAAGGATCTGGATAAGTTCCACCTCCTTTTTCTCCCAGCCTGGTGTTTTGTGTCACATCCAGAACCTCCTTCAACCCCTCTCCTCCAAGTTTAGCACCTCTTCAGCTCTCCATCAACTCCCCAGTGTGACAATTTATTTACTAATAATACCAAAGTGTACCCACAAACCCATCATGCCTAGCACATATCCTGCACTGTCACAAACTGCAGCAGGAAATCATTTGCCCTGGTAGCATTGTTTTGTACGTGCACCATTTATTCTAATTTTAAAATTCTTCTGCTGCCTCATTTAGGGCTTCCTGTGCTGCACCTGTGTCACTCTCTGCCTGAACTGTGTGTGGAAGGCTCTGCTAAGATTCACTGCTAGAGAATCTTAAAATATACTATAATTAAAGCTCACAGACCACACTTACTCTGAGAGGGAAAAAAGGAACAGAAGAAATACAAATAAGTCCTACAGGACTTCTAAAGATTAGCGGTGAAAAACAAGTCCATGCTGAAGAAAGGGAAGAGGCAAACACGAAAAGCAGACTTCAAGGAAAGCAAAAATATCAAAATGAGGTCATAATCAGAATGAGGTCATAACCCCACTTTGGGACACACAGATGCCTTTGCTTGACTGGCTTTGCAAAGAAGTAATGCAGGGATCAAGGGCTGAACTGACACTACCTAAAACAACAAGCAGAATGCTTTTTATAAGGGTACAATCACAAGATGCAGGAACACAAATTAGATTTTTAATTGCCATGTTAACACACTGACTTTTGACAAGTTTTTTACCTTTAAATTTCTAGTGGGAAGCTCTCAATAAACAGCTAAGAAAGAACTACACAAACAAGTAGTGCCAGGATACTGTATGAATCTCAGAATAATGGATCAGGTATTCAATTCCCTTAAAAAAAATCACAACTTCTAGGAAAACTTTAAGAAAACAAGAGACAAACAAATATGGTATCTGTTAGAAATTAAAAAGCATCTGGTTAAAACATCCTAAGGCCTCAAGAAAAACATCTTATACAAACCCTGTAGTAAGTCATTCTAATTTGTGAACAGGACTCCCCAAATCACTGAAAAATGCAGCTATCTATCTGTTGATCTATCTATCTATCTATCTATCTATCTATCTATCTATCTATCTATCTATCTATCTATCTATCTATCTCTATATATGTAAGGCAAAGGTCTGGAAAATATAATGAAAATCTTAGAATCACCGAATCTAAAAGCTGTTGAAAAATGGAGGCGAACCTGCAAAAAACTCTTTGCTAGTGGGCTTTTTACAGTAGCAATATAATGGAAGAAACACAGTAGCAAAAAGTAATCTGAGGAAAATGTATTCATTTTTAAAAAATGGATACAAGAACAACAAAATTGCGGTATTTAAGGCAGCGAGCTAATTTGATGCAGTGCCTTGTACTCCACGCAGTGATTTTGCCATCTGGATGACCTAAAGTAGATGCAGAACGGGAACTTTACAAGAAAATTATTTTATTTACTGCTGCAGAAGATGCTGTTGGAAAACTGATCATGCTCTAAGGCACAGAAGCACTTTTCCGTTCCTAGAAGACTATCAGAAAGGCAACTGGAAGAGAAAAAACACAAGTTGTACTCATCAGCACGTGCCAAGGATTGATGTTGTGTGTGGTAGCACCTAAAATACCATTGCTAATCTAGAAATGAAATGTGTTAGTGAGATCTACGTGTTTATCCAGGAAAAAGGTCATAATAGCAGAATATACAAGGTACTTGAGCGACTAGAAATATGAGCATTTGTGGATAAGGAATTCCTATCTCAAATAACAAAAGGAAACACCACTCCCTGGCCAACGTAATAGACCAGATAAAAATCAGAGGGAACACAACTTTGGGGCAGTGACTCTGGGGCAGGTGATAAATAAAATAATAATCACGTAGGATCTTTCTGGGCCGCATGGAAGTCAAACGCAACTCTGAGGTGGATGTACCACCAGTGTGGGGTTTGGCTCACAAGCCACTCTATGCCTGCGCTATTCCATAGGCATCTCAAGGCAAGCCAACGTGCCCAGCCAGATATCCTGGAATGAGAACGGGAAAACAATTGCTGGAAAAAACAAGCGCCGCCGCCGCGCTCATTTTAACGGGTTGTTAACTCCAAACCGGAGCACCTGAGGGGCGTCCGCTGCGCTCTTTAAACCCAGGACGGCTGCGCCCTCGAACAGCGACCAGGCGGGGAGAGAGGAGCGGGGTTGTGACAGCCCCTTACCTCGCCGCGGTTCTCCCTGCACCTTCGGCGGGACACGGGGATCTGATCCGGTCCGATCCAAGCCCCGCTCCCACCCCATCGCCTCAGGCGCCGCCGCCCCTCAGGCGCCCCTCAGCCTCGCGCACCTTCCCGCGCACGCACCGCGCACGCGCGCCGGCCGAGGGCGCGGCCGCCGCCTCCAATCGCTGCACCCCTCGGCCTCCCCCCGGCGCGGGAATATCCGGGATACCGCTCTGGGAAAGCGTCCCGGCGGCCGCCACACCGCGCAGGCGCGGCAGCGCCGGGCTGGGGAGGGGAGCGCGAAGGAGGAGCGGGAAGCGGGGGAAGCAAAAGTTGCCGTGAGGGCGGGGCCGCTCCCGGAGTCGCCGCCGGGAGGGGGCGGGAGAGGAGCTGCGTGAGGAGCCGCCGGTGAGCCGGGGGTCCGCGGGGACTGAGGCGGGGGTGGGATAGGGGCTGAGCCGCGGGTCGGGCAGGGGGCGAACTGCAGAGGGCAGGGGTCGGCTTGGGCCAGGGGGCGGGCGCGGCTGTGGCCGCGGACCCGGCGGGGGAGGCGTCCGCGGTGCCGAGGTGGGGACGGAGCGCGGAGTGCCGGGAGACGGGACCGCCGCCTCCTGCCGGCCGGAGGGGCGGCCGGGGTTAAATCCCTGCCGGCGCTGCGTGGGTGGGGGTCAGCGGCAGCTCCGGGGCCACGGCCGGCGCTGCCCCCGCGCGTTGTGTAAGCGGAGGGGCCGCGGAGCCGGAGCGGGGAGCCGCGGGCAGCGAGCGAACCGCGGTGCCGCGGTTAATGTTCAACGCGGCGGTCACATGCCCACCAGCGAGTTCTTCAGGAGCGTTTCCAGAGGCTGTCTGGCTGTCTGGAACAGGAAATGCCAGTACAGGTAGTGTTGGAGCTGTTTGAAATTTAATCAGTTCGCAGCGTTTTGGAGGCAGAGTTGTTTGCTGTGTATTCTCGTACAGATGGAGTTTCAGAGGTATGTGGTAGATGTATGCAAAGGTACGCAAATCACCTGCTTAGCATCTGGTCTAAGTTTACCTATATCCCTTTGATTTTCAATGCAAATGTTTTAAAATCAGCTCTTCAGGGGGACCATGACTTGTTCTCTCAACGTGTATTTTTCTCCTCTCAGAATAAGTGTGAGTTTTACCTATGTCTACTTAATGCTTTATTTTGTTCATACAGTCCCTTACCAAAAACCCCAAACCACTTAAAGCTTTCTCGACTTTGAGGCTACTAGGATTATTTTAAGAGCAACAACTTAATCGTGCAAACAACATTGTGCCTGACTGATGATCCCCTTCCACCCCAAGGCAATGGAAAATCCCTTGACTGATTTTATGATTACTTGCTCTTTTTTTATAGAATGAAAGGATGTTTTTGGGTGTCAAAATAGTGAGACCTCATGTTAAAATGCGTCTACAAATTAGCCTTGTCGAAGGGTAAATAATCCTCTCTTCCCCTAACAAATTGTTGCAAAGTAAGAGGAACTTGCTGATTATTTTTTCAAAGTATCAAATTGCTTGTATAAAAAGTTATTATTCTTGACCAGTGGGATGTTGACAGTAAAAACACCTAAAATATGCACTTGACTTTCCTATCAAGCCTTGATAGGGCAGAATCTTTTTTGGCCATACAGTGTGTGTGATGTGCTACTGGCAAAATTGTTTGACTTTGTGACCCAGAGGGTGTCAGGGTATTGACACTATCCTTGGTTATTCCTTAATTAATACCTCTTGATAGAGTAAAACAATTTAGTTGCTGAGGGTTATAGTGATGGGATCAAAACCCATTCACAAAATTCTTCACAAACTTCATGGTTTGAGCATAAACAAGTTGGAGTTTGTTGGGGCCAGACTAAATTACAGTGGGTTGAGGCTGGATCAGGATTTTAGATGTGTGGACTGATTGAAATGTCTGTAGAAAGGTTTGTACAGGATATGTTAGTGAAGAAATATGTGAGATACAGTGATTCAGATGTTCAAGCTCTTTTTTTGGTCAAGCCTATAAAATATGTGTGGGTTTAAAGATGATGCTCACATTACTGTTCCTTGTAATTCAGTTTTGTCATTTTTTCCTGGTGACTTAAGGAATCTGAAAGCTTTTCTAGGAAGAGCAGAACTGGGTGTTTTGCACTTCTGTTAATGATCAAACATCTGCACAGATCAAACAGCTGAAAGGCAAAGCAATTAATCTGAGATAAAAAGGCAAGTGTGAGTATCACTGTAAAGATACATTCTATCTTTCTGAGGCTCGGGAAAGAGTACATTGTAGCCTTTGAATCAGCACATGTAAAGCAGTAGGAAGACAAGATGAAGAAACAAAAATCTCCGCAGTGTCTGTGTGATGATTCACTGTAAATGCTGGCCCATGTCATGAGCTGGGAATCTGTGTTCTCCAAGATCTTTACTCAGAGTTCCCATTGTAGCTATTTCTAAAGTCAGTCTTTCCTTGTAACAGATGAGGGAGGCTGAGCTGTGAACCTGTTGTTTTGGTTTTAATGCAAACAGGAAAGTTTTTTATTGGAACAGCTTAAAGCAAAAAGTTGTGCATGTGTACAAAAGCCATCGGGGATCACATCTATGCTTCTGGTTTTCCGTTCTGGAAGGCTACAGAGATATGTGACGTGCAGGAGAAGTGGTTTGGCATAGGAGGGACAGCTGATGAGGCAAGGGCTCGAGAAGGGACAACAGACATCTTGAAAAAAGAAAAGTCTGGGTTGAAAATCTACAGGGATTGTTTGGAAGAATTTCTAGAGGAGATATCATCAAATACTCCTTTGGTGTCTTGAGGACTTGTTGAGTCGGTGACCAAAGGAGAAAGAATGTGTCAGTGGTAATATACTGGTATTGGCCTTTTCTTGTATTGTTCTTGTGTTGTTCTTGTTTCTTCTTACATGTGTTGCAAGTAAGTGCTATTAATGATGTTTTTTTCCCTTGCTGATGTTTAAAATAGTGAGACTGTGCATTCCTGTAAACATATTTCTGTGAGGACTTTTGAAGTGAATAGTATAATTTCCAAAGACAAAGGTTGGTGGTTACTAAAAGCATTACACATATCTTATGGTGCATGAGATTTGTTGACAAATATATTGAACAGGGGGCTAAAGATGGAAGGGGACAGGATCTGTGCAGGGGCCAAAAAAAAATGATGACGTGGCCTCATGGTGGTGGCGTAAGCGATGATTCCTTTCCAATTTTTGTCTTTTTCTACAGTTTTAAAGCAGCTTAACTGTTTATTTCTTTTTTCAAACGTAGGGAAAAATCATCACAACCTCCAGCATTATCACAATATGAATCAGATTTTCTTTCTGTTGACAAAATTTGGCAATTTTAAATGACAACCTTTTGAACTGAGGAAAACACTCAAATTCTTTTAGTTGCAAGTTGTTGAATTTTTGATGAATTTTCTTCTGTTAGGGAGGAGACAGTAACCTTAGTCCTTAAATATTGTCTCATTGAAGAGGATTTTAGTGGTTTCCCATCACAGCCTTATTCCTTCATAATATATTTAATCACTTTTCCTTCACAATTTTTGTTGTCTTGTGTCTGAATTCCTAAGTTACATCAGCTTAGGAATTGATTTCCCAGAGTTGTCAGACTGTTGGGTGGGGTTGCCAGGCTCAGCACAGAGGCATGACCTGCAAGCAGAAGCAAAATGCTGTGTGGCTTAAAAGTAAACCCAGCCCTGAGCATGAGAAAGGTTTGCCATTAGTAATTTGTGCAACACACTGAGAATAGTTGCAAAGTGAAGCCGAGAAGATGTGAAAAACTATTCTTCAGCCAAATTTCAGGGATAGAAGCAGTCAAGAACTTTTGAACTTGTTGGCAGGTTTCCACTCAATTTGACAGAAGGGATAGAAGCCTCAAAGATGATTATGTACTTAGAAAGTGTATGAAAAGAGGCAGCTGGCTGGAAGAGAGAGACCTTTTAAGATGATGTGAGGAGCAGAGTTGGCTTATGCCTCAGCTAGGGAGAAAACTGCGAGAACTCAGCCATGAGGCAGAAAATTATCAGGAGCCCAGGCACTGGTAGTTCCAGTGTTTACAGAGCCAACTGTTTATCTCATCAGTTTTATCTCGATGGATATCAGAGACGCTTAAACCCAAATGTGCTTGTAGAAAGTGATTGTTTAGGCAAAAATATCAGCTGCACTGATTTCTAAGCTTCTTTAGTGATACTGCTTCTTAAACTAAAGAGTCTGTGCCAGCCACAGCTACGTGCTGGGGTGTACCAACCAAGCAGGTGATAACGTGCAGTTCTGCTGACAAGTGGTTTTGTTGTTTTGGAAGCTGTAAAGGCAAGTGCCAGAAATTTTTGACAGTCATGTGCTTTGTCCTAAAAGGCTGCACAGCTAAGGGTGGCCAGGTGCTTGATGAGATCACCTGTGACTGAAGAACAGTGACTGAAACTGGGCAAGGTAGAAGGGGTTAGGCTGGTAAATAGACGTTGGTTTGAGAGCTTATAGCCCTTGTTTAGAGGTTTTGGTTGGGAACAGTTGTCTACAATCAATTCCTGTAGTCTGAGGGGCAAGAGTATTCCATATTGCACTGGCTCAAGACTCAATATGGTTCAATCACAGAATGTTTGGGTTGGAAGTGACCTCAAAAATCATTGTGTTCCAAAGCCCCTGCCATGGGCAGGGGCACCTTTCACCAGACCAGGTTGCTCAGAGCCCCATTCAACTTGCCCTTGAACCCAGGGATGGGGTATCCACAACTGACTGATGGTCTATATTCTGTTACTCAGGCATTTGACAAGCCAAGAACTTAAAAAGATGCATAAACTCAAATGCTTAATAAATGCTACGGTGCTCTTAGCAACACTGGCTTACCACAGACAAGGAAAAAGTCTTCTGGTCCTACTTATAGTGCTGTTGACTATTGAATTTAGATTATGGGAGTCTGGTTCAAGTCCCAGTCACCTAAAAGTTCACCCAAACTCTTGGTAGGTGAGGCAACCAAAACTGATCAGCAGCATCACTTCTCTGGTTATGGAGCCACCTGTGATGGGGGTTGGCTTGTCAGCAGAGGAGTAATATTCTTGGGGTTTTTTTTGTTTTTTGGGGTTTTTTTAATAAAAACTGAGATATTTGTCAAATGTAAATTTCAAACCAAGATGCTGCTATCGGTGTTCTCGCCTTATGGAGAGGTGGTGATGACAAATTAATCCCATTTTTTCTGGCACCATTGAAGGGCTCATCTATAGTGCCTCTCTTACTAATGAATGAGAAGCCATGCCTCTTAGTATTTGATGCAGTGGAACTTCTACGTATGAAAACGGCAATTAATGTGTTCTGCAATTTATTAGAACAAGATTGTGTGATAGACAGAATTATTTGTATTCACAGCTTTGCGGATGTGCAATTCAGCAGGAAGCATTTTAATGCAGTGGGACAGTAACACAGAGCTAATCCAGAAACATTTTTTCATTATATTTTTGCAGTGTATCATTATAACTTTTCCTGAGAGCCAGCCCAACAACTAAATACTTGGTGCATGGAGTGTTAGTTGTAGGGCATCCCTGAAATGCAAGAGAAAATTACTTCCTGTAAGTTCTTAGTAAATGAATGCTCTTTGATGTTACCTCAAATTGTTCCTGATGAACTCATGTTTCCAAAACAGAGTTTCTGTTTCTGATCTAATAAGATCTGAAGCGGATACACATTTCCAGCTACATTTTCTTTTCCTATCCTCTTTTTGTGTTAACTGAAGTGAACATAAAGAAAACAAAATTGTTACATGATGTTCTGTCAAGGTCAGTTTCCAGCTAGATTTCAGACTCCTTGCTCAGTGCTGCCACAAATCACACTTACTATCTCCAGTATTATTAAATCAAATTACTTACGGGTGAGATACAGTAACATCAGTAAACAAACAGAACTCATCTGATTATTCATGGGGCAAAAGAGACTTTTGGTTAGGTTCCAGTTATTGATTTTATTTTTAAATACAAGCAAGTACCAATGTTTCCCTTAAAGGGAAATTGGTTTAGGGGTGCAAGACTTCCTGTGGGTGTTTTGAAAGCCACATATCCCAGCTGTACAGTATTAGAGGGCTGTAGAATGGGTTTGTATGAATGTGGTGTTGCTTGTTCTGAGCTGAGCAAAGTTCTCTTCCAGTTTATACAGTATTCCAACTACACAATTCTTTTTTGGTTTTTAATGCTCCTCATTAATCTTGGTAAGTTTACACAGTGGAAAAAAACTGTACTGAGAAGCTGCAACTGAAATGTCTTTAGTACCTCACATGCTTGTAAAATCTATGGTGAATATCTCTGTGGAAATGTGAGGTCCAAATTTCACCCTTTTTTTTTCCTCCTTTCTTCCCCACATATGTAACCCCAATTGTGTTGGCTTATTTGAATTTATTCTGCTCTGTGCTGTTTCTTCAAATGTTTGTGTGGGTGATGTAGTAATGCCAAACTGACAGAATAATCCATTGTTGTGAGAGGATCACAGCTTGGGCGTTCCATGTGGTTGTGGGGCTGTTCTGGAAATGGTCTCATTTAACCTTCAACATGCTCCTTCAAGAATAGGAGGAACAACCCTTTTTGCTGGAATTTAAAAATCTTGAAATTGTTTGTCGGGGCAGTGACCAGAATGTTCTGGCTGTTAGCGCTGTTTTTCTGGTTGCTTTGAGAATGCAGCCAGGTTAATGACACATTTATGTAGTGTTTAGTAGGCAGTACAAACTTCTAAAGCTAAGTACTAGCTGATAATCCATCCATAAAATTGAAATAAAAACTAGCTTAGCTTTTTGAGTGTTGAATTAAAAAAAAATTATTTTTTGGTAATGTTTTAGTTAGACTTGAAGATTCAAAGATTGAATAACTCATGTATTATATGGTCTTTTTATAAGCTGTTGCTGGTTATTAGGAGAACCTTTACAGCAATTTGATTTTGGTCCCTAGAGATGTTTATGAAATTAGAAGATAATAAATTATGATAGCTAAAATAATTTAGTTTTTATGCCTCAAGAGCAATTTTTAGGTATATTTTTATATTTTTTCTCCTCTTTCCTGGATATTTCATCTTGCCTTTAGATTTAGAGGTTGTTTTAGCTGTGATCTCTTTTCTAATTTAGAAGCTCTTTAACATTTTTGATTTTTCTTTAAAAAATAATTTCTGGTTTTTTTCTTATTTCAGGTTCACTGGAAAGAGAATGAAATAAACATGGAGTCTTCTAAACTGGAATATATTTCATGGGTTACAGCTAGAAGTAAAAAGAAGATGGAACAAAATGAGAGAACAGGAGTATAACACCTGACAAGAACTTTCCAGTTCTGTGATATATATTTATATAGATACATATACATATAAACTTTCAATACAATACAACTAATAATTTATAGTAATACTATATTGATATCCCTGGAAGAAGTCAGTTACTGTGCAACTTGCTTAATAAGAACTTGTATTCTAACAACTTTTAACATGTTTTAACCCTAACTGGACTCCTTTATTTATTTATTTTTTGAAGACTGAGAGTTAAAAACTTTGTTCAGCTGTATTTTTACTGGGACACTGATCCTGAGGAATGTCTCACAGCTGCTCATGGAAAATGGACTTAAGCCTATGGATGGTTACTGCTGCACAGAGTTAAATGGAATGCCATGACTTTATAAATATTATTGTAGAACCACCTTCTTTGCCTTGCACCCATCATATCCTTAAATATTTAAGTGTGAACATTGTGATTATAAACTAAAAAATAATGGCATGGGTGAAATTCCTAAGAAAACCTGGGGGTAACCTTGGAAAAGTTTATCAGCCTGGAAGCATCCTGTCCCTGGCCCCTACAAAAGGCTTATTAAATGAACCTGGACAAAACAGTTGCTTTCTTAATAGTGCTGTTCAGGTAAGAAAAAACCTCATCTATTAAACATGTTTTGAATAGACTTTCCTAAGTGTGTGTGTGAAACAAAAATGGCAATTGTAGCAAGACGGTACTGTATGAGGGTAATTTTATTCAGCATTTAACTGTAAAGAATTGAGAGTATTAAGACTTTATTTTGCACAAAATATTATTTACATGCATCAAGATTCTCCGAAAAACTTTCCTTTTGTATTTGAAAATGTAAGAGTTAAAACTTTAAAACTTTCTGCTTGAATTTTATAAGTAATATTTCTGTCAAACTTGTCATGTAAGTTTTGGAAATAATTTTGCTATTTTATGTGGGGAAACCATTACTGTATTGACTTATATTGCTCATATTGACTGGGACACTATGTTTATTAAAATCCCATTTTCTCAGAATTAGCACATAAGCCTGTGATAATGGGGTATATCAGAATATGCACATAGAGTGGGAGCTTTGATTCTAATCTTAGCATCACTGGCTTACCCCAGACAAAGAAGTCTTTGGGTCCTAATTATAGTGCTGTTGTCTATTGAATTTAGGTTATGGGAGTCTGGTACAAGTTCCACTCACCTAGAAGTTTGTTCCCCCTAATTTCCATTTCCATAAATTCCACCTAATTTATGGAATTAGAGTAGGAGATACACCTAGTACCAAAGAAATATGACTTTGAATTCTCCTTACAACAAGGTACTTCTTGTAATGCTCAGATTTTGGATCTGAATGTTTTTAAATTGTACAGAAGTACTTCTTAAACTGGCAGAGGGATTAATAGAGGCATAGACTTCCTAAAAATTGGAAGACTTAAAATTGGCATGGATTTAAACCTAGGAGATGTGAAAGGTATAGCTATGTGGTGTGTATGGTATCTATATGTATTTAAAATAAAATTGTACTGTAGTTTTAGTAGTGTGTTTGCTGTTTTGCAGCCCAACCTATATTCTTTTGCAATTCTGCTGTTTGCACTTAGGTGCCCTAAAATGAAGCCTTAAGTAATATTTAATTCTAGTTTCAGACAATCCTGCAACTTCACAACCCAGTGCTGTTTATCAAACAGTGGCAGATGGTTGATGACTGCCCTTTTACAAGGAGGAATGTAATGTTCCTTTCTTTTCTTTTCTTGTAACTGCTCAACCTTCAGAACTGAGCTTTGGACTTTCATTTTCCAATGCATCCTATTTCATTTTAGCTTTTATATTTATAGATAGGATATCTTTCCCCCTCTGGATTTGCAGCTGTTGTTGTACTGTGCCTCTTGACAACTCATTTTTAGGGGTTTTATTTTTATTTTTTTAATGGATGACTTTCTGAACTGCTTCGCTTCACATGTACCCAAGACATTAGATATTGAAAGCAGTGTGTGTAGCAAAGTTATTACCTTTTTGCAGGGTATTTACACAGATAAGAGGTAGAAACATACCTGTGTAAGTACCAGAATTATTTTGATCTGTGGAAAAACAAATGTGTTGTATTTTGATAAGAGAGCGTAAGTGTGTAACCTGGATTTACCTCTTATGTAGAGCTTTAAAAGAACTGCTACAATCCCTGCGCAGAGTTTAGATTGCTGCTCTTTCCTTGACAGTACTTCAGCTCTTTCTGCAAAATACATTGTTTCAAAAGGTTTCAAAGACAGATATAAATTTCTAAGTGCTGAATGCTGAGACTTTCATTTCCACCTCCATAATTTACCAAACTAATGGAAAAAAACTACAGTTCCTGCAGAAATATTGGCACTTGAATTGTATGTTATGTGAAATAAATAAATAAATAAAAATCTACTCTATGTTGTGTTAAATAAAGAACCTTCAGAACTGATAATATTTTCTCTATTTTTATAGGTATTATGGCAACTTGACATATTTCGACGAAGTTTAAGAGGTTTAACTGGACATGTGTGTCAAGGAGATGCCTGCATATTTTGTGCTTTAAAGGTAGATAAAAAATTAAGGAAGAACCATATTTCAAAATGGGAGAAAAATAATTTAAATTATTTTTTAAACAATTTGTGTCTGTATCATACCTGTCCCTGGGTGACCATGTCATTCTTGTGTAAAGAAGCAATTTAGTCTTAAGGTCATTTTTAACAGATGTTTGTAAGAGAAATATTTTCTTGTATTTAAAGAAGAAATTATGCAGGATTCTGGGGTTGGTTGGAATGATGTGAGTTATTTTTTTAACAGTGTAGTTGTAATATTTAACTCCATGGCCTATGTACTGACCTCAAAAGGGAGTAGTTAATTCATTTGGAAGTATCTGTCCCCAGCTGTTATGTACACTACTGGTTTTGCTTTTTTTATCTCTAAGATACTGGTTGAGTAATTCTGTTTGTTCTGTGTTCGGAATCTTGGACATTTTAATTTCCATGCAATACGTGCACTGGATGAGGATAAACAGCGACTTGTGTGTGACTTGGGTGGGTTTTTTTGGTTGGGTTGGGGTTTTTTCGTGGTCTTGGGCTATTTTAACCCTTCTTAGCTGTTTAATAATGGATATTTTATCTGTCAGCCTCTCCTATAAACTAAAAGCATAGCCAATAAATTCTGGGACTTGGACTATGCAGGCCATTAAACTGAGCTCACCTATCTGCATGCCTGCTTATCTGTGCCAGTCGCATTTTATTTTCAGCTGGACATATAAAGCTATGTTGCATAACCAAAAACGACCCAGCAGCCAAAATGAGAAGTGATAAATGTTTTCAAAGCAGATCTATTAAAAACTTAATTTTGAATGTTTACATGGGGATAGCAGCTGTAATTTTTGTCAGTGGTCCCTGCTTTTTGTTTTGAGAGGGAGGGATAAATACTTGAGAGACACCCTGGAATGCATCATGGTTAAAACAACAGTTTTTGTTAGCAGTGATACTCTCCTTTTCTGTTTTATCTTTGCCTTCTCTCCAAAAGATTTTAACCATAGGAAGCCTATGTGAAGAATGCATATCCTTATTTGTTTTTTACATGGCTTCTCCTGACTTGCTTTGTCTTTATTCTTCAGTTCTTAAAGTTTGACATAGAATTCTTGATTGGGAAATACACCTTTAAATATCTGCAAATCTGTAATTCATTTAATAGCTTTTGACTCTCAGTTCTTTCAGAATCAACCTCCTTTTCTTGCTAAATGATGAGCTCACTTGGATGGGTATCTCTGCCAAAAGGAAAGTAGCAGCCAACTCTCTTTTCTGGGAAATGAATTAAAAACCAAGTGCAATTTATTATCATGTTCCAGAACTGTGGATATTGACCTTTTCTTTTGTATTGTGTGCACTGGTTCAGCACTGAGCTAATTTCATTGCAAGGATTATTGGCATTCTATCTAATTTATGGGAGGTTTTGCATATCCACAATTTTGATAAAGATATACTGCCCTCCTAAGCAGTAAATATTACATTAGTTAGTGAATCATGAGTGGTATTACATTATCCCCTAAGAAATACACATCATCTGTAGACATGAGATACATATGGATGAACTGCTCTTCCAGGGGCCAAATTAAAAAAGCTGTATAATTACAGAACAGAGCTTGTTCTGGGAGATCAAATCAATCACCTTTAGTTTTGCATTTTGCATGTTGTTCTACAGGTTCAGTGTTTAGCTGGGTAACATAACTTCTTGTAAAGAAATCAGTAGCAGAATACAAACTTGAAGAGAAAAGAGTAATTTTGAAAACATTATAAATATATTTCACATATTTATGCAAGAAATTATGTATTTATGTAGAACCACAGTGTCTAGCCAAGTGGTTAATGAAGCTAAGTAAACACTGCATTTCTTTCCTCCTAGGCAATCTTCTCACAATTCCAACACAGCCGAGAAAAAGCCCTCCCGTCGGATAACATGAGACACGCCCTCGCAGAAAGCTTCAAGGATGAGCAGCGTTTCCAGCTGGGATTCATGGATGATGCAGCAGAATGCTTTGTAAGTGTCTTCATGAGAGTTCAGTAGAATTATATTAGTCTAGGGATATGGGTAGCTCCAGGGCTCATGGGTAGGATTAAAATAACATAATCCAGCTGAGTTTTTATGCCAGTTTAGGGCTACAGATACAGGGAGTAAATGCCAGGTAAGGGGGATGGAGTACTGGAGTACTCTTGCATTTGTTCCATACTTTCCTCTCTTAACTCTGTAGCTTAGACAGAGCAGGAGGTTGGCAAGGATGATCAACTCTGAGTCACTCCTAGAAATATTTTGATAGAGAGAAAGGTTATCTTCTCAGGAGAAGCATCTATGGGTTTGAATGTCTGTTCCTTAAAGTATTGAGTCACCAGCTATTGAAATAATGTGTTACAACTGGCCAGCTCATTGCTGAATTCTGCTGCAGCAGAGATTTCCATTTTCTTAACCAAGAGCTAACAAATACTTGAAGACCTTGCTGTAGTTACTTTCTGCTTCAGTGAAGTGTCTTACTGAAAACCACAAGCCACTACTGTGGCTTTTAAAGGTGACTCCAGAATGTCACAGAAGTCTGGTAAAGAGACCTTCCTAAGAAGTGTTGTGTCAGACAATGAAAATGCTCATCATAAAGCAATATTAATTGCTTTATGTAATATTAACCTTCAGACATGGATTTAAGAGGCAGGATGTATGGTTGCCGCTTCAGTTGTTTTCAGCTTTGGGCATCCTTTGGGAGTATCCACAAATTAATTCCTACCTGCTAGATGTTTCTTCACACACATAGGAAGATCCAGTGCAGAACTCCTGAAAGAGGCTGTTTGAGATCTTGCAGTCATGAAAGAGAGCACCTTATTACTGCTCCATCTGTTCAAAACGTATTTGGACTCCTGAACTAATCATCTTTCTGATCTACCTGAGTAGATTCACTTCTTCCCATTACCTCTGGGATTTTTGGCAAAACGGAAAAATGGCCTTACTGATTCAGGGGACAAACTCATTGCACCCATAGTATTTTGGAGCCAAGGGGCATAGTTAGAGTACTAAATTGTAATGTTTTTCATGTGTTCTGACTTGATCTGTTCAGTTTACATTTATATTTTTATTTCTTTTTAGGAAAATATCCTTGAGAGGATTCATTTCCACTTAGTGCCAAACAGCGAGACAGATATGTGCACTTCGAAATCCTGTATTTCTCACCAGAAGTTTGCTATGACACTGTATGAGCAGGTCAGATCTTCATTTGATTGGTTTAACAAATGCCTTATTTTCTCTTTCCTGAGTATGTAAAAACAAAAGTATTTTTATTTTTGTAGTGTGTGTGTCGCAGCTGTGGAGCATCATCAGATCCATTGCCTTTTACAGAATTTGTGCGTTACATTTCCACCACAGCCCTGTGGTAAGAGCTTTTATTCTTGGTACTCATTTTTCTATATCTACCCTCCTAATATTATGTAAAGCATGCCAGAGAGAGGCTTTTAACTGTTAAAGATTAATGTGTAATTTTTTTGTTGCAACATGTTTTTGAGATACTGTTCAAAAATAGCATTTGGATTTCAAAAGCAAGATTTAGAGAGGGCTTGACAAAAAAATTGTATTGCTGCTATTTTAGCACTGTGTTTTGTTCTTAGTTATACAATACAGCTAATTGAAATCTGTTAGTCTTTAGAAGGGAGATCCATAGTTATGTGATTTATTTTTTGCAGTAATGAAGTAGAAAAAATGATGGAGAGGCATGAACGTCTCAAGCCGGAAATGTTTGCGGAATTGCTGCAGGCAGCAAATACTGCTGATGACTACAGAAAGTGTCCTGTAAGTAAACAAAAATGTTGCATTACTTTGGGATACAAGGGAGAACTTGCCAGGATATTAAATCAGGCTAGAAGTATTCCCCTAAAAGTTGGGTTATGTGTTGTGTTGCTGCTTCAGAGCAGTCAATTTAGGGCAAGCAAAGCTCTTACACTTAGGTTTTATTGTTCCAGTTATAGATTACTGTTTTAAGGTAGTGCTTGGATGTAGAAGCTAAGCTGTAGTCTTCATCAAAATGTTTTTATGATGAAGAATGTTACCCTTAAATAGTTAAAAACAAACACCATAACTGAATTTTGGAATTGAAGACATTGCAGAGGGTTTTTTTAAACTAATTCTTGTGTAGTGACTCACCTTTGGACTTCCAGTTTTGTTTTCCTTCCCATCATGGTTTTTGTTTCCTTTTTTCTAGAGTAATTGTGGTCAAAAAATAAAAATTCGTCGTGTTCTTATGAATTGTCCTGAGATTGTCACCATTGGTTTAGTCTGGGATTCTGAACACTCTGATCTAACAGAAGAGGTTATGCGGAATCTGGCAACACAACTTTATCTTCCTGGGGTATCTGACCTAAAACTTATCTTGGCTTTTTCTAGAATTTCATTTTACTTTTTATTTTATGTAATGTGGATATATAAATAATGGAATTATTCATATGTATTTTTAATAAGCACAACCTAACTTTACATAAAATGTATGTTTTTATATAAAATTTATTTCTGCTTTTACAACTCTTTATAATGTATATTTACTTTCTGTTGGAAGTGTTTTGTCCCTAAGTACAATGATTAATCTAGGAGACTTCCTAGTTGAAAATCTAGGAGTATTATTTCAGTTTGAAATTTGTGGAATTATTCCGGAGCATTAATACTTTACTCTTTCAAATACTGAAGTTTCAAAAAAAGTTAAAATAGATGTAGTAAAAATCAGTGTTTATGTTCAGGAAAACATATATAATGCAACAGGACGTTAAATGCCAGTTGTCTTGGTGAAATGCCACAGTAGGTAAGGAAATTGAGGCTGTGCTTTACATGTATTTTAAAATATTTCATCATTTTTACAGCTGTTTTATAGGGTTACAGATGAAAATGCCAAAAACAGTGAGCTTTTTCTTGTGGGAATGATTTGCTACACGAGCCGACATTACTGTGCCTTTGCCTTCCATACCAAGAGCTGCAAATGGGTGCTGTTTGATGATGCTAATGTGAAAGAGGTAAGTATTGGCTTTACTCCTACCAAATTTGGGGATCTTTGTTGGAGAGCTTTCTTCTGACAGCAGTGTTGAAGCAAGTCAAACAACTTTTTAATTGTAACAAACATTCAGTGTTGTGAGTAATGTTTAAAATTGACCTTTAGGATTGATTTCACTGCTTTATGGTTGTGCCTTAAAAATGCTGAATGTTTCAGAATGCTTGTGTGCTTGTCTACTGTTGAATTCGTATTTCTTTTAATGAAAAAGAAGGTACTGGCAGCTATATCTCTAGGGATGATGTTCTGATTTTTAGCCCAGGCAATACTAGTTCTATCCTTTTGTTGCAATTTATGTAACCACAGTGCTAAAATGTTGTATCTTCATGTACATTTGGAATTAGGCATTTGGTGTCTCTGGCCTAATTAATTACTTTTTCCATATTAGGGTTCAGCACTGTTGATAAAGCTTTGGGGTTTTGTTTTGCTGGTTTTTTTCTTAGATTGGAACAAAATGGAAAGATGTGGTGTCCAGGTGCATCCGGTGTCACTTCCAGCCGTTGCTGCTATTTTATGCTAACCCAGATGGCACAGCTGTGTCTCCAGAAGATGCACCAAAGCAGATTATTCACTGGTCTCAATGCAAGGCAGCAGGAGGAAATGGGGAAGACCTGGGTAATTACATGTATCTTATTTGTTAATAATAGTATCAGCTATATTTTTGAAATGGGGATTATAAAGGAGAAAAAACGGATTGGTCACTTTGTTCTGAAATACATTTTTCAATCATTATCCAAAGAGTCTCAAAAGAAAAGAAATTAGTGTGTATACTCAGTATTACACCTGTTAATAAGGGGATACAAATTGAGACTAATGGGTAATGGGAAAAAGAATCCCATCTCTTCATTCTGTGATTTGTACTGCTGTCTCCGGTCAGCTTTTTAAATCTAATGCTAAGCATGATTTACAAGGAACTTAAATAAAAAGCAGATTGAATTTGATGTGCTGTTCTTTACACCATGTGTAGCAACAGAATATAGATTACTTCAGGGAGCAAACAATTGAGGACCCCGTTTCACTGCAGGCTACCACTATAAATCTGGCAGTATATAAAATATTACAGAATCTTATTGCCTAGTATATTGAAATGTAGTGTGGTTTTTGGTCATGTTTCTCTTCTGGCTTTTTAATCCAGAATTAAAAAGCTTCCTTTTATTTTAAAATTTAGATATTGGAAATTTAAATTAGGAAGCTTTTTATTTCTAAAGATAAATACGTTGTTTTATAGGATTTGAAAAGCATTCTGCTGCTAAATCAGACCACATGAAAGAGAATGGAATTGGAGATTCCACTAATCAAAGGAGTAATAAAAAACTTCAGCCAGATAATCCAGCATTCAGTAGAAATCATATTCAAGCAAGTGGTGGTAGAGGTCCAGGTATGTATTCCCTACTTCCACCCCCTAAAAAACAAACCACATATGCCTTATTGTGAAACATTTCAGTTGATATCATTTCAGGTGGGTTCTAACCTCAGGACTAGAATTATTTCTAAGGAAAGAATTCCTTCCTTGACTCAGTTGTTATTCAGATTTATTCAATGTTTAAGTAATATCTGAATATCTGCCATGGAATGTTACCTTTTCCAGAGAGAGCTGCAAATGCAGAATGTTTATTATCCTGTTATTCGTTAACTGAAGTGGCTCTTGAGGCCTTGTTTCATTTCTCAAACACTATCAAGCTTTCCAGTGATGTTGCTGATTAAAATGCACATTTAGTGACTTGAGGGTGAGATGTGGCTCTGTGGGTCACTGTCTACCTGAGGAACACTTTTCCCCAGCAATACTGTGATAGCAGCATTATTTGTAGGCATGTTAATGGGCTTGATCTTATGGTTGGAAAGAAATCTCACGTTCTTAATTGGTATTAAATAATTCAGTTAGTTTAAGTTTAAGTAGTCCTAACAGCAAAAAACTAAATCTTACCAACCATAAATATGTTGGTGTGTTTTGGTGATGAATGGCTTTGGAGTAGTGATGTTTGATGAGAAGTATTTTTTGCAGCCAAGTTAGGATACAGCGAACAAAAGGACAGGCTGAAGGATTTATCCAGAGAGTGTGCCCAGAAAGCTGCTGACATGAAAAACTTCACATCTTTACGGAAAGATGCGGAGAGAGGACCAAGGAAAGAGTCTGGGAGACAAAGAGGTATGTTTTAAGAATATAACAAGAGAATCAATGGATTAAATAGCTTTTAGCATCAATGCTGCTTGTGCATAATTTTTTCTCCTTTTAAGAGACCACACTGTAAGATTAAGCTTTCCTAGTTTTCAGTATTCTGATATACATACTGGACTTGTAAAGATACTGTAAGAAATATTAAACATGCTGCTTCCACCCTGGAAGTGTTCAAAGCCAGGTTGGATGGGATTCTGAGCAACCTAGTCTGGTGGAAGGTGTCACTGCCTGTGTCAGGACAGCTGGTTTGATGATCATTAAAGTCTATTCCAACACAAATCATTCTATGAAATATTAGTGAGAACTGTAATGGAACTTTTTTCCTTTTTGTTTTTGTAAGATTTGATTGGGGAAGACCGTTCCAGTGCTAAGTCGGGGTCTCCTCCAGCTGGGAATGGACTGAGGCACTGCATGGATCAGCGGATCTACAGCAGCCAAGGAAGGGGCCCCTACAAGTACGACAACCAAGCACCTCACCAGGCAAAGCTTTCTGCACATGTGCTCGGATCAAACAAAACAGAACCTTTTCCTTCTGGGGAGAAACCAGTGGCAAGGACACGGACCGATGGCATCACTGGCTATGACACAGACACCCGTCAAGACTCCAGGGACAAAGGAAGTATGAGCAGCAGGAGCAGGAGTAAAGGTTGGAAACCAATGCGAGAGACCCTGAATGTAGACAGCATTTTCAATGAGACTGAGAAAAAACAGCACAGCCCAAAGCACAAAGCAAACCTGAGCAGTAAGTCTAAGCATGAAAAGGAGCGGAGCTTTAACCACTGGCCAAAGGAGAACCAAATGCAGAAGGGTTTAATGACTATATATGAAGATGAGACAAAACAGGATACGGGAAGTCGAAGTTCACTGGATTCTGAGGGAAAAGGGAATGCTGAAAAAAGCAAAGGATTTACAGAGAGAAAAATTCATGGTGATAACTGGCAAATTCAGAGGACAGAATCTGGGTATGAAAGCAGTGACCATATAAGCAACGGCTCTGCAAATCCAGACTCTCCTGTTATTGAAGGAATCAATACGGCAGATGCCAAGAATGTGAAGGAAAGTGCTTCCTGCAGGTAATGCTAGTGCTCTTAGAGCTTACATAGGTTGTACTTATGGAAAAACAACCTGTTCTAATGTTTGTGTTCTTCAAACCACCCAGGAAAACATGCTTTCAAACTTGCTTGAAGTCAGGTATGTGGAAAGCTAAAGTGTATCTAGAAATAAGGGTGTGGGCAATTAAATGTTCAATTTACCTTTGCTCTGGTTCTCTTTGGGAGGCACTGAGCCAGTTAGAGGCACTGAGCCAGAACTGCTGAGCCCTGCTGAGGGGCAGGGTGTGTTCATTTGTAGTAATTGCTACACTTCTTTACTTACAAGATTTTTTAGACTGTGTGTAACTTCCCATCTGTAATGGAACTATTATATGAACAGCGTCCATATTAATCACACCTGTAACATTGGTACAGACAGGCCCTGACAGGGAGATGGGAAGGGCAGCAGGTGAATTTTGGGTGCAGTTACCAGTCATAGTGCAGAAATTCAGTTTTTTCTAGATCACCTCAGATACATATTCATCACTTGGTAATTGATTGACCTGTCTGAAATAAATCTTTGCTGGAAAGTGCAAAATTACTAAAACTGGTTGAACTTGATCTGAAGAGGTCCATTCCAACTTAAATTGATGTGATGCTTGAAATAGGAAGTTATAATCCTTCCACACGCTGGTTTTAGGGTTGTGTATCTCAAACTGTTTGTGAAATGTAGGTCCTTCTAAAACCCATTCATTCCTCTTTCAGATCTTGTTTGTATCCATAAAATGGAAGAGCACAGTTGGGAGCCCAAGCCTAGTCTCTGATCCAATTTCCATGAACATTTTCAGACGTATATTTTCATGGCAACTTACTTCACAGGAAAAGAGAAGAGCAAATACCAGTATATCAAAGGGCCTTGACCTTTTCCCCCCATTCTTTCCCTCCCACCAAACTACAAAATCCCATTATGCAAAACCTGATGGGCTTTTATTGGTTAATGACATAACTATGTATAAAACTCATGGGTCTATTTTCAGTGTTTGATGGTTGCCTCAAACAGTGATTTTGCACAGTTGAAACTGTCTCATTTTCAAACATGCCCAAGAGGCAACGGGGCACCCAAATGTGTCCTTTTGTGAGAGAATATTATAAATTTCAAACAGTGTAGTTCATTAAGAAGCTGCTTACACTGTTGTTTAAACATGTGTAAATGAAGAAAGAAACATCCTTTATCAAAATACAACTGACTTCCTGGGACTTCCAGAAGTGCTTTATGTGAATGCTAATTTCAATTGGCTGGCAATACCTACTAGTTCCCTGCTAACCTTTCAGAGCCTGTCTCATAAAACCCCAAAAATACAAATTAATTACTTGAAAGTTCTTTTTAAAAGTGGAAAAACTGCAGTTTTGTTTTTAACTCTTCATGTTTTTAATTCTTTATGTTTCTTTGTGTATTTTTCTTGTTTTCCTGTCCTTTCAATAACAGTTGTTTTTTTTTTTTTAATTGAACTTTTGCCCTTGTATATCTTCTTCCCTGCCTTATTCTTATAGAAGGTAGAAATTGGCAGGGTGTTTGTCAGCTTCCTATCTGGATTAGTAATGCATGTTTTCTGCTTATCTAAACCAGCAAGATTTAGTAAATCCTCTGATATTTTTGTTTCCTCTCCATTTGGGTTTGTAGCTGTGATCTTCCAGTTTTATCCCAGTTTGAGGGAAAAAAAAAAAAAAATCCCTATGAGTGAGATACCAAGTGGCAATCACAACAATAATAGAATAATATTTGTTATCAAAACAAAGATTTAATGAATAGCAAATTATCAAATTAGGAAAATGGGCAAGATGAAATGTTGGTAAACGGGGTATAGTTACTTAAGGTATTGATACCTACAAAGAAATTGGATTAGATGACCAGTGGTGTTTGTTCAACAGTTTCAGTGCTGTAATCACATATATGCTTCTTTTACAGCGAACAGAGCTTGCCAACCAAAAAAGCTGACAGTGTGGTATATTCAGTGCCCCAGCAGAACAGAAACTTCCATGGTAAGAACCTGTATAAAAACGAAGTTTTCAAAAACTATTGTAGATCTACTAGAATTTCTCTTCCTCCCAGCCCCAAAACCCAAAAAACCCTAACAGACATGACATGGTAACTTGGTTCACTCCCGGTGGTTTTCCCAAAAGCTTTTCTAGACGATTTCTACTAGGTGGATGCTAAGCAAGACTTTTTTTTTTTTTTTTAAATGTCTGGGTGGACTGTGGCACCATTTGTTTTCCTCATAGATACGAAGAGGTATCAGGAAGAAACACTTGTAATAGGGAAGTCTACTTCCTTTTACATACTAATATGCCTGCTGGGGTTTTATAAAGTTGACAAATGCCTTGGCATATAAATATTATAGGTCAGCCTGAGGCCAGCCAAAATCATTATCTGCTGCTGCTGAAACAATGGGAGGGTGCATGTACAAAGAGGGGCAATAAATATTAGGCCACTTCCTCAGGAAACATTTGATTTTTAGAGATATCATACTTCTTCTCAAATAATGTATAGTATAGTTTTTCCTAGGACTTAAAGAGGGGGTTGCGATGTTGCTATACCACTTCTACATTTTCTGTCTTTATTCCAATTTATTTTTTGGTGCAGAAAGAGAACTAATTTGGTGTTTGCTTATTTTGACAACCCAAAACAAACAAAAAAAACACAACCAAAAATGAGTAGCATGAAATGCAAAGATCTGGTTTTACATGACATTTATTCTGCTTTACTTCTGTATTATACCATTCTTATCAAACACAGTTGGATAGGAAAAAGGGAAAAAAATATCAGTGAAAAATTCTTAAAATACTCTTTAGGCATGAAAAATGAGTGGGTTAAAGCAATGGCCTTTAAAGTTCTCTGGAGAGAGTACTTAAGAATACTTAAAGCTTTCAACATGCATCCTACATTTTCTTTAAAAAATTGTAGTGATTCCACAGAATCCTCCAAGATATCATAAAGAAATTGATGATAGGATTCCACCTATTTAGTTATTCTGTTCTAATGCACATTCTGTTCTAATAAAAGTAGTTAATTATTAAATAGGTTCTTATAAAAAATGCATGTATTTAGCTCCATTTTGGAAAATAATACTTCTAATAGAAGTGATCAATGGACCAATAACAGATCTAAAGAATTTGATAATTTTTCATGTATGTGGGGTTAAAGATTCATTTGGACTCAGTTTTTGGGCTGTCAAAAAGTATGTCAGGACACCTCTAGCAAGGACAACAGCAGTCATTTACAGGTATCAGTTATATTACCTTGTGTTCCATCTCTGAATATTATGAACAAGGCAGGGATTGGTAGGTAAATACCAGACAGCCTCCCAGAAAACAGGACTTTAAAAAACAAATGCTCAGTCCTTTCTGAGAGAGGAATGGCATGTAAGACTCATGGCCACTCAAAAAAAAAGTCTGAGTGTCTTTTTTTTTTTTTTTTTTTTTTTTTAACTTCTTCTGGAAATAATGTTGGACTTCTAATTATGCCCACTGTTTGTATAATTTGTTTTATACTGGAGCTGAATGAGGCTACTGTTCAGCACTTGAGGAATTCTGTCCCTGACTTACAAAAGTAAACTTATTGTCAGAACATTATAAAGATAGAAACACTGGATCACACAGTGTTTGGGAGAGAAAATGGCTGCTCCTTACACAGGCAGTAAGAAGTGGATAACTGCAGTACTGATGCCAAGGTCCCACAAGGCCAATCCCTAACTTGTGTGGTCAGATTTTGGCAGGAAAAGATAAATATTGAGTAAACAGATGTAGTATGATTTATATTAAACACTTTGTGTTTATGAAGTTTGAACTTGATGAGATGAGGAGGCAAAATATGTTTGAGTATGAAGAACTTGAGACATGAGCAGTGTGAAGGCAAAATTTCCAGCCTCATGTTCAGCAAATTAAAGAAAGATTACTAATTTTGATGGTTTTCCCCTTGTTTTTTAAAGGTTTTCCTACTGTTCAATTCAGTAGCATGAGACAACTCAAAGTGAAATCTGGAATCATTCTGAAGATCTGTTTAGTGTGTGAAGAAGAATCCAAATTGCCTTTGCTTATGTGTCACTTCAGAAAACCCCACAAACCAACCATAACTCTGAAAAAGACAGCTCATATGCTTAGGAAAACTGTACATTTATAGTAACAATTTAAAATATGCAACTGCTCTTAAGGAAATCCAGTTCTTACCCTTATGGTGCAGTCAGTGTTCATTAATGTCAAGTTTAAAGAAATGAATAGAGAATTAAAGCTTGTAGCTACTAAGTTTACTTACCACGAAAGAAAAACAAATAAATGCTTTACTGGAGTGTCATTAAATGATAAAATAAAGATATCTATGAAAGGTGTTGCAACTGAAAGTTGCTCCCAAAGTAAAGTTCTTAGGATTTTTTTTTTTTTTTTTAAGAAGATTGGTCACTGTATTTCAGGAATAATACACCATTTTGGACAAGCTACAACATGCTTACTTCTTTGACTGAGAGGTTGTTGTTATTCCACATTTCCAAGACTTCCAATAAGTTTATCTGTAATTTTAACTGAATATAGAAGAGGTCTGGGCAAAGAGGGAGGAATTTGCCACAATATTTGTTACAATAATTATTATGCTTTGTTGGTGGTTTTTTCATTGACAACTTAGGAAATATTAAAGAAAAAATACAGGAAAAGTGAAGCTAAACCCCGTAATGAAGAAGTTGAATTTAATGTGGAGTTGAGTTTTTGTTGGAGCTTTTTTGTAGGGGTTTTATATTTATTTTTATTTGGGATTTTTCCCCACAGAAGCTGGACTTGGCAGATTTTTTGCGCATGTTTTGTGTAAAAAGAGAAATTAGACAAGACCTTGTCTGTCCTGCCTGTGGGCTGTGTCCTACCTGTAGAATGGATGTTAATCTCTTGAAAATCTGGACTGACTACCCAGATGTGAAAATAGATGTCTGTAGATCTTAAAAGCAGACCGGTTTATTTGTCAGAACACAATTACTTTTCATTTATTGCTCAGCTCTTTATGACCCATTGATAAGGATGCCAGGCTCCAGCTGAGCAGGGCTTGTGTGTCCCATATTTAGGTTTGCAGAAAACGCAGAGCCAAAAATCCCAATCGAGCCGGCGTCTGGTTTTAACCGTGCATGGCTGTCCTGTCAGCAGAAGGGAAAATAACACATCTATTTTTAAGTTCGCTGGAATTCCACGGGCACAAAGCACCTGGCGCGGCTGGATGAGCCCGAAGGAGCCGCTCGCTGGCCTCTGCTGCCGTCTCCCGGCCGCCTGCAGCACTGCCCTAGGAGCCTGCGGGCTCCTGCGGGAGCTGGCCTTGGAGGGAAAACCATCACAGCCTGTAGCAGAACGAAATGTTGCTGTGTGAAAGATTACCCCAGTAGTGGTCAGCTCACTGCTAGGCAGCTCTGTGGCACACAAGCAGTTCTGAACTCCCAGATTAATTATTTGTCCCTTGCATGGGCTCATTCACTAAGAACATTCTCCCATAAATAAAAGGTTGTGGTATTATTTATTGTGACATTTTTTATTAATTTTTTTTTCTCCATCTCAAGACTTGAGTAAAGCCATATGAGGGTTTTGTCTCTTGTGCTGTGTGCTGCTTTAGCCTCTGCTACCTGTGTTCTTGGTCAAAGATTTCATGCCTCACGTCACCTAAAGATAGGGCAGATACTGAGCCTCAAAATGAGTATCACCTAACAGCAACACCCAAAGTTTTCAGTTTAGTTCTGCTCTGTTGTTGGGGTTTCAGCTCCTGTGTTCACAAGTCTAAAGTTCCAAAATTTTCAATATTTAAAGCTTAGGGAAATAACAAATGAAATAGGTGTAACAGTTATGAGTCTAGTCTGTCCATAGAGAAAATAAGCCATTGTATTAATAATAATAATGATTATAAGAAGCCATTCCTTTGAGTGGCTTCAAAGCAGGTGACTGATATTAATGGGCATATTAATCATGGCATTAGGAAGATTTGGAATCTCTAAACATAGAGACTGCTGCTTGTCACTTATCAAGTGAGTGTTTGATTCTGTGTGGTGTTGACATAAATACTTCAATGCTTCCTTTATTTCCTGCTCGCTAGGAGCTGCCGTGTTCAGAACTTGTGTATTTTCAGGGAATGATTCTTTGCCTGTGAATAAAAGGAACTTCTGGAGTTGGGAGTGCAGTAGTGCTGGCCCAGACGCTCAGTGCTGTGTGTTTGGGGCACGTGGGTGACGGTGCTCTTTGTCTGCCCAGTGTCTCTGTGAGCCTTACACTCTGCTCTAGGGTTTGAGTTGTTAAAACCCACAAACAACAGAAAAACCTAAACCACCCCATTTAATTATTGTAACACAAAATGAATTTTTAGAAGTCATAGTTCTTATTTTGTAATTTAAATTACTGGATGCTTTAATAAACACCACATTTTTCTTTTAAGAAAATCTTCCTTTGAAAATGTGCTTTTAGCCAGATTAAATGTTAAGGCAATCTTGAAAACATGTCTACAGGACTTCAAAAATGTGGTAGTTACCTATTTTCTGGTAACAAGGAAACACAGAAAAATTCCTCCAGATTCTAAGATCTGCCTGTCCGTGACCGATAATCTTCAAAATGGTTATTTTGATTAATCTCAAATCTTCAAAGAGATTGTCCTGTAGTATTTTGTTTGTTTCTGTAATCTCTGAGGAATTACAAAGAAGGAATTGGATTGTCTATCTGTTAATTTTGTAATATTTTCTTTTCTAGCCTCAGATTTGAGGAAAGACCAGACCAATTCTGAAGTTATCTACAGACCTCATCCTCATGTTGGCTTCCCAACAGAATTACATTTGCAGGTGCCCAGTCCTCCAATAAAGAGGTAACTAGTACTGGCATATTCCTCTGTAATAGTTTAAGAAATACTGATTTCTATTATGTTACAATGATTGATGTTAAGGCACTCAAAATTTTTGATGGGCAATTCCTTTTGAATTTTACATAATTGGTGGGTGTAAATTTTCTGTCTTTAGTTTGGACACTTCAATGTCACCAAATAGCTTAGATGGTTTGAAACCAGTTTACCAGAAACAGAAGGATTTAATGTTGTTTTGTTTGGAATTATATGCAACGTGCAGTGATTAACCAATTTGTGGTTAGTGCAGCCACCCTATAAAGCTGTGGAAAGTTTGTCTGGAAGGGGAGGAAAAGTTAATTTGTGTTTAGAAGCTACTGCTTTATCTTGTTTCTAATATAAACTCTAAGTGCTCAGTATCTCCTAAATCAAAAATCAAAATTCAAATGTATCAACTTCAAGTAGTAGCCAGTATTTGAAAAATGGATGAATCAGAGTCACAAGGATGTTTAGAAGAGTGCAGAGGTCATATTTGACATAGACCTGAATGTTGAAGGAATTTATCTTACCTTCTTGGGGCACATTTCCATTTCAAATGACAGAAACTCTGGAGTAATTTAATACAACTTGAACTCCAAGGGCTATATCCTATTGAACAGATACTAATTCTCTTGTCAGTTTGAATATTTCAGCTGTTTTACAAAGGCTGTATTTGAAAAAAATCCCTGTTATCTGAGCCTTTTCATACGTTTTTACGGATACTCACATCATGCGTGGTTTTCTATTTTAGAGCTGAAATGCCTGAGACCAACAGGAAATTTTTCCCATCATCAGTTCTCCAGCCAGCTGTCAAAGAGATTGTGAAGTCAGACAGCAGGAACAAGGCAAACGAGCTGAACTCTTCCGAGTGGCTTCACGCCGAGAGGTTGGAGAAGCTGAACATGCCGGTGTATTGTGCGGACAACACGTCCCACCCCTTCCCAGACGCCTGTGGCAGGAAGCCAGTCCTCGGTGACTTCCCTGCCCCTGCCCAGCCGCAGTCCCATCACCCAAGGAGTGTGTCCCATCACACTCTGGGTCCCAAGGCGGGCATGGTGCCCTGTGCGCCTCAGCACCTGCTGGAAAGGCCGGCGGTGCCGCCCGCCCCTCCCAGCGAGCACGCCGGGCACCTGCTCCGGAGGGTGGATCCCCTCTGGGTGCCTGAAGCCGTGTACCAGAACATTCCTCCCCCCTTACCTCCCAAGAAATATGCTCTGAGCACTTTGGCAGGATCGGAGAATAACTCGGTAGCGGATGTAAAATCAATGGAAGCATTGCAAAATAGTCCATTGCGGCAAACAGGTGCACCTTCAAAACCTGCAGCAGAAGCAAGTGCAGTCCCAGCTGAACAAAGGCTTAAAGAGCCCTTTCCAGGGAATGAAGTGTTTGTTCATAAACCGGATTCTCCACCTCGCTTATCAGTTAATGAGTTCTGGACCATGTCTGAGAACATGTTGAAGAAAGGGTCTCGTCACACGGGACCCAGCCCTGGCTATGCAGATGGGAATGACAGCGTGTCCCTTACCACTTACTTCTCGGTAGACAGCTGCATGACTGACACCTACAGGCTCAAGTACCACCAGAGGCCCAAGCTGTATTTCACAGAGAGTGGAAGCTTCCACAAGGAGAAGCATCCTGCAGCAGGTGGAGCAGATCTGAATGCCACATACCCCGCCACTGTGGAGCCCAGGCATCCCACCCCCGAACAGAGGTACAAGGCAAATGCAGAAGGAATACACTGCAGTCGATAGGTTCTTCAGGAAGCCCACACCTGGATCTGACTTGGCAATTCATGCAGCCTGTAAAGGGGCACAAGCTTGACCTGTGTGCGTGATAACTGGGTACCCAGCTGACTGTACTTTGCTTGGGAGTTGTGACTGTTCAAAGGAATATGCAAATAGAGGTGAACAGAGGAGAAGAGGTGCTAATCTTGTGGTTCTTTGATTTGTTACTCTTGTTGCCTTAATGCTTACCTCTGCTCAGCTTGTCAGTCTTCGGTTTGTATTCCATGTGGTCCCTTGGGGCGTGCACACCTTGCAGCAGTGGGATCAGCTGGATGTTACTGATTGTGTTAGAAGATCTGGTTAGCTGCAGTGTAAGAAGTGTTCCTTCAGACTGTGGTCACTACATTCTTAGACTAACTAAAAGGGATAAGCATGCTACCACAACTAATGCACTACATGAAGTCATAATAGAGCAGTATTTGTCCTCAGAGGTAGCAGGAGGTGACATGGTTTTTTCAACTGATGTCTCTCAGAGTCTGTGCTTTCACAAACCTTCAAGTGTCTTTAATGCAAGTTTACCCAGAGGATTTATTTTTTATTTGAAAAGCCTTAATAATATTTCTTTAAAAACCATTTTGGTTTGCAAGTGTTAAATGAGACTTTCAAAGGGAATTGAAGTAAACTGCAGTAATACTCTCCCATTAATACCTCTGCTCTGTTAGTGTACGTTTTTAAACACATTTATCAGATTTGTTCACCCTTCAAGCTGTATACTTTAACTTATTAATTTCCTAAGTTACAAACCAGTATAACAGAATAGGATGCTAATTTTAAATAGAGTTATGCAACTATGAAAGATTCATTTAGTAAAATTTTAGAAGTAATTCCTACTTACTTCAGTTCTGACTTACTCTACAATTTCATGCAAAGTCAGTGCTGCTATTTATTAAACTCCCCTTTTTTTTCCAGCTTGACATTTTGGTTTGTGGGGATCACACATTAATTTTTTAAAAAAATTTTGGTTTTCCCATTTGGAACAGTCCTACACATGGATATGGTCTGCATTAGCAGATCAGGCTGAATGTGCAGCCAGACTGGTGGCTGGGGGCACCAAGGGGGCACGGAAAGAAAAGGTTCCTCTTTCTCTTTCTATGCTCTATCACACTGTCCCTAGTTTTGGCAGCTCTGGAATTTACCTTGTCTTTTCTTAACCTGACTTACCTCAGTAACAAGGAGGAAGATTTATTTGGCTTTCATTTGGTTAGTTAAATCAGTGCACAGAACCACCTAGTGAGTGCTAAGGCAGCATCAGCAAAGCCTGACACATCCCAAAAAGGCAAAATATTTCCATTATTCACATTAGAGTGTTAACTTGGGGTGCTGCTGATTACACCTAAACATCAATGCCTTTTATTATGAAAATAATGCAAGAAGGTTAAATATGCATAATAAACATTCTTATTTGCACTGTTAGTCAGAAAGGCTTTTTTTCATGTTTATAACCTTATATCCGTGTGTTTCAGTGCTTCAACCAAATGATGGCAATTGTTTAGCACAATTATCCAAGGTAAACATTTAAACAGTAGTTTTGGTTATTCTGTGGCAAGGTCAGGTTGTTTTGGGTTTTTTTTCTTTTAAATAACATGTACCTTACAATAGAACTGGAACATTATATATATGCAACAAACCAGGTATCTCAGATTAACCTTCTTCCTACCTTCTTGATCAAAATTTGTTGTAGCACTTGAGAAAAAATATGAATTCTAGAATTTATAGTGAAAATACTATGCATGTTTCTGTATGGCTGCTAGTAAACAGCAACTTAAACAATGATCCTTTTGTAAGAAAATCAGTGGAATACAGAAGAGCACTAAAAATATAAGAACTTGGGTGATTCCTATTGTAATATTTTTAAGAGAGATTTCAGAACCTGTAAATTAAACTTTTCTACTTCATCTAGCCATGTTACATAATATACATAGCCAGTTAAGTACATCTGTCCTCTAATACCTGTGTAAAAACAAAAGATTATTGGAATTTGTAAATAATGTACAATTTGTAAAATGTTTTCCAAAAAACAAACAAAAAAAAAATCTTGTATTTGAAATGACAGTATTTTTATGTATGGATAGCACAGCCCCAACTGTGAATGATGTTAGAACACTTATTTTTAAACGTGCATAGCGATGTTGATAATTCTGTACCATGAGCGATATGAATGCCTCTTACTGATACCAATGAACTCTGCTCCCAGTAAGCACAACTGGTAAACTCCTCTCCAAAGTAGCTGCAGTAACCTAGGTGTACTTCAGTCTCCTCGCTTAGCTTGGAACAATCTTCCCAGACAGCTTCCTCTGTGACCCATGTTTACCAGGTATTTCATGATTAAATAGACAGCTAATCAAGGCACCTTCATTTTTATATTTGATTCTGCACTCCATGTATGTATGTATGTAATATTTGCTAACTAATATGTGATAACTCGTTTTAACTTACCTAGGGTGCCTATTTATTTTTTTATAAATGTCCCCCTCCAGCTATAGATTTGTATAAGAGCCTAGACAATTTTTGTAACAGTAAAGATATTAACAAGTCTTGTAATTAATATATTTTTCAGTCTTTAGAATTATTTACTTGCAAAGTTATACTTGTTCAAAATATCAAGATAAAAAATTTAAAATCTTTCTTGTCTGTTCTTTTTGTGTTCCACATGTTTTTTTTAAATAGGTTGGCTCTCCCGAACTATGTTTTTAACATGACAGATAATGCTGCTACTAATGGTTGAAACTTTTTGTGGAGATAGTGGTTTGGTTACCTATTCTGAACAGTAAAATTCATCTTCTGAGGTGTTTGTTCATAAAGCTATTAAATAGAATTAAACTTTTTAAATAGCTATGAAATGCATAAAGCCATTTTTATACCATAATCCCACAGACTTGTTGACTAGTGATTAACAGACACCTGAGCTACCTTACTATCTTTACTAGGGATAAGCAAAATTTGCCCGGATCTGTGTATGTAAGAGCTCCATGTGCTTATGGAATAGCTGGAGTCCACTAGCCTGCACTTTGTTAGCTCTTAAGTTTTCTGAGATAAACAAAACTTTTAATGTCAGATCTGGCTAAAGGCGAAAGCTTAAAATTCAACTTTCTAAGGCTTAACAGCCTTTAAATCTCACCTGTCTTCCTTATCAAAAGAGAAATGGAGCAACAAAGAATAAAAGCAAAGAGCATCTGTTTATTTTTGCATCCCCAATCCTATTTAACTTCTTCCTGGCCCATTTTCATTAATTGTGTGGGAAGACACTGAACCACTCTGTACTTCCAAGTCTCTGCAACCCAGTTATTTTATTATATGTACTCCTGTTAAAAAAACCAAAAAACCCAACCAAGCATGGATTGTACTTCTCAGAATTAGAAATTAGCATTCCCCAGGGAAAAATGCTAGAGAAAACTTAACCCACTTCATCCATAGCTTGAAAACTGTCTTCCCTCAAACCTGCCCTGGGAAAAAGCTCACTCCATGTGCTCAGCTTGTGTTTCTTCCTCCAAAGACTGCAAGAGACTCCTGTCTTTATCACAGGTTTGAAAGTCTCCCTCTAGTGAGACAGAGGAAATTGATGTTGAAACTTTTTTATTACCTGCCTCTGTCTACTTATAGCCATCCATGGATGGTGAGGAGGAGGGATCCTTATGTGTCATCTGCCAGTGACTCAAGGCTGCTCTTGTAAGCTCCTCCTTCACAGTTTTTAGCAAGGAAATTTACCTTGAATTGTTAAGTGAGGACAGGACACTGCTGCTGGGTTAAACAGACATGTTTATATACCTATATATTTATATCTATAAATACTGAGCCTGAGAGGGCTCAGTAATTGCTGAAGGTAAGGAAAGGAAAAACAAAGAAAGGTTTAATAGAAAACCAGCATCAACCCATCAGGATGAACTTTCTGGAAGCAGAACAGCTGGCTAAGCTTCATCTGTTGAGGGAACAGGTCTGAGTTAGAACTTCAGTGTACACAAGAGCTGGGTTTTATTCTTAACCACTCTTCAGGGTTTCTTTTCAGTGGGTTTTATTCAAACAGTGCATCCTTCCATTTCTGAACAGCAATGCTTTAGGTACTAATCACAAAAGCACGGCCAGTCTGTCGTATGTGACCTTTAAGGCACAGTTTAGGACACCCGAACAGGATACAGGTAAAACCTGGACAGTCACACTTGTAACACACAGAGCTCTATCACGGTACAGTACAAAAATATGCCTCCTCCATTGAGCCTCAAGTGGAGTCGTATTCCCAGTTGCTTATCTTCTCAAATGGTCTTCCTCTTCCACCGCCTGTGTCCATAAGGTGCGAAACAGGTGAGCATTCCCTTGGTGGCAATGGCCCTACAGGGAACAGAAAAGGTCTGGTTATGTTCCTAGTGCCGCACAGCCCTCCAGAAGATACTGACATGTAGGGAGCATCAATCGCACCTCCCGAACAAAGAGCTGATAACAAACCTCGCAAACAAATAAGTAAAGCTGGGGTGGTTTGGAATTAGTTTTCCGAGAGGCATTTCTGCTCCCGAGGCCTTCTGAGGCGGGGCTGTGGGGAAGCCAAGACTGATCTTAGGGGCCCGCTCCTGAAGCCGACCCTTCCCTCCACGGGACACAGCCCCTCGGGGCTTACCGATGGACAGACAGACCGACCGATGGACAGACAGAGAGACAGACCGCCCGCCCGCCCCCGAACGCCGCTCCTCACCTGGGCCGCGCCCTCAGGGCAGCAGGTAGATAAACAGGAAAAGCGCCAGATCGAAGAGGATGAAGAGCCACAGGTCCAGCCAGTAGGACTGTCCCGACAGGGATCGTGACACCACCTGCCCACCATCGTCCCGCTCCCGCTCCCGCTCCTGCTCCTGCCCCTGCTGCCCCGGCCGCCGCCGCGCCGCCGCCTCCATCTCCTCGCGGGACGGGGGCAGCGAGGCGGTCCCACCGCGCAGGCGCCAGCGGCTCTTCCGGGTGCGGAGCCAATGAGCACGGAGCGCACGTACCGCGGCCACGCCCCCGGGATCACGCGCGGCGGTGGCCCCGCCCCTCCCGCCTCAGTCTGAGCTCCACCATCCGCGCCTCAGGAAAGCCTCGCAATCCCCGCCTCAGGAAAGCCCCGCAATCCCCGCCTCAGGAAAGCTCCACCATCCCCGCCTCAGGCACCGCCCCGCCATTCCCGCCTCAGGCACCGCCCTGCCCCTCCCGCTTCAGCCAAAGCCCCCGTTCCATCTTCAGGCACAGCTCCATCATTCCAAACTCAGCCGAAGTTCCCCGTTCCACCCTCAGGCACAGCTCCACCATTCCCGCCTCAGCCAAAGCCCCCGTACCACCCTCAGGCACCATTCCGCCATTCCCGCCTCAGGCACCGTCCTGTGGGGCGGGCTCTTGCGGTAAAGTCGCTGGACGCGGGGAGTATTTCTGCTCGTCCCTCTGCTTTTGGGACGAATGATGCTTGTGGTGGCTTCCCTAGTGCTGGTGACTGACATTCCTTCCTGGGCGCTGCTGCTCCCTGCCAGGTGAGATGCGGACACTGGTGGGGAAGAGCGGGCGGTCAGTCCTGTCAGACTGTACTGGGATTGTCCTGCCACCTTGTGCTGGGACTTGTGTGGAAATAAACATTCGTCCCGAATGGTTTCTTGGAGAGCAGATGATGCCTTGAGAAAAACTAGAAGGCCTACACTTCTTCACAACAGGGAAATCCTGTTGTGAAGAAGTTTAGGAAAATTAAAATTGTTTTAAGATACACTTGTCTCCTTGAAGTTTAGTTGGAGCTTGTGCGTGGAACAAACGTGGAAAAGTTCCTGTAGAAGATGTGTTCTGTTGCACTTTATTTACACAACACACAGCTGCAGGAGTAAATAAAATAAAAGTGGCACAACCTGATGCCACACTCACAGCTGGGATGTGCCACCCTCAGTCCTTCCAGTTCACTCTGGGTTCAAATCAGGGCTGTTACTTTCATTGTGTCCAGAAGAATGACCAGAAACCCAGGAGTGTGTGAAACTAAACCTTTCTCTTAGTAGCTATTATCCCTTTTTAGCTTCAGTACTAGGAGATATTAAGAGATTTTTTTAAGAGAGAAGGCAGATTGCAAGCAGGTACTTCTGAACAGAGCTTACTTTTTTCTTAAAAAAGCACTTAAAGGTAGCAGTTTTTCTTTATAAGTCATATCAATAAAAATAAGGATAGATTTGTCCAAGCAAGTATTGGTTAAGCATGTGTAGTAGATTAATTATGTTAGAGATTTGGGGCAAAACAATGACAGTACTTCCCTTTTAAGCCTTGTCCCCATCTGTATTACCTCGTTTATTTTTGGTTTTCCCATAATTTTTCACAATATTAAATGCACAGAGAAACTGTTTCTCAGTGTAAGGACCTTTGTAAGGAAACTAAGTTTCCATTTGAGAGCTTGTGTAAAAAATATTGAAGTGCTGCTTATGGAAAATAGTTTCTGCAGCCTTTTGTATTGTGATGCTTCGGTAGGACTTGGTACAAAAGACACTTTAGCATTTGGTAATGGGAGTTTGTTCATTCAAGGCGAAACAGTAACATGTTTTAGCATGTAACTAGCCCATGTTTCAGCAGCTGAAGCCAGGGAGGTGTTGTGAAGGGATGGAAAGGGAAAAAAAAACAACACAGAGGATGTGTAGAAAATGGTCTTTTATTGTTGCTTCATTCTGGTGCAGTTCTGTGTGAAGTGCTTAGCCCCTTTTGAAGTATCTCTTGGACTCAACTCCTTCGTATAAGTAGGTCTGTTAAAAAAATTAGGGAGGAAAATCAGTGGCTGGAATTGCAAAGTTTCATTTCCCAGATATGGTTCAGAGAGCTTTAATTTTTTATAGACGATTGAGAATTTTAACTAAAGATAAGTGAAGTTATTTGAAGAAAATATTTTCTACTTTTAGAAATGCTCTTAAAGCTTTTTCTGTTCATTCTATTGAAAGCTTGTGTGTAAATGACTCCTTAACTCACCTGAACGAGTTCATCACCCACGATTTCTCTGGTTGCTTTAAGTACTTTTCCGTTGTCTTTTCTGGTAAATGTGCCCACAAGTTTATTTCCTTCCAGGGTCCAAGCACCCTATGATGGGGAAGAAACCCAAATATTTTGCAACAGTTCTGACACTGATTTGGTTTAAAGGCTGTAGAATGCTTAAAAGTGAAAAAAAGATTCAAACAGTGTAATAATGCTTTTTAGAAAGGCTGTAAAATGAAATTTTAATTAGACCATTGGCTTATTTAAATGCATAATAGCCATGCTAGGTGTTGTTTACTGCTCAATGCACCTTTTTTTAAATAATTGTATCAACAGAGATGTGTAATTTCTTACACATACCCACTCTGCACTCTAGGTGGTGGGCTTGAGTATTAGAAGAAGTAAAATTGCAAATCACCTGGATTTCATCTTGTGAAAATTGCTACTTGCTCTGCTTTCTGGGCACTCTGGAACCCTAAGATCCGTGGTATGGTGCTGAACCTTTAACAGTAAAGCCTCCCTTGTGCCTTGGTGCATAAGCTGCAAGCATTCCTGACCAGTCAGGTTCAGGAAAATTTAATTCAGAAGTCAAATTTAAATTAAAAACTAGGAAGACAAATTACTTATCTTGAAACTGCATGTTATAAATCTGTAATCATATAGTAAATATTGAACCATGTAGGGAGACTCTTACAGAAAGTTCAGTCCCATCAGCCAGGCTGTACTCAAAGTTGACTCCCAGAGTAAATTCAATCTCTATGTTTCGGAAGTTGCTGGCCTCTTTGACGTTAAATTTGTCTCCATTTTGTTGGATGGTGATCTTCAGATTATCATGGGCTCCCAGCTTTCTTTTCATCATGCCAACACCTAAAAAAAACCAGTTAACATAAATCAGGAAACCCCCCCCCCCCCCCCAAACTTCTGGAGCATATTTGTCCCTTTTTTGTGAACTCTATGTGGCCAAGTTAGTTTATTCCAGAATTCTGACCCAAATTTTTTTTTTTCTAATTGAGGCCATGTTCACTGGTACACGTATAATACAAATCACTGTCTTAACTGGAGTGGTTAGGTTTACATCCATATAATGCACAGTTTGAACAAAATTTAAGTAAATATCAGGATGTTAGAATTACTTGAATCAAGTGTTTCTCTGAAACTGAAGATGATGATTTCCTCCCTATGTAATTTATGAACTGGTTTGATGTTGTTAAAATAATAGTCCAGCTATAGAATTCTGTTTAAAGTTTATCCATTCAAATTGTCTGAGCCTTTTCCTCCAATCTAGACTGAGAGATTTTTTCTGCCGAAATAAATTTGGAATTACTTAAGGTGCTTAAGATTAATATAGTGTAATTAAAATCAGAACATTTTTCAGCATCTTCCCCCCCCGCCTCAGAATGTTTTGAAAATAAATGCAGGGGCAGAGCAGCCAAGAGCGAAAGGACAGGCTGGCCTGAAGGTAGCTCTCAGACAGTTTGAGTTTGTGTTCAGCTGGAGTGATATTTTTCCTGCAGAAGGGATGGAAAGGTGAGCCTTACCCATTGCCTCCATGAACTTCTCATAGTTCTCATTTCTGTCAATTTTCCAAGTGCCGTCGAATGCCATGGCTGTGTCTGCAGGAGCGCTGCTCTGCAGGGATGAGTCTTTGCCCAGGGAATTTATGTACTGCCTTATCTTGAGAGCAGTTTACAGGATGATGTGGCTGAGTAAAGTTCAGCTGATGCACTGACCTCTCCAAGGAGATGTTTCCTGTAGTTTAATCAAATTCCCAGTCCTGACCATACTGCTTGCTGAATCTCTCTTATTGCCCCCAGATCGTGACAGAATCTTTATTGCTCGTCTCAATGAAGAATTGCTAATCTGTCCATTCTATCCACCATGTGGAGTAAAAATCAGGTGTCTAGTGAAAGTAATAATTAAGCTAACAGCATTGCTTGTCATTTTCTATCTCAGCTGCATCCTCAGGCTTGTGGAAGAGTCTTTGGGCAACTGGAGGTGATATTATTTACCCAGCAAAACAAACATAAGTCTCTACTTTGTCCATTATAATTTGTTTGGGGTTTGTTCTGCTCAGCATAACAGGCATGGGACAGAGAATTTACTGAATGTCTGCAGGTCGTTTCCAAAAACTCTTCTCTCGCTGTCTGTCTAACACTGAGCTGTGAAAATTTGGATGGTAGTCTCTATTCAGGTGATCACTTTTTAGTATATATCATTTAAATTCTCAGCAGCATCTACAAATTTTCATCATTATAACACATTCAGTGAAGAAAACAGCCAGAGGGAAGGTGTTCAAACTCTTTACTCCTAAGGGTGATGAGGAAAGTACCTCACAATGCACATTTCATGACAACATTTAGATCTTGGTGTGTAGTTTTCACACCAGGCTTTTCCTCACTATTTCATGCCAGTTTTGATCAGCTGAATAACTCTAAAAATGTTTTTAGCCCCTGTGCTGTGCTAGTCATGCATGCCCATCTTACCCTTCAGCCAGCTTAGAAATTGGGCAGACTTTATTCTAAGAGTCAGATTATCTGTTTTTATTGCACTGGTGTGTATCTTGGCCTTTGTCGTTATCACTGTCAGTCTTACGGGATCTGTGTGGTATATACAAATATACAAAAATAGCCAGTGTCGAGTTATAGTTCACCCGAGCTGTTGTTACATAACAAAACTGATAACTCTCTACAGCCTTTGCAGAAGGGCTCTTTCTGCAGTGGTTGCAGTGCAGCTTCTGCTGTATTTAGTAGAAAATTGAGGCCTAAAATAATGTGACTTGCTCAATATTACAAAACATGACTTTGGTTTTTCACATGTCCTAGAATCATACAATCTACACTTTTTTTAGAATTCTTTTGTCTTCCTATAGTAGCTGGTTTTCCTTCTAAAGTCACAACTAAAATTGGTTTTGTGGATTTTCTTAGTTGGAATATTTCACAGCCTTTTTCCTTTGTCTGTCTCCCTCTTCCTTGTGTGGTTTTCAGAACTACAGTTTTTCTTTGATGGCGCACTGATATCTTGTTTTCTAGTATTGCTGTTTTCATGACAGCTTTGATAGCTAAGGGTGTGTTCTTGGCTTCGTGGCTTTCTTCAACGTGCAGCTTCAGAACACTGAAAACGGAAAAACTTACTAACTTTGAAGGTTGATCTTTAGATAACATGGATGGCAATAAATTATTAACTTATATGGTTATGCCAACCTCATCCTGCCAATCTGTGATCATCGTAGCAAGGTGTATTGTGATGGCAATTGCCAGTGAAGTTCCAAAGATCAGGGTGCCAAAAAGGCTTTTGCAGTGGGTTGTATTCATCTTTACTGTTTATTGTTTTGTGGCTTGTATTCAAGTTGTTCTGACTAAAATTAGCTAGGATGGTAGAACTGTTGGGTTGGTTAAGGCTTGGTGCCAGCAGAAAGATAATATACTCATGAAAATATTGATTTATGTAATAAGAGATTGATCCCTGATAAAACCACGCAGATTGTGCAGTTTTTATGAGCGTTTTCTACTGAATGGTTCTTCATTATGTCTTGGGATGGGTTGCAAAGGTGGATCCCTTACTGGGGAGTTTCACTAAGCATTTGAACCACAACACTCAATTTTATATCAATGTGGCAAATAGTTCTGTGCCAGTAAAGCCAATTTAAGCATAACAATGGGTGGCCTAGCAACCAGGAGCTTGATAGGGCCTAACTAATGCCACATCTTGCATAAGTCATCTCAAAGTATATATTGCAGTTGCATTGCAGCAAGATTAGATCCTGCTTGAGATAGATGCTGTCCTGCTCCAGCTGCCTTTGCTGAATTTCTGTTTTTATTTTGGTTTGAGGAGAATCTCCTGGATGCTGCTAATGTGAAATCTGTTCAGCAAGAGAATTCAGCATTTCAGGATTACCTAGAAATTTCCAGTAAGTATGGATCCATTTGTGTGATTAGTTAGTAATGGGCTGTGGGTTTTAAAATTTGCTCTTAACTGTCTGTATACACTGCTTTTTGTTTCCTGTGTAATGGCTCAGATCCATAAAGTGCTGCATTTTTGAGAGCTTTTTATTGGAGAGAACTGAAGTGCAGGTATTAATAAGATCCAGGCTGAAAAAATCTGGAAGAAAAATTTAGGATTAAAAAATTAACAGCCCTGGTGTTTACTTTATCAGTTACTGCCTGCTAAAGTGAATCCTAGGATTACCTAGAGCAATAGAATCTGGCCTTGTTTCAATGAAAAAAGGGTGACAGTAAAGAATTGCCAATAATTTTCCAGAAAAATCAATAAGAATCTTTTGAGTATTAGTGCCATTTGACACTTGCCAAAGAGACTGATATGCCAGTTGTCCCATGGGGCTTTGTGTCAGGCTTATCTAGGGTATTTAAATTTATATCTGAAGAGTGAAGTATTCCCTAATTTCTTTTTGTTTAGAATATGAAATGTGATCATAGGCTGGAGTCAAGTTATAGACCAGTAGCCTAACCATGTAGTATTGAAAATCTGCATCAGTCATTTCAGTTTCTCCAAAATCTGAACTGCACTTTTAGCTCATTTCATAACTTTTTTGCTTATTGTGAACTTTTGGTTATAATACTATAATAAAGCTCCAAACCCCATGAAAGTTTATCATGATTACCTGGGTTAGTGGCTTGAATCTTAATTTCATCTCTAAAATAGTGAGCTTCAGAGTTCTTCGAAGTGCAGCATTATAGCAAGGGAGCTCCCTGTATGGCTAAGGGATTTGCAAGAGGAAAGGATGGTTTCAGATTAAAATTCCTTTCTTAGTTTGGGCATCATGTGTCTTGTGTAAAAGCAGAACAGACACCCAGGTTCAGGTGCTCTTTCCAGCTCAGAAATGGATTTTCAATGTGACCTTGATCAAATTAACCTCTCTACTTATCTGTAAAATGAACTTTCCTTTCATTAAGAAGCTCTATATATTGTAAAATAAATTGCCAGTGACTTCATTAACTACTACAATAAAAGGAATCTGGATGCTTATATGCAAATTTAGCCCGTGTAAACTAATGCTATGATTTAACCATGGACTTTACTCCTAGAATTTGATGGTGTTAAACAAGAGAAGTCTGTGCAAACCGTAGATTTTTCAGCCAGTTTGCATCCATCATGAACTTGGGTTGTTTTTCAACTGAAGTGGTTATGAAGTTCTGTGTGTGCTAAGAAATGCTGCTGCTCTAAAACTCAGTGACTGGCAGATTCCATAAGTCTGTCCCTAAAGCTTACTGTTGGAACAAACTCACTCATCTGAGTTTTTTCCTAATAATCTTAAAGGATGAGGTTTCATGGGGATGTGATAGCTGGCATCACTGCTGGTAAAAATGTGGCTGGAGGAAAGAGCTTTTGTCTTTTCCATTTGTTAATGAGGTGTCAGATCTGTACAAGAAGAGAAAGACTTCGTGTAATGTTCATTCACCTCTGCAATAGGAATGTCCTTGGTCAAGGCCGTGTTCTTTCCAGGCCTGGGAAAGAAATGAATCTCAGCACTCCTGCTGCATATACTGCCACTTCTCAGAAGGGAATTCAGACCTCCAGCAGGCCAGAAAGGCTGAGCAGGAGCATGACATGGTGAGGGGGTGGAAAGGCTGTAGTCCCAGCAGCCAATGGTGGCCTGATGTTTGCAGACATGCACGGGCAGTTGTGCAGTTGCACTCGTAAATTGCAGTTGGTTCGAGCAAACAGTGCTTGTGTTTTGTGCTGAGCTAAATCTGGCCCTTCATAACTCCTTGAATGACACTGCTGTTCGTCAGAGGTGTACATACTTTTTGGTTTTGCCTAGAGCTAAAAAAAGTCAAGTCAGAAGTGTTGCTGTGAAGGACCTAATAGGCAAAGAACAGAAATTGCCAAGAAGCCTACTGGTCCAGAATTACTTCTAGGATCAGCAGTTTGTACAAGATGAGACTTTGGTTGTTGAAAATAATTTTTTTTCCACAGTTTGGTTGAAGTCACTGGGATGACTCTTTCTCTCTTGCAATTGATATCCCCCAGGAATTAATCTATGGGGGCAGAGGCTGAGGATACATCTGTGTAACTCTTGTATTTGCTGGTTCTGCTTTCTGTCAGAAATTAACTGGTTTCTGACAGCTCTCAGGAGGTGCAGCTCCAGTGCTCTCTAGTGGTCAATGGCACTGAATTATTTTTTGTGGTTTTGAAACGAGAACTACTTTACTGCTGGCTGATCTGAGGAGTACTCGGAAGTATCTTAATGTTAACAGATATTTTTCTCTTCAGGACTTCCAGGACCTAGAGAAGTTACTATGAAATATAAATTTACAGAAGCAATGATTTGAACAGGCATTGAAAATTACACCTCAATAACATTAATTATAACAAACAGTAAAATTTGACATCGTCCTTTTTATTTTAAAAAGCATGAAAACAGTACAAAGAGAAGAATGAGGAAATAAGTAATAAGCAGCAGCCTGACCACAGAAAATAAGCTGACCCTTATGTTTTCTAGCAGCTGTACAATAAGTAGGACTAATGATTCTCTTCAGCAACATGACTAGCTTTATTCTAAGATGTCATAGGACAGAAGCAAGAGAGAACACATAACATTCAGAAGATTTTAATACTGCTTAAAGGCAAAACATAATATACAGAGAAATCCCTTAACCTAGTACAAAAATACTGTGCCCAGAAACTATATATTTGTTCAGGTATTTTTAAAAGATAGAAGAATACAAATGGACAAACTCAGTGACTAGTGACTGTGATTATGGTTTTTATTAAACTATGATAGGAATGTATGTTAAAACTATTTACAATGCATTTCAAATTACATTCTTTAAGAAACACATGCAAGTGTCCACCACGTGAATACAAAGAGGACTCAAATTCTAACTTCAGTTAGAATGGCATCAGTGGGAATAGCTGAATCAGCAAACCTGCTGTCACCAAGGCTAAGGGTTTGGTTTACAGGTAAAAAAAAGGTGGATTTGACCCATTCTTTCACTTTCTGTACAGCTCAACCCAGCTCCCCCCGAGGTAAATGGGAATCACAATAATAACTTCAGGTGGGCATTGGAGCATGCGTGAGGCCCTGGCGTACCAAGCTCATGCTGTGGGAGTTAGTGGGAACCAGCTATTACAGAGCATTGTCACATAAATACACATTTATAAACACTGGTACTCAGATACTAGTTTCCCTGTGGAAACAACCTTCCTTATGTGGAAAAGAAACTTTCCCGTGCAATTTCCATTCACCTCACAATGACCAAGATAAAAGATCCTGCTGTCACAATTTGCTGCATTTAACAAGTTTCACTAATTACCAGGACAGATTCTGTGATGTTTCTTTTTCCTGTCACAGCCCAAACCCAAAAACTCAGCTCTCATTATTTACCATAACTCTGGCCAAACTCACTCTGCTATTCAAGGTTATATTTTAAATTAGTGCAAACCCCTGAAACAGTATAGCAGGGAACTGGGAAATAAAGCTGAAACCTCAGGGAATGTAAACTGCATGCAATTTGACATGAAGAAAAAACCTGCAGCAACACAGAGATAAGATTCTGAATGAATACTACATCAAAATTTGCTTGGAATATGAGGTCTTTATAAAACCTTTAAAAAGATGTGAATTTATTATAAGTGAGGCTTTTTTTTTTTTTTTCATAAAAAGTCTTTGCTGTGTTCTTATGCATAACTGGAAGGGACAGCAGCTGGCTCTGTCCTAAGCTAAGGGCCTAGATGTGATTCTTCATTATCTTTCTGTAGAATGGGCTAGAATATCATTTACCTGGTAATTTTGACAAACCTTATATATGAATTAGATAAGTGTCCTCAATTTGTCCGTTTATGCCACTACCAGGTAAAATGTATGCGTGCAATTGTCAGGGGGCGATGCATGGAAACAGGCTTTGGGTTTCTCTTCTAAGGAGAAATCAGCTGATCATCAGTCAAATTAATTGTTTCCTTTTATCAGTAGCTCACTTGTACATGTGCTCTGTGAAGATATGAGCAATCTGCTCTTAACTATAAACTGCTTGTAATTAGAAATTAGCACCATCTCCCAAATCAGCATTACATTATCCGCCCCCCCCCCCCGCCCTTTCTGTAGCTGTGTGAGATAATAGAAAACCCAGGCCTTCTACAGCTACTATTGCATCTGTGGCTAATTTCTTGGAAAAGAAATCGTACCTACAGCTCAAGAGCCTCACTGTTACTCGGAATTAGAAGAGGTAGGGTTAATCAGTAAGTTTGCGTATGTTAACCAACAGAGAAATAAAACTGTACTTTAGGCATTAAACTGTGCTGTGGAGTGAGTTTGAAAGGAAATATGTTTGTATCTGAGATCAGCAGGAAATTAACCTAGTTGTCTTCAATTGAGAGGAGTATTAAGAATTAGTGGGTCAAGTTCTTGTACCCGGAGATTTAAATTTCACATGTGACAATGGTTTCGATGGACTTAAGTCTGAACTGACAAAGTGATAAACTGCATTTCAGCTGGTTTCTTGTGTAAGCCACACTGCTTGTTACAGCTAGACAATGTAAATTGGGGAGAATGTGTTTGAGAACTGACTGAAATAATGAGACACACAGCTTATGATGAAATTAATGAGAGCTGTGTGGCTGTAATCCACCAGCTGGCTTTGAAAATGTTGAATTCTGAAGACAGTGAACTTCAAGCAGCAAACCTGTAGCCAGGCTGGGTTTGGGTTTTTTTTTCTCCCATATTGTCCCATATCTACATTATGAAAGGAAGGAGCAGTTTCTGCAAGCAATTCAAACAGAGCCATGACACAGAACCAGCACTCTGATTTTGCCTTCAGGCAGAGTAAAACACTACATAAAGGCTTTGAATTTCATGAAATACAGCACTCTATACTTTTAAGGTTCTTAAATCAGTAGTTTAAAGGCTTTGGTTTTTAGAAATATATACAGAAACAGGTGTGTTATGATATTTAAATGTTTATTTACTAGGAACTGTATTTATATGTATGTTCCAACATTTATAGTGGAAGAGGTTCTGTGGGATAAATGTGTACAGATATGTAATTAAATATATGCACATACTGTATAACTGTTCATTTTAAGTGAACCTTTAAAAAACCTAGCATCACGTCCTTTTTTCAAGTCAAAGGTATGAATCCAGCACTCTTTTGTAGCATTTATAAATTTAGCTATAATAAAGCTTTGCTGAACACACAATATAGCCCAGAAATACTGAAATAATAATGTCAAAGTTACATCACTGCACTGTGATATCATCATAATTATCTGCTGTGTTGTCACCATGAGTTACTAGTCTCAACCATAATAGCAAGAATAGACCTTTATATACATATATTTTATTCCTATTTATATTAAATATGTATCACACTAGTTAGAATAATAATTATGTTTCAGTATCTCAAGCACTCAAGGAAAAGACTATACAGGGACTATGCAAATCCTGAAGCAAAGTTTTCTATGTATCAAAAAGTACCTAAATCCTTTTTTTTTGTAGGGTTGGGGGGGCAGGCTGCTGTCACCTGCATACTGTGTATGCATAGATACACACATATGGAGTACTGCAAAACAGGAGTCTTAGAATTCTTAGTGAGGATTGAAATCCATCTTTTTTTTTTTTTAATTTGTTGGGACAGAATAAGGAGAAATGCTTCTGTAGAAAAATGTTTTCAAATTCACAGCTGCAATAATTTATTCTTGGTGCTCACTAGAGAAGTTTGAGATAGGACTTAATTGGTGACAAATAATTTAGGTGGCAGAAATGCTGCTGACAGAAGACCTTGTTCTACGTTTAAAAAAATATCAACTCTATAACTCACTTATCAAACATTTTGAAACATTTGCTTCACCTTTTCTTAGCTTCTGGCATCATTTATCTAAATGAAGAAATTGATAAAAAGGGGGAGTTTTCCCTGTGTTTCTGACCAGCTCTTATGAGTTGGGTTGACAGTCGCCTCAGAAGAAGAATCTATTGCAGTTTCCAACTAGAATTTCCTGGGTTGTTATGATAGAATTAAATTCCCACACTTCAAAGTACAATGCCAAATGTGCTACTTTTGCCAAATAGAATTGCTGATTTTAACTAAAAAAATCACTATTACAGATTAAAAAGCTGGAACATTTCGTGTGTCTCTGTGCAGCCAAAGTTACATGGTGCTGCTAAGCATTTTAGACTGCCGACATTCATCTCTTTATCCTGTCTACCTAAAGAATAGTACTCTCCTTGTATTCCTCTTTTGGGATTTTTCCAATGTGTATTGGTTCCCAATTAAAAACCATTTTCATTAATCATCTTCATTTAAATAATACACCAATTTCTTTTTACTAGTGCAAATGAATTAATCTCTTATTTTTCAGAATGTTAATGACTCATACAAATGGCAGATCTCTGTAGCACTCTTGGCTATTTTTGCTTTCAGTATTATTTTTTTCCCTATTTCTTCAAGACACTATGATTAATCATTTTTAACTAATGTTAAAAATTATTTTAAAGAGATGTTAACATAAAACTTCCTTCTGAGTGGTCACAGCCGTTTCATACTAACACTGGCTTGAAGAATCAGTCATTGATGGTCACCAGGAATGTGCCCTTCCTGCATCTTTCTGATTCAGCTTCTCACCTCTTGCTCTTGCAGTCATTCTCTTCTGCCTGTGATCCAGTCTGTTGGTTAGACGATGTTAAAATCAACTTCTAAATGAAGTTAAAAGCAGTGTACAAAATCCATCCTGTTTTGTTTCCATTTTTCTGCGTGCTTCTTGCAGCCTTCTATGGGAGCTGTTCTTCCCTGGCAGCCTGTCAGTTATGGTTATGTTGGGACATCTCATTGGTCTTCAGTTTCCATTGAGCATGGATAACTCAAGATATCTCTACTGCAAAACTCCTGCAATGAGACTCCCATTGCCTAATAGTTCACAGGGGTCTTAGAAATTTCTTCAGCCAGAATAACACATTTGCTAAGACATCCATCTAATATGAAAGAACCCCAAACCCTACTGGGTGCACAGATTTTGGGGCTTTTCACGTCAGACCCCATTTCTGCTTTCTGAGAGAGGTTAGCATTAGTTTATGCTGGAATAGGCTCCCCAGAGTGAGTCCCAATCTTTCCTCTGGACCTCCGGGCTCACTAAATTTTGTAACATTACACAGCAAGATGGGAAGAGGGAGAGAAAAGGTGCAAAATGCAGTAGTCTTTCAGATACTGGCCACAACACGATCACTAAACTATGTACATCTGTAAAGCAACAGGCTCTCAGGCACAGTCAGTGCCTGCACCAGTACCTTCTTGTGGGGTGGGGCAGCAAAAACCACCCCTGCAGGTCTTTTTCCATCTCAGTCGGATGTAATGAAAGAAATACATTGTCTTCAGATAATCTTGGCATCTACACAGTCATGCTATATCTTGAAATGTGGAAAAAATAATACAGCAGTGGCAAAACATAAGCCAAATTCATACAGTGTTTAGCAAAATGCAGAACTCCCCTATTACTGTGTCTCCTACATGGACTTGAGCTTGTGGTGGTGAAACCAGCATCTCAGTTCCGTTTGCCTTGGTTGTTTTCTCCATTAATCAGGTTCTCTTGCTGCTCAGCCAAGGCTTGCCATTTCTGCCTGTTTTTTCTGCAGCCATCCAACAAAGGGGAACAGGCCTCTGACACGTGTGTTAGGGCCTGAAATAGATTGCGAACATGGAAAACAGATTGCATTCAATTTTTAGTTTAAAAATGGAGAATGAATCTCTTGTATTTTTTTCAGATGTCTGAACTTAGGGGAAGACTTGTAGATGATTAATTGCACTGATTACCTAACACAAGAGCTAGGTACAATTTGGACTAGGATCACTTGGTAACTGTAGATAGAAGCAGCAGTGCATATTTCAGAGTAAATAATGCCAGTTTTTCTGGTCCTTTCATAAATGGAAAGGTAAAGCTGTTCCCTAACAGGAATAAGTACAGATGTTCAGGCTCTAGAACTGTGGGCATTCAAGCTGCTCTCAGGTGTTCTCTTGAAGTGTTTTTTGTTTCTCCAATCTGTGCCTTTGCAGAGACACACACTCTTCTTTCAGTGGCCTACCTCCTACTAGAGACAGTTTTCTGAGGCTTCAAAGCAAAGGCTGCCTTATTTTCCTGACAGTTTCTACTGCACAGAAACACTTTATTTTCAGGGATAGCAGCTAGTAGCTCCCTTTTTCCCTGTTTCCTTTGGCCTAGTGAATGTGCATTCTTTTTAGAAAAGTTTATTATGTCAGAAAAATTCAAGTAATCATCCTGTTACTCACACTGGAATGTTCTCAAGAATTTGGTTATCTGTTCATCTCCTTTTTCTCACCTTGGCTTCCGTAAAATACTTGCTACAGTTTAAATAAACAGACTTTCACTCTAATGTTATACTGGTTTAAAAAAACCTTCAGACATCGTTATGTTGTGTTTCACACTATATTTGACCAAACAGCTTCTCATACAGTTTGTGACCAGGACAAAAAAGCATTTCAGCAATGCTTTTGGTGTGTGATGAAAGAGAAGGAAAAGAATGGGATGGGAAATGTTCCAATCGGGTCAGTTTCCTATACATGGCATATCACCTTCTGTACGATGAATTCTGAATTCTTTAAAACTTTTAAACATTTTCCATCAATGCACTACCTGGATAACATTCTTTCTCTAAAGGTCAAAGCATTAGTTTTGTGACTTTCCCTAATAATCCACAATATAGCACAGGGACATCACACCAATTGCAGATAGCACAGCATTTTAACTAGGTTTAAAAAAATTATGACAAAATACATAAATCAGACAAATATACAACTAATTATAAAGACTAAAATAACAATTTCTTCAACAGAATAATGAACCATATGTAATATAAAATAAAAAATATTTTCTAACTAAGGGGCTAATTTTAATTTGACTTTTATTCTAATTGTAAGACTGTGTCTACCAGTGAGCAGCTCTGGTTTCAGATATTTGCTGTTCTTTCTTAGGCACCATACCTCATACAGCTGCAAACAAACAGCATCTATGAATCCAACCTGCATGCTGGGAATTTTGTTTTTCTTCTCTCTGTTCATTAGATCCTGCAGATAATAAGTAAACAAGCTCTATGTTTAAATGCATTAAATAAAAAACGCCACCAAAACCAAAGAGAGTCTGGAATTAAAAAGGAGCACCTGAAAATAGCACAGCAAGCTCAGCACAGTGGGGTATCATTACAATGAAGGGAATTGGACTGCATGACTTCCCTCAGGAGACTGGCTTTGGGTTGACAGAGCCCAAATAACCAGGCAAACTTACTGGGTTCAGATAGCTGCAAATAGGTACCAATTTAGGAATGTATTTCTTAGCCAATTTGGTAATATTGACTTAAAGGAAATAATATTCCCTGTTCTCATGTTTCAGAGATAATGCCAAGACACTACTGGTGTTTTATAACCACAGAACAAAGCTAACTGCTAGGAAGACAGGGAAAGAGCTGGTCCTATATTGTGGTCAGTGGGAGAAATTTTAAGTGCTGTTTCCAAAAGACATTTTGCAAGAGATGATTCTGCCACTTACCGTGGGTTCTATGTTGAGTTCCTTCCGCTCTTTATCTCCTTGATCAAAAAACTCAGTAGCCACAAGCTCAGCAATCTGTAAGAGATTTCACTCACTCAGACCTCTAGAAGTTTGCTTGCTACCTACAAACAAGAGTGCTTCCTATCTCTCCTTAGGATGTATCATATTAGCCCCCACACTCATTGTGAGACTCCAGCTCAGCATTCCACCACTGACTTTGCAATAAGGACTGGGTAGAGGAAATAAGCTTTAATGCAGTTTGCACTTAGAAAATCTTAAAAATGAAACACATACCCGTTGCTGAACTGGCCATGGTTTGGTTATAGCTGATAAGTCACAAGCAGTCATCAGCATTGCTCTGCAGAACAAACAGAAAGAAAGGGATAAATTACTATATGCAAAATGCATGTAGCCACCAAGTCAAGCAACTAGTGAAATAGAATATAGAATTTCAAGGAACATCAAGTCAGAAAAACAAGTGAAATCAAAGCAAAGTTATAAATGTAACTCCACATGCTATTGAACAAAGTTTCTTATACAGGTTGCACACTTAGTAGTTCAGACCCAGGGAGTTCAGTGGCCTATGTGACAATGCCAGCTTGTATTGGCCAGAGCACAAAGAGCTGCTGGGTTTAATGAAGTTCACAGCAACATGGCATGGGAAATTGGGTACCCAGTAATATCAACTAACTTCTTCATTATTCTGCTTTACTTACAAAAATAGCTCCTTTTGTGAGGGATCTTCCCAATTAAACTGCTTCTTCCTTAGAAGTTCGAAAAATTCTCCTCTCCTCCTTTAAAAGAAGTTAAAACAAAAGATTTTGCAGGATGCTGACATGATGCTAATATCCAGCAGTGATTATCCAGCCAAAGTTTCCTCTGACTTACTTGATGTATAGTGCCAGGTCTGTGGCAAGAATGGCTTGTTTTATCATTTTCAGTGTAGCCTTGTACTCTTCAATGGAAAGGCTGCTGAGAATCTGATTTCCCTTTACCAAAAAAGCCAAAAACAGTGCTATCAGAAAAGTGGGCAACAGTAAACCAGTTTGCTGAAGTGTCTAAGTCACCAAATCATTACGAGTTGCTTGCTGATATCTGAGGTCATTCTTTTACCCTCCTTCCTCTTGCAGATTCCCTAGTTTAAAAATAAAAATTCCAGTCTTCTTAAGTAATGGCAGAAAGCTGCACAGCAGCAACATCATCACTGACTATTACAAAATGAAACTGCAAGTAGAGCAACATCAAAGCCTTCAAGTCCATTTCATTCATTAAAATTCAATTTGTCACTGGCTGTATCACGGCTTTTCTTTCTTCTTCCTTCCCCTCCCTGAATTATAATATATTCCCATACCTGCTCATACACCTCTAGTAAATGAAATGTTTTTATGAAGCAACATCAATAACAAGTTATTAAATAGAAGTATGAGCTTAGCAGCCCCCTGTTAAACCAAAGCACTACAGAGCTGGTGAAATGGAACTCAACTGAATTGTTCTTCCATATTTGCCTATCTGAATAGGAAAGGATCACTACATCACAAAGGATTCCAGAAGTACCACAACCTGTGGCACAAAAGGAGCAGTCCTTTGAAAGGATTGAAATGCTAAATAACTGGTCTTGAGAATTAGTTAATAGCATCAAACAAGAAGAATGTAGTTTTATTTGCATATTTACTAAAATTAGGTTTGGCTTCACTTTGGAATGTCAGTATGAGCAGTATTTGGTTTGGTCTCATCTGGGCTGCTTTGTGTATGTGTAGGCTGAAATGCTTTTTGAAATGAGAGGGAGGAATGGGGTTTGTTTGGTGGTTCCTAAGATGTCATGAAAATGGCAGCAAAGCCTTTTGTTTCCTTTGGTCCAAGGAAGCAGGTACTCAGAAGGATGTTAGCAAGGCTTCCCTTATCAGGCAGCACTTGGAAGGCTTTGGTGGCACTCAGCAACAGAACTGTGATTTCCATGTTGATGCATTTGCTTTCTTTATCCAAAAAAGGAATAAAGACCACTTAAGAACATGTAAGGTTGGGATTCTATCCAGAAGCTAATAATAGAAAATAAAATAGTTTCCTTCAGTGTACACAGGAATGTGGCACTTACTGGACTATTCAGGATCATAAGGCATTGGTCAAAATGATGATGCTCCATGATTGAGTGGCAATACAGCTGAGCCAGTGGATGTTCACTTCTGAGGAGGAAAAAAATGCAGAAATCAAATCAGACAAACATATTGGTGACCCAGAAATAACTTCCCTTTTAACATCCTCTTTGTAGGAATACAGATTAAAAGATAATGCTGTTCCTTTGTCACAGCACTGACAGCTCTGGTCTTCTGCCTTCTCTACTTGTATAGACCAGCTGCATGCAAGGAGTGAGAATGTAATACAAGGTTTCATAAGGAGTGAAAGTTCCCATATAGAAAGCAAAGGTAACACAAAGAGTTCATTTACAAGCACAGTTTAGGAGACAGTTTTGTTTTCTGTAACATGTTCTTAAACACCTGTCTGGCATATTTAGTCAGCTCAGCTGCTGAGCTTGTAAGTAATAATGCAAACCTAATAGGAAACCCACTGATACCAATGGAAAAATTCCTGCTGACGTCAGTGCAATAAGGTGCTGGGGCCAAAATGTTCAAGTAATTTCTCAGTGTTAGTAACTGTGCTGGTGTTTCATCACCACTATTGTCATGACCAAACTACTACAACATTGTTGCCTACCCTTTGCCCAGGGTAAAATCCAAAAGGGAAACTGCTCAGAGGCCAACAGTGACATTGATTGTATTACTGGAGTGAAAAATAGCAGGAAACTAATTGCGTAGGTACAGACCTTAAAAATATCTTAGTGCAAAACTTGAAAGTATCTTAGTCTAGAAAACAGAATTAGCTGTTTGAGTAGCTTTAGTCAAAATACAGAAACTCCTCTCTTGAGGAATTCCGATTTCTCCCTGTTCCTTGTTGAATAGTACAGTTCTTGGGTTTTGCTGCTCTGTCTTAATTTTCAACCCCTGGTCCCACATTACTCATGTAATCTCTTCAACTGATTCTGGATTCTTTTGGAAGTCTATTTTGCTGATGATCCTGAACCTATTTACTCCAAATATATATATATATATATATATATATGCTGACCTACAAATGTTTAATCATGTCAGTAGCTCCTTTTTAGCATATAATTCCATGATATTTTCTGTATGGTTAAGGACTATTCACAAGACTTAGTGGCTGCAGGATTAGGTCCCTGTATGAGTGAGTGCACAGAGGCTCAAATAAAAGTACTAAGAGAAAACTCTGGGGATTTAAGAAGCATAAAAATGTAGAGAGAAAGATGGAAAGATAAACAAAAACCCAGAAAGGGAGATTAAAGGATGCAAACCCCTGAGGAATATGGGCTGGCTGCCAAGCGCCTCCTCTGAGACCACCACAAGAGGGGCGTAGAGCAAATGTACTTGTGTGTTTCTGTAAGGAAACAAGCCACAGGATGGTGCCAACACATGCTGGGTGAAATTCCCATTGAATTAAGTGGGATGCATATTGTGCCTCCCAGAATTCATCCTGACTGGAGAGAGAAATATGTGAGAAATCTCTTAGGTTATCTTCCCAAGTACTGCTTCAAACTAGAGCTTGCTTAGTACTCACTGACCCTGTGAGTACTGGGTATCCAGCTGGGGCTGGAAATTAATTCAGATCCAACTTTTGTAGTGGCATTTCTGTCAAACCCCCACTCCAGGACAAAAAGCACCGTGGCTTTCTGAGCACAGGGGTTGGGTTATACAGATTTCTGTGCTTCCTACTTTGCACCTATGGGATTGGAGCAAAAAGAAAACCAACCAAAACCAACAAAACCCTGCATAACTACCAAAAGGCCTTCAATCAGTTCCCTTTCTATAACTTCTACTGCCAGGACTATTTCAATTTTTGAAACCCTGCAGCTTAAGAAAAGAATCATACACTGAATATCCACCCTCCCTGCTTCAAAGGAAAGAACCAAAACCGATCTGTTCCTAGAAATACAAACTTTTTTATTTAGGTTTGAAAAAAGAAATCCAGGGAACTTTCTATTGAGAAAGGAATTAAGCTATAGCCATCTCAGCTTTACAACATGTGTAAATGCTGGATTTTGCAGTCTACGACACTTTCCCAGGACATTTTTGAGAGGAGATGACGCATCTCCAGATGTCTTCCAGGAAATTTATTTTTAAATAAATAAAGCAAAAAATAGCTAACTAGTTCCAATCACTGCAAGGCTACAGTTACTGCTGGAATCCTCTATTGCCAAGCTAGAAAAAGGTCACTTTTCTACTGTTGTGGAGTTTGTTTGGTTTTTTTCCTTTTCACATCAGTCAGTGTTACTCCAAACATAAATTTGAAATGCAGGAGTTCTGCTTCAGCTTATTTATTTTCTGCCTTTCAGTATTCTGTGCCTTAAACAATCTTTTCCTCCCCTACTATCTTACTATGAGCATAGTGAGAACAGCAGACCACTTCTTCACACAAAACCATTCTCCAGCTCTGCCAGAAAATACAAGCACACATTTTTGGGTATCTCTTGCCCACCTCTGGTCAGACTAGGACACACTGCCATATCACAGGAATCACATTAAGCCACACTTTAAATCAGCTGAAGACTCGTATGTTGTTATTTGAAGTGATACTTACTTCACCAGATTGGGCAGATTTGAAAGTGCTAATATATTTGAAAAAACCCAATATCTTTAGTTAATAATTAAAATCTTTAACTAAAAATTTTAGTTAAAAGGGAAAGGTATAGACTTGTTCAGATATTTAATTTTGATAACTTTAAACCAAAATATTTTGTTTTGTAAAAATATTTTTCCAATGTTTTAAATATATTTTGCCTTTTTGAATTGTAAAGGCCTTTCTGTAATTCCAGATTGAATCAAAGTTAAAGAGATAAACCACTATCAATGCAAAACAGCCATATATTTTTAATATTATTTTAACCATGTCACTTATTCTAAACAACTCATAATTCTGGAAAAACATGGCTAAACCAAGAGTAAAATCATCTGAGTTCAAAACAGTGGGGAGATACCTCTGTATCAGAGGGCTGCAGATCTCAGTGCTGTGTTAGTCTGGACGAGAAAGGAACAGCTGGGTTGAGCAGGGAGTGATCTGAAAAGCTGCACGTTTCCTACACACTACCCCTTGGAAGCTGCAGCCTTTTGCTGTCACTTTATGGGAAATGGGGGAGGGGACTTTGGGAATGGGAGCAGGAAAAGGTTGTCCCTGCACAGCAAAGGGCTCACTTAATCTGCTGTCTTAGTCAGTGACTGAGGCTGTGCATCTTTGGACTCATGAATGGATCTCCCTGTTCTTACACTTCCTGCTTTGTGAAAACCTGCTCCTTGGCACAGCCCTGCATCATCAAAACAGTTAGGCTGTACCTAATTTAGCTCTGTGCTTGGGTTTGTTCACTCCCTTGTTTTTATTTAGCTTCTCTCAGATGCACTTACCTTTGTATGTAAGAGTTGTTCACTCCCCTGTGATCCAGATCATGGCTCAGAGTTGCAATCAGCAAAGCCAGCGTCTCTAAGTCAGTCAGTTTGCTCTGTATGCAAAGAGTAATGCCAGAGGTGAGTTGCAGATTTATTTAATACAACGTGGTTTACATCTGCCTTCTGAATAATGAGACCAGTTTTTAGTGCAGTCAAAAGACAATTCAGTTTGGAAATGATTGATTTTATGTTTCTGCTAGGAAGATGCATCTCCCAAATGCATGCATTTCCCCTCAAACTAGAAAAAAAAAAATTGAGTTATGTTCAATGCTGTTCAGACTCCAGAATCTAGGACATGAGAATCAGCAGGGAGTGAATCCAGTGTAGTCAAGTATAAACAATTTATGGAAATTGCAGCAGAGACTGTCAGGATTCCAAAAATAGCAGGCAAACTATCAGTACCATCAGAGATTGCTCGATCTCAGACAGAGCAAAACTACCATGTTCATTCTAACAGGGAAGGAAGATGGGTGTCCTTGCCTTGGTCTCTTCCAGCACCTTTTGTCATTTTCATAAGTGAGATAGTCCGTAGAGGAAAGAAATGCCTCTTCCTCATTGGTATTGGGGTTTAGCCTACAAATGGGATTTATTTATGCTCTCAAAAGTGCTTACTTCTAAAGTAGTATAAACCAACTAGTAACAACTGTCTGTAATCAAAATCAATAAACAAATTTTTCAAAATGAACAGAAACATTGTTTTCTACAAGAACATAAAACCAAAACCTAAAAACATATTTTGGAAGAATCTAGAATCAGCATCTTACTTATTTAGAGGATCATCTAGCCCTAATCAGAATGATTAGGTTGCTTTTTAAAATTATTAGGTGTCTTTTTAAGTGAAAGGTTGAAAATGTGTTCAAAAGCATTGGAACAAACATTTAAATATTTATTTCTATGTTTTTGTTCTGTTGTTTATCTAAAGCTGTACTCAGCTCTGCATTTGAACTTAAAAAATTCCTGTTGAAAATTTTAAGAAAACATCCTGAAAATGGGTCAGCGTTTTCTTCTCCACTTTTTTGACTCACATGTATCATAAGCATTAACTTTAAAAAAGGACATAACCACATTTGTGCCTTATGTGAGATAATCCCATTGGGAACATCCCAATAATCACTTCCAGAAGGTTTAACTGAAATGAGGAACAAAAAAACCCCATGGCAGCAGTTTCACAAACCAAGCCCTCATAGCCAGAAGTGTTCAGCAGAAGATTCTACTGGTAATACTATGGAATGATGAACGTCTTACTGACATGACAACCAGAGCTGTGCAATCATCAGAGAATTTGTCTTAATAGAGGAACTGGAAATGTACCTGAATTTTCCCAGATTTCAGAGCAGCAAACATGCACTGTGCTGTGTTAAAGGCGTGTCTCCAATTGTGATAAGCAACGTTCTTCCGATAGTTTTTCTTCACACTTAAAATCCATCTGCAGAGAACCTTTAAGAAACAGCATCACATAGATGTGTTTTCATAAGAACAGATTTCTAATACATTCAAACTTTCTTAATCCCACTTGGAAACTCTCTAACTGAAAAAAAATCCATTTAACTCAATTTTATGTTCAAATATAAAATGCTTGTGACTGAATATAGATAAGAATAGGCTTATACACACTAGTACAGCTCCTAATTGAGTGTAAAATACTTGTGGGTTTGGGAGTTTATTGCTAATGGCTAAATATTAATGTCAGAAGCTCAGAAGCACTGCTGTTGATTCAGGAACTGAAGTATGTTGAGATACCTGGGAGAAAAAAATCCTTGTTTATAATGACATATTTGATAGAGAAAGTTTATTTAGTTATTGAATCCTCTCAAGAGCTGTTCTGAAAATGAATAGGCAGCTTTTCCCTCCTCTCAGCTTGTCAAAAACCCAAGCAGAATTGGACTTTGGAAAGCAAATAAGTATGATAGAAATATTACTGCATTGCAGGGTAGTTTCTTTTCTATGCAGGAGGAAAGCACGTCCTGGATGTTTTACTCAACAGTATTGGAAATTGGGGGTTATAATTTTATAAATACATATATACACCTCTTTCCTACCTTTTTGTTTTGTCAGGAAGTGACAGGTACGAAGGTCAGGTAATAATTGGATGTTGGGACATATTCCTTAAGGTTGTTGACCTTACAACAGAGGTGAAGCTAAGTTCTAAGATATTCAAGAGATCAGATTAAGTAATATAGCACTTTTGGCCCTTGAACACTACTAATCTAAATTGGGCTATAAACTGCTGATCTAGAAAATAAATAGGCGTTTCCTTTAACTAATGTGTTTGCCTATGAAGCTCTACATATTTATCTTGCATTTTTATATAAATTTTGATGGTTTTGTTGAAAAGGTTATGAGGCAAAAATAAGGTATTTAAAAATGAAGGTTTCTACAAATAGATGTTGTGCACACTGAGTGGAAGAGGCTGAAGAGATTTTCTATTTCACCTCTGATGTACTGGTAAAAACCTTCAGGGAAATTCCCACAGTCCAGCTAAGTTAGTAAAGACTGAAGCAGATGATATCTTCATAACCATTAAGTTCCCCCTAATCTCTGTCTATTCTTTTGTAAGGAAAGATAATTACCACCCCATACAGACATAGTGAGCAATGTTATTGTCCTTTTTATAAGAGTTTTTCACTTCCTGAGAAGTTGCTATTCCTCTCCCTCCTCAGTATTCTGTTTCTCAGTCCATTAATCATAGACTGTAAAATTATTAATCCTTCAGTAGAACCAAACTGAGGACAGACCCTGATTCTTCATATACCTTCCTAGTTTGCTAATTACTCTTAAATGCAGATGTTCAGTCCCATTTACTGTGGGATCATTTCACTATTCTGAATTCCTACTAGTTAAGCTGTCTCCTTCTGTGGGATAGTATTTGGCAGCAACTGTACCTCATGTTTCATTTGGAAATTTTGCACCAGGTTGAGGTCTGTGAACATGCGAATTGTGCACAGTGTTGTCTCAAAGTCTGACAGCTCAAAGTCACTGAAGTAGAAGTCAGTCAGGTTGAGAGTTTGTGCAGATGGCACTACAGCATCCTGGAGAAGAATGAGAGAACACAGCTTAGCACTAGGATAGAGAAAGCAGAACCAATAACTGCTTTTTCAAGAGTCTAGTTGAAAAAGAGACACTGAATTTTACTTTCATGTGATGCTGAAAATTGATGATTGCTTCTCATTTACTTCCCCATGCCTCTCTTGTTTTACATTACCTTACTACCTTAGTTTAACAAGCACTTTTCCATAGATCAAGAGAATAAGGATAGAATTACCTGGTCAGCCTGGTTATCTAAGTCACCCGAGGCAAACTGTAATAGAAGCATTGATGAAATTGGAAGAATGAGAAAATAAGGCAGTGGAGTTATATGTTTGTTTTTATGGCTGTGCAGAGAGCAAAATCTGTAACAGTTGGCACTTCTCTAAAAATGGTGAAGAAAGAGGTGTCAGGAAAACAGATCTGCTAACAGAATCCGTATTCAGCATGATGGGAGTCAGCACATGTCCATAGGCAAAGCTTTCTCAGGGCTAGAAACCTGAAAAATTAGAGTTCATCTGTGATCAATAATCTTTAAAACCCATGGTCAGTGGTTTTGGTGCAGTTTGCATACAACCACAAACCTTCAATGTGAAATTTGAAATTACGAGGTACACAATACGTTCCCCATCCTATATGTTTTTCACTCTGAGTTTTTAATGGTCAGTAATATCTCCATGTATTACATCCCCTTTCTAGTTATAAAATAGAGTATTTATATTGGTTGCCCTTCAAAATACTGGTGTTAAGGTTATGCTAACTTTTATATTAACTGGTACTAACAAAATAAATGCTAAATTTTATACTATAGAAAAAAATTTGGCATCATTTTCTGCAGTAGAATAAAAGGTGGGGTTCTCAGTGCTGCTACTTTAGAGCTGTTTCACCTCAATATGAGTGTGGTCCAAAGAAAATCAAGTCAATCTGAAATGTTGAAGGAAATAAACCTTTGTGTTTATCTTCTTCTTTGTAATTCTAGGGGAAAACATTTCTCCAGTGTGGGCAGCTGTGTCCCAGCAGGCTGAGGAACTGAAAAGGAAGCATTTGTCATAATCTACAATATTAGTACATGTAACATGCAAATCCATAGAATTATGGCTGCCAGCCTCTGTTCCATACTAGTTCACTGTCCTCTCCCTTGTGTGAAGGGAATCAGGAAGTTGTGGAAGATTATGAAAATGAGTATTGACACAGGGAAAAAATGCACCATTCTTACACATTTCTTGTGCCAGTAATTTTGTGTCCCTGCTTGGATTCATGTGGGATTTCAGCTGTGAGCATGTGAAAGACCTGCATGTTCAGTGGTAAATAATGCAACTGTTCAGCAAAGCTACTGACATAATTTTGAAAAACTGTAACTGCAGGCTGGGATTTCACAAGAAAGAAAATCTCCCACCTCACTTCATTCATAATTTATCTTTCCTTTCCTTGATCTCCTGCCTTTTACAGCCACAACAGTAAGTCTTATTTCAGCTGAAACATAGAACCCCCACACTCCATAGCAGTGTATAGTGTTGTTTACCCAGATTAGCTATTTCCTTTTTCACTTCCTGAAGCCACTAGAGCCTTCTGCCTCCTGTTTTACAGCATGAAAGTTCATCAGCTAATTTAATTTTAATTTATTGAACTATGGCTTCTGTAAATACATTTGCAGCAAAAAAAGAAGGCTATGGAAAATGTGGGACCACTGTGCAGCAACTATAAAGACTTCTTTTTATTTCATCTGCTTTGAATGATAAAACACAGGTTGCAGATGGTACTCAGGCTCAAAGGAGGTGATTGATATAGAACAATTCTTTAGAATAGAACAGTTCTGTAGTATTTGGAAATGATGATTAAAGTAAATAATTTGACTGCGGCCTATTCCACAAGGCCGATAATTAATAGAATAGAATAATCCCAGTTGGAAGAGCCCTACGACCATCTCCTAGTCCAACTGCCTGATTAGTATCTATTTTCAGATTTAGAAGCAAAAGGTATATCCAGAAAAAAATTGGAACTATTTTCGCTGTCTTTATACAACGATATTATATGCAAAACATAAAAATGAAAATAAAAATTTTATGAGTGCAAGTAAAAAGGCCTGTACTTGTGCTCTGGTATCACCTTAGAGAGAAGTGGCTGATACAGGCCAGGGCTGTGCTAGGAAGCTGTGGACAGTTAAACCATGCAGGTGGACACTGGCCCAGTTGTAGGTTTGCTGTGGTTCCGTTTCACTGAGCAGTAAGGGTGGAACCACAGAGATTTCATCACAAACCCTGAAGAGAAACCTTAGGAGAGGAGTTGTACTCTGCTCTTGTCATGGCTCTTTATTGATGAGCAGCAGCATGGTAGGATTGAGGTTCAAAAAAATCTGTGACACCATCCTAGAAATATCCTTAGTCTCACATCTTGTTGTATCACTTGGCCAGACCAGTCCCATGCTACCTAGCTCATGATCGCCTTGCCTGCCTTCCTCTCCATCCCTCATCTTTGTCTTTGTGCAGCAGGGGTGATGTTATTTCCCTGGAAGAGCTGCTGAAGGCTTGGAGAAGCTAAGCATATGCTGTGCTTTGAAATGCACTTGAAATCCTAGCTGTAGTTATTCCTTAGGCAGTGGCTCCTAAACACAGAATTAAACATGAGCAGAACAACACACAGAAAAGCAACCATAAAAAAAAAATTTAAAAATCATTGCATTAAAAATTCAATACCAAATTTATATCTAAGGCCATAAAGCTCCACCTATACTTGCAATGTTTAAAAGGTACCAAAGCTAAACAAAAAGATATACAGCATTCAGACTTAGCTGCAGAATGGAGGGTTCCCAACATTTTGCTTCTGGAATAAATCATTATGAGTTTGATACTGCCATTGTACCAGTCTCAAACTCCTGCGAAAAATCAGTCAGCATAGGCCTGGTTCTCACAGTGCTCTGGCCAGCTTTTATCTCTCACTCTAGACATTGTAATATTTCCCTTTCACGTGATTCAGCTCAGGAACAAGCGTCACTGTCATTTTTATTTCTGGAACATATGCTTCTGCCCCTTTAGGGATCACATCTGTGTACAGGACTGCTCTTGGTTGTTCTACTAAAGCAGTATTTCTAAAGTAATAGTAAAAAATTCAATTACCACTGTTACCTGCAGCTCCCTCGTTTCCTCCTCAGCAGCAGAAGCATGGTATGAGAGAACCTGTGGGAAGAAAAAAGCAGCCCTTAGTACAAACAAAAGAGCAGTGGGATAACAAGCTACTTTTCCTACAGCAGATTTTTCAGTGCTCCACTGCATTTGCTGATGAAATCTTCTGTCCATGCAGGGCCTGAGCCACTTTTAGGGGAGCTCTCTGAATGCATATGGGGTGATGTCTGCATTTTTTACAAATCTCCCACAGCACAGAATCTTCTCGAGATAATTAGGCCAAGAAAACATAAAAAGCTTCTATAAATGAGCAAAAACTCTGGTTTTCTCTTTAGAGAGTTTTCATGGCCCACTTTCAAAGACAAATAATACACGAAACAGCTCTTATTCTAGAGCCTGACATTATTGCCATAGTAATTCTTTCAAGAGTTTATTCAGACATGAAAAACTTTTACCATAACAAATTTGGCACAAAAGTCCGAAACACAATATATTCATTTTAAATTAAAAAATAAGCCCAGATTTTTAACTGTTTAACTGTGAACATATGACATGAAAATGTTACAGAGTTATTTTTTGGTAAAGCACCCATTTTACACACTAACCTATAATCTGGCTAGAACTTCCTATATTGTCTATAAAGTATTATAGCTGGAGATAGAATTTCTATTTTGCCATATAAGCAAGTGATTTTGACAATAGTTTTGCCAGCTTTTTATTTAACATGACCTAATACAAGTTTATTTGAGAACTGTAATGTTTCTTTTAGAGGCCACAGGGCATATAATCCCATTTTAGGAGCTCTGCAAAAATTCTGTTTACATAATGAATGTTAGGACATCCAAAGTCTACACATTTTTCACTTTCAGCTTCAAGTTATCACCCCTGAGTAATTCAGCTTCTCAGACTAAGCCCTCTTTAGCTGTGAAGCTTAACAGGAACCAGTTGAAAGGCTAGGACCAGATGATGTTCATCATGGTTTGATGGTGTTTGAGAAAATTACTGAGAACCTACAATAATGCTGCTGTTACTCCTCGCGCTGAAGGACTGAGCCAAAACCATCACAAAAACCCTCAGACAAGAAGAGGAAGCCCCTTAATCTGCCAAACCATTTCCCTCTTCCTACGCAACAGAACACACCCACCGTGCTGCCAGTGTGCAGCCTCGTGGTGAGGAAGAGATTACTCCAGCTCCCCACTAAATCCCAGGAGTGAAGTTAAGACACAATACCAAATTAAAGAGTCTGCTGGCAGAGTCAGAAACAAGCAGAAAACTCCTGAGCAGCTCATCAGCCCAAGTGCTGCTCTCCTGAGAGAGAATCTCTGTGCAGCGTCCCTGTGAGTAGCTGCACTTATGTGCAGAACAGAGAGGGTCTGGGGAACATTAGGATCCATTTGGGGCTAATTAAGGACCACCTAAATTTGGGCTCACCTCTAATGTCACCATCTGTTTGGCCATGGCTCTTTCTACAGCCTCGTACATCTGTGTGTTCTGGATCCCCAGGCCACAAAAGATTACGAATGCTTCCAGGAACTCCTCATCGTTTCTGTTGAAAGCCTTGATTTTTCCTGAGTTTTCTTCCATCTTATTCACAAGCTGGCAAACCCCTATGTCAGGACACAGAAATGAAAGGAAGTAATACAGAGAACATATCACCATCAGGAATTAAGTTTGGAACAGATTAGGCCACATTATAAACCAGCAACATACATAAGTGACACATAGGAATGCTGTAGGATTGTCCTTTTTTTTTTTCAAAGGGTAATTTCAATGTGTTATAAAATAAATGTTAAAATATTATATATACGTAGTAAATTCAAAAGTATTTATTAGGATTTGTAAACCAAAAATGTAGGGCTTTAGAACTTGATTTTCCAGTGAAATTCTAGGGTCGTTTTCATCTTAACTTTTATTATTAATAGTATTCTAGATTGATTTAATCCCTAAAGACAATTTGTCCTTTGGAGTCTAATTAAATTTTTGCAACCATGCCAAAAGAACATTTATGAAAGTCAGAAGAGTGGTACACAGAGTTTTTTACTTTCTTATTTGAGCCAGCGCTAGGATTTTTTTCAAGTAAATGAACTAAACAGGGAATACCCAAGTTGAGGTTCAAAGCTGAAGTACACTTGCCCATTTTTTGAGGATGTGGTTGAATTACAGCCCCTTCCAAACACTACTGAACTCCTTGAGAAGCATCTGACTGAATTCAGCTTTTTAGGTTCAACCTTGCTGATATTTACATTTGTTAATTTTCTGTTAAGAATTTCTGGGCTTTTCTGTGCATGTGTCATTGAAGAAGTCTGACAGGTAACTTTACACCTTGCTGCAGTTTAAATCCCTGACACCACTGTGAGCAGGGGGAAATTCAGAAACACATCTCCTCTCAGTTTTACCTGCTAAGAAACCAGAATATTAATTAAAGCAGCTGAATTATAGGAATATGTCGTCTTTGGCCAAAGCTGCTTTAGGGGTGAGTACTGTCTTAAGGGAGTCCAAATGTTCTCTCACTCCCATGAGCATAAAAGCTGCATTTTCCTGGCCAAGTGCCAAGTTGCCCAGCTGCAAATTACAAGTTCTGAAAAAAAATCACCACATCATCCCTATTACAGTAGATAATAAAACTGAGGAAAAGAATTCAGCACACACGTGCAAACCGTGGTTTTCCAAGTTTTAGTGTCTCATGACAATACAACATTGTCCTGTTTCCAAATTATATTCTGTTTGGGGAATTTAGTATCATTGTATAGTTTTTTATATATATATATATATAAAATCCATTGTATTGGAACTTTAGTAACCACTAGAGACCAAGACCATTATAGGCAGAGGTGTTAAGTGTAATGGCAGGGATTGGGATATCTGAATATGGCAAACAGTATTCTAAACCTCTATGGAATAAGAGGGAAAGGAATGGACCATTGAATCACAGTAAAAAAAAATATAATCCCATCAAAAAAAGATTAATTCAAATAAGGAACAAGATTAACATTCTCTGGGAAAAGAGACACTGACTTACAAAACTCCAGGAAAATCCCATGAAACTGACTTTCAGATTTCTGTTTAATAGAGTTTATGACATAATTATTTCCATAACAACTGTGATGTAATGAACACAAGATTAAGATCCAGCAGTGAATATGCCACAAAAGGAAATGAATTTGTAAAAGACACAATATTTGCACATAAATGTCTTTGAAAAAAAAAATAGAGAACTGCAGTAAATATAGTGTGTATTACTTAAGACTCTTTATTCTCTTTCAAAAACTTCCCCATAGCACTAAGAGGTCCATTGATTACAAATGAAGGAACTCCAAAGTCTTTCATTGGGACAGAGTTATAAAATCACAGCAGGATTCTGTCAAGCTTTTACCACATACCTGAGAAACGCACAAGTCAGGGGAATCAAGTTCTTTTCATCTTTCTTGCTAGCAAGATGTGCTTGGGTTTAATGTGGACAGTTTTTCCCACGCCCATCCCACTTCCCAAATTCTGGTTTGGGGTATCCTAATCTTAAATATAATTTAAAAAAGAAATCAGACTTATAATAATAGTCCTACATGCTATGTAGTATTGTAAAGGAACTTCCGGTTACTGTCCCAAAGACAACTTCTTCACCTTTCCCTGTTAAATAACTGAACACGAAGCAGCTGTGAAACCATAAAATATTTCAAAGAACATTTCCCAATGAGAATGACTGAGATTTGAAAAACCCACCTAAACGGGTGGCCTGATTGAAACTTGCAGTTTGAACTTCAAGAGGAAAAAAAAAAAAAAAGCAGATGCAACTGCTCACAGCATGGTGAAATTTCTCTAATTATGCTCCACAGTTCAGTCTTCATCTTGGTCTTCTAGGGTTTGTTGGAATATTTAAAGAAAGTAATAAAAGAACTCGTGAAAGAAGCTAATGGCCAAAGAAATTTCAGAGAACTCTCTCTTTCAGAGAACTAAGTTTCAGAGAACTTAGATAAAAGACAAGGCTTCCCTTTTCACCTCAGATGTTAAAAAACTAAATCTGTCTTCACAAAAAAGGGACATCATATTGACTCTGTAAATTGGGCAATGCAGTTTTGCCATCATTCTCAAAAAAAAATTTAAGACCGTTAAAAAGGCATTCTTGGAACTCTTAAATATTTACATGCTAAATTTTTTAAAGCTGATGAAATTTCATCCATGCTCCTACCTAAGACTCAGTATTTATTGTTTGCTTGTGGGACTTGCTGATGCCAGGAACAAAGGCTTACACTCATTCTCTACTCTGGCAGTTTATTAGGTACAGAACTTACATTCAAGTTTGCAGTAGACTTATTAGTTGAGAACATGATAATTAAGGGTCTTCTTTCCTGGCTTGAGATTGCATGTTGCTGTGATTTTACTGTGGAGCACCTAAATTTATTTATGAAATGTACAACATTATTTTTGTAAAGATACCTACCTATCACTTTATTCTTTTTCCCATTTTTTATTGGTGTACACAGCAAACTCTTTATGCTCCGGCTTACATTTTCTGCATTGTCGTTCTGTTAAACAGAAAAATACAGTTACAGTTTTAAAGGCTGTTTCTCAGGTGGCTGAATTGAAAAAGCTGTAGAGCTGAGCTCCACAACTTCTCTTAGCTTACATCTTCCTTTAAAAAGCAACCATGTAATCAAGGAGTTTGCACACAAACAATAGGCAGGAAAACTAGTACAGCCAGGTTAGCTTTCTGCACTCTTCCCAGGAATTTGCAGCATGTCCCGTGCTCCAACAGAAGGAGATGAATTTATTTGGGAGTGGAAGGTTAGAACAAAGAGATAATGCCTCCTTTTCAAACACCTGGGGAGAAAAGGCCACAGCTCTGCTCTGACTGCTCCAGGAATAATGCAGCAGTTGTTGACAAGGACATTTGGTCTGATCTCTAATTGTGTGCGACACTAAAAGAAATGGACACATTCTAATATTTCTGATCAAAAGGTTATTTTTTTTTTTATATTGCTGCTTTGTGCACTGGTGCTGTGCAAGAACTGTAGAGAGTATCTTGGCAGGATTTCCATGAGGTAAATGTGCTGTTGAATGTCCTCCAAAGAAAGAGGCAAGCCAAGGTTTCTAGGGCACTGGCAACACCTGGGATTTTCCTCATGTCAGGGTACATCAGCTTTCAAAACATCCTACAGTCCTGCCCTGCTCCTGCAGTAGTGCAAGTGCAATCTCTGTGTTGCTGAATAACATTATCCAGATTCCTTCTAAAAGCATTTTTGCTTTCTTTTTATGTGTTTCTTTTACATACATAAGGTGAATTGCAGGAAAAAAAACAAAACCAAAAAACTAACCCTACTGAACAGCCTGTTTCCAACGAACAGTTGTTTGGATGATTCTCAAGACATTAATTTCATTTTTAAACATCTTGAAAATCATCACCTTTTTTTATTAATCTGGACAGTATATCCATTGGATTCTGTCTGTACTTCCAGTCCTGCAGTCAGGATAGGATTAGTCTGAGAACTTAATTCCTGTGTTGCTCAATCCTGTCACAGAAACCCACTCCAGAATACCCAAGAAACCTTGCGCAGGAAAAGAAAGGGAAACGACCCAGCTCCCCACCATAAGCCTGCCCCTTCTTTCAACTTACTGAAACAATCACACTAAAATTGTCTTTTCTGAGCATTTTGTTGTGTATCTCAGGAAAAATTTTGGTAAAAAGCTGACCATAGTAGTTCCTCTCTCCCTCTCATTACCCTTTTGCCAACAGGCTTAAACATAATAGTAAGAGCAGACATCTTTCTAATTTCTGCATTGAAAATGTGGGAAAACACATAATTAAAAGTTTGCTTTTTGTTGATGATGACTATGAAGGAAACCTGACTGGAACCTGAGCCTTGCCAAATAACCTTTCCTCCTCACTCTCCAGTATCCCTGTGCTCAGTCATTCACCACATCACCAACTCACAACTTGATGAAGTGTTAGGCTAAAGCTCACAAAGAAAAGTGAAGCTGATCCATCTCCACTGCAGCAAAGAACTTGCATCTGTAACATTAATCTTTGCCAGAACAAGAAGGGAAAGGAAAGGATAAATGGAAAAGGAAGGAATTTGTGAGAGTCTCCCTGTGTGTTTCCACCATTTTAATTGGGGCCACCTTGACAGAATAATGGGAAAACAAAAAAAGGTTTAAAAGTTCAACAGAAAAATATTTTCTATTTCTGAATTTCAAACCTAAGCTTATTTTACTTACTGTCCATGGAAATCTTCTGTCTTTGCAGACATCTGGGATGTTGAGTGGCTCCATGGTATTCTTGACATACTGAGCATACATGTAATTAATTTTGTTGGTGTCATGGTCCCTGAAGGATACAACATTATCATCATGTGGTTTGCATAAAAGTGAGTCATTCCATTATGCCAGGCAGGTAATAGGGATATCATTCCCACATGAGAGAAGGATATATAGATACAAACAATAGATATATAATGGAGTCGAGTTCAAATCCTGTATCCTAATCCAGCTGTCATCACAAAACTGCAGCACGGATTGCTGCATGCTTTCCACCATTTCTTTAATGTTCAACAGCATTAACACTGAACACTAAACCAAAGAAATAAACAGGCCCCTACAGTTTACACAGCTGAAGGATAAAGAATGAACAGCTGGGTTTATATAGAAATAAACAGACTTGTTTGAAAACATTTGAAACTGCATTCACAAATCTGGGATTCCTGAAAAACCTATACTGGGTGAAATTCACAAATTAGTTCAAGAGAGTATGGCAGGTACCACTTATGAATTTTCTACTTCTAAGTTCATTTCAAATTTGTCCTAACAGTAAAGGGACAATCAGTCAAACAGAGGTTCTGTTACTGAAATAGAACTGTCTATTCCAAATCAGGACATAAAGTATCTTTACAGAATCAATCATTTCCACTTCTTTAGCCACAATTTGTTTAAGATATTTTAGTTTTCTTAGACCCTTTGCCTATAAGAGGACATGTGTCCCACTTATAAACCTATTCCCATGAAGCTCCTGTAGTTTCCCCCCTATGTTTGACTTGACTTTCATTATCCTCCTGGTGTAAGGATGCACCAGGGCTGGAGGAGAGGAATTTTTCTTTTATTATTTCACACATACAAGGCAATGCCCCTCAATTCTGAGCAATAGTCTGATTTGGGGCTTGATTCAGTGTCCTTGCTTGCATAACAAGCCTGAAATTTTATATTATGTAAAGTAATACTTCCTATCTAATCCATGTCATTATATTTCTGCTCTTGCCTGAAATTGTGCCCTTCAAGCGCAGGAGTTATAACTGCAATGGTTGACTCACAGTGCAGTCCTTGGCTTATAATGGTCCTATCTCGTGGACAAGAGTCTGATACACAACTAAGCTTCCAAGATTTCTCTTCCCTATCAGGTATGAGAAGTAAGTTCCTGGTGGCCCATGCGAGCAGTAAATAACATTTTGAGTCTATTAACTAGTCATCATAAAAGGGATAATGAGGAGGAAGAGTCCATTCTTATAAAGTAGAAGAGAACTAAAGAAGAATTTTCTTTTTCACCTGTGATCTTACCAGCTGTTTTACCTCTGTGCTTTCTGGTTGAACACTGTCTAAAACTGTAACAGAGCTCAACAGCTTTTAGTTGCTCAAGTCACACACTCTGGACATCATTTTTTAATAGATGGAATTAAACTTAATATAATAAATATTTACTGCAAAACAACATCAAAGGGGCTCAGAAAATCTGTTTCCTCCCTGCACAAAATATCTGTAGTAGAGCATTTTATATACAACTGTGTCTCTTTCTGTATTGAAACAACTGGTTTTGATGACAGTCATCTTCAGACTTCAATACAGAGGTTCAGGCTAACTTTGGGAACTATTTTATCTGGGTATTTTAACTCAGCTCTTTATCTTTCTTTTCCTCCCAGCTGAAATCCTTAGTGGTTTCCCAAAGATGAGTGAGAGTTAGAGCTTTAGGACTCTAGTCTTGATTTAGTCAGACATGTTCTTTGAGTCAGCTTCCTTATCTATGAGATGAGGATAACTATTAAAATAATTGACTAAAAGCATTATCTACTAGTTTGCATATGTCTTCTCTATGGCATAGTCATCCACATAGATCTCTTTGAAATCAGTTTTAGAGCAGTTCCTCTGTACATTTCCATAGCTTAGCCTTGAAATACAGATATGTTCTTAGACTGGCAAAGTAAGGAGAACAAGCCCTACTCCTGCTCTGCTCTGGGACCTTTTTAAGGCAAAAGAGTTGGTCTATGCCTGCTTCAAGGGAAAATCTGCTCTATAAAAATAGCAGTAATACATTGGATCCAGTAGAAATAAGACTGTTATTATGAAAAGAACATTAAAAGTATAGTTTCTTCAGTGTTCTCCTAGGATGAAAAAAAGTTAGAATTAATTGGTTTACCTCTTCAGATTTTCAGCTGAATCCTCCAATTCCTCAGATTCCATGTGAAAGACACTAGAAAATGTATCCTGGAATATTAAGAGGATGCTTGAATACACAAGTGTATAAGGTTGTCAATATTTAGAACAGTATTACTCATTAAAACCTTGTCACAATTGTCTTTAGTACATAATAGGTCTTGATATGTGTAAAATTATTTAGTTTCATTCCACATCTGTCATTAAGCATACTGGATCCTACCATAAAAGTATCTTTTAGTACAACTTTAAATACCACTCAAGTGTCCTGAATCTCTACTCATAACCCAGAGAAGAAACACTGGTATTTACAAGCCGTGCCAGATTTATATGTCAGCACAGAAATTCTTTAATTACACAAAGGCCAAAACATCTCAGGTCAACACCCCACCTGAGCAGATGCCACAAAAGAAAAAGACAGAGAAGGAAAAGACCATGTGAAAAAAGAGGAAGGGAAGGAAAAGAACATATGAGAATGGAGGGAAGCCCTCCCCACTCCCAGGGAATAAACACTTCTGCCTTCAGACAGAACAAACATACTCACTGGACAATCTTCATCCACTATGAAGATGGTACACCTCTGCACTTGCATGAAGGATATTATAGTGGCTGCTATCTTCTTCAGGATCACTTCCAAGGACTGCTGCTCTTCAAAAATCAGGCTGGCAAGGTCAAGAAGCACCTGAAGAAAAGATCATTTGTGAGGGTGTGACTAATTGTGATTTATGCAATAATTATTGTTACTGATGTCTTTGAGTCTTCTCCTCTCCCCTGAATCAGGGAAGCCAATGTTTATGACTGTGACCAGAAATAAGTTTTGGCTCTCTCAAATTGCAAGTTAAGTCAGTATTAGCCAGTTTGACACTTTTTATGGAGGAATTAAATGGCGCAATAAGCCATCTGATGTTTTCAGTTAGAGAAGCAGAATAGATTTAGGCATTAATAGGTCAAATGAAACCTAGACAACACATTTACTTGTCCTTAGGAAACTTGCTTTCCTATGGCTCATGTGTGCATTCTCAAATCAGTGATATTTATATTTTCAAGACTTCTGAACACAATTATTCTTGGTTGTAATTCTGAAAGATCCTAATTAACTCATTTAGTGAAAACATCATTTAAACATAGTCTGCTGTATTTCAAAGCTGCTGTTGAAGGACTTAGCTGCTCAGATAAGCTCTTTTTTTTTTTTCCCCCTCACAAGAAACATGAAGGTAATTTTAAAAACTATCCAAATTTGTACCAATTTACAAACAATCAGTTGGAAACTGATCTACCAGGAAGATTTTAAAAGAACTGTTGTCCAGTCTTTTCTCAAACATTACCACATCATACAGGGCAGGCATATTCACCCATAAAAGCCATGGCATTAATACCCATCAGTTACCAACTTGCCAGCGAAGTAGAACTATAGCAATCTGAATGAAATTCAGTTTTCCATTTGATCATTACTGAAACTATGGTTAGTGAGTGTTATAGCCTGACGGAACAGCCTGTATGGCCTCTGCAATTCCACAGGGATATTCCTGCCTGTAACTTCTGGAGTCTGACACCTCTGATTGTTTAATACATATGATGAACCACACAGTAACTACAGGCAATATCAAGTGTATTAACATGAAATGAATTTCCTGACATATGGCTCTACCTGCTTCCCCCTAGACAGGTCATTTCTCACAGCCCAGGCTGGAATGTGCCCAGCCTCTTCCTGGTGCAGCTCCTAAGAGCTTTATCAGAGACAACATTCATTCAGTCACAGGGATTAAAAGCAGCCAAAGAGTAACTATCACATCACGAGGAGGAAGAGAAGGCACTGATTACCTGCAAACCCTCCTAATTTCAGTATCCCTGGGACAAACCTGTTGGCCGTACCTGATTGCGCCTGTTCTCGAGCAGAGACGTCTCGTACAACTGAGCATTGTGAAGAACAATTCCACAAAATGCCAAATACGCTGCAAAATCCTGGAGACAAATGAAGATCAACATCTCACAGAGATCATGTCCCACAGCATCCAAACTCTATTCAAAAATAAGCTACTGCAATGTTTTATTTTCACTCTGAAGTATTAATTGATATTTTTGTTATTTTTGGCAACCTTATGTTCAGGATATGCAGGTTTTTTCAGCTACTCATAATTTTTTATTTCCTCAAGAATCCTTTCTCCTTTTATTAAGCTAATTATTAAGCTAAGATCATTATCTTGGTACAAGTAGGGTTCATCAGAAAAGCAGCTTCAAGGAAAAAATAATTGTGCAGCAATGCACATTTTAGCTAGAAAACTGACCACAGACAACCAACCTCTCTGAGGGAGTTACATCTCTTGGGAAGTGAAAATAAAAATTTGCTAACATAGCAAACCCACACTTTTTTCATCATTCAGGATGGGAATAATTCTGATACCCTATAAATACTCAGTGTGCATTTTGTTTTAAAGGGGAAGGTTTTAAAGAGAAAAGGTGAACTCTGATGCTTTGATTGCTGATTGTTAAGTCAACTTCTTTGGCCTGAGCACAGGTATTTGGTATTTGCCCACCCATCTGAACGTGAGGTCTGGAGATTTTTGGAAAGCAACTGCACTGGAAGAATGAGGAATCCATTCTGTCTGCTCTCCTGATTCTCTCATATATTGCTCATAATTTACCTGAAGGTTTTTCTTTTCCTGCAAATGCTATATTGAGAAGTGACATGGTATTTAAAAGAGAATCATTCCACAAATTTTCATGTTCAAATTGTGTTTGTTGGGCTTGCCAAGAGAGCTAGAACCAAATAATTAAAAATTATGTCCATTGAAATTTATGAACGTGTTTTACAAAGCATTCCAGTTGAGCAAGCCTGTGTTTCAGAGATATAACATGGTGATCCAGAAATTAAATTATTTCACATCGCATTTCTCATGGCCTCATAGAGAAAGAAATATTTGCAGAATTGCCAGGAATGTTTACTTTGTCAGAGATTTTTAATAACTTAAAAATTTCTGTGCAGCAAGAAAATTAAAAACATATCCATCCCCCTTCCCCTATGAAAATGGAAGAGACAACCATACCTTTTCATCTTGTTCAGTGAAAGTGCCACCAATTCCAGATTTCTTGTTGATTGCTTGAGCCACACCAACAACCTAGTGTATTCAAAACAGAGAAATTAGCTATTTTTTAGCTAGTGACTGGATTCCATTTCTAGGTGTATTTATATAAAATAATAACTGATCATTACAGGTATTCTCTTGGTTAACCAGTAAATCAAATTGTTAGGGTAATAAATGTTTCTCTCTCATGCAGAAACATTTCCTAGATTACAGGATTCAAAGAATTTAGCCTTCCCCTAATATAATTCTTTGTTTCCATTCCTTTTCAGACAACATATTATTCATCTGACAAAGTATAATGTAAAGCTTTTAGATGTTTTCAGATTTTTTAGCATGATTACAACAACTGACAGAAAAAAGCTGCAAAGGACTTCTTTTGTTTGAAGTTCAATTAGTGTAAAACCAATGCAAAATGCTAATGATGGGTTTTTTTCCCCTCTTGCTTTCTAGGATAAACACCATCAGAGGAAAACTGTGTGGTGAGCATGTTTAAAAAGTTGCATTTAACCATTAATGGTAAAGTTATAACTGCTAAACTGATGGATGATACTTGGGGGAGGGTTTTGTAATAGAAAAGAAGACAATTTACTGTCTCAGCCCAGCATTCCCAAAATACTGATGCTGTAAGTAAGGCCATTGTTCTTTAATATGCATCGCTGCCAACCGGGGGCTCAAAAATGTCAGTCTGAAATAAAGCTCAACTGTCAGCTCCATTCCATACAGCCCCATTTTTCCCACAGTCAACCTCTTACTTACTTCAGTGAAGAATATTTCTCATCCAGTGAGCTTCCTTTCTGTAATAACAATGTACCACTAGCCTGTGTACTTCTCTAGCAGACTTTGAATGAAGGCAAATCCCTTAACCAGCTATTATGCTTTTATGTTAACCTACAGTGCAGAGGTTAATTCTTAGACCTCTTCTCATGCCACTGTCTTCCCTGGGTGCTGATTTCTATTTTTTTTCCAGTTTTGATCCAGCATGAGTTAATACAACTTTAACGAGGCCAGAGGCTTTTCACCCAAAAGGTGAGTACTTTGATGTTGGTTGTTTAAATACATCCCCTCCATGAAAGGAAAATCTGCAGTGCTTAAAAAAAGCAATAAGAAAACAGTAAAAGGGTGATATTAATACAGAAAAAAATGCAGGCATATGTACATACAGAAAAAAAGAAGACTATTTAGGCTCCTTTCATCAGCACTCCAGGTTTCAGATAGATTAACAAAGGCAGGTGTTCCAAGAGCAATGGTCAGTTTTACCACTTTGCTGAGATCTTTCAATAAATGGTTTTAACTGAAGAGGACAGGAGTAATGAGGAGAATAAACCTGCTAAAAGTTGATGTTGACTCGATTAGGATAATTTTGTGCATATGCAAACCATTCTCTTTTTAGCTGCTGTTTCAGTGGCATTTTAAATTTCCAGGCAACTTTATATTGTGCCCATTTCCTTTTCATACAAAATTAACAGTTTTAAAAATTAAACTGGTCCAAATTCTGGCTTCATTTATATCAGCAAAAATTTCAGTGCACTTCTCAGAATTCCATAGAATATGATGCAGAGACAGTAATGAGAAAAACTTCAGACAGGCATTTTTTAGCCATTGGAGTCTTGCCTGCCACCAGGTAATTAGGAGAAGATGTAGGAAACTGGAGAGGATCTGCTCCTGTTACTAAAGTAATTATGTAATTAGGATAAAAATCAATCATGTGGTAGCATTTGGGGCCATGGAGAACATATGCCTGCATTTTAGAGAATACTAAGCACAGCATGAAACCTCAATCCTCATTTTCAAAACTTATTCTAAACAAATCAAAAATAACAATACACCCAATCTGTGATCTCCAGCTGTGAGTTATGTTTGCACCAGCAGAAAAACTGAATCAAAGGTGACCAAGTGCTCTGGGCTCAGCTACACAGAGAACTAGAAAAGCTTAAGATATTACTCTGGACTGAAGAAAACCACGGTTAAGGGAAAGACAGAAGTAATTAGGATCTGTCTTCAAACTTGTGAGTTTATGGCCTAATCACTGAAGTAAGCAGTGTACTGTGGAGTGCTACAAGCTCCTTTTCCTGAGCTTTCCCTCCAATTTGGACTAGGCATGGGGTTAGAGAACACAGTATATCTAGAAGAGTCTAGATATAGTCTGCAGTTCCAAACAAGAGCCTTCTTCCAGGTTTACTCTATTGAAAGAGCCTAAGGGGTGAACAGAAGGAAATTCCCCTTGGACCAGAAACCAAGTACTTGCCAATTTTCCATTCAGATCACATAATACAGACATAGACCATGAAGACAAAAAGCAATTTTGTTGATAGAATTGTTCCCTTACTCTTAGTCCCAAAGAAGACCAAACCTTCCATCAATGGTTGATTCAACACCCACACGTGTTTTACCACATCTTAACACAGCTTTCCTGATTGCATTCTTGCTGCTAATGCAGGTGATCTTCCAGTGCTCTACTAGTTTACTAATCTTTCTTTTCTAGCCGTGCTACTTTTTCAATTTAATAAATCCCAATCTACATTACAAGGAGAGATTCCTTCTAATTATCAGAACTTCAATTTTACTGTTTTCTTCCAGTAGCTGAGTCCTGCCTCTAAAAGGAGCAGGCTACCTTGAGTACACAGTAGGTGACAACTGATAACTTTAATGCTGATGACTGTGCTCCAGATTTTATATGGATGGTTTCTTGCTGCAATTTTTTTGCACATTAAAATTACAGACCTAACTCTGTGAAAGCTGTTCCAGCTCTACTGGCAGCTGGTACCTTTATCAGTAGGTTCTTACTTAAGCTGACTTCTGATGTAATTAATTTTGCTTCTTAAGGAGATATATTTTTTATTTACTTTGCTGGCACCTGAAGGAAAATTACATTAAAGCCAAAGAATGGTAACAGAAAATGGGAAACCTGACATTTTTGAGAAGAGAATATACCCACTTGAGAAGATAAAGTGGTGTTGCCCTTATGTTGCTCTCCTGGTCTTATAGAGGTTGGAATCAAGCTTATAAAATTATCCTGCAGTGACAGAACTGAATTTACAGACTTTCATTTTTTTATCAACAAAAACTTCACATCCCTTTCTATCATTCATGCCAGCAGTAGCCTCCACGCTTTGCAGCAGTCTAGCTACTATAATGGGTGTCTCAGTACAAGCTGAAAATCTATCCAAGAAGCAAATTACTGATCTCCATAATCCTGCAGCAAGACTGCTGCAGCTGGGACTGAGTTTGTTTAAAGTCAGCTTGGCTAGACCTGCTCTATCCAGCAATGATTGAGATGTGTGTTATCTGAAGGGTTCACTGGAGGAGAAAATAACTTAGCTGGCTGAAGGTGACATGCCCAGTCCCACTTTACAATCAAATTCAGTAGGGGATTTTCAAAGGCTGTTTAAAGTAGTAGCACTCCTGATTTGTTGGGAAGAGCTGTGACAGGAGATAGGGTCCAGTAAACAACAAACTGAACAGCTGAGTGAGCATTGCCAGAAAAAACCCCTAACATTTTCCTAGCCAATTACTAGGAAATTCAATCTTACATGCTCACAGCCTGGGAGAGACATCTCAGTTAATTCAGCTAAAAGCTCCCTATGAAAAAATCCTACAGATTTTAGTAGAAATTAAACCGAGATTGACTTTTATGAAAATTACTATACCCAGGTCAAAGAAAAAAAAAAAAAAGCAGCAATAATAGAAAATTATGTCACTCCTGGAGATGTATGGTAGCTGTGGTAGCTCTGTACTTCAGAGACCATCCATTCTCTAGGTATTCCAAACCTGCTGGAGAGCTGTACTGAGTCTTCCATCAGCTCTGGAGAGCTCCACAAGTTGGTTTAAGCTGAGGAATGGAGTAAGGATGTCTATTCCCTATCCAGTCCTGTCAAAATGACTGTTTGTTTACAACTGTCTACAAAACCATATCAAAGGTAAAGTCCTTTCACTGCACTGCAATGTGTCTCATTGTTACTTATTCCTGGGTCCTTTCCGTGAGCTCTTCTGTGAATCAAATTATTTTCATTTATGGAATTTCTTACTAGCTGTTATTTTTAAATGAGACTTTGGTTTCTCACATGCCTCGTGGAAATATAGGCAAATGTGAAAAACATCTACTGGAAAAATCTCCGTGCTTCAGCAGGCCCAGAGGATTTAGTAATCAGCATGAGATTTTCCGCCTCTCAATTACTGACTCTTTTGTTTTAAAAAAAACAACACTAATACTAAACAAACAAACAGAAAGCTCCAGTTGCTCTTCTTTCTCAGTGTTTATTTTTGGATGTCTTCCAGAATCATCTTTTGACTGTGATTGCTGACATTCTGGGCTAAGGCAGAATTCACAAGCCTTAATATTTCTAGAGGCTTTGGGGATTTTAAAATTTTATCTATTTATTATTTTAACAGGGAGGAGCCAGTATTCTGGTTTTGTTGTTTGGGGGATTTTTAAACAGAAAAAGCAGCAGAATGCAAATGGAAAATTAAGAACTGATTCACTGACTCCAGCATCTCTCCAAAAACATGTCAGTCATTTGCTACAGCAAGAATGAGAAAAACCTTCTGGTAGACACTGTAAAACTCTGAAAAAAATTAGCAACTGCCATCCTTCCCTGTAAGAAATCTTAGAGTTTAACACCTTCAAATTATTGTCCATGAATGTAACACTCATCAAACTTAAAGTTGGCTGAACTTGTCAAAATAAACAAGTTCCTGCCTCATTTCCGCTTGCTGATGCGCTCAGGAGGAGGAGGAAGCTGGCCGAAGACACGGCCCATTGCAGGTTTATTCAGCCCTTAAGTCATGGTGGACTGGACAAACTGCAGCTCTTATTCTTTCCCCACCCACCATCAGCAGCTGGTGAGAACTGAGCACTTCCACACTCCCCAGCAAGCAGGGCTTTGTAGCTCATTTCTGTGCCCAGTTCCATGGAGCATACCATCTTTTTCCATTTGACAAAAAAGAAAATGGCACGCCTTGGGTGAAATTGGAAGCCTTGCATCAGCCTGGCATGGACCACCAATCCCTGACAGTTCTTCACGTGGCATCTGCTTTGCTCATCCGCTGGCCCAGGGCCAGCAGTGGCTGCTGCCAGGTAGAAAGGGGGAGATTGCTAAGCAGGAGCAGGAATAGGAAAGGATCAAGTGCTGTCCTTGGAAAAATGGAACAAAATAATTTATACTGAAATTTGCAGTATGTGAAGAAAGAAAATACTGGCTGATCATCTGGGTTGGCTAGAATAAGTTTCAATAAACAAGTTAATGCAGGAGTTTAATCAGTTCATTTAATTTGAAAAAAAAAAAAAAGTCTAATGCAGTAGAAGTCAAGGTAAAATGCTACAAGGAAGTGAAGATAGAAGAGCAGAAAAGAGAAGGCATGATGTCTTCAATCTTGGCAACATTTCTTTTTGGGAGCTTGAGCTTTCTGGAAGCAAACTATAAATGCTATGAAAAATAAATGAATCCCAGGAGAGCAAAGTCTCCATTTCTAAGCTCTGAGACACTGTGTGGAAAGCCTTACATTTTATGAGTATTCTAGAACTGGTGATGTGGCTGAAGGCCACTACAGTGAGGATCAAAGAAAATCCAACCATACTTTCCTTACTCCCCAAGTCCAAGAGTGCATCTCATCTTTTCCCTGTTTGTTGGCTTCCATGGGCTTTACTGAATTCACTCTTCAAATACTCAGGGCAAGAGTGTGTTGTTAGCCCATAATAAGAATTCTCCCTACTGAAATAGCATGAGACAGGATGAGAGAGCTCCCATGAGAAGCAGCATGGACAGGAAAGATGGACAAGAGTTCAGTGAGCAGATTGACATTGTTCCAAACTAGGATTGATTTATATTATGACTTGATGACGACTTTTCTGAATCACATTGACACTGCGTGTTCTTCAAAGCCTGATGCCAGGAATTTAGCTCATAAGTAATAAATTAGGAACCATGTTGAGTTAAGAGGGTAAAAATAATCAGGTTTTTAGACAAAGATAAAATCCAGTTTGCGCCCTCTGGATTAAGCAATATAGATACAAGCTAAGCCGAAGTACAGTAACTTAATCACAATTTGAGATAGACCAGTAAATGTGCAGAGAACTTTAATGCTGAGAGATACTGAGTACAGGAAGCAGGAACAGCACTTCTGGAGTTAAATACATATATTCTACTGCTGCATTTGGGATTAAACTCTTCCTGACAGTTCCCTTTGACTTACATTACTCAGCAGATAAGATAAAATTACAGTCTAAACAAACATAAGCAGTCTTGCTAAAAAAAAAATAAAAAATGGTTGGAAGATGATGACTGCCAGCTAATGAAAGTTTAAAGTATCAGCAGGACTGGACATAGTATTACATGAAGTGATCCCAAGATTGCAACTTACCTCTTCCCTGTGATTCTTTATTGGCATACAGAGAATGCTCTGAGTCTTATACCCTGTGATCTGGTCAACTTCTGCATTGAATCTTGGATCCTGAAACAAGAAAAAATGCAATTACTACTAGCCTAAAGACCAGTTCTTTTTCTTCCTTGGTTTATAGATTAAGAGAAGTTCAATACTTTATTTGACTGTTACCCAGGATAACAAAGGTTCCTTTACCAGCCAATAATTACATAAAGTTGTTAGTATCAGTGTGTTTACAACAGAAAAGCATTTATGTGGAACATGAGTGCCAATAGATTAAGACCACTGCTATAAAGAACAAAAATCCGAACCCTAAAGGAAGCTCTTCTCTTGAGCGTAGAGCATAATTAAAATAAATATGCTCACGGATTAACCATCCCTACTTTACCTTTTATCATCAAGAAATTACAGAAATAAACTGAAAAATCTGTGCCCACAGTGCAACACAGTTTGATAAATGCAGTTCGTGGTTTTGCTTTAATCAGAGATTGCTTGTTTCATTTATTCACCTCAGTACTGAGCTCTGAATAATCACCTCAATAGAAATGATCTTTTTAGTCCTAGCTTCATGTTCCTTTATGCACACATATCTATAATAAACACATTATAACCACAACCATGGTGTCAAGTTTGCATCTTGACCACTTGAAGTCAATGCAACACCAAATACAAGCACTAAAATGACAATATTCCAGCAGCTGATAATGTAGCAGCAGCTTCTTCTTCAAGAGTTGCTGAAGATCAGTTCCCTTGGCTTACCTCATAAGCATTCTTGATGTTGAGAGGCTGCCCTATGGCTGCCACGTGACCCACAATGCCCTTGTTCCACTCCAGGCGAATGCAGTTATTGGAAGCTTCTTCCAGGGTGGATCCCTCTGCCACATCAAACAGCCTGCTCACGAGAAACTTCTCGTTGGAGCTGTCCTCACACACCAGGAACAGGGAGTAGCGATCGGCTGCGATCAGCTCGTGGATGTGTAGGAAGATCTTATGGCAAAGCGCTGTGACATCTAAGTGACTAGAAATATCTTTCACAAGTTCTAATAGTCTCGAGCACTGATCCCCTGCACTGGTCTCAATCCTTGGAGATTGCAGAGGCATCTGTTCCTTCTTGTCAGAGCCAGAGAGGAAGCTCACTGCTCCTACTGAGTCCTTGACAAAAATAGGCCTTAAGGGTCTGTCAAATTCAGAAGCGGAGATTTTCCTAGCTGGTGTCCCAGAGTTGGTGGTCTCGGCACAGGCAGGCTGGTGACAGGCACAGGCTTCGCTCTGGGACTTGGATCCCTCCTTGCAGACTGGGATGGTGTGAACTCTCTCAGCAAACCATGCATTAACCATTTCTCTGTAAAACAAAACCAAAAATACAGCGAATGACTGTATTTAAATTTTCAGTGAACTGAAAATCCTCCAGCACATACTGGAAGCTGACACTGAGAGGACAACTAAAACTTTTCACACAGAGAACACTGATGCACCTTTAGATTCCTCTGTACCAATATTCTCCAGTTTTACACAGCACTTTACCCAGATGAAGGAGTAACATTTTCTGTCCCATAAAAAGAAGCTATTTTTGCCTAGAGGAAATACCTGAATAGGGTAGAGGACGACTTACATTGTGGCTTTCAGAGTACAGATCAGAAGTTTGCACCATCATTTTGTGACTGAAAAGTTCCAGTCCTTTCCATTCCTAAGATCTGGATTTCTGTACATATATTCATTGGAAGACAAAATTTCATTTCTAACCTCCAAAAGGTAATTTGGAACTTTAGTTCTCTCTGTCAATCACCTGCAGCCCTTCCTATTTTTCTGTTGCCAATATACTGTTTTTAAGTTACCTACCTCTGCCCTCCAAGTTCATAAAAAATGCTGGTTGGTCTCAAAACAAAAAAGTTTTGCTTAAAAACCATCAAAGAAACATGAATGTTACCAATATAACCCTCTTCAAAATAAGGAAAGAACAGACTTTTTTCATGCATTTCTCCTATTTCCTTTCCTTGCAGATGACACTCATTGTCTAACTCAACCCCGAATACTGAATAACACTAAAATTGTATTTTTAAGAGTTCATCACCAATCAAAAAATGTCATGCATCTCTAGAATTGAACTGTGCTTCTCAAATTAACTTAGCACTAGAAAGCCAACCCTAACAATGTCCTCGCTAAGTATAGCACATCATCATGACATGAGTATACTTTATCACTCTAATATTTTCTTGTCCAAAATCTGAGGGGTTTTTTTTTTCTGTTTCTTTTTGTCTTTTGTTTGGTTGGGGCTTTTTTTAAATACAGGGCTTTTTATTTCATTTGCTCAGTGTCAAGGATTCCTCACAGCACATGCCCTATCCTCAGAAGAAATGGGTTTTTGCTGTATTACATAACATACGAGCCTAGGAACAGCAAAAATCCTATTAACGAGTCTGATCTTTTGGAAACCTTTCATGGTGGTCATGTTTTAAATTTGGGATATTTTTTATTTGCTCAGCAGACCACAGGAATTTTGAGAGTGAAGCTGAATGAAGCCATGGAACTGAGTCAGGTTAGTCAGCTGCTGATCAGTTACATGCATCAGTATACCTTACAAATGAACAGCACTGTACAGTAGTCTTACTTTCCTTCCAGCACACCTTCATCTCTGCTGCAGGATGCAATACTGCAAGCACAATTAACCCTTAACTCAAAACAAAGTGATCAATTAAAATCTGAAGTCCAACAATATTAGTTTCAATAGCAAGCCACCCTCAAAAGGAAACTCATTTGACTTCTGTTAGTAAGGCTTGAAAGAGTTGTTTCAATCACACATCATTAGGACACCTGTAGGCAAACATGCTATAAGAAAAATGAATTATTAAAAACCAACGATCCTCCTTTATTAAAGCAGTGATAACTATTTTAAGTGCAGTAACCTCATACAAATGTCTCTTGCAGTGAAGCAAAGAACAACTAATATATTATTAGAAATTTGACTTCAACAATATTACTTTCCAGTACTTAAACAGGATAAACATTAAATGTGGGAGCTGTGACCATTTATTAGTGCAATGCATAATATGATTTGCATAGGACAGTGTCACATTGGCAAAAGCTGCTTCACTGAGAGTCAAAATAAGAAGCTAGCATTTTGGTAACACTTGGAATTTTCATTAGACTGAATGAGAAAGAATAAATATTTTCAATTAAAATGACCAAAAATATCCTTAAGAAAATTAAAAAAGCTAAAGATAGAAAAATCTGTATGTAAACACAGTACAACCTCTAAAATCAGTGCTGCTAACTCTTGTCAGCAGATGTGTTGTATATGGGTCCTTTTTGTTTTACTCTGATCTCCTCAAAATAAAAAATTACCTGGAAATTTTAGCTTCTCCAAAACAAAACCATCAACACTATGGCTGCAGAAAAGAACTTGCAGATGCCAGCTGGAGGCATTTAAACCTCAGACACAAGAAGGTAGGTATAGAACAATTAATAGTTTTAAAGAAGATTGTGACTTGACCCAGATTCACATGTGCACTGACTTTGTTTCTGAGCACTGAGGACTGGCATTAACAGAAGGTAAGATTGAAAAGTAGAAGTAATAACTTAGTACCAGATGGAGGGTGTTCTCCAATGACTGATGAGGCTCAGAAGCCATGTAATTGAAAATGCACATGTTTGAAGGCATGTTTGGAAATGAACCTGTGCTGTCATCGGGTGACAGCAATTTGCAGAGCAATCTGATTCACTGCTTACTTGCTCTTGAGGAAAGGGGAATATAAAAAGCTGTAATTTTCCTTTCTCCTGATTTACATACATGGATGTGTTGATACAAGATGCAAGGCAAAGAAGGAATCCGTTACCCTTCATGCATAAAGAAAAAGCTACAGCAGAAATTGGATTTATCCGTAGAAACCTGTCATTTTATTTATTCTGCAGTGTCGTGTTATGATTTCCCCAGGCCTTAATGGTGTAGCAATAGTAATCAGTAAGAACAATGTACTCTGAATGCTAATACCTGTGTCCAAACTGTGGCCATAGGATTATTAATTTTTTACCCTCTTGCCTTTTTACTCTGTAAAACAAGCATACATTTCTTATGGAGGTTATTGAGTGATGTGGAACACAGCTGTAAAACCTTCCACATGAAAGGAATTATGTTTAACAAGAACTGACTACTTGTTGGGTATCAGCACTGTTTATGAAGCACTTAGATATTGAACAGAACAATATGGGGGGCAGCATAATTATGAGTAACATATTCCTGTCCTTTAATTCTTTTGGGTGATGGTTCAATAATTTGCCAACAGTGCGTGATTCTCAGAAAGCTCTTTAGATTAACAGCAACAACAAATCCTTAACTAAACTGGTTAAAGCATGGTTTTCAACTTCAAGCCTTTTAAGCATTTTACTTTGGGCAACAGGACAGCCATTGAAATTCAACTGGAAAAAGAACAGTGTTCAGTGACCTTTACCAAATGCCTCTTCTAACAAGGAAACTATTTAGCTCCTTTTACTCACCCAGTTACACACACGGGTGGAAGAACCAGCATTTCGCATGAGCTGACATACTCTATTTAAAATCTCTCGGTGTCTTGACATGTGTTCGCTTGTTGACACTCAGTCCTATTTAACAATGCATGATAAGAAGGGTATTATGACTAACACAAGTACTCTCACAGCACAGAATTAGCTCAGCAGCCATCCAACACCAGACACATCCTGAGCCACGGGTGAGGCTCCTGGAAATTACCTACGAGTGCCATGTACAATTAAGATGTCACTTTGAAAGGACTGCAGGAAGAAACCAACGTTTGTGACTAGTCATACGAACAGTCTTCAGTAAGCATTAGCATAGTCAAGAGCTTACTGTAAGGACAAGACACTGGCTGTGGTTTAGAAGCTGCAGGAGCAGATACTGATCCACAGTGATCCATGCAGACAGTTAAACTCAATGTAGTGTCTCTATCTCACCCTGTCAATCACTGTGAGTTGAGGAGGTACAGCACCCATATTCCTCACAACCAGGATGCATCCTTGACTGCACTATGATCCTTCACTCAAGAAAGATGTGATTTATCCCAGAGCTCATGAACAGTAGAATATGAAGTTACCATTTTTTAGTCACTCCTATCAGCCAAATCCAATCTTTCCTCTATAAAACATGACAGTAGTGACTGCTGAATTTGGCTGGTGCCTTCATCAGCAGATGACAAAACTGGAGAGGAACTTTGAAGTGACACTGCTCAGAAGGGGATAAAAATGCAATGGCAGACAAAACATTAAAGAAAAAAAGATGGTGTGCTCCTCTCCTCTATCACTGCTTATATACAAGCACACGTAATCTGCAGTACATGAGACTTGTGAGCTTCAGAGGATTGAAGACTCTTTGGCCCCAATTTGTTAAATGCTGCACAGAAAGTAGATCTGTCCCTAGAGCAAGATGTTTTCTATATTAATAGGCAATAAAAAGAGAAAAATCAATGGTTGAGAAAACACAGGCACAAGGAAGCAACAAGCCCTGATCCAGGTCATGCAGGAGGGCACGTGGAGAGCTGAAGAGAACCTTGCTGTATTTCCTGTGCCATATGCATCAAACCATACTGACACTAATCACTATGCTACTCATACACTGGGAATATTAAATCATTTATTGGACCCATCTTTATTTCATTGTGAACATCTTCAAAGTACACAGAAGACTTCTCAAAAAAAAAAAAAAAAAAAAAAAAAAAAAAAAAAAAAAACCCCAAAAAAAAAAAAAACCAAACAAAAAACCAAAAAAAACCCAAAAACAAACAACAAAAAAAAAACCCAACAACCCAATCCAGTGAAGATGTTTATGTATGTAAGAACAGACCAATGCGACCATTCAACACAACTTTTTTTGGCACCTTTGGAGAAAATATATAAAAACAGAATGCAAAGGTAACACTGAGCTGCATCAAAGACAGTAAAAGCTGCATGCTTCTTACCTTGCACAAAGAATGTGTAATGCTTGCAGTTCCAGAGCATAACACAGTGATAAGTAGTTCTCATTGAAACAGCAAATAATTCCCTATTTTCTCTGTTGCTCACAAACCATGCATATATACAATGTATAATGTTTAGTAGTTGCATGGACCATTCTGCTAATTTTTCATTCAAACCAGCAGTTATTGGTAACACACTTCAGGAGAAGGATTACAAACTTGCCTACTAGAACGTCCCAGGTTTCAAGTGTCTGAGTTCCTGTAGCCTAATCCTGCCAATGTTGAAATCAACAATATTTCAAGCTAAACTTCATAACTGTTTTCTCAATTGCCTTCCCATAAAATAACCACTAGATGTCTTCAAATTTCTCTCCAGCATCTTGACGTAATTTAGACACGGAAATCATTTAAAGCATTAGCGAAAACTTCCAAAGTACTCAGTTTTAGTGAAGGAGTTTTGAATGCAAAGCCACTTGGATATTATACTTGCCTTCCCATTTTCTTTCTAGTACTTCCTATTTCACAATCATATTTAAAGTGGTTTTGTCTCTTTCCTAGCAATGGAAAGATTTAAATAACTTTTATAAGGCCTCATTAGATAGATAAACGGTAAACTGACTGTAAAAGAACTGTTTTCAAACTGACTAAAAGAGTAGATTGCCAAAAACAATAGATGTTTTTCCTTGAACCCTTCCCAACTGTAGTAACTGGAAATGCCATTTCTCACAGTGGGAGGCAAGCAGTTCTGGAATATGAAGTATGATAGCACCAGTTCTTTAGCACAGCTCGGTCAAATATATTAGCATACATTTAGCTTTAAACATTTCAATTGGGACAAATTACTTTTGTTTGAATACAGTTTGTAATTTAGAAGGTTAATTCTTGATTCAAACCATGCTCATGAGAGACTGAAATAACTTTTCAGAATGATGAAATTTTAATCTTGTCTGAATGCTCATTTTTTTAAAAATAGAAAGATTGCTTTATTATTTGTAGCAAAATTATTCAAATTGGAAAACTTACACTGACAGGCTATTCTTTGCTATTTTCAAGATTTCTTTCATAATCTAACTTCAAGCTTTCTTTTGTGCAAAAAAGCTTTCTTGTAAAAAGTAGACTTTCTACTTGCACTATAAAGACAGAACAAATCCTCAGGGATTAAAGTTCAAATTCTAAGACCTGACCTTTATTTCTCCTCCCTATGTTTGCTTCTTGCTCCAAGCTCAAAAAAAGGATAAAATTAAAAATAATTAGGTACCAAATGATTTTGTTGGGAAAGCAGTAGGACAATACCAGTAATTTCAGTGAAAAATGGACTAAGAGTTCAATTCATGCCTGCTTGGAGACCTCAAATAAATCTTTGTCACTACTTCATTTCCACCTGATTCCTAAACCAGGGGTTAGTTATCAATGAAGTGGTGCAGAGGCTCTGGAAAGGCTCTCTCTGCTGGGGTGAGTTATCCGTAATGCACAAATAACTGGGAAAATATATATCTCTACTAAGCAAATATATTTTGTGGAGATATTTTCAGTGCCAGACTCAATGTGAAATTATAACCATTGTGTTATCCACAAGGGCCATTTTAGTATGGCTTCTTTACTGGCACTTTGCAAATAGCTCCTTTCGTATTTAATGACCTTTTTTAAATATAGTTTTCTTCAAGTCCATCATATAAATGAGAAAGAATTCTGTGTAAATTTATGTGTGTTTCTTTTCCAGTAAGGAAAAGAAATACTAGTATACGGTGCTTTTATTAACTATATTTTTTCTATGACAAAACCAAGATGCTTTAATGGTTTTATTTTATTCGTTTTATTCATAATGGTTTTATTCATTTTATTTTAATGAAAATAAAAATAGGTCGTAGCATATTAGCTCAAGTCAAGAATGTATTGCCTAAATCCTCCTCACATGAGGCTTCTTCAGCAGATATCAAATACAGAACCTCTATGACCCTCTATAACTTAGAAATCAAAGAAAGGTGTCAAACTTTCTTGAGTCTCCTGCAGAGGCAATGTATGCCTCAGCTCCACTTTTCTCCCCAGTTACCAGGAATTTGAACCTGCTCTCTAAAGACACCCCAGTTACAGCCAAAAAACACCCAACAGTGAAAATGAGAGGTCAATGCCCATTGGCATTCTCAAAAGTCCTGTAATATGGTAATAGCCTGAAACAGAAGGAGGCAAAAAGGGATGGTAACTGTCAGAGCATCATCTTATTTTCTACCCATCCTCCAGGGTTTAAGAGAGTATTTTGATTAATGTATTCTACACATCCATTTGTTTCTTTATCACATAGGGCAAGAAAAACTGAGTGAAAGCACATTCTCCTTGTAGCTACTCACAGTTTCTGCTGATTAGTTCATCTCCATACCAAAGATTCTGTGCAGGAGCTGAGTTTAGCGCTTTGGGGGAATATAAGATGTAAATTGCTAGTAAGTGGTTTCTTATCATTTCTCAAATGACAAGTTCTTCAGTCTACAGTACTTGCTGTTTTAGAGATTATTTCCAAAATACTCCAGCACTCACCTCACTTTATGTCCAACAAGAAATGCCAAAAGTAGTCATTCACATTTGCTGCTTAAAGAATACAGGTAACATTTCTCACCTTCCTGAATGCTTTTTGAATCCATAGTTAAAAATATTTTGGGATCATCTTAAGGCTTTGCTTTTATTATGAAAGGCATAAGGAAGGATATGTACACGTTATTTATACGTGGGATAACTATGAACATCATTACACCAAGAAGAAACCTTTCCAAGAATTCAGAGCAATTGATTTTTTTCCTGTACCTAGCTCTCAGAAAAGCTCGGTAAGCATCCAATAAATCCAAGTAAGAGGGAGAAAATATTCTTATCCCCTGCATTAACACCACTGCTTCCTGTGGGTTTCAAGCCACGGTCCCAAGAATTGGTGGGTCTGCAGCCCTCTTGTAAATGCTTTACACTGGGTAACTTAGAAAAGCCAGTCCCCTTTCAGCATATTCCAACTATCTGCACAGGATTCTGTGCCTCCAGTGGAAAGCTACTGGGGTCCTTCTACCATGGAAGTTCAGAGCCCACTGTCTATTTACCAAGCTCCTGTTAGGATGGCATACAGTTCATACCTGTGCATTTTTAGGATTATTACTTTTTTTGTATGCAACATTTTTTTAAGAAAAACACAGGCCACAGCACATTTTGCTGCAGAAAATCTCCAAAATCTTTATCTTTGAAAATCGGGATTTTCATTCAAATACAAAAAAAATCAAGCGCACACATTACCAATGCACAGAACACATATGACATGTAATATTTAGAAGATTCAACTTTAGATAGCTGGCTTAAACTGAAACACATTTTGTCTAGAAGGCAGAGGCTACAATGCAGTACCGCCGGCAGCAAATTGATTACAAATTGACTGTCCACCATCAAGAAGAAAAAAACCCCAAACAACTGTGCTTGAGTTTTGTCCAAGTAAAAAATGTAACTGATATATTCAAATAATGCAGTATGAATTTTACCATAGTTACCCAGTAAACACCAGTTCTGGAATCCTCAGTGAAGCACCATACTGTTAAGAACATTTATTTTTCCAAATACAACCCCACCTTAATTAATTTGTAAATATTTCTCAAAACTGCTAATAAGCCAAGATGTATTTATAACAAAATAGTCTTATTTCCACTGAAGGGAATATAAGATTTGGGTCAATAATTTGTCTTCAGCACACCATATATTTAGGGCATCATAAAAACCTGCCTGTAACAATACAGTTACCTCTAATTGAGAGGAGAAATTTTACTTTGTTTTGTCTGTTTTGGCAGTCTGCTCTTCTGAGTGCAAAGAGCACTAAGAGAGAATCACTCCCATATTTTTAAAACAGGGACAAACAGGAAGTCAGAAGTACAGAAATATTCCCTAGGGGGTTGAAATAAGTGTGATGTTTGAGCATGGCAATGTATGGGTTGTTTTTTTTAAGGAATATAAAAAGATAAAACTTCAGGAAGACAAAAGTAATGAATTTAGCCATAAATGTGACTAAAAAACCCCACCACAAAACCCTGCAGATTATGCTTTTATAGCATCTAGTTAGAATAACCATAGCTGTAGCAACAAAGCAGAATCACCTCACTTTAAAATGTTTCTCCTTCTGGGAAGCTAGAATATGATAGGTAATTGTAAAACTTTGGGAAAGGAAAAATAACAAGAAGAGTTGGGGAAAAAAAAAAGTGCTTGAACTTCATGGGAATGAGGCATTTAGAAACTCTTGACCCTTAGGTGTGCAGTACCAAACTCTTCAGTCAAAAGTTTTGTCAGCCAGCACAGTCTCACTGAAGGAACCAAATTCATCTCATCCCTGAGAGTGGCAATGACATGCTTCCCCTTTGTTGTGCTGCACTTTGATCATCCTGGAATGGCACCTCATGGATAACAGCTATTTATATTGCCTCCACATGCCGCTCACCTTCCTGGTACGAAATAAAGTAATAAATAACTGATTCCATACCTACCTACTCATGGGATCACAGTTTATTCACCTACTCAGAGGAAGAAGGACTCAATAGCTATTCACCTGGATTACACACTTGTAGTGCTCAGGTGGAATGCAATCAATGCACTTTTATCAGAGAATATCCATAATGGCAGCCCAGCCTGGAAGGAGGCTGGGATGTGGCCTTCCTGCAGACACTGCCAACCTCGAGGCATTGCAGATCAAAATACAAGGTGTAAGCTCTTGGAATGTGCTCAACTTCTGCAACACATTGGAGAGAGGAGAAGAACACAGGTGTACACTTGTTAAGCTGAAACCTGCACCCCTTCTCTCCAAGAATCCAGAACATGGACTGGGGAGCACAGCGATTTCAACACTGTCATTTTATGAACACATTGTGAATAGAAAGACCTTTTAAAGTGCCACCTTGCCTGAAAAAAACAATATTTATTTGAACCACAACAACAGATACTACTATCAAACTGCCCTATGCAAATTGGATCAGGAAGGAACTATTCAATTATATGAGATGATAACCCTAACCCCATACTTTAAAAAAAAAAAAAAAAAAAAAAAAAAAAAAAAAAAATCACATCATACATCTTCTAAGTATTATTTCGGCGCCTAATTAAAACTTCTTTGTTTCTGGAAATTACCAACAGAACTACTGTATAAAACACTGCGGGAATTAATTAATTGCAGAAAAAATATATTAACCACTCAACACTCATTATAAAATTGCTAAATTAGATTCTAATTCAAGGCTCATTAATATGAGTGGAAATGGCTTGTATTATGTGGTCATAAATGATGGAGCTGGTAATCTTTTCCTATTCCTATGTAGGAATATTTGAGAAACAGATACAGAAACTATCTTTGTCCATTAGCAATTGTGCCTCACAACATGCAGCTGAATATGTCTCTTTACTCCGCAAGATACCAGATTAACTAACTTCTTGGTCTATTGCTTTCAGGACTTGTGAGAACTTTGGCATATTATGAAACAAAA